>BTHU01000009.1:46375079-46975079 GCA_036184795.1 Tokudaia tokunoshimensis
ATGATGAGGCTACTGTTCTATGAGAAGATAAAGAGACAGAACATCCTTACTACTGAACATCCTTACTCTGAGAGAACACAACAAGATATCTCTTTGCAAACCAGGAAGAGGGTTCTTATATGGAACTGGAGTGGCTGGAGACTTGACTGGACACTTCCTAGTTTTTTGGAATTGTGAAGTATGAATGTCTATTCTGCAAAAACTCTAGTGGGTGCTACTTTTTCAATCAGGCTAATTTTTCAGGTTTTGATACTAATGTTTTCCATCACAAAACTCATCATTATGAAGAAATTTGATGGGATTTATCAGATTCCATCTCTTTTATGTGTAACCTATAAAATCAATATAATTACATTTTCTAAATAGATTACCTCTTCACCTTAGCATCTGCCCTTGATTTTGTCAGTAACTCAAGAAGTGGAGCATATTTTGTACCTAAGATGGTTAATACTATATAAACTATGTTGTTGTTTCTTAAACATAGTTTACAAATTTCTGTAAAATAAAACATATTATTCTAAAAATACTGTTCATATTATGTAAGTATTTGGCTTATGGGATTCATTCTTCCTCAGTAATCAAGCAGCAATATTCTGTTTCCTTTTGCTTGGGGTTTCATGGAAAGGACTTTAAGAACATGTTTCCATTTGGGAAATCTGTCTTTTATATTCTCATCCATTTTTGTCAGAAGTTCCTCAATTTCTGCTTAATCCAAGCAAATACAATAAAACATCCCAAGTGAGTGCACAAAGATGGCCTAACACTACTATATATATATATATATATATATACCTTTTGTTGAGAAAGGATAGCTCTAGCAAAAGCAAAACAGAAAAAGATACAAAAATAAATAAATAAAAAGAGTACTGTGGACATTCAAATTTCTAGGTAAATTTGCAGTAATCAAAACGTTCAGTGGTTACCCTCTTGGAAAAATCCTTAACCTTGCTTATCTTGTCACATTAGTATCTTTGATAGACATTCTTGTTTTTCACTGCTTCCATGGCTCATGTTCTCTATCTCTTTCATGTTGCATGCATCATTTAATGTTTAACCAAAGTCTTAAGTGTTTCCTGGTTGCTTAATCTAAACTTGAATGTATTTGGTTTGTTTTCTTTGAAAAGGCAAAAAGTATATTGTACAAATATGACTATCAGAAAATACAGAGTTGGTCTTTATTTTGTTTTGTGACATAAAGTTTCTATAATTTTTAGACTTTTGAGAATGATTTCAATTGGTAATGATAAGCTCAGGGTCTCTAATAGCTACAGGATAAGGACTAGACATCTGAATACCAAGGTGTTATTGGATGTCTGTTGCAGGATATTTTATCATACTGTGAACCTTGAGATTGTGATGTTTACTGAAGAAAATAAAAACTTTTTCTAGTTGTGTTGTGACTCAGATTTTAGTACACACCTTTAATCCCAACCTAAACAATGAAGGTAAAGTTAGTTGTAGAAGGAAGCACCCATGTTTGAAAGTGATTCTAATTGAGTGGCAGATAAAGTGAGAAAGAGTTGACAGAATAAGATATGCCCGACGCTTACTGGAAGAGAGAGGAAAGGGAAGCTACTTATGAGGGAGCTACTCACAGATGGAGAAAGGAGGCAGTTTTGTTGGGGCAGCTGTACAGAGACAGGTAACATTGAAAGAACAAGTTAGACACAGATGAAGACAGAATGAGCCGAGAATGAGATGGAGCCACCAGAAGATTAGAACAGATTGCCAGAGCTAGTTTGAGGCCAAGCTAGACCAATTCAGGAAAAGCTGAGAGCTGCCAGGTTGAATCAGTCAGAATGGCTGAGTTGAACCAGCCAATCAGAGGACAGAAAGAGCCAGAAAGAGTGAGCTTATTCAGCAATAAGTCTCAGAGGCTGAAAACACTCTAGGCATAGATAAGATTGTCAGAAGGATGGAAGCTACCAGGTCTAGGGCCAGGTTAACAGTTGGAGGCAGTTAGCCTCTGAGATGACTATTAAATCAGAGAAAATAAAATGACTCTTAAAATGTCAGTCTCGTTTTCTACACTTAGAAGTCGATAGAAAGAAACCTTGAAGCTTATCTGTATCACAAAACACCAATTGGTCCCATGTGACAAAACATACATAAAGCCAAAAGTACCAAATTAAGAGAGTTTGAAAATGAGTTAGCACATGAGCGCTCCTCGAGAGTGACCATCTGGAAGGGTCATGCAAACCCTGGCTATCTCCTCCTATATCGGAAGAGATGTATCTCCTCCATATGTTCATCTGCATGCTTCATCCTTCATAATAAGTACTTCAACATGAGTAAAGTGTTTTTTCTGAATTCTCTGAGCCTTCTAGCTCTTTAGTCAAGTCCAAAGAAGGGAGGAGATGACAGAAAGTCTAACCCATTCAAAGGTTTCTGGAGTGCAAGTCAGAAATAATTGACATCTGAAGTCAAGAGTAATTTTGGGAACTGAGCTGTGAACCTATGGGATTTAGGATTTCTCCAAGTAGCTAGTATAAGCAAACATACTCTTGCCATACATTATTTTTCAGCTGTTGACCTTAGGATATATGCTTTTGAGGATTTCATTTCTATGTTCTATAGATTTTCAAGTTTCACTGGAAAATTAGTTTTGCTGGTAATAAATTTCACTACTTTATCAGAAGGATCCAACTCCAAAATTTCTTTCCTTTCCTATTGAACTCATATGTAAACCCTGACTCCAGAATATGTAATAAAACACCCCACTTTTCTAAGAGGATGTGTGTCAAGGCATAGTAGTTGCTTCTGTATCTAAACTCTCAATAGATTTTTACCAAGAGTTGCGAAACAATTGATTCTTATATAATCAATGGAAGTTCAGACAACAAGATCAGGGACACTTCAAGCTCAAAGAATCATTGTGAGAACAGGCCAGGAATCCTCAACAGTTCCCAGATGTTTTTGTGTGCTGCAGAGAAAGCAGTAGGATACAGACATGAAAACCTCTTTTTAAAATAAATACTCTACATGATGTCTTCAAGAAACAATCATCTCATCATGATGTATCCGACCTATTTGGAAACTACAATTAACATGATACTTGTGCCTGAGGATGTCTGTTTTTTCCACCCCAGTATGCAGTGTGAACAGTTCTTCTGAATGAGCACAGACCAAAGAAGTGCAATAGTAGATAGAGTGAAGGAATACAGCACTCGAAATTTATTAGAAAGGATTTCACTTTGCATTTAAAATCATAAATGTAAGAGATCAGCTAATGCTTTTGTTCCCATGTTTAGAGGAAAGTTAGCTTTTTTGCAGAATATCTAAACAAATGGGTTTTGATTTGTTTTTTGTTTTGGGGGTTTGTTTGTTTGTTTTTATTTTCTGGGGGATTTTGACCCTCAAGAGATTATTTGGTAGTACTCAAGACAACAAATTTCATCACAATTGTACCACTTGGAGGGGTCTGATTGGCATCCTGTTTGTAGAGCACAGACATGCTTCTAAACACCCTAAAACACACAGAATATCCTCAAAGGGGGGGTGAGAGAGAGAGAGAGAGAGAGAGAGAGAGAGAGAGAGAGAGAGAGAAGGTTTTATTCAACACTGCAGAGAAAGCCTGAGAAAGCTCTTTTAAATTAATCCATGGGAATATTTCACATCTCTCTTGTTTCCATCTCTCCAAGAACTGGTTCATTTGTGAGTCAATTGCAAGGAAAGTGTATTATCTCTTTCTATCTAAATTGCGGAACAGAAAACCAGGTCTGAGAATGAGAGCAGAGGATAACACAAACAAGCCCCATACCCATGGAAAGAAATCTATTTCAGGAAAAGTTCAGTACTGAGTGTGATGAGAACCTGATGCATCCTGGGCATCCACTCGCTGTCCTTGCGCTTCCTGTACACTGTGTGTCTCGTGAACCAGAGCAAGCTTTATATATACCACTGTTCAAACCTTGGATGTCCTCCACCACGCTTCAGAAAAACGGAAGGGTCTTTACTCCTCCTTGTCATGGTCCAGTGTGATCTGATCCCTGATTGCTTCTCTGTCCCAAGGTCTGACAAGTCTTTCTCATTCTTCCTACATGACAGCCATCCTATTTTTATCTTCCCACAAGCGCAGGCCATATAGGCTTTGTAGTCAGTGGCTTCCTATGTCTGAATAGATCTCCTGAAGGTATTCTTGTGGCTCTCCCCTTATGATGATGATGATGATGATGATGATATGATGACAATGACAATGACGATGGTGATGATGATGGAGTCTGTTTCAGTGTCATTCGTGCTTGTAACAGAGCAGCTTTTGTAACTGATATTCATTTGCTGTTCCATCTCCTTTCTGGAACTTTCTATTACTTGCCGTTTTTGTAACGATTTGCTTGTTTATTGTCTGTTTTGCCCCAACATCATGTCCTCAGATGAGTGGGACATTTGTTTAACTTTTCTTTATTTTCAGCACTTAGGATCATCCCCATGAAATGGTAATCGCTTCATAAATAGTTGTCAAACTGATCAATATGTGAACTAGTCAGCATTTAAGACAGCTAAATTACTAAAATAGTCTCATGTCTTGACACTCTCACTGAATGCTGATTTTTGGCCAAATAGAGGAAGAAATTGATTCTAGCTTTGGAGATTTAAGCTTCTATCTAGAAAGACATTAAGAAAGTAAGAACCTATGGGGAAAAAAGCTTAAGCACTTCAGCCCAACTACTGAAGTCTATAACATGTCCTTCTTATGCGCAGGACTCTCATCTCACATCTATGCTGTTTGGCAGACCAGGGCCATTTAATTGACATTCTACTAAGCAAACTAAAAACATATGCAAATCAATAAGGGAATACAATAGACAAGATGAGAGGAAGAGATTGCAGGAGACACTACACAAGATGAAGACTCTGATACTAGATTTTGAGTTATTTAGATTTATATTTTAAGTTTTGCCTGTCTTATAATTCTCAGAGCAGAACTTGACTGTGATTTGTGTACTAGAAGATGCTAATGAAGAAGCAAAGAAATAAGAAAAGGAAGAAGCAAATCAATGGTTTTATAAGCAAACTTCTGAACTCTGCTTATCTTTTCCCATCCTCAGTACTCTAGCTCTGTAGTGTGAACTACTTCAATCAAGAGAGATGAGTGTGGCTGCCAAATCAAACCTTCTAAGGCATAGGAAAACTGCCGTCTGAGGTTTTCTTCTTGTGTGTATTAATACCTAGTCCTTGTACCATGAGTTTTACACAATAATCCTTGTAACTTCTTGGCACCTGAAGTGCGTGGCGTCTAGGTAGACTAGCTGCTTTTCTAAACTAGAAGAAATTAAATGTAGAATGTAGTAGATACAAAAGAGTGGGAGTCTAGAGTGAGTCCAGATATGTAATACTGTAACGCTAATAACAACTGTTACTCTAGATTTTGACTGACTATATATCCATAAATTTAGTGAGTGAATGTGAACTCATAGGTTATAAACTTACAATTCTTGGAAGGAATATAGGTTATAAGAGAGAAAGTTAGAGTTTAAGAATTATATAGTAAATTTGTATAGCAATATTTGTATAGTAATATTGTATAGAAACGTTTGTAGAGCAATAATTGTATAGTAACAGTTAAGAATTATATAGTAATTTTGTAGTAAGTAAAGGATTAGGTATTAATATACATGAGAAGAAAACCTCAGATGTAAGTTTTCCTGGGTCTGCCAAATTTCGGTTAAAACATGGTGGTCTTAATACATCCCCTAATGATTTTTATGTCAGAAGCTTGAAGCTAATGAGGCAATATGAGAGGTGATGAAAACTGTAAGAAGTGGGCTATGATACAGGGAGATGTCTCAGTGTAAAAGCATTTGGAGAAAAGCACAAAGACCTGAGTTTGAATCCCCAGAAACCACATTAAGTCACACTCAGTAGCACCCATCTATAATCCCAGAGTGTTGCAGTGAGACAGGTGACAGACAAGATAATCCTCAGAAGCTCCAGCCCATCTAGTCAATTGTATTCAGTACATACACACACACACACACACACACACACACACACACACACGCACACATACCTACAAACATCCAAAGATAAAAGAAGCAAGATCTAGTGGCAAGATCTATAGTCACTGGGAAAACTAACTGTAGTCACTGGGAAAACTGCCCTTTTAAAAGGTTAAAGTAGCCCTGCTAGGACTCCTGAGCTCTCACAAGCAAGCTGCAAAGCAAGCCTAGTGAATGATGCATTCTCTGGAATCCTATAAAGATGTGATCTCTTCCTGTACCACATTTTCCATCATCCATCATGGGGTCCCTGTTAAAGATGGAATTTAATTGTGTGGACTTTCAACCCTCAAAACTTTAGTTTCTGTGATGGTTTGAATATGTTTGGACCAGAGAGTGGCACTATTTGGAGGTGTGGCCTTGTTGGAGTAGGTATGTCACTGTGGTCATAGGCTTTAAGACCCTACTCCTAGCTGACTGAAAGCCAATCTTCCACTAGCAGCCTTCAGATGAAAAACTAGAACTCTCAGCTCCTCCTGCACAATTCCTGCATGAATGCTGCCATGCTCTTGCCTTAATTAACTGAGCCTCTGAACCTGTAAGCCAGCCCCAATTAAAGTTGTCCTTATAAGAGTCACCCTGGTCATGGTGTCTGCTCACAGCAGTAAAACCGTACCTAAGACAGTTCCTTTCCCTCCATCCCTCATTTCCTCCTCTTTCTCCCCTTTTTCCTCCTCCTCCTTCCCCTCTCTCTCTCTCTCTCTCTCTCTCTCTCTCTCTCTCTCTCCTTCCTTGTCTCTCTCTCTCTCCTCTGCTTCTCTCTCTCTCTCTCTTTCTCTCTCTTACTGTCTCTTTCACCACATACAATATGCATGCAGTCATACATGTAGATGTGCATGGATGGGTGAACATATGGGTGTGAAGCCAGAAGTCAACTTCAGGTGCAGTAGGGTGTGGTTGCTCCATCATGTTCACTACTTTTTTTTTGAAAAAGGATCTCTCTGACTACTGAGGAACTCATTAAGTAGGCTTGGATGGCTAATAGAGCCCAGAGAAATGCAGGTCTCTCTTCCCAGCACTAGGATGACAGGTGTGCTCCAGTACACCTAGACTTCTTTTTCTGTGTAGTAAGGATCAAACTCTGTTCTTCCTGCTTCCAAGTTGACCACTTTAAAGACTGAACTATCTTCTCAGCTTTTCTTTTCTTTATCGGGTTAACTGGCTTCAGGTGCTTTAATAGAGTAGTAAGAAGTGGACAGAAATACAGAAACATGTGGGTCACTGACTAAAATTGGAGAAATAAAAAAGAAAATGCTCGAGGCTGCAAATGAAGTGAGATTGGACAGATGTAGTCTTTACAGGACAGTGATTATTTCTGTCCCAATAGAAGTGAAGGAGGAAAGAAAAGACTTGTTGAACTGAGTGGGCAGGTATAGCCAGGAGCTCAGGGAACACCTGAGTGCCAGAACAGCTGGGACATGGCCAACCAGGGCCCCACCTGCATGCAGGAGCTGGGCAGTGCCACAGCACTCTGTGCCAGGAGAGAGCCAGTCACCCAGGGATGCTGAGACAGGCTTGCAGGCCCACAGGTGGGACAAGCACCAGCCATAGTCAGCAGAACCAACTAACACCAGAGATAACCAGATGGCAAAAGGCAAACGTAGGGATGTTACCAACAGAAATCAAGGCAGCATGGCACCATCTGAACCCAATTCTTCCACAACAGCAAGTCCTAGATACCCCAACACACCAAAAAAGCAAGATTTAGATTTAAAATCACAGCTCATGATGCTGATAGAGGGCTTCAAAAAGGACATAAATAACTCCTTACAGAAATACAGGAGCATACAGAAAAACAGGTAGAAGCCCTTAAAGAATTATAGGAAAGCACAACCAAACAGGTGAAAGAATTGGACAAAACCATTCAGGATATAAAAATAGAGGTAGAAACAATAAAGAAATCACAAAGGGAAACAACTCGGGACATAGAAAACCTAGGAAGGAAGTCAGGAGTCATGGATGCAAGCATCAACAACAGAATAAAAGAGATGGAAGAGAGAATCTCAGATGTAGAAAATACCATAGAAAGCATTGACAAAACAGTCAAAGAAAATGCAAAATGCAAAAGGCTCCTGACCCAAAACATCCAGGAAATTCAAGACAAAATGAGAACATCAAACCTAAGGATTATAGGTATAGAAAAGAGTGAAGATTTCCAACTTAAAGGGCCAGTAAATGTCTTCAACAAGATTATAGAAGAAAACTTCCCTAACCTAAAGAAAGGGATGCCCATGAACATACAAGAAGCCTACAGAACTCCAAACAGGTTTGACCAGGAAGAAATTCCTCCTATCACATAATAATTAAAATGCCAAATGTACTAAACAAAGAAAGAATATTAAAAGCAGTAAGGGGAAAAGGTCAAGTAACATATAAAGGTAGACCTATCAGAATTACACTAGACTTCTCACCAGAAACTATAAAAGTCAGAAGAGCATGGGCAGATGTCATACAGACCCTACGGGAACACAAATGCCAACCCAGGCTACTATACCCAGTAAAACTCTCAATTACCAAAGATGGAGAAAGCAGGGTATTCCATGACAAAGGCAAATTTACATAATGTCTTTCCACAAATCCAGCCCTTCAAAGGATAAAGAATGGAAAACACCATCAAAAGGAGGGAAAATACACACTAGAAAAAGCAAGAAATTAATCTTCTTTTAACAAACCAAAAAGAAAAGAGCCACACAAACATAACTCCACCTCTAATAACAGAAATAACAGGAAGCAACAATCACTTCACCTCAATATCTCTTAATATCAATGGACGCAATTCTCCAATAAAAAGACATAGACTAACAGACTGGATATATAAGCAGGACCCAACATTTTGCTGCATATAAGAAACCCACCTCAGGCACAAAGACAGATACTACCTCAGAGTAAAGGGCTGGAAAACAATTTTCCAAGCAAATGGTCCTAAGAAATAAGCAGATGTAGCCATCCTAATATCAAATCAAATCGACTTCCAACCTAAAGTAATCAAAAAAGATAAGGAAGGACACTTCATACTCATCAAAGGACACATCTACTAAGATGGACTCTTAATTCTGAACATATATTCTCCAAATACAAGGGCACCAACATTCATAAAAGAAGCTTTAATAAAGCTCAAAGCACACATTGCACCCCACACAATAATAGTGGGAATCAATACTTCAATACCCCACTCTCATCAATGGGCAGATCAGGGAAACACAAACTAAACAGAGAAACAGTGAAGCTAACAGAAGTTATGAACCAAATGGATTTAACAGATATCTATAGAATATTTTATTCTAAAACAAAAGAATATACCTTCTTCCCCACACCTCATGATACCTTCTCCAAAATTGACCATAAACTCAGTCACAAAAGAGACCTCAGCAGACATAAGAAGATTAAAATAATTCCATGCACCCTATCAGATCACCATAGACTAAGGCTGATCTTCAAAAACAACAAAAACAACAGAAAGCCCATATAAACATGGAAACTAAACAACACTCTACTCAATGATAACTTGGTCAAGGAAGAAATAAGAAAGAAATTAAAGACTTTTTAGAATTTAATGAAAATGAATGCATAACATACCCAAACTTATGGGACACAATGAAAGCAGTGCTAAGAGGAAAACTCATAGTTCTGAGTGCCTCCAAAAAGAAACTGGAAAGCGCATACACTAACAGCTTGAGAGCACAGCTGGAGGCTCTAGAACAAAAAGAAGCAAATAAACTCAAGAGGAGTAGACAGCAGGAAATAATCAAACTCAGGGCTGAAATCAACCAAGTAGAAACAAACAAACAAACAAACAAAACAACTATACAAAGAATCAACCAAACCAGGAGCTATTTCTTTGAAAAAACTAACAAGATAGATAAACCCTTAGCCAAACTAATCAGATGGCACACAGACAGTATCCAAATCAGCAAAATTAGAAAAGAAAAGGGAAACATAACAACAGATACTGAGGAAATCCAAAAAAATCATCAGATCCTACTAAAAAGCCTATACTCAACAAAAGTGGAAAATCTAGATGAAGTGGAAAATTTTCTAGACAGATACCAGGTACTAAACTTAAATCAGGATCAGATAAATGATCTAAACAATCCCCTAACCCCTAAAGAAATAGAAGCAGTCATTAATAGTCTCACAACCAAAAAAGCCCAGGACCAGATGGGTTCAATGCAGAGTTCTACCAGAACTTCAAAGAACACTTAACACCAATACTCTTCAAATTATTCCACAAAATATAAACAGAAAGAACACTATCCAACTTTTCTTATGAAGCCACAATTACTCTGATACCTAAACCACACAAAGACCCAACAAAGAAAGAAAACTTTAGACCAATTTCCGTTATGAATATCGATGAAAAAATACCCAATAAAATTCTTGCCAACAGAATCCAAGAACACATCAAAACGGTCATCCACCATGATCAAGTAGGCTTCATCCCAGGGATGCAGGGATGGTTCAATATACAGAAATTCATCAATGTAATCCACTATGTAAACAAACTCAAATAAAAAAATCACATGATCTTTCATTAGATCTTGAGTAAGTATTTGACAAAATCCAACACCTTTTCATGATAAAAGTCTTGGAAAGAACAGGAGTTCAAGGCCCATATCTAAACATAGTAAAAGAAATATACAGCAAACCAGTAGCCAACATCAAACTAAATGGAGAGAAACTTGAAGCAATTCCACTGAAATCAGGAACTAGACAAGGCTGTCCGCTCTCTTTCTACCTGTTCAATATAGTAGTTGAAGTCCTAACCAGAGAAATTAGACAAAAAAAGGAGGTCAAAAGGATTCAAATTGGAAAGGAAGAAGTCAAAGTATCACTATTTACAGATGATATGATAGTATATTTAAGTGACCCCAAAAATTCCACCAAAACACTCCTAAACCTGATAAACAATTTCAGCAAAGTGGTTGGATATAAATTTAACTCAAACAAATCAGTAGCCTTCCTACACTCAAAGGATAAAGAGGCTGAGAAAGAAATTAGGGAGATGACACCCTTCACAGTAGTCACAAATAATATAAAATACCTTGGGGTGACTCTAACCAAGCAAGTGAAAGGTCTGTATGGAAGAACTTCAAGTCTCTGAAGAAAGAAATTGAAGAAGGTCTCAGAAGATGAAAAGATCTCCCATGCTCATGGATTGGCAGGGTTAATATAGTAAAAATGGCCATCATGCCTAAAGCAATCTACAGATTCAATGCAACCCCCATCAAAATCCCAACTCAATTCTTTATAGAGTTAGAAAGAGCAATTTCCAAATTTATCTGGAATAACAAAAACCTAGTATAGCAAAAACTATTCTCAACAATAAAAGAACTTATGGGGGAATCACCATTCCTGAGCTCAAGCTCTACTACAAAGCAATAATGATAAAAACTGTATTGTATTGGTACATAGACAGGCAGGAATATCAATGGAATAGAACTGAAGAGCCAGAAATGAACCCACACACCTATGGTCACTTGATCTTTGACAATGGAGCTAAAACCATCCAGTGGCAAAAAAGACAGCATATTCCACAAATGGTTCTGGTTCAACGGGTAGTCAACATGTAGAAGGATGCAAATTGATCCATTCTTATCTCCCTCTACAAAGCTCAAATCCAAGTGGATCCAGGACCTTCACATAAAACCAGACACACTGAATCTAATAGAAGAGAAACTGGGGCAGAACCTAGAGAACATGAGCACAGGGGGAAATTTCCTGAATAGAACACGAATAGCTTATGCTCTAAGATCAAGAATTGACAAATGGGACCTCATAAATTTACAAAGCTTCTGCAAGGCAAAGGATACTGTCAATAGGACAAAACAGCAACCAACAGATTGGGAAAAGATCTTTACCAATCCTACATCCTATATTGGGCTAATATTCAGTATATATCAAGAACTCAAGCAGTTAAACTCCAGAGAACCAAATAACCCTATTAAAAATGGGGTACAGAGCTAAACAAAAAATTCTCAACTAAGGAATACCAGATGGCTGAGAAACACCTAAAGAAATGCTCAACATCCTTAATCATCAAGGAAATGCAAATCAAAACTACCCTGAGATTCCACCTTACACCAGTCAGAATGGCCAAGATCAAAAACTCAGGGAACAGCAAATGCTGGAGAGGATGTGGAGAAAGAGGAACACTCCTCCACTGCTGGTGGGATTGCAAGCTGGTAAAACCACTCTGGAAACCAGTTTGCCGGTTCCTCAGAAAGAATTGGACATAGTACTACCTGAGGATTCAGCTATAATACTCCTGGGCATATACCCAGAAGATGTTCCAATATGTAATAAAAACACATGCTCCATTATGTTCATAATAGCCTTATTTATAATAGCCAGAAGCTGGAAAGAACCCAGATGTCCCTCAACAGAGGAATGGATCCAGAAAATGTGGTACATTTACACAATGGAGTACTACTCACCTATTAAAAGCAATGAATTCATGAAATTCTTAGGCAAATGAATGGAGCTAGAAAATATCATCCTGAGTGAGGTAACTCATTCACAAAAGAACACATATGATATGCACTCACTGACAAGTGAATATTAGCCCAAAAGCACGGAACACCCAAGATACAACTCACAGACCACATGAAGCTCAAGAAGAAGGAAGACCAAAGTGTGGATACTTTGATCCTTTTTGGACAGCGGATCAAAATACCCATGGCTCACAGTCAGCCAATAGAATGAACATGGGGTCCCCAATGAAGCAGCTAGTGAAATGACCCAAGGAGCTGAAGAGTTTTGCAGCCCTGCAGGAGGAACAATCATATGTACCAATCAGTACCCCCAGAGCTCCCAGGGGCTAAAACACCAACCAAAGTGTACACATGGAGGGACTCATGGCTCCAGCTACATATGTAGCAGAAGATGACCATTTCAGATATCAAAGAGAGGAGAGACCATGGGTGATATGAAGGCTCAGTTCCCCAGAATAGGGGAATGCAAGTCAGGAAATGGGGGGGGGCTGTGAGCAGGGTGGGGATGGGATAGGGGATTTTCAGAGGGGTAACACAGAAAGGGGATACCATTTGACATGTAGATAAAGCAAATATCTAATAAAAAATCTCAAAAAAAAAGGACTTTTGTCAGATCCCTGCCCCATGTAAAGTGCAATGAATTAATAGGTACTTTAGCACTTAATTCATTTTTAAGGGCACACCAAGCTACCGTCTCAAAGATATGTCTAGAGAAAACTCTGGGCTTTGATTTTTCTTTTCCAGTATAGACATGTCAAACAGGGAGAAAACACAAGCAAATAAACAAACAAAAATGTGAGCTGATCTTTACTCTGTAAGCTATATATTTATTCATTTCCCAGAATTCAAATCTCTCTGAGTAGGTCAGCAGTTTCCACGATAATGCTGCAGATACTTGATCACGATATATCAATAGCATGTGAAAGGCCAAATCTACTCCACCGAGGGACTGACCTCCATCCTAAAAGAAAAAGAAACCTGCAGCCAAACCCAAGCTGCACCTAAGTACCAGGAAAGACCCCATGGCTTGTGCTTGGCCCATATCCCAGAGTTATTCCCAAGCTATAGCCAGCAACAGTCAATTAAAATTAGTCTTATTGTTTCAAACGTACTGTCAGACCATTTGTAATTGTTCGTGGTTTTGCTTCAGAGCACACACCTGTCAGCTTACAAAAGTCGTTCAATTAGATGCTTGCTAGGCTGGAAATCCCCTCGCTTGCTTGCCATTTTACATAAAATCTTGTCTCACTGAGAGCTCCAGGCTTCACTCTACCATCCTGCTGCATCAAAGGTGAACGTGTGGCCCAAGCTAGAGCTTGAATAAAGACCCTAGTGTGATTGCATCAGAATCGGCTCTTTGGTGGTCTTTTGAGGTTCACAAAATGGCCACAAAACATGTAGTAACAAACATTATTTTCCAAAAGTCACTGAGTTCATCTAAGCTAAGCTAAGCTTACCCGAGCAATTTTTAAAGCAGGCTGTGGGGATTGCATTGTGTTTTTCAGTGAATATCTGTCGGTCAGCAGCACCCCTCTCCATTTTTGTCTCTCCTCTTTAGAACAGCGAGTTGTCCAAGAAGTATATTCTCATTTTCAAAAGTTCAAGAAAGCAAGTAGGATCCCAGGACACCATTTTACACTTATTAGTGAGCATGGCACACTATTATTTCTTGATGGTCAGCGGCATGGCTAGGATCGCACTCAAAACATGGCTCCTTTGTAGATGATGAGGACATATTTATGCTGAGTTTGGAAGAAAAGCTGAAATAAATGACTAAATCCAACAAGGAATTCTATCTTTATCTAAATCGAAAGTTTGAAAATTCTACTTCAATATGATTATCAAAAATAACACGTAGCAGGATTTTCCCTGTCCAAGTATATTAGTGCAGAGAAGGCCTGTGATTGGGCAGGGGAAAGGGGGCGGAGCTAAGAGTTGTAGAGAGGGGGAGCATCCAAGGAGGAGATGAACCATGGCCATGGACGTGAACCCTCGTGGAAATTACCAGCTACAATTAGCTAAATTTTCACAAGGTTAGAAACGTTGGGATAAAGCTTTTATCATTATCAGTGGACTCTTAAATTATTTTATTGACATCTTGTAAATTGTGATATTATTTATACATAGATCTGATTGGTTAATTAAGCCTTAAGAGTCTTGATCCTACCGGGTAAACTAGGTGTTGAGGTGGCAGATCATGGGGTGTGTGGGGCATTGGGTGGAAGTGAGAGGTATTCAGGAACACCGCTGGAGAGATGGCCTGGCAGGGGTCTAGAGAGTTGGCAGACCATCAGGACCACCGGAGAGATGGCCCAGCGGGGACTGGAGATCTGACGGGTCGTTTTTTAATAGTTCCCGCAACAAAAACACTTTCTTAATTTGAAAGAATAGATTAGCTTGCATACTAAAAGGGAAAAATAACCATTTGCCAGCAGGTTTCTTGCCAAAGTCATCCTACAAATAAACACACCTGTGTATACATATGTGCACTCATAGCAACTCAGGTGGGCTTCAATGTTCATGCACATATGAGTGATTGGGGCTGCATCAGTGTAGGAGTACCACATGTGTGTAGTGATGGAGAAAGAAGAAGGGGCGCTAAATCCCCTGGAACCGGAGTTCCAGATGGCTGTAAGCCGCTCTGTGGGTGCTGGGAGTTGCAAGAGGAGCAAATGCTCTTCGCTGCTGAACCATCACTCCAGCCTCAGGTGTACTTTTATTCAAAGGTACTTAACTAACACTCAAACGTATAATTATTTTAGAGGTGAGTCACAAAATGTTAAGATGAAAATATTTGTACTTCTAGCAAGATTTCATGCACAACAAGTAACGGGTACTTAATGGTGTGTCAGCTCGAATAGTGTCAATTATGAAAGGATTAAATTTCAGAAGACTCATTTAACATGGCTTCTGTAATAATTCTGAAAACTTCAGTAATGAAAATGACTCCGTCAACACTGCTGACAAGACAGGGAAAATTTTAGAAAATGTCTTTGTAACATCAGTGTGAAGAGAGGCATTGTTATAAAACGATGTCAACCATCTGCCTTCTTTGAAGCTCAACGAAAATGTATTAGAGGATCCAAGGAAAAATTACAATTCTTTTTCTTTTATTCCTAAGGGTTCCCTCTATGTTGTCTGAGATTGGTTTGATGCCAGAAGAATCATCTTACAGAGGCACAGATGTAGGGTTCCCTTTGGACACACATCTAAACTCTCAGCATCCCTTGGGACTGCTCCTGTGTGTGTGTGTGTGTGTGTGTGTGTGTGTGTGTGTGTGTGTGTGTGTATGTGTATAAGGGGAATGGCTGACTCAGCAAAAAGTAATAGTGATGATCAAATTCAGGTGCTGAGTTCAAGGGCATGTTAATTCTCATTGGGGCCAATTATACTTCCTGCCGAATCCTCAGTAGGCATGGTAAAAGTCTTGACACAAGTCTAAAAATAATCATTACTGAGAAATGACTTAGAACACATGATCACCTGCACATGAAAGCAAAAAGACTTATGCCTTCTTATTTTGGAAATGTGATTTTTTTTAATGTAAACTAAGATAATATGTAAATCGATGTGTGAAGCTGAACCATGAGAATTACCAATTTTAATGGAGAAATAACCTAAATATGTAGCTGAACCTAAAACTATAATGGCAAATAAAAAAATCAAGAGGCTCACAGTATGAGAACCTAAATCACTTATACAGTTTTACATACTAAAATAAAGCCTCATTCAAGAGAGAAACATCTGTGAAAAGGCAAATACACTAAAAATATAGAGAGTAATATACAATAAGTTTAAGATGAAGTTACCCTGGAGACAGTGGGAATCATCACAGGAAGTGTATAGAAGGGGCATCAGTTGCTAAGGAAAGGTTGCATATTTTTTATCGCCGAAGCAGGATTTGTATTGGCAAGCTCAATTCTACTATATGCAGTATTGCTTTTTATAATCAAGCATTTAATAATAATTTTATTAATTAAAGAACTAGGATATAGTGCTCATTAATCGTTAAGACTGACAAGTTTTGATTATCTCTCTAAAACTAACATGAAAACACAATATTGGGTCCTTTTAATTGATTTTTTTTTCTGTTTTGTTTTGTTTTTTAGATCACAATCAAAATGGCACTAGAAGCAGGGGCCTGGGCCAAGGACAACTGATGCACTAAATTATGCAAGGACTGAAAAATGAGAAAATGTGCATAGCATCTCAATGTAGGCAAATTATATCTGGCATTTTGATGAATTTACTGGGCAAATGAACCCTGACCATCAGACATTCTGCCTGCACTCAGATAACATGTGCTGAGTGGACACGATGCAGGAATGGTAAGTTATCACACAACTCCAAGGAAAACTAGACTCTTAGAAAAATTCCAAAGAGAGGCAGAGGATTCTTTGAATGGCATATGGGGGTCTATTGTTGAAAGCTTATCAGTCAGAAAACTTAAGAATGGCCCTTTTGAGAGAAAGTGAGAAAGCAGCTCTCTGTGGGACAAGAGGATAATGAGAACTTTCCTTGGGGAGAATGAAGCACATCGAAAGACTTGGGTCCAGCATAGACAGAGAGGGGCTGTAGTAGGTTAGAGAGTTTGCCTTATCTCTCAGTCACTCTTCTCTGCAAAGCATTCTTTCTTAATTTATTCTTCCCTATTCCTAGAATAACTACTTCATTAAAAGGAAACAAACAAACAAACAAACAAAAAAAAGGCTTGAAGTATCCAGGAGTGCGATTTCCACAGCCATTAGTAAACCTTATCATTCATGTTTGAAATGTATTCAGCATATGGGAATATGTCTCTGTAATATATATATTATATACATAAGATAATATATGTTCACTGGAATTCAAAAGTAGTGTAATAATATTGTTGGTTCTTAAATCGTATTTTGAATTCTGTTATGTTTTGGTGGGTGGAGACTGAAGGGAACTGGAAAATTGTTCCTTGCTAAGATGAAAAGATAAGACAAATGGCACTGTACTTTGTATCTTTTTTCTATAGAAAGCATATTATTAACTATCATTTAAGTCTGATTTGTCTGACTGTAAAACAATTGATTATTTTAATAGTCAAGAAAGAGTTGTCACTTTCAAATTTTTCTTAAGCTGAGGGTCGTAATCACTTCTTACAGGAACTAAATTGCACCAATTTTCACTGTTCAGCATGTGATACTATAACAATCTAATATTAAATATTTCTTAGGTGGGGAAATGGCTATATGGGGAGATCTAAGAATAAGTACTTCATTATGTATTTTCAAGAGAAATTGCAGTTATCTTGGTTCTATTCTTTAAAATCCATAGCTGTCTCATTTTCTTTAGTTCACTGTTCAAATACGAGTTCTTTAATTTTATGAAAGTAGCTAGGATGTTACATTAGCTGCATAGTGGGATAGATTAAACTGAGTATCATAAAGCCTTCTATTAGTCTTCATTAAAACTGTGTGTATTTTGTTTTTATCAGTCCATCTTACTCTTTATGGACCAGATGAAAGAGGAAGTGTTTAAAAGCTTGTATTAAAATAAGGAGCTTTGACTGCAGTTATCATACTTAGGAGCTGTGTTATATTGGATCTAAAGACTTTGATCTATACAACTTAAAAAAAACAGTAGTTACAAGATTTAGCTTAAAGAATAAAATACAGAGAAGCACCTTTGAATCTTGTTAACAGAAATCAGTTCTTACTGCTCATACATTTAATAGGTATCTGTATCAACACTCCATGAAACAGATGAAGAGAAAAAACTGATCATTATCTCAGTTATCAGTAAATGTTACAAAAGGATTTGAATAGTATAAGTTGGCTTGAATACATATATATTTCAACACATTTTCTGATAAACCTTTAGACACTTCTTATGTCCCTTAAAAGCAAATGTATTTGGGAAGAACATTTTTCAGAAATATGTGTGGACCTTGATTGATTGTGGATTTGAGGATTGGATTGATGTCTACAACAAAAGTCAGTTAGTTCAGAAAGACACATCTTTCATGAGCCTGTTAGTTGTCTTACAGAAAAGTCCTATACTCAGGAAAGCTCTTGAAGTTTTTGATGTTAGGGAATGATTCATGGATATAAATGCATGAGATCAACTCTCTTAAATTAAAAATAATAAAAGATGGACTGATGGACTGTGTATAAATTTATAACTAAACAAGTTATACACAGGGAAGATACCAAAGCTTCTAAATAATGATCACTGCATTTCAGGCAAGTACAGATTCAGAGAAAATGAGATCTCAGCTACAGTCTGGTAGAAAACAAATAAACTTGAAGATCAGAGGGAAAAATATAATGAAGAGGAGTATAATGGAATATTAAAAGTAAATATATATCACTAAAATGATTTAGCCAGTGAATCTTTCTAAAGATGAAATCTACTATGACACATTTAACTAGTCTTCTAAATTCAATTGTTTCTTTATATCTGGCAATAAGAATCCCCCCCTTTTTTTTTGGTCTGTGATCTTGAAGGTGCCTTTTGTCCATCTGTCCTCCTGTCCATCTGTCTCTTACTCAGTGGGGAAGGAGTGTGACCTGGAACAGAGGTAGCCTCAATCAATTTCTACATGCCTTGTAGCTATGCCAAAATCCATAAAAGATTAGAAATTTAATATTCACAGTCAAATACAATTTCCATAATATATGAGCTGAAAATTTTTAGAACTGTGGGTTTTTAAAACCCTAAGAAACTATGAAATCATAGTGAGAAGAAATCAGATTTCTATGGAGATATGCAGTCTCATCTCTAGCATGAAAGTTTGTCATATTCTATTCATTCTCCCCTGATGTCTTAAATCAGACTCTGAGACTCTAAAATGTAGTTTTTCTTTGCATTTTACAATATTTAGAGACCATTCACCTTAAGCTTTGTGTGACATAATATCACAAGTTTCTTACATAAATATCTATTTTTATAAATGATATCATGCCTTCATTATGAGAAAAATCAGTTCTATAAATAAATGTGGTGAAATTGAATTCACAAACTTGAACACTTACCATAAACCTTTTAATTGTACTATTTACTAGAGAAAAACAAACAAGATTATTGTCTATGACAGAGAATTCAAAGCTGTACTTTCTAATCCCTGATGCATATGTACGCATACATACATACACATCATTTTAGGTGCTCTTGAGTAGAAGTGACAAGGTAATGTATGAAAGAAAAGGGAGAGGGGAGGAAATTCAATCTGCATAAATTAACTCCTTAGGGCACAATCTAAATTATCTTTATTTGAGAAACACCTCTGTGGCCCCCTTCCTTCCCAATAGCCTGTTGTTCTTTCTGTTGTTAAATTTCTTGGACTTTATTCTAATTTGTTATTCATGTGGGATTTTTTTTCTGAATATATTCCTAAGAAACTTTATTTAGGCTGAACATTAGTGAGCCCAAGTAATTTCTCTAGCTCATGAATGCAATTAAATTATTATTTTTTTTTGTGAAAACAAATAAGGACATTTCCAGAAAAATTAAGGTTGAGGATTTATAATGTAGTCCTTCCACTCCTTGGCTCCAACTGCAACATTTTCAGAGCAGAGGAGGCAAAGGATGATGAAATTATTCTCAGCTGAATGACTTTCTTGAAAGGTCTGACATGTACCCTGAAAGAACGTTGCCCGTGTCTATTTGATAAAAGCAGAGATGAACTCGTTGTTCACATCAGTCCTGTCAATTGCATAACTTCCATGTGGAGCATTTGACAGGATGTTTAATTTTTAACCAAGCATGTTGTGGCATTTATCATAAGCAAATTTCTTGAGAATAAAGCACTCAATACATATTTTAAACTAAATTAATTTAGCTCCATGGAACTTACAGTATAAACTTTAAATGTTCTCTCCTATTATATAATAATATTCTCTCATGATTCTAGTCTACTATCAAAATGAAGAAACCAGATATTATATTGCAGTCCATTCATATTAATCAATATTACAATAATCTCGCTCACAATTACATATTGAATCATAGCTAAGATGTTCTAGGTTAGCAGTGACTTCAACTGCTGTTTTTACACAACGAAAAGCAAATGTAAATAGAAGGAATGGGCACTAGAAATCTGTTCCATTAGGAAAAGTGACACAGAGACTCTGTATCTGGCTGCCAACAGAAAACATTTCTCAAATGGCCAAGTCAGAAGGAGGTGTCTTAAGACAACTTAGATATTTACAAGGCCTCATAACCATGAGTAAGAATCTCAAAGTTTGAAGATGTTTTCCCATCCATAGTATTTTGCTTGGAAAGCCCAGTTCCTTTAACTCGAACACTCTTAACCAAACCAATAAAAATTGAAAGCCAACTGTTAGTGATAATAACTTACTCTAAATTACATGGTACAGTTGAGCGGTCATCAAAATCCAAACAGCTTGATGAACTAAACCAAGATCAAGCTTTGGCAAAAATTAATGAAGAATTTCTCTCTCTGTCTCTGTCTCTGTCTCTGTCTCTGTCTCTGTCTCTCTCTCTCTCTCTCTCTCTCTCTCTCTCTCTCTCTCTCTCTCTCTCTCTTTCTCTCTCTCTCTCTCTAAAAAAATGGAATCATATATTCTCCATTGGAATAAATCTTAAGTTTATATCATTAAGTGCCCTAAATTAAATACTCAAGATGCACCAATTTTTATTGGAAGTTATGTTGGGATCAACAACCAATGTATTACTTCAAAACACACTTAAGTTTGGAAAAGGATTTTAGAGTCTAGTTGAAGTAGTGCTGACCATGTTCCTAGCGTAGAGCTGTATTCATTTCAGAGTGGTAGAATGTTTTAATGATATTAAATATTCTATATTTGTTGAGCACATATACCATGCAATCTCCTAACAAAAGATGGGGAAGACTCCCACCTTTTGTAACATTTAGCTCACACACATGCAGACTCCAAGAAACACAGTAGTGTCCTTGTTGGAAGCAACAAATGTTGAAATAGAGAATGAAGATTTTTATCATTCTTTAGCTAACTGAGGCTCAGGGATTTCTCTTGTGTCAGGAAGATTCCAAGAAGATAAATGCACACATCACAGCCTTTTGGGCCTGCTGTGTTACAGGATTTCATGTCTGAGAAGATTGATGGGCCACTCTGCTCTTGATTCCCCCTCCACACTCTGCTTCCCATTATCAATCTCCCACAACCAGGATGGTTAAGGGCAGGAGCAGTGACAGTGCCAGAGGCCAGCTGCATCTTCGATAACTAGGTATACTGTGTACCCCAGTTCACTGGAAAAGTTCACCTCTCATTCAGAATCACTAAATAAAACAGCACAGAACTCATTTCCTCATCTGACCTCACCTTATTCCACTACAAGGATCTACTTTCTGCTTGTCTATTTATAGACTCTACCAAAGAGGCCTGTTTTCCTGTTAGTTTAGTTAACTTACCTCTTAATTTCTATGTTTTTTTTATATAAATTAAAACAAGATCAGGTATGAGACTGTGTCTTACACAAAAGCCTGTACACACATGCATGCATTCATACATGTACCTACATGCATACATACACACATGCACACACATATATATATATATATACATACATTCATACATACATACATACATCACAACACAGTCACAGAATAAGGTCAAGTGAAGGACATTTCAACAGTTGAGACATTCATTTGTGAAATCCATCGCTGCCTCTTAACTTTGTATAAGACTAAAGAATTAAGATATCATTTCTTGTTCAATTGACAACATATTAAAATTCATGGTGGCCAACTTTTGAAATTTGTATGATCCTATGTTAATTGTTTTGTCTTATTTTCATCCATTTATTATGTTTTTGGTAATTTTCAGGAATAGTTAAAGCTTTAGTCCTATAGAAAAGCTGGTTTGACCTCCTGTATCCCAAAGCAAGAATCCTGTAAAGATTTGCAACAACCCTGATTTCTGCTTCCATTGATTTTTTTTTATTTGTAGTCAGTAAGTTACACACAAACCAAATAATCTGATAGCTGCATTTGTGACAGGAAGCTCTGCTATTGGCAAGTATCCTCTGATGATTTAGAACAATAACGTGACCTAGTTTGGAAAGAAAAGAAAATGCTTGCAGAGGAAGCAGAAAGGGAGCTGAGATTTGAGAGATGAGAAAAACATTCATCATTTTTTTGGCAACTAATTTGTTGTCATTACAGAACACAGTTTCCATAAAATTTGTATTTCTAGAAGACATCAAAGGTCATGGTATTAGATTTTCATCAGTGTACAAAATACATGATAGAAAAAAAATGAAGAAAAGGAACTATCTGGACTTGTGGTTTCAGTACAAGGTCATCTCAGAGTCTGAGGTGAGGCACCATATCCTGGTAATTTGTGGGTGTGGCAGAGGCTGCTACTGCATGAAAGCAAGGAACAGAGACAGCTTGGAAGGAGCTACAGACAAGGTGTACTTTTCCAGGGAGCAATCCTAATCATCTACTTCAATCAATGAGGCCTAAGCTTCTACAGTTCCATATCATCCCTAGGTAGAATAATGTATTCAAAATTTGAATTTTTATACTGGAATAAACCACTGATAGATCCGGTGGTCATTAATCTAACTATCCTTATGTTCTTAAAAGCTTGCCAAAAAGTATACATTTCTATGTATACCTAAATCAGCCTAAATCCAGTTAACACCATGATTAACATTGAGAATAATCATCTTTTTTTTTGTTTTGTTTTTTTGTTTGTTTTTTTTTCAAGACAGGGTTTCTCTCTTTAGACTAGGCCAGCCTCGAACTCAGAAATCTGCCTGTCTCTGCCTCCCAAGTGCTGGGATTAAAGGCATGTGCCACCACTGCCCGGTTGAGAGTAATCATCTTTATTGATGTAGAACATGGTACATTGTTTCCTCTTGGTATTTGTAGGGAACATGAGTTTGAGTATTAACTCTCCAAACAAATTACAACAGTTTTATTCTTTTCATATGTAATTTGTTTAGCCAGAAGTTGCAACCATGGGCAATAAGAGGTCAGGGCAAAGTTGAAGGATTATAGGAAAAATACTGTAGAAATTCAGTTCCTGCATTTGGACATTGCTGTATAAGAACTAGTTGTCTAAAAGGGATGTAGTCATCTTGTAAACACTGGATATAAAAAAGACCTGTAATTGTTGGTGGATATTCACCAGAGAAGACTGCTTAGACATGAATTTAGGCCAATAGAAAGTCTTTTTTTCTAAAGCATATTCTTTTAGTGAAAATGGAAGTAAAAACATTTTATGATAAAATTGAAGATTTACATGGAAAATATTTCTGATAAAATAAAAGAGAGATATAGAAAAACACTAAAATTGACAATTTTCATGGAAAATTAAAGAGTAAAATGGCAGACATAAAAGACATTGCTAAATTAATGGAAAAAGGAAGAAGAAACATTTTATGATAGAATTGAAGATTTATATAAAAAATATTTCTGATAAAATTGTAGAAAAATGTAGAAAAACATGTCAAAATTGAAGATTATCATGGAAAATTTTATATAGATATAATAATGGTAGGCATAAAAATATTCCTAAGTTGATTAAAAGTAGAATTATAAACATTTTCTGATAAAGTTGAAGATCTACATGGGAAATATGATAAAATTGAAGAAATATATAGAAAAACATGCTAAAATTGAAGATTATCACAGAAAATTAAACAGATAAAATGGTAGGCATAAAAATAATTCTAAGTTGATTAAAAGTGGAATTGCAAACACTTTCAGATAAAATTGAAGATATACATGGAAAATATTTTTAATAAAATTCAAGAAATATATAGAAAAACATGTTAAAATTGATTATTTCATGGAAAATTATACAGAGAAAATGGTAGACATAAAAAATCTTTCTAAATTAATTGAAGATGGAATTAAAAACACTTTGTGATAAAATCAGAGATTTACATGGACAACACAATAGAAAGTCTTTAATAGCCAGCCAGTGACCACATTGGGTTCAGGATCCCACTGTAGCACTCGGCCTTTCTCAGCAGGAGCTTTTAGGCACAAAAAAAACCCCCATGTTCTTGGTTGACATATTTCAGGTAATAAGAATAGGTAGCTAGAATAAAAGTTACAGAAGCCAAAACTCAAGGTCAGCACTTTTAGAGACCTTCTCAGAAGGATGGTCTTTGTTTTCATTTTTGGCATGTTGTACAGGCTATATGCTAAGTTTTACAGCCCAAATGACACTTCTATCATGGACTCAGTTGTGCTAAGATCTGGGGTCCTGTTACACTAATAAGGTGAGGATGGATGAGTACAAAAGTACTTCATTTTTGATCACCATTTTTAGTTGCTTGGTTTACCTTGCAGTTGTTTATAAGTCTCTGTAAGATGGTATTTTTAAAGTAAAATTATACGTATTATGAAAAATGTTTTCATAGTTGAAATTAGCAGATGAACCTAAAAATACTAATTGTTATAGAAGTTATCTGAAAGGAAACACACAGAGGTTTGTGATGGTTTGTAGTATATGTTTGGCCCAGGGAGTAACACCGTTTGAAGGTGTGACCTTCTTGGAGTAGGTGTGGCCTTGTTGGAATAGATGTATCACTCTGAGCATGGACTTTAAGACCCTACTCCTAGCTGCCTGGAAGCCAGTATTCTGCTAACAGCTGAATAAAGATGTAGAACTCTTAGCTCCTTCAGTGCCATTCCTGCCTGGATGCTGCCATGCAATAAAACCTTAACTAAAACAAAGTTCATGGCAGAGATTAAGAGAATGAGTCAATTCTGGAGGCTGGGAAGTGAAAGCTTAGAGAGGAGATTGCAAAGGACACATAGTCGCCTGTGGAGGTGTGGGTAAGCAATACAACGTATTTTTACATGGAGTTATTTTCATATAAATACATGTGTGTTGCATGTTGTGTGCTGTACATGCGTATGGTTTGTGCATATGAGTGTGCAAGTGTTATGAGTAGGACTTCGGGCATCTTTCTCTAAGGATTTCTGCCTTGTAGCCTTGAGACATGGTCTCTCACTGAGCATGAAGTTAGCTCTTCTAGCTAGGCTGGCCGGCCTGCTGGTAAACACTTGAATTATGCATGCTTTTAACCCCAAATACTGGGATTAACTGCCCAGTTTTTATGTGTGGCAATTGGGATTTGAGCTGATGTCCCCTTGCATGCAAAGTGAGTATTCTTACCCAGGGAGCCAGACTCCAGACTCCAGACTCAGAATGCTTTTTGAAAATTATATTTTCTGTGCAACAGTTCAGTACATTCCACGTCTGATTCAGAGAATATAAGTGGCCCTTTCATGGCTCAGTGAGGTTCAGTCTCTTCATTAACAGAACTTGATTTAAAACTAATGTTTTTTTACTTAGCTTCTCCAAGCAGGTCCTCTTTTTTTATGTTTTCCACATTGTAATTCTGTTATTCATGCCCACTAGTATCTAGTAATGTCAGTGGTAGTCTGAGTTCTCTTCTGAGAGAAAACAAAACCCTTCTGTCATTTTTCTGCTTCCCCACATAGTAAAAGAGAATCGGTTTTCCTTGCTGAAGTACATGGCCCTTAGATCAACCTCAATCAGAATCTCCTGTTAGATTTTGAAAAATATACATTCCAAAGCTCCATGAGGAAATGGACCCAAAGAATGTATATGAGCATGAAAATTATAACCTGACCCAGGGGTCAGATGTTAGGGTTTGAGCAGGCTCACAAAATGTCTTACCTGTGGATAGGTGATTAAGATAAACACTGCAATGAGGGGTTACTAATCTTTAATGTCTAAGGCAACTAGATTTTTAGTGCATTAGGAAAAGCAAAGAACAGGTGTTAAATATAAGTCATGGCAGTTCCACAATCCTGATGTACCCATATTTGTCCAATTTTTAGAATATATAATTCATTTAAGCCTTTGTTTTTGCCAAATGTACAATATTTTATGTTTAATATGCTAATTCACAAGATGCTCACTAACATCTCAGATCTGTCTAGAAAATAAATGCCAAAGAAAGACAAGAAATCAATTCACTCCATTTACACCGACATCTTTTGAATATTGACCATACTCCCAAACCACCAGATGCATAGAGTACACAAAATCCAGGAGAATACTGTAGCCAAAGGACAAATATATCTACACAAAAGCCAATGTAAGGAACTATGTTTGTCGTTGTTAGCTCTGTGCATATCTGTGGTGAATTAGGCTGGAAAAGTTGGCAGAATTAGATCGAGATGGTTGCTTACCAGACTTTGAGACTTAGTTTGAAAATTTTCAAGTTTATAAGAAGTCCAGAAATATTAAATGACTCAGCAGTTAGGTCTCAGAAAATGTGTTAGAAGTTGCCATATTTCCTTCCTGAATGAAAGCTCATCCAGAAACCGCTTCACCTAGTGATCCAATCCCATCTCTAGACACTATTGCTGATGGCAAGAAGTGCTTGCTAACAGGAGCCTGGGATAGCTCTGCCAGAGTCTGACCAATACAGGTGAGGATGCTCGCAGCCAACCATCAGACTGAGCACAGGACCCCAATGGAGGAGTTAGGGAAGGACTAAAGGAGCTGAAGGGGTTTGCAACTCCATAGGAAGGGCAACATCAACCAACCAGATCCACCAAAGCTCCTAGGATCTAAATCACCAACCAAAGAGTACACATGGAGGGACCCATGGCTCCAGCTGCAGATGTAGCAGAGAATGGC
This sequence comes from Tokudaia tokunoshimensis, assembly GCA_036184795.1. Taxonomy (NCBI): domain Eukaryota; kingdom Metazoa; phylum Chordata; class Mammalia; order Rodentia; family Muridae; genus Tokudaia; species Tokudaia tokunoshimensis. Next base: position 46,402,182 of record BTHU01000009.1, read on the forward strand.
CTTATCTGGCATCAATGGGAGAGGAGGGAACTTGGCTCTGTGAAGGCTCAATGCCCTAGCAGAGGGGATTGCTAGGGCACTGAGGTGGGAGTGGGTGGGCGGGTGGGGGAGTACCCTCATAGAGGCAGGAAGAGGGGGAGAGGGAAGGGGAGTTGTGGAGGGGAAATTGGGAAGGGGAATGACATTTGAAATGTAAATAAACAAAATAACCAATTTTTAAAAAAGGAAAAAAAATAGAAGTTGCCATCTTTACTTGTTTCTTTAGTATGACCAAGGAAGAAGCCAAGCAGTTGTATCCCTTGGCAAACTGGTTCATGTTCTTTGTCCTCAAGTTTATAACTGACTGTTTTCCTAGTTTTGTTCTAGGAAGTCACAGACTCTTAACAGAGCTCTTTCAAGGTCATATCTGTGGAGAGATCAGAAAATCAGCATACTGTTATTTGCTTTATGTAATCATTGAGAAGCTGGAACATAAAACCGAAATCCAAGGATGTCTTGGTTTGCTTGGGACGTGTGTACTAGTCATTAGAAGACTATGATGTTTATTAGGACTTGGCCTGCTCAGGATGTGTGTCTTAGCCATTAGAAGAATATAATGTGTATTAGGAAACGGGCCTCTATGAATTATCATAAAAATGAACACAACAATATTCTCTTTTAGCAGGTAAAATATTGAAATCTGAGGACAAAATATGACTCTATGGCATATTTATTTCACCAAGGTTAATTTAAAACAATTTTCTTTATTTACTTATGTATTTAGGGGGTTTCAAGATAGGGTTTCTCTGTGTAACCATGCCTGTACTGAAACTCTCTATGTAAACAAAGTTGGCCTCAAACTCAGAGATCCACCTGCCTCTGCCTCTCAACTGCTGGGATTAAAGGAGTGTGCTACCACTGCCTGATAAATAATTATTTTAAAAAAACTGTTTAATTTATGGCAAGTATTTATTCAACCTAAAAATAAGTGAGTTTGAATCTTCATTTAAGAATTAGTATATTTATATTAAAGAAAATTATAAACTGAACAGGTGTTAGGGTTTGAGCAGGCTCACAACATGTCTTACCTGTGGATAGGTGATTAAGATAAACACTGCAATGAGGGGTTACTAATCTTTAATGTCTAAGGCAACTAGATTTTTAGTGCATTAGGAAAAGCAAAGAACAGGTGTTAAATATAAGTCATGGCAGTTCCACAATCCTGATGTATCCATATTTGTCCAATTTTTAAAATATATAATTCATTTAAGCCTTTGTTTTTGCCAAATGTACAATATTTTGTGTTTTATAGAGTCAGGCATATCTGGCTGTTGCTAGGTAACTGTGGGGCGGAGCCTAGAAGGAATGGTATCTGTGTAGAGGTGACATAGAAGTAGAGGGAGGTTTGGGCAGGAGGGTCCCTCCTTTCAAATGTACTCACAACATGGGGAACAGTAACTGGGGAGGCCTGCCTGGCCAGACTTTCCCATTGTTTTGGATTATAGGAGAGGAGATTAGTGCTGAGGGACTAGAGAAAACAGGAGTTTCACCAAAAATGAGATGTATATGGGAGATTTTAGGGACTGGGCCCACTGGGAGGAGACAAAGGTAGTTTCAGATTATCTTTGCAAGAGGTATTGGGTGGAGAGGATTGGTGATTGGGCCTGAAGTTAGAGTTCTGTTGGAGGCCTGTCTCTTTGCCTCACAGGTGAGTTCAGGACCACAAAAACTGTGTGTGGTGTAGTAGGAATGATTCTGGAGTCTTCTGTGTGCTGGGTGTGGGAGCTGGGGTTTTGGCAAATGGAGGACTCCTCATGACTTCAGTCATTGCCTTAGTTAAGGTTACTATTACCATGAAGGGCCGCCATGGCCAAAGCAGCTCTTATAAAAGAAAACATTTAATTAGAGTTGACTTACAGTTTCAGAGGATTAGTCCATTATCAGCATGGCGGGAAGCACAGAGGCACACGAGCAGGTATGGTGCTAGAGAAGTACCTGAGAATTCTACACCAGGATCTGCAGGCAGCAGGAAGAGAAAGACTTGGGCATAGCTTAGGCTTTTGAAAACTCAAAGCTCACGCAGGTGACATACTTCCTTCAACAAAGTCACATCTACTCCAGCAGGATCAGACCTCCTAATCCTTTTTAAGTAGTGCCACTTTGTGATAACTAAACACTCAAATATATGACTCTACAGGGGCCATTCTTTTTGGAACCACCTCAACGAGGCATGCTCTGGATCCCACTTGTAGCAGTCATCCCAAGGCTGCAAGCAGACATTTCCTGCCAATAACTCCAATCTTCTGGTTTTGTTTCCAGAGGCTGACAGCATTATATGGAGTCCAAAGTCTGAAAACACTTCAGGCTCATCTTCACGGTGGTCAACGACTGTGGTTTGGTGGGTATCATCTTAGCAGATAATCAGCATCCCCCCATGTCTGAGAAGGTTAAAGTTGGTGTCCAAAGATCAGAAGAAGCTGGAGATCTACTATCTCTGATCTAAGTTCAACAAAGGTTAAGCATGGGCCCCTCTCGAGCTAAGGAAGTGTGGGTCCTATTGTCAGATTTTGTGCAAAAGATAAACATGAAACCATTAATAACTTGACATTGGTGACTAACATGAAGGCACTGTGTATGGTGAAGACAAAAATCAAGAGACCAGCTGGGAAACAATCACTATGCATCATGTTCAGGATGAGGCTAGCCTGGTTGCTAGAAACAGGGGGAAATGGAAGTGGTAAGAATTTAACTTGAGGTGGATTCTGAAGGCAAGAGGGGCAAGATTCACAAGAAGATTAGATGAATGGATGACAGAAATTGAGGGGGGCGGGAAATGAAGATTTTCCAGGATCTCAGGCCTAAAAAGCTGGGGAAACAATGGTCCCTAGTCTGAATTTCCAAGTGCAATCTGCAGCTATCAATCTGTGCCTTAGGCCACACTGTCAAACACAGCAAGTACAATCTAAGAAAAACAGTTTCTGAAAGAATCATTGAAGGGGCATTCTTTGGAAATCTCATATAAATCCCAAAGCTTGTCCCCAGAAATGCTACCTCCACTATGAAGGACTCCGGAGTATAATTTTCAAGCTTTCTCATTCTGATTCTCCATTGTTCGTCTTCATTTGGCATGGTAGGTTTAATTGATGACTATTATTTCCAAGTTTTGTGTATGTAATGATCAGTTTTCTCTGGTTTACTTGGCAACACAAAAACACTTTGATTAAATTTGCACTAGGTTTTCTACAAACACGTTCTAATTTATAAAGATACCAAGAGTCTGCTTAGTTACCAGCATTCCACTTTATAGAAGCCTCTTGGCAAAAACAAAAAAGAAAAATCTAGATTTGTCTTCTAAAAAACAAATTCAAGAGTTAAAAGCAGAACACTTTGAGAGATGCCTACTATGCAAAATGGTCTGTAGAAACTAGATAACAAATCTTCAATATTTCTGATATATATGGCGCTCCAAGTTTAATTTTAGCCATTACTTTGTAGTTGATTCACAAAACCCTAGGGCCTTCATTCTAAATGCTTCCTGATGATCAGGAAGCTTGCATGCATCATGAGAAGCTGACTAATCTGAAGCTCCACACATTCAATACTGAAAAGGGACAAATATTCTTAATAACCAAGAGTTGAGCTCAGCTGCTGTATCTGCCAATTTTTAATGCTGGGTTTTCTTTTCTTTTCTATTTTAACTCAACTGGCAAGTGTCATTCAGTATGTACATATGTACAATGTAAAGTTACTGTAGTAACATACTAAATACTTATTTACTTATTTGTAATATTATGCTATTAGCTTTAGGGGATATATATGTGTGATCCTTACTTTTATGCATGATAAATATGAGAAATAACACATATCTATGCATTTCATTCCAGAGTCTAAAGGCAATGGGAATAGAATACTTTTTAGAATATTTTGTGTATTTTGAAGTTTAGTTTAACATACATTAAAGGATACATTAATTGGCTCTCCAATAACAAATAGTTATGGTTCAAAACCATACAGGCAAGTAATATGACAGGAACTGAACAGGTGGTGTTTATGTATTTTGGGATATATATTAATATACAGATACATTCACACACACACACACACACACACACACACACACACACACACATATAATGACCAGAATTTGAAAGAAAGGATGGATATGTGTGAGGGTTTGGTTGGAGGAAAGGGAAAGGGGAAGAGATATACTTGTATTATAATCTCAGCAAACAAATAGTCCAATAATAAATTTTAATTATTATACCTTTTCCAGTATAAAAAAATAAAAATAAAAAAAGGAAGTTGAATAATTTCAAGTGACATAAATTTTCATTTGTAAAATTGTAGTTATTGTGTAGATCTAATTCTCAACTCATGTTTCTCTCTATTATATTATGCTTAATGGGAAAGGGTTAAACTGTTGCTAATCTATATGTTCTCATTACTCTGTTCCGTCAATGATCTTGCCTCAACACCCATTTTACAGGAAGATTCAGCCTTTGGGATATTACAAAAAATCAGTTTCATCTCCATATTCTTGGAATGTGTTACTTAATCTGTCTTGTCAACTTCCCTAGGTTATTATTCCCAGTTTGATCCAACACCAGCACAGATGTTGCTATGCATTGCACATATATTTCTGTTGAGACTAAAAATTTAAATCACTAAACTTTGAGTACTTAAATGAACTTTAGTTCATGTACCAAAGGCCTTAGGAACAGATTGAAGTTTCCTACAGGAAGTGATTTGGCTAAAGTCAAGTATTTTCTTCTGTTCAGCTTTGTACATATAAGACACATATCAGATCTTACCAGAATTTCTTTTGTGCCAACATAATGTATGTGTTTTAGTCTTCCAAGCCAATCAACAAATTAATTAAAATAAAATGTGTATCTTTCTTTGTATCTCTTTGTATATATTTGCGTTTTGGTTCTTTTCTGTAGGGAACTCTAACTAGTACAGTTTTAGGGGTGGATGCAGTAAAGAATACCCCAAACTGAGAACAGCTTTGAAATTGGAAAATAAATGGAAGCTAGATGAGTTTTATAGAAAAAAGTAGAAAATTCTGTAATTACAGAATAGTCAGTTGCTAGAGACAGTTGCTGGAAACTGGGAAAAATTAATTTTATAACATGGTGGAGAACTTGACTGGAATATGTTCCAGTATCTCATGGGAAGTAAATGCATAACTAATGACGTTGATAAGAATTTTAATCCATTATTTCAAAGTTGTAGTCTGCTGCTTATGAAAAAATTAAAAGGGTGGAGCATTGCAGAAAATACTGTTAAGCAAAAACAAGTAAACAGACAAAAAACAATCAGAAATGAAGTATTTTCTTTTTAATTCTTCCCCTAAGTATATTAAAAATGAAGAAGTACCCTCTGGGGACAAATAAACATATGGTTGGAAAATTCTACACTAAACAATGTGGTACATGATTTGTGACTCTGGTTTACTCTCCTAACAGAGATGATGACAGCCTCATAAAGAAGACAAAGAGGACACTAAGAGAAGGAAAGCTGTTGGATTTCTGGGGTGCTCTAGGAAGGAAACTGGCTGGCTGTAAAAGCTCCCCAGTACAACAGTGAGATGCTATTGTTCTTCAAGAAAAGAGATGGATGAATTTCAAAGGTGGGGGAAGCACTCTGCTGCCTGCGGAGGGTAGAACTCCAACTGAACAAAAAGAGAAGGGGGTTTTATTGGGAAGTTGGAAGAGAAAAATCAATACAGAAGGAGAGGGAATTAGGAGAGACAGACACATAAGACCAGGGATGTCTGAAAAAGCCTTGGAGAAATCATATATTTCATATTTACCTAAAATTACATATAATGTATATGCATGTGCACATGCACTCTCACATTCATATGCACCACACACACACACACACACACATATACACACATCTTAAATGAAGTTATGCCACTCAAGTTGACAGTGCTCCCACTCTCCAACAAAAACCCCAGTCCCAGTCCCAGGAAACCTCCCTTTCCATTTTCAGTCAGTATTGTGTAAGAGACTCCCAGAACAATGTAGGCCATTCCAGTTGCCTGTGGTTGTCTCCTAGTGGTTGAAAATAAGTTTCTATTGCTGAAGACAAGGAACACTTTAGACAAGAGCTCAGAAGACTTGAGCTTGCTTTCAGGTCTAACTTTCATAATGCAAGAAAATGCTATGGAAACTGCCAAGTAAACAAAGCAATTAGTCCTGCTTAGCTGTGTGTCTGTGAACAATAACTAGTACAAGGTACAACAGAATCATGCATATCTTGGCAGTGACCAACAGCTGTCTAATTGGACTAAAGGCCCACTCAACAGTAGAAAACCATCCCTAGTAACATACAAAATGATAGTCTGGATGTTGGCTTCCTGATACTGAATGTTAATGCTTGGATGATTTTGTTCTCAGAGGATCTGAGGTTTGTAAAAATGTATTTTCCACATGTGAAACATATGAACATTTAATTGATAAAGTAGGTGATTGATTTGTAACTCACCTAGAACATGTTGGATCCTAAACTCCAGAACCTCAGGAACTCTTTTGGAGTTGAAGTCATTACAGAGGTATTGAAGAGACTGGGTACATCATCCTCATAAAAAAAAGCAGGACACAGACACACAGACAGACACAGATAGACATAGACAGACACAAACACAGATAGACACAGACAGACACAGACAGAGAGACAGACAGACAGACACAGACACAGATAGACACAGCAGACACAGACAGAGAGACAGACAGACAGACAGACACACATACACATCCTAAGAGACAGAGAGAGAGAGAGAGCCAAGTGAAGATGAATTATGTTGTCTCTAGTCAAAAAACAAGATGAGGAATAACAAAGCTGAGAAAAAAGTTCAAGACTGATTTTTTTCTCTCATATTGTCAGAGAATTGGGACTTGCCAATAAATTGATGTCAATATTTACTCTTGACAACTCTGAGACAAACTTTTTTTATTGCTTACGTTACTTGATACTTGATTTGTGGTACTTTTGTTATAGAAGACCTAGGAAGTTTATATATTTTTTAACAGATGTGTTATAGATATTTCACAGAAAGACAAAGAAAGTTATATATCTCTGCAAGCAATAAAACTGAACAATTTTCCACTAAGTCTGATTACACAAACTCTGTTTCCATCTCCAGTTGGGTTTCTTTTTGATTTTTTTTCTTTCTCCACTGTTCTCTGAACATTATTTCTAGTTCTTCCCTGTACTTGCTCATTTCCCTTACAAACACAAGGTTTTTGTTTTTACTTAAGGCATTGTGGGATTCTAAGAAAGAGATTACCAGATGACTGTGCTTCCAGCTCTCACCTCAGGTTCTACAATATACTCACTCCATAATGCAGGTATTTGGGGACATCGTTTAAGATATATATTTTCTCATATCTGATTGTCTTTCATTACATGCTACCTTTGGGAGCAAACATTTCTATTTGTTATCATCCTGTCACCAAGTCTACAACAAGAATTTGATTAAAAAAAGAAAATTGCCATTTGCATTGATTAAAGCATTAACATTGTCCTTGCTCTGTATTATTTTAAATATGTTTAGAATTTGGAAATAAAATATTTTATAAATATGATATTTTTTCTCATGTAAAGTCATGTCTTAGAAAACAAAATCAAAACACTTAAAAGCGTGAAGAAATTTCGTGAATTCATTGTTTTTAAATTCCTAGGCAAATGGTCAGAACTTGAAAATATCATCTTTAGTGAGGTAACCCAATCACAAAAGAACACACATGGTATGCAGTCACTGATAAGGGGATATTAACCCAGAATCTCGGAATACCCTAGACACAATTCGCATATCAATAGATTTCCAAGAAGATGGAAGGAGAGACCCTTGGTCCTGGAAAGACTGGATGTAGGGGAATGCCAGGACAGAGAAGCTGAATGGGGAAAAGAGGGAGGGAAGGGGGCTTATGGGACTTTCGGGGAGGGAGGAAACTGGAAAGGGGAAATGATTTTGAATGTAAATAAAAAAAACTTAGAAAATAAAAGAAAAAAAAGAAAAAAAAGAAACAAACAAACAAAAAAAGCGTGAAGAAAGCATGAGTGGAAAACTAGGAGCTGTCCAGCAGAAGGAAACATCAGGATCATTGCCAGGGTTTATCAGGTAAGCAAATAGAGTTGCTGAGCCTATTCAGTTCCTTCTGCTATTTTCTCTCACCTGAGCAACAGTATCCTGGGGCTTGTTATTGTTTAAATGGTTTTATCATGAAACCTATTATTGTGGTTTAAATGCAAACGGCCACACAGGCTCAATGATTCAGTCACCAGGGAGTGGCACTATCTGAAAGGATTAGAAAGCCTGGCCCTTTTGGAGGAATTGTGTTGTTGTGGTTGGGCTTTGAGATTCCAAAAAGCTCATTGCAAGACTAGATGACTTTTTCTTATGTCTGTGTTTCCAGAAGTAGAACTCCTAGTTACTGGTCCAGGTCCAGGTCTGTCTGCATACTGCTGTGCTCGCTGTCATGACAATGGACTAAACCTCTGAAATTGTAAGCAAGCTCCAATTAAATGCTTTCTTTTATAAGAGTTACCGTGCTCAGAGTGTCTCTTCAGAGCATTAGAACAGAAACTAAGACAGCTGCAAAACAGTCATCCTTATATAAATAATGTCACATAATAATAATATTGTTACAATAATAATATTGTTGTGTATGTCGGCCACCCAGATGCCCCAGGGCTCCCAGGGACTAAGCCATCAACCAAGGGGTACATGTGGTTCCAGCCAAAAGATTGGCAGAGGAATGCCTTGTCGGGCATCAGTGGTAGGAGAGGTCCTTGGTCCTGTGAAGGCTCAGTAGAGGCCCCTGTGTGGGGAAATCGAGTGGGGGTCATGGGAGTGGGTTGGGTGGAGGAGCATATTCTTGGAGGCACTAGGTGGGAGATGGGTTGGGGGTTTTCGGGGAGGGGGAAAACCGGGAAGGGGTATAACATTTGAAATGTAAATGAATATATTCAATAAAAAAAAATAAAGTCCATACTTTCTATGAAACAAATGAAAAAAAATAATATTGTTGTGTATTATTTTACTTCAAAAGACTCAGGAAAATTATCAATAACTACAGAATTTTTATCCCATCTAGACTGAAATAAGAAAGGAAAAACACATTTTTAACTCAGTGACTCTATTAATCTATCCCATGATCTTTATCACAAATTTAACCAACACATGTAAAATATGAAAATAAATTTTTATATAGTCTTGAAAAATTGCATTGAAGTGAATATGACATAGATTTTAGTTAAATTGTCTAATGGCCATCTTGAAACTAAACACACATGTACATAAACACTTCTACCTAAATTTGAAACAATATTCTGCAGATTCCAAAACATGACCATCATGTAGTAAAACCCAAAATTTCCAAAAAGTTTGTTGGAAGATGGCCCACATAACTGAACTCTCATTCTTTTGTTTATGTTTGAAGGAAGTGTAAATAAAGGCTCAGCTTTGTCATATGAAAAGCTCAGCAGAACTGTATCTGAAGTCAACTGTGAGGAGGACAATGTTGGCTTCCCCAACCTTGAGTTTGTCTCCTTATTGCTAGCATTCCTTCTAGGTTCCGCCCAGCAGGTACCTAGCAACAGCCAGGTAGGCCTGGCTTGCTATAAAAGGGACTGTTTGGTCTCTTGCTTTCTCTTTCTTGCCCCCTTTCTCTCTCTGACTCTTTATCTTCTCTCTCTGACCCCTTTCTCCCTCTCCTCCCTCCCCCACCATCTTCACATGTTCTGCTCTCTCTCTCTCTCTCTCTCTCTCTCTCTCTCTCTCTCTCTCTCTCCTTTTGTTTCCTTTCTCTGTCTCTACTCACATCTAAACTCCCCTCCCCATGCCCACAAACAAACTCTATTTTATACTACACCCATCAGATGACTGGTTTGTGTATGTGTGGTGGGGGGTTGGGAACACCTCAGCTTGTGCCCACCGAGGCATCCCTCCCAACACACCATACCACTACTCTGTATCTTTTTCACCCTTTTTGTTACCTGGATATCAAACTTTCTCAAAATTTTGATTCCATTAAAAGTCATGCTTATAATCTGAGTCACATTACAGACCAAACTACAGAATTTAAGTCATAGTATTTCTCACTGGTAACCTAATTTTTTGCTTTATTAAGTCCTTAATAAAAGAGCATAATGCAGTAAATTAAACACTTTGATTATCCTCCAAATGAATAGGATGTAATTTATTGATGAGAACATTGGCCTACAAATCAATGAATAGAACTAATATATATAAGGAATTTTTTTCCCTGTGAGATTGAGTGTTATATCTAGGCCAGATTGCCAAACCTAGTTCCAAAGCAGAGACATCTTTTGTTGTGTGGGTCCAATGTGTCTTTTGACACATCAGTGGAAAGATTTGACTAATTTCCCATTTCTGTGTAGATAAGACATGTACACAGAAATGCTGTTCATCAGAATGTGTAGCAACATTTGAAAGAATGATCTGGATTTGCAGAGACTGAGCTGGTAACCCATTGGTGCTCCAGTGCTTCCTGAGTTTTAGACCAGCTCAGAGTGAGTTCCCCTGCTTGGGAGCTATGTATCCTGTTGTGTTTCAAGGGAACCAGCAGGGAAACTATGTGCAAGTTTTGTATACCACAGAGCCCTGGTAAACAGGGACATTTTTCTAATCCTATTTTAGTTCAAAAGCACCCTCCTTTGTTTTGATCACCATTGATCTAGAGTGTTCCTTCATGTCTCTCTTTGTCTGTGCTTCTAGGAGTCTCACCATACCCCTGATTTGGAATCCAAGATACTGGTGTTAAACATCCACAGAAGGCAGGTACCACCCTGTGAATTCTAAATGCTGGCTACTACAGTGTTTAACTGTAATTGATTGCTTTATACACTCAGATTTCCGCTATGATGAAGAAAATGAATGCTTTATGTTAAACATTCTCTAGTTAATAATTTTAGAGGAATGTTCACTACCAATGTATTCAACTACTGTAAGTAGAACTAAGTATATGTAAGTGGTGTGCTGCTGTCCTACTTTAGACAGTATTGATTATGACAGGTTGTTATGATCCAAAACTATATATTACATACAGGATTATTTGTAATCAAAGATCAAGATTCAAGTAATAGTTTTGCCCGTCATATAATATAATTAAAACCATCATTGAGAAGGATGAAGTTTAATAAACAACATCATTTGAATAACAGAAAAATTAAGGAATACTAGAATATTAGTTGAATGTTTTAGATGTCTGTCTTTCTTCCTTTATTGCTAAGTATGTAGCATTATCACTTGCTACAGTATGACGATTATCACTTGCTATTTTGTTTCTATCTGACTTAATTGCTTATTCATTCTTTGATGTAATTTTAGATTTGTCTTCTATTATAATTCTTATATCTCTGAACTCCCTACATCTTTCAAAAAATTTTATTTCCATCTGTCTCAGTCACTGTTCTATTGCTGTGAAGAGACACCATGACAAGGAAACTCTTATAAAGGAAAGTGTTTAATTGGTGGCTGGTTTACAGTTTCAAGGGCTTAGTCCATTATCGTCATGGAAGGGAGATAGTGGGAGGGGGTATGGGAACAAGTAGGAGAAGTAGCTAAGAGTTACATCCTGATCTATAGGCCGAGAGACAGAGAGACAGAGAGAGAGAGAGAGAGAGAGAGAGAGAGAGAGAGAGAGAGAGAGAGAGAGAGACAGAGAGAGAGAGAGAGAGAGAGAGAGAGAGAGACTTAACTCGGCAAAGGCTATTGAAATCTCAAAGTGTACCTCCAGTGGCATTCTTTCTTCAATAAGACCGCAACTACTCCAACAAGGCCATACCCTCTAATTCTTCTCAAATAGTGCCATACCCCAATGCCTAAACATTCAAATGAGCCAACCAAGACCATTATTATTCAAAATATCACATAACCAAAAAAAAAATCAACTTATCACAGTTAACACAATAAGAAGCAAAAGTTATACTAAGAATGCTCTCTGCTATAACAGTAATGTAAGACCTATAGAAGAGAAATGATCAAAAGTCAAACAGCAAATAATTGTTCCAAAGTCAGTTTTCATCATTCCACTGTATTTTGAGTTCAACTGTGCTCATAGTACCAAATCTTAATCAGAATTAGCAATGATTTCAGAATTCTTTTCGTCTGGGTTTATACTTCTGTTCCAAATTTCTCAGTGTTTTTGTTCTCTGTCCCAGTTTCTAGACTGCTTATATATCTTGAAAATTGATCATGTAAGCCCCTCCCTTTATATGATCTAGCAATTTCGAACACAAAACCCATTGACTCAGTACAAATATGATGCCATTCTCTCTATAGTATCTTGAGTCTCTTGTGTTTCTAATCAAATATTGAGTTTAAAGATCCACAGGTGAATCTCTCATGTTCATAATCTCATAGGCCAAATTTATAAGATATGGGGTTTTCTGCCATGTTCTGTTTGCTGACTTTATTTAAAACACATACACTCAAGTTAAGAAGTGCTTACTGTACCCCTAACACAAAGACTAAAGGCCCCCAAAGCAGGGAGCACTCTTCACTATGAAGATAATCTATCTACATGGAATCTAAATAAAACACAGACTTCGAAGCTCCTCTGTCAAACTGCCTGTCTTCATTTTCAATTTAGATAATCTATATGATGCCTGAGGATGACAGAATAACCCTTATTCTTCAGTACCCAAGATAGACTAAATAGCATTGAAAAAATTCTTCTAAAAATACCTTGTAAAAGCAAAATTAGAAAATGATTAATAATAGGAGATTTGTTTCATTGCTTCCTTCAGTAACGATCCAGCAGGCTACGAGTTGGCATTTTATCATGTTGAATCAATTTCCTTTTAAGCAAAATAAAGTTTGGAATAGATAATGCTTACAGTCCATTAGATATGATATTTCTCAATCACTTTAGAGAACTTGAAAGTGCACGAAGCAACTTCAAAAAGCAAGCATTGATGACATCACATAAAAACTACTTAGCAAGCAGTTATTACTGAGGTATTAAAAATTGGGAGCCAAATGCTTTCTCCGCATCTAATGAAATGACCACGTGTTTTTTCTTTGAGATTGTTTATGTAGTGGATTACATTGATGGGCTTCCTTATATTGAACCATCCCTGCATCCCTGGTATGAAGCCTACTTGATCGTGGAGAATGATAGTTTTGATGTGTTCTTGGATTCAGTTGGCAAGAATTTTATTGAGTATTTTTGCATCTATATTCATAAGAGAAATTGGCCTGAGATTCTTTTTCTTTGTCGGATCTATATGTGATTTTGGTATTAGTGTAATTGTGGCTTCATAGAACGAGTTGGGTAGTGTTCCTTCTGTTTCTATTTTGTGGAAGAGTTTGAAGAGTATTGGTGTTAGGTCTTCTTTGAAGGTCGGATAGAATTCTGCACTAAAACCGACTGGACCTGTGCTTTTTTGGTTGGAAGACTTCCAATGACGACGTCTATTTCTTCAGTGGTTATAGTTTGGTTTAGATGGTCTATTTGATCCTGATTTAATTTTGGAATTGGGTATCTGTCTAGGAAATTGTCCATTTTCTCCAGATTTTCTAGTTATGATGAATAAAGGCTTTTGTAGTAGGATATGATGATATTTTGAATTTCCTCAGTTTCTGTTGTTATCTCTCCCTTTTTGTTTCTGATTTTGTTAATTTGGATACTGACTCTGTGCTCTCTGGGTAGTCTGGCTAAGGGCTGATCTATCTTGTTGATTTTCTCAAAGAACCAACTCCTAGTTTTGTTGATTCTTTGTATGATTTTATTTGTTTCTACTTGATTGATTTCATCCCTAAGTTTGATGATTTCCTGACTTCTACTCCTCTTGGGTGTATTTGCTTCTTTTTGTTCCAGGGCTTTCAGGTGTGCCATTAAGCTGCTAGTGTATGCTCTCTCTCATTTCTTTTGGGAGGTACTCAGGGCTATGAATATTCCTCTTAGCACCACTTTCATTGTGTGCCATGAATTAGGGTATGTTGTGCCTTCATTTTCATTAAATATTAAAAACTCTTTCTTTATTTCCTCCTTGACCAAGTTATCATTGAGTAGAGCATTGTTCAGCTTCCACGTGTATGTGGGCTTTCTGTTGTTTTTGTTGTTATTGAAGACTACCCTTACTCCATAGTGATCTAATAGGAGGCATGGGATTAGTTTGATCTTCTTATATCTGTTGAGGTCTGTTTTGTGACCAATTATATGGTCGATTTTGGAGAAGGTACCATGAGGTGCTGAGACTAGGTTTTATAACTGTAAAATTCTATTTATTCTTTGTGATTAGCAAGCATATTGTGTGTGAGTACATATTTTGAAGGTCACTTATATTTTGAAGGGCACTCATAGTTCTATAATTGGCCATGATGGGACAGTTTCCTAGAAGACAAATGCAGTAGTCAGGAACAGCTGAACTATGCTGAGATGATTTAGGTAACCCTGTGCTCTGAAGAAGGGACCTAGATTTGTATCAATTCATTCAAACTTCCCACTCTGACAAAGGAGTTCTGAAATCCTGGACCCACATTGTGTTTGGGGAAGGTGTCCACCCTCCAGAACATTGATTTGGCTTCCTTCAGGTGACATCACAACCAGCTATGGAACCTTGAAGGCTGTGTCTGGGGGCAACCCCCTGAGTTAGACATCATTCGTGAGGTTGCCTCCGAAGTGTTAGCTGCTAGGTTTAGGCCTGGTGTCTTACTAGGGATTAAATAGGAGGATTAGTCCTATTTTGAAGTTTTGTGTATTTAGCTGGTTACAGAGCCATAGAGGCATACTTCTGAGGAAGTATTCCTAGATCTCATCGAGTTTCCCAGAGTGGACCCCTGACGTGTCAAGTCAACTCTGTATATAAAGAAGAGCTATTCTGCAGGTGATAGGTTTCCCACTTGGACCAACCATTTTTTGAAAGAAGTGATTCTTCAGGCTCCAGGGACAACAACCCTGTACCCACCTGGAGCCAGGCCTACAGTTGCTTTAGCTTAGAAATTAGAAAGGCTGTTCTATCCTGGAGCGGACACCCTAGAAACAACAATCCAAAGAGTTCTCCATGTGGCAACCTAAACCGCCTGGGATGGAGATGAAGCCCGAAGCTTCCAGAAAACTACAAAAACGTAAATACCACCATGAAAGTAGCACAGAGAGAGAGCCTGAAGCTTTGGGACAAGGTCCAAAAAAGAAGTGCCAGGATGGGACAGAGATGGGCTTTAAAGAGCTCGGCCATGCTCAGAAGAAGACCCCTCAGGAACAACAATGCCTACAGCATCTGAAAGAACAGCCAGTCAGAGGTCAGGTAGGGGAAACCCCGGAAGAGAATGAAAGACAGCTAAAACCCCTACAGAACACCAAAGGTCCTCTAGAGCAGGCTGAAACGGAGAGGAAACCTGGTAATGGTTGCAAGGATCGCAAGCGGCCCTATTCCATCCTGGAGGAAAACGAAAAAAGTCCCCAGAAGAAAAGGCACGGAAGGTTACTTCCACACCTTCAATGTGAAGATCATGGGAGATCCGAGCCACACAGACCAGACTTACCGGGAACGCCAGCTCAGATCATCCTGGATACTGGCAACAGGGATAGTTTACTCCCCAACAAGATGCCAGTACCTGTGGCAGAAAAACAGTCTCTCAGAGAACAAGCAAAGGGCAAAGAAGTGGATCAGATCTTTGCTACTTCAGAAGACATGGAGAGGGAAATTAAGAATGCATTGGGTCCAGGACCCCTAGAGGAAATCCTAAGTAGCAGATTCAAGCTCCAAGTCACCCGAGGAGATATCCAGACCCTGGAGAACGGTCGGTGGCTCAATGATGAGGTCATCAACTTCTACATGAACCTTCTGGTTGAGAGAAATGAAAACCAAGGCTACCCAGCTCTTCATGTATTCAGCACGTTCTTTTACCCCAAGCTAAAGCAGAGCGGTTACAGCTCTGTGAAAAGATGGACTCGAGGAATCAATCTCTTTGCAAAAGAACTGATCTTAGTGCCTATTCACCAGACGGTACACTGGAGCTTGGTGGTCATCGATTTAAGAAAACAAAGTATTGTCTACCTCGACTCATTGGGCCAGACAGGGAAGACTATCTGTGAGACCATCTTCCAATATTTACAAAATGAGAGCAAGACAAGAAGGAACATCGAGTTGGACCCTTTGGAGTGGAAGCGATACAGTGTGACAGCAGAGGAGATTCCTCAGCAACTCAATGACAGTGACTGTGGGATGTTTACCTGTAAATATGCAGATTACATCGCTAGAGACCAACCTGTGACCTTTTCCCAGCAGCATATGCCCTTCTTCAGGAAGAGGATGGTATGGGAAATCCTGCACGGTCACTTACTGTAACAACATCCACCTGGTTGCTTTGGTCCCCAGCCCTGTACTTTTCGATCCATGTTTCTAATACACCTCAAGTAGGATGAGTTGAAGAGATTTAAAAGAGGTACTGAGCTGTCTGACTGGATGAAGCGCACTCTCTTCAATATAGTCCTATCGTGGGATGTGGGACAGCTGCCCTAGTGCCATCTCTAGGATGCATGCAACTACCACAAGCTTAGAAACTCCTGCTATCCAACCCTCAGGAGACTACGTGTTCAAGAAATACTGTTATAAGGCTGGATTTAGTCAAAAATTGGTGTTTTCATTTATTTTGCTTTGGTTTTTGTTTGTCCTTTTGTTTTCGTTGTTTTTTTTTTTTTATGTTTGTGCTTTTGCTTATGTTTTGTTTTTGGTGATTTTTTTTGTGGTTTTTTTTTCTGTGTTTTGTGGTTTGTTTTTTTTTCTTTTGTTTTTTTGTGTATTCTTGACTTCTTTTGAGGTTTCTTTTGGTTTTCTTTTTGTGGTTTGTTTTTTAGTTTCTGGTTTTGGGATTTTCTGTTGTCTGTTGGTTTTTGGGGTTTTTGTTTGTGTTTTTGGTTTTGCTTTTGTTGTTTTTTGTTTTTTGTGTTTTTGGTTTGTTTTTTATTTGTTGTTTTTTGTTTGTGTTTTTGTCTTTGCTTTTTATTGTTGGATTTTGTTTGTGTTTTTTTATATTGCCTATTTTTTGGTTTTTTTTTTTTGGTTGTTGTTTTTGCTTTTTGTTCTTTTGTTTGTTTGTGGTTTTTGATTTGTTTTTTGTTTGTGGTTTTGTTTTTTGTTGTTTCTGTTGTTGTTTTGTTTGCTTGTTTTTGTTTGTGGTTTTTGTTTTTGTTTTGATGTCTTCCTAATCCCACCCCATTGATTGTTTTCCTTAACCCACTTGCAAACTTTGGCCTTTGTCATTTTCCAGTCCTCTAGTCCTTGTTAGAACTGCTGATTTCCAGAAAGGAATACCCATCACAATGACATCCCTTGCTGAAGAACAGGAGGGACATCAGCAGGAAGGGCCAGAAGCTGTGCACTAGCGTCTCTAATGCTAGAGATGTATGCTATGAAATTGAAGCTGGGGTGGTGGTGGTGGTTTTTTGTTATTTTACGTTTTTCAATGTTTTGGTTTTTTTTTTTTTTGAAAAGCTTGATTATTGTATAAGCCATGATAATGCGATGCACAGGCTAGTGCTATTCTGAACTACCATACTCTCCAGGACTTGTACAGGATGTGAAACTGCAGCCAAACTATGGAATGGACACCAGGACTATTAAGAAAAGCATTCTGGTCATTTAAAGACCCATTCTTTCCCACAACTGTCTTAGGTTTGGAAGTTGATTTGAAGTAATGATAATGGCAAAGGTCCATTTTCATCTCAGGTCCCATCTAGTGATGGATTGAATTGATGTTTTGTTTTGTTATTTGGTTTTTTTATTTTGTTTCTGTTTTTGAAAATTTCTATTCAATTTAAATTTTTCTTTAAAAATTTTGTTATGTATTAAGATGGAAATTGATATTTTCTTTTCCTCATTAGATTAACATTCCCACTGTGGATGTCAGGCATTTGGTATTTAGGGTCGATACTGCCAGTTATACAATAACCTATTTTGCATGCGATAGCTTGTATTTAACTTTTCTCTTCATTATCTTATGGTTCTCTTTATGCAATTTTTACTTAATAAAGTTTAAAGCTATTTAAACATTTCCTAAGATCTGGTATCTCCTGTTTCTTTTATGACAAGGTAATTAAACCCAGTTTGTGAGGTGAACAGAAAAGCAAGTGTTGAGGGAATGGCTCACCAGCTTAAGCCTTAGATACACTGTGCACATCAGGGATTGTTATTCTGTTCTAGGCCTCTGCAAGGGAGTTGGAATGTTCCAGACAGCATCCACTGCTTTACCTTGGATTGTAGACTGTGAATACATGTGGAGCTCAGTTGAAAGGTTTCCTGCTGAGCTGTGGAGTGTTAGCGATGGACAAATGAATTGATGTACACAGGGACACTTGTCATTGAAGCTACTCTGCATTACGGTAAATGGGAAGTCAGGAAGGTCCACTGCTGACCCCTACCACAGAATGAGACTGACAATGGAAAATAAAACAGTATGTTCATAGTTTTGCCCAGATTTGGGGAGAGACAATGTCCCAATTCTCTTTTGTCTATAGCAGCTTGAGGATGTAGAAAAGACAACAGAGTTGGGGGAAATGGCTTAGTTGGCAAAGTACTTGCCAGTAAGTGTGAGGATCCAAGTTGCACGAAGAGCCCAATTTAGATAAACCATGATAGGTGGCCTCGAGATGGAAGAGCCCAGGTCCTTAATGACAGAGTGGTTTCCCATCTCATCTCTTTCCTCCAGCTCAACTCCTCCCTTGAAGTATAATTTTTCCTAATCAGCAGTCCTTGCTTTTTCTGCAAGTAGAAGTCTCTAATCGATTCCTTGGGGGCAGAAGATCTTAGAAATCTTCCAGAGGGTCTTCTGCACCCTGTTATCATCTAATATCAGAATGTCTATTTTCAAATGCTTAATGTGTATACTTTCCCAAAGAGCATCACATGAGCTGGAGAGATGGTTTAAAACTAGCTAGCAGATGGGAGAGCTTACCCATTTATGATGTGTGAGTAGAAAAATGAGTTTGGAGAGGGTAACATATACATATTGGAGGATGTTTTTTCAATGTCAAACTGGCAATTAATAAAGAATACAAACTAAAGTCTAATCAAGAAAAGTACAACATATCAACAAACAGACCATCTAATATATAATCACTTAATAACAAAAAGAAGTAAGGCTATAAATGACGGTGCGGTGGCTAGAGAGATGGCTCAGCAGTTAAGAACACTGACTGCTATTCCAGAGGACATGGGTTCAATCCTCAGCACCCACATGGCAGCTTAAAGCAGTCTGTTTAGTTACAGGGGATGTGACACCCTCACACAGACATACATGCAGGCAAAACACAAATCAATGCTTATAAAATAAAAATGAATTATCATTAAAAAAAGAGGGCATATCATCATAAAATATTTAGAAACCAGCCAGTTATCAAGGAAACACCAGTATAAATGTGTGTCTACACAAAACAGCATGCATAGCTGAGATTTGAGGCAAGTCTAAAACTAAAATGGATGAGGAAATTACAAAGAGAAAGGCCCAAGAGCTTCTGAAACAGAAAAATACATCAGAGGTTACAAGGAAGAGAGAGTGGTACATTTGGTGCTGTTTAGTAATTTAAAATCGATGTGTATAGGAAGGACAAGCACTAAGCACTCCCAGCAGTGGTAGGCAAGTCAGAGTTCGAGGCTAACCTGTTATTCAGAGTGAGTTTCAGGGCAGCAAGAGCTATAGAGGGAGACCCTGTCATGAAATATAAAAAACAAAAACAGAAAAACCCAAAAGGCACACAACTGAAGAGTCAACCATAACAACATTCATAGCAGTTGTGACTGAAAAATGTCTATTGTCACATAGGATAGAGAGCCCATAGAAGTCATTGAGATGCTAAGGCCTTCATCTCCCCTGAGAAAATGAATAAAAACACACAATTAATTCCAAGTAATTTGCAAATAGTCAATAAACCTGGGAAAAATATAGACAAAGCCAGAACAAAGCAATGTTTTTCAACCTATACACAGATCAAAGTTCTCAAACAATTCAAACAATCTCTAGGTTTATTTTCTGTATAGAAGTGTTTTGGCTGAATATATCTATGTGTACCATTTGGATGACTACTACCCACAGAAGTCGGAAGAGGGTTCTGAATCCCTTGGAAATGGAATTGTGGGTAGCTGACATCTGGACCCCAGGCTCTGGGAACCAAACCTGGGTCCTGTACAAGAGCCAAAAGTGATCTTAACTGTTGAGCCCCACTCTCAACCCCCGCCCCAAGTAAACACTTTTTAAAGAATGCATTTGAAAATTCTGTACAAAGGGGCTGGTTATATACTCTAGTGCTCACGAGCTTTTCTAGCATGCACAGAGGCCCTGCATTGATCCTCAGCACACATGAACGAGGCATGTTTGTGCAGTCATTCAAATCCAGGCCTGGGGAGGAAGGGGCAAGACAGTCCTCAGTTACACAGCAAGTCTGAAGCTAACCTTGGGTACATGTGTGTGCATCGCTCTGAGACTAGAAATGACAGTTATGTCCACCGCTTGGGAGTCAACTGATCCTAAACTGTGAGCTACATTAAAGAATGCAGAATGAGAAGGCAGCAAAGGGCAGTGACAATTTAAGTATCTTTATGACATTTTTGCTGTTATATATTGTGAAAGCTGGGCTGATTTGGTGTTAAGAAAAAGATCATGAAAGCCAAATTAAATCAGTTGTAAAGGCACACAGTCACTTGGGCTGTCTTTAAGTATTATCTGCATCTGTCATGTCCATTAGTATTAAAGAGGAAAGCTATTTTTCTTATTAAGAAGAAAATATTTTGAATTTTTATTTTCTATTAGTGGGAGATGAAGGAAGAAATAAGATGCAGAGAAATGGTTTTTTTTTAAGATTTATTTATTTATTAAATGTAAGTACACTGTAGCTGTCTTCAGATACCCCAGAAGAGGGGTCTGATCTCCAGACCTCATTATGGATGGATGTGAGCTACCATGTGATTGCTGGGATTTGAACTCAGGACCTTTAGAAGAACAACCAGTGCCTTTAACCACTGAGCCATCTAACCAACCTTTTTTTTTCTGCTTTCAGAAAATTAGAGGCGTTTTTATTAAAAGAAGACTGACCAGGACCACCCAGAGAGAATTCTCTAGATAAGGCCAAGGCTATCACTAGCTAAAGGTTTATATATGCAAAACCTACAAAGTTACAATTTTGGGAAGCCAAAAATAACTCATACCCTGTCTGGGTGAAGGCAAGGCTTGATTTTGTAACAAGTCCAGCAGGTGCCTTGGCCATGCAAGCAAGCAGGCATTTTGTACCAAAGCAGAACTTAACAGTTAGCCTGTTTAATCTTGTGACCCATCACTTTGTAGGACTACTGAGGCACTGAAATATTTTGCAACATTCAGCAATATTTTTAAGAGTAGCTCAACTGTACAAGGAAGTGGCTCATCTCAGGCTACCTGACAGCATACATTCCAGATACAGTAATTTCCTCATGTCTTATGCAAGCTAAAAACAGCTTTGCTTTTACAAGCCTATCACAATAAATTTATCCTCTAAACATAATGGTAGGTTATTCATTGATATAGGACCCATGTGGTAGTTAGAAATCTTTTTTTTTCTTTTCATGGGAACAAATTGCTCCAAGATGTAATTAGAAAGAAGAGAAAGGAGAGTGGACAAACAAAATGACAGCTGGGGAAATGACAATTAGAAGAAATTCAAACTATTTAACGAAAACAAAGTACATTTTTTCCTTACAGTAAAACATTGGTATAAATATATTTGCACAATTGGTTAATATTGTCATTGGAAAAATAACAAACAATATGTGTCTCAACTCTTTACTCACATTTTTATAAAAGTATCTCCATATGTCAAAGACATGCTCAAGGTGCCAGAGATGGATCAGTGGTTAAAGTGCTTGCTGTTTAATCATGGTGGCTTGAGTTCAGATCCCAGGACCCACAGAAAACACACACCTCTGTAACTCCAGCTACAATTTAATTCTTCCTACTGTTTTCTAGGGAGAAGTTCAAGGCTTTTGCTATTGCTAGGATTGTAACCAAAGTAGTGATGTATCTTTGTCAAGGGATCCTATTGACAATGGTGAGATTTTATTAATTCTCATAGGGCAATGTATTGATTCTTGGTGAATTGGTACCAGTTTGGCAAGTTTCCTCCAATATTGAAACTTTGAACCATATCACCCTTCATTCACTCTGAAGGGAAGCTCCTCAGGCAAGAAAGCAACTCAAAGATCCCAAAATGGTCCCTGAAATAATCAGATACCCTAGGTTCCTTCCCTGACAGAGAGCAATAAAAGCTGAAAGTCCCTCTCAGATGAAGGGAAGCTGAGCTTCCAAGAAGACTCTCAAAAGAGCCAACCTCACACGAGCTGTCTGGAAGAAGTTTAAAGCAACTGAGGAACCTGGAACAGACATTCTCCAACGTGTTGAGCCTTCTACAGGCTGTGCAGTTTCTCCAGGTTCCCAACTTTTTGAGCTATCACCCATGCTGTGTGGGCTTCGGTGGTGCAGCTGTCTTTCATTTCTGCTCCTGTAAGTAACCCCTGGCCATATTCCTATAAGTAACCACAATAAAACTTATTAGTTCACCAAATAGGACTTTGGTAGTATTGGCACTTTGGACTGTCCTGGGTTCCTATTCCAGGGAAAAGAAAGTTTCTCACAAACAGTACCTACTAGGTTTTATTTTATTTATTTTTTGTTTTCTAAGTTCTTGTATTTACGTTCCAAATGATTTCCCTTTTCTTGTTTCCTCCCTCCCCGAAAGTCCCATAAGTCCCCTTCCCTCCCTCTGTTCCCCATTCAACCCCCTCTTGCTTCTCTCTCCTGGTATTCCCCTACATCCAGTCTTTCCAGGACCAGTGGTCTCTCCATCCATCATCTTGGAAATCTATTGATACGTGAATTGTGTTTTGGGTAGTCCGAGATTCTGGGTTAATATCACCTTATCAGTGACTGCATACCATGTGTGTTCTTTTGTGTTTGGGTTACCTCACTAAGGATGATATTTTCCAAGTCTGACCATTTGCCTAGGGATTTCGTGAATTTATAGTTTTTAATTGCAGAGTAGTATTCCATTGTGTAAATATACCACATCTTCTGAATCCATTCCTCCATTGAGGGACATCTGGGTTCTTTCCAGCTTATGGCTATTATAAATAAGGCTGCTATGAACATAGTGGAGCATGTATCCTTATTGCATGCAGGTAAAGGCTCTGGGTATATGGACAGGAGTGGTATAACAGGATCCTCTGGAGTGTCATGCTCAGTTTTCTGAGGAACTGCCAGACTGCTTTCCAGAGTGGTTGTACCAGTTTGCAATCCCACCAGCAGTGGAGAAGTGTTCCTCTTTCTACACATTCTCACCAAAAACTGCTGTCTCCTGTGTTTTTGATCTTAGCCATTCTGACTGGTGTGAGGTGGAATTTCAGGGTTGTTTTGGCTGTATTTCCCTAATGATTAAGGATGATGAACATCTCTTTAGGTGCTTCTCAGCCATTAGATATTCTTCAGGTGAGAACTCTTTGTTTAGCTCTGTATCCCATTTTTTAATAGGGTTATTTGGCTCTCTGGAGTCTAACTTCTTGAGTTCTTTGTATAATTTGGATATTAGCCCTCTGTTGAATGAAGGTTGGTAAAGATCATTTCCCAGTTTGTTGGTTGCCGCTTTGTCCTTTTGACAGTGTGCTTTGCCTTACAGAAACTTTGTAATTTAATGAGGTCCCATTTGTAAATTCTTGATTAGAGCATAAGCTATTGGAGTTCTGTACAGGAAATTCCCCCCTGTGCCCATATGTTCAAGGTTCTTCCCTAGTTTCCTTTCTATTAGTTTCAGTGTGTCTGGTTTTATGTGGAGGTCCTTGATCCACTTGGAATTGAGCTTAGTGCAAGGATATAAGAAATGGTAGATTTGCATTCTTCTGCATGTTGACCTCCAGTTGAACCAGAACCATTTGGTGAAAAGGCTGTCTTTTTTCCACTGGATGGTTTTAGCTCCTTTGTCAACGATCAAGTGACCATAGGAGTGTGGATTCATTTCTGGGTCTTCAATTCTGTTCCATTGTTCTACATGCCTGTCACTATACCAATACCATGCAGTTTTTAACACAATTGCTCTGTAGTACAGCTTGAAGTCCGGAATACTGATTCTCCCAGAGGTTCTTTTACTCTTGAGAATAGTTTTAGCTATCCTGGGTTTTCTGTTATTCCAGATGAATTTTTGAATTGCTCTTTCTAACTCTATGAAGAATTGAGTTTGGATTTTGATGGGGATTGCATTGAATCTGTATATTGCTTTTGGCAAGATGGTATTTTTACTATATTAATCCTGCCAATCCATGAGCATGGAAGATTTTTCCATCTTCTGAGATCTCCTTCAATTTCTTTCTTCAGAGACTTGAAGTTCTTGTCATACAGATCTTTTACTTGTTTGGTTAGAGTCACACCAACATACTTTATATTATTTGTGGCTATCATGAAGGGTATCATTTCTCTTACTTCTTTCTCAACCTGCTTATCCTTTGAGTATAGGAAGGCTACTGACTTGCTTGAGTTAATTTTATATCTGACCACTTTGCTGGAGTTGTTTATGAGCTATAGAATTTCTCTGGTGGAGTTCTTTGGGTTGTTTAAGTATACTATCATATCATCTGCAAATAGTGATAGTTTGACTTCTTCCTTTCCAATTTGTTATCCCTTTGATGTCCTTTTGTTGTCTAATTGCTCTAGCTAGAACTTCAAGTGCTATATTGAAAAGATATGGAGAGAGAGGGCAGCCTTGTCTAGTCCCTGATTTTAGTGGGATTGCTTCAAGTTTCTCTCCATTTAGATTGATGTTGGCTACTGGTTTGCTGTAAATTGCTTTTACTATGTTTAGATATGGTCCTTGAATTCCTGATCTTTCTAAGACCTTTAACATGAAAGGATGCTGAATTTTGTCAAATGCTTTCTCAGCATCTAATGAAATGACCATGTGGTTTTTTTTTCTTTGAGATTGTTTATGTAGTGGATTACATTGATGGACTTCCTTATGTTGAACCATCCCTGCATCCCTGGAAAGAAGCCTACTTGATCGTGGTGAATGATTGTTTTGATGTGTTCTTGGATTCAGTTGGCAAGAATTTTATTGAGTATTTTCGCATCTATATTCATCAGAGAAATTGGCCTGATTCTTCTTCTTTGTCGGATCTTTGTGTGATTTTGGTATTAGTGTAATTGTGGCTTCATAGAACGAGTTGGGTAGTGTTCCTTCTGTTTCTATTTTGTGGAAGAGTTTGAAGAGTATTGGTGTTAAGTCTTCTTTGAAGGTCGGATAGAATTCTGCACTAAAACCGACTGGACCTGTGCTTTTTTGGTTGGAAGATTTCCAATGACCACTTCTATTTCTTCAGGGGTTATACTTTGGTTTATATGGTCTATTTGATCCTGATTTAATTTTGGAATTGGGTATCTGTCTAGGAAATTGTCCATTTTCTCCAGATTTTCTAGTTGTGTTGAATAAAGGCTTTTGTAGTAGGATCTGATGATTTTTTGAATGTCCTCAGTTTCTGTTGTTATCTCTCCCTTTTTGTTTCTGATTTTGTTAATTTGGATACTGACTCTGTGCCCTCTGGGTAGTCTGGCTAAGGGCTTATCTATCTTGTTGATTTTCTCAAAGAACCAACTCCTAGTTTTTTTGATTCTTTGTATGGTTTTATTTGTTTCTACTTGATTGATTTCATCCCTGAGTTTGATGATTTCCTGCCTTCTACTCCTCTTTGGTGTATTTGCTTCTTTTTGTTCCAGGGCTTTCAGGTGTGCCATTAAGCTGCTACTGTATGCTCTCTCTAGTTTCTTTTTGGAGGCACTCAGGGCTATGAATATTCCTCATAGCATGGCTTTCATTGTGTGCCATAAATTAGGGTATGTTGTGCCTTCATTTTCATTAAATATTAAAAAGTCTTCGATTTATTTCTTTATTTCCTCCTTGATCAAGGTATCATTGAGTAGAGCATTGTTCAGCTTCCACGTGTATGTGGGCTTTCTGTTGTTTTTGTTGTTATTGAAGACCACCCTTATTCCATAGTGATCTGATAGGAGGCATGGGATTAGTTTGATCTTCTTATATCTGTTGAGGTCTGTTTTGTGACCAAGTATATGGTCCATTTTGGAGAAGGTACCATGAGGTGCTGAGAAGAAGGTATATTCGTTTGCTTTAAGATGAAATGTTCTCTCTCTCTGTATATATCTGTTAGTTCCATTTGGTCCAAGGCTTCAATTAGATTCACTGTTTCCCTGTTTAGTTTCTGCTCTCCTGAATGATCCATTTCAGAGAGCGGGGTGTTGAAGTCACCCACCATTATTTTGGGAGCCAGATAAAACTGGGCTAAATACCTACTCCAACAATTGCTAAATTTAGAAATTCTTGATAGGCTAGTAGTTTTTTTTCTGAGCCTGAATTAGCTCACTTATAAAATGTAAGTAATAATGCAGTAAAACCTTATGAAGGTTAATAGCAATCACCTTTCCAAGCTCATCTTCCTGCGTGACAAACACAGAGCACTACTAGCATTGCTCATTTCCTGTTTCCATTCCACTTGAAAATAAAAAAAACAACAAACAAAAAAAAACACCCGAAAATTAAAAAACTGAAACCAAAACCCAAACCTAAAACAAAAAAACTACCACAGCAGTATTTTTTAACAATGAGGTTTTGTGTGTGTGTGTGTGTGTGTGTGTGTGCAGGTGTGTGTGCCTGTGTATACATTCATAATTTAACAATTTGAAAATATGCACATTAGAAATGGAAAATTTGAAATGTAAATAAAGAATATGGCACCAGTTGCTCTTTTAGAAGACCAGGGTTCCATTCCCAGTACCCTAGATAGAGACTCACAACTGTCCATAATTCTAGTTCCAAGGAATGCAATGACACTTTCTGGTGTCTACAGTCTGGGCATGCATGTCATATACTTACATGTTTGCAGACAAAACACTCATATACATAAACTAATAGTTTCCAAATAAAGAAAATGTTGCACAAAGAAGAAATTCATAGTCACTTAAAATCAACAACAGTTTCAAATTTGTTAGAATATCGATGTTTGTGAAAAAGCAAGTATTTAGTTAAACTTAAAGAGAAGAGAAAGCACATTCAATTCTGAGAAAGTATTCATTATTTAAGATAAACGTTTGTTATTGTTTGTGTATTTTAGGTCTTTCCTTAAAAGTTTATGTGTAGATTTATCTACCACAACTAGTAATACTAGTAAAGTCAATCAGAATATGAGATAATAACTTATTTAAACCACTCAGGTCATAGTTGAGTGGGTTATTAGGAGGTAGGGTTGATTTGAATAAGTCAGAGTGAAGGTGTTTGTTTAAAGATATTCTTGTTACTACATCCCTCTTAACTCTTTCTCTATTTCCTGGCTACCGTGAAGTGACCAGTTTTCCTCCATGTCCTTTTGTCAGGATGGGAAACTTCTCTATCCCAGACCTAAAAGCAATGCAACCACCTAACAGTTATTAACTGAAATTGTAGGCCAAAGTAAGTCCTTCTTACATTTAGTGATTTTTATCAAAGAGTTTTGTCGCACAACAGTGATAAAAATATGTATTTATTTATTAGCATAAAAACTGTTTATAATTATGACAATTAAATGATTTCTTCTAAAATTGTGTTCAAATTTATTTTCAATATAAAGAACAATTGGTGAGTCCATGTTTTAATTTGCTTTAATATCTTCCTTTGAGATTAGTATATTGCTTTTAGGAAAATTGGTTTCTAAGTCCTTTGTCTAATATGTGTATAAAAGAAATGATCACGTATTAACTGGGGGAAGGAATGAAGATAGGTATCTTAAATTACACATTAAAAACAATTACATTACCAGGTGGTGGAGGTGATGGTGGAGGTGGTGGTGGTGGAGGTGGTGAAGGTGATGGTGGAGGTGGAGGTGAAGGTGGAGGTAGTGAAGGTGGTTGTGGAGGTGGAGGTGGAGGTGGTGGTGGTGGTCGTGGAGGTGGTGATGGTGGTGGTGGAGGTGGTGGAGGTGGTTGTGGAGGTGGAGGTGGAGGTGGAGGTGGTGATGATGGTGGTGGTGGTGATGGTGGTGGTGGTGGAGGTAGTGGTAGTGGTGGTGGTGGTGGTGGTGGTGGTAGTTCCAGAACTATGGAGGCAGAGGCAGGGTGATCACTAAGTTCAAGACCAGACTGATCTACAGAGTGAGTTCCAGGACTGGTTGTCAAGGTTACACAGAGAGACCCTGTCTTGAAAAACAACAAAATACCTGAATAAACAAACAAACAAATCAAAAAGGAAACTTAAGTTTTGATATCTTGATTCTCCTATGTATTTCTGTATTCATCTCTGCTTTGAAATAACATGGTAAATCCACTCAACTCAGTGCCTCAAGAAAGTCTGGACTAATTCTATTTTACTCCTGTCCCACCCTCACTATCCTCTCAACACACAAGAGTATGGTGTCATTGATTTAACAATTTAACCTCCAACTACAAAGCCAGAGGTTCTCAACCTGTGGGGTATGACCCCTTTGAGAGTCAAATGACCCTTTCACAGGGGTTGCTTAAGACCATCCTGAATATCAGATATTTACATTGTGATTTATGGCAGAAGCAAAATAACAGTTGTGAAGTGGCAATGATTTTACGGTTGGGGTGGAGGGTCGCCACAACATGAGGAACTGTATCCAAAGGTCACAGCATTGGGGAAGGAGGGTTAAGAATCACTGATAAGCAGAGGGGAATGTAGTAAACCTATGCTATGCTAAAAGCCAAGCATCATAAAAGATGTCAAGTAGCACAGACTTAGTAAGGCTCCTTTGGCCAAGACAGAACACTGAAAGTAGCACATTTCATTTACAGGTTCAAAATGAGATGTGCTGTCAGTCTGTCTTTTCTGGGTCCTCCACTTCTGCTTAAATGTTGTGCCTTTGACTATACAGGAACCTCAGCAAGTCTTATCATTTCTACACAGGGTCTGAGGTCAGCATTTCTCCTCCAGACTCAGGCAATCTGAATCTAAAATCTCCAATTTGTAGCTATTCAACTGGTAAGAAAAAAAAAATCACAGGAGTGAAAAGCTCAGCAGTGTTCTGGATAATGTGACAAGGCTGTCCTGAAATTAAATTCGGTGGAGGGCAATGAAAACTTTAATAATTTACATGAAGGCACAAATTTATTTACAAGGCTAACATTTTGAATTTCAAACTCATACTGTTATTTCCCATATGTCTTGTTCCAAGCTACCTTTTCTCTCTCTCACCTTTGTTTCTCCAGGGAAGGAGTTCTAATAAGCCCAGAGAATAAAGATTGGAATTACTGGTTCTTTAATTTCAAATAAACTTCCAAAATTCATAGCCAAAACGTGAGTTCTGACCTTCAAAGATTTGGCAAAAACCTTGATGCTTTTGTTACAATTGTCTAAGCTTTGTTTGAAGTGTTAGGGTGATGCTGTAAGCAACTGATTTTTGAAACAAACATCAGAGAGGAAGCAGTCTTTCTCACATACAAAACGTATAAGAGCTAAACGGGTAGGGAAAAAGACAGGAACAAGAGACAGAACAAGGGGTGATAAAGATTAGGCTCATATGGGTGAGTTTGGCTGATATGGCACTAGAGACTATACAAGAAAAATAAAGGCTGTCTCTTTGCCATGTGCAGACATAATAGAACAAACAAAATAAAACAAACAAACAAACACAAAAAAGAAAGAAATGACCAAGCTCATTAAAAAAAAAAAAACTAAATTAAAAGAAACACTGTTTCAAACACTAGGTACATTATTTTCTAAATAAACACATTTCAACCAGCAAATTTTTTTTATATACTTAAATGGCTAAAGAAAGTCTAGAATTGGCATGGTGTAGTAAGGCATGCCACTACTTTGACACTTTGAAGAAAGCTAGAGGAACATGGCTGTGAGGCTCGATTGACCCTCATAAAATATCCCAGGCCAACCTGGACTGTAAAACAAGCCCCTTTCTCTTTAAAACTCACAATGACTAAACAAGCTGCCTGAAAGTCTAGGGCTATCACAAGAGCTTCTGATGGTGGGGTGTTTTCATATGCCAGGCTTTGCTGAATGTGTTTATTGTTCTTTCACATTTAAAAACATTAACTTTCTCCTCTTACCTTGTCTTTATTTCTAACAGAGAAAGGCAAATACCCATATAAGACATCTCTCAAAGCACTGGATTATAACAAATGTACATATTTTGATGAAAATGTGACAATTTCAGAATCTTCTAATTATTTTTATCAAATTGATCCAGAAACCTCTCCCCCTACATCTATGAATCACAGCTGAGGACTAAATGTTGACTAATTTGCCTCAGCAGGGAAGAACACTTACCTAATCATAATTTATAGTTTTGTTTACCTTTCTGTTGTGAAAGCTAATTATTTGTCTGAGTAAGAGTTTCTGCCCTATTAATCCATTGGAGAGTGAAGACAATTTAAATTTTATCTGTGCTTCCAGTCCAGAAGCTTCACACCTCTCACTGGAGGACAAAATACCTCCAGGACCTTTGTGAAGAGATAGATTTCAGAGAGCTAAAGTAAATTTCACACATTTTAAAGTACAGCCAGTAGATGTTTCAAAAGACACCAATGAAAAATAAAATTCAAGTGATTTGACTTACAATAACTTAATTGCACGATCTACACAGCAGATTACCACCCCTGTCATATAAATACCTCTATTTACTGTCAATAAATAAATATTTACTTTCTGGATGGTTTTCTGTAATTAAAACATATAATTTCCAATATTTTCTGGACCACTCAGATATCAAACCGACTCAAAATTCAAGATAAGGAACTAGTAGAAACATGATGAAAAATATTGAAATAAATCCATAGGCATAAAATTTCTTGGCTTATTATTCACTTCAACTAGCCCTTCTTACAAATTTGAATAAGCGTAATACCTTGTAATAGCTCCTGTTAAAGAATAACTCAGGTTAATTCATTAACCCAATTTTCCCATTTGAAGATCCATGGTAAGAAGATTTTCTCCCAAAGAGAATGAACCTCTGTTGAATGCAGTTTCCTATTTTCTAGCTATGTGCTATCAACAATAACATGTCCAAAAGACTGAACTAAGAAACTATATATAATAGTGTTATTTTGTTATATTAAAATATATATTTGGATTTTAATAGAAAGGGAAATATGGCCATGGTACGCTGATATTCAACATATCTTAAAATTCTGATTTATGACAATAATGTAACTAGTAGTTTGAGTTTAATTTGTACATAGTGACTGTGTTGGTAGTTTGAATATACTTGGCCCTAGGAGTGCCCTATTAGGAGGTAGCAAAGATAGCTTAGTCAGTCAACATGGTCTTGAGGGAGGGAGCGAGGATTAAAGAAAGAAATGACAATTAGACAACATTGTAACATGACTCCAGCCAGTGCTGAGGCTGAAGTTGGTTTATTTTTTTCTTGTCTGCCTTTATATCATTCTAGGTACATACAAAGAATATGGTCAGTCCTAAGGCATAAACAAAGTAATCAAGGAACAAACAAAGGTCCCATGATTACTGTATTCAGAGACTTAGCAAGACCCATCAAAATACATAGAACACATTTCTCAGCTGTATTCATCTAGAACCTACTTTTCTTGTTCTAGTCCAACATCAAATTCCTGCCAAATTCCTAGAAGGAAGCACCAAGAGCTCTCTATGTGGAGGTGTGGCCTTGTGGAGGAAGTCTGTCACTGTGGGCGTGTGTTTTGAGACCCACCTCCTAGCTTCCTGGAAGACAGTAGCCTGTTCCTAGCTTCCTTTGAATGAAGATATAGAACTCTCAGCTCCTCCTGCACCATGCCTGCTTGGAAGCTGCCGTGCTTCTGCCTTGATGATAATGGACTGAAACTCTGAACCTGTAAGTCAGTCCCAATTAAATGTCTTTTGTAAGAGTTGCCTTGGTCATGGCATCTCTTCAGAGCAACTAACTAAGTAACTAACCCTAACTAAGACAGTAACAAACAAATGAAACTGCAAAGTTTGAAGATTACTAATTACAGTGCAGTATGTACAAGTATTATGGGGCTGGGGCTTGCTTTAACGTTGGCTGATACTTGTACATATGTGATCTCTAAGCAGAATTTCATTTGTTTATTTGGGGTGGGGGGGTATTGGGTTCAAATCTAGGTCCCTGTGCATGCCAGTCAAGCACTGAGTTCTACTAAGAATGACTTAAACTCAAGATCTCTCAAAAAATATTTTATTTTTAAGATGTTTTTATTTTTATTTCATGTGTATGAATGTTTAACTCATAGTATGCATAGTTGGTATCTGCATAGGCCTGAAGAGGACATTAGATCCTCTAGAATGGAGTTACAGATAGTTATGAGATACCATGTGAGTACTGGGAACTGGATCAGGTCCTCTGAAAAAGACTTGGCACTGTTCTTAATCACTTGGCCATCTCTCCAGCCTCCAAAATTCCTATTTTTTAAGAATGTTTTTTATCATTTTATGATTCTTTCTTAAAACATTAGTTCCACATAATAGATAAATAACCATAGAGAGACTTTAACAAATGATTTGAAAATTACCACATAAATAGTCATTAGAAAACATACAGTTTGTAGAAGCTTAACAGCTCAGACTATTTAACTGATGTCTGGACTATTACTGCAATTGCTTATAGGTTAAAGGGACTGCCCATCAGTAGAGCACAACCTTCACAAACCCTTAATATTGCATTAAGTTTCTGAAAAATGTTATATCCATTGTATATCGTCATTTAAACTTTTATTTTGAGACATGGTAATTAGAATGCTTTAAATAATTCATCCCACCAAGGGCTCAGTTGGTAAAATGCTTGCCTTACAAGCATAAGAACATGAATTTAATTCCCACAAAATCCATGTAAAAAAATTAGGTGTGGTCATATGCATTTATAATCCTAGTACTAGCAGTCAGAGACATGCATACCTCAAGGGGTCACTAACCAGTCAATCTATCCTTCTTAGTGGGTTCCAGGGTAGGAAGAAATGCTGTCTCCAAAACAAGGCAGGCAGCATGTGAATAATTACACTTTAGGGTATCCTCCAACCACCATTCACACATGTATGTGCACTCACATACATAACACTTGCACACACACACACACACACACACAAATACTTCATATCACATTGTTAGCATTCTGTCTAAGCTCTGTCCCACAGTTACCTGGCAATAGCCAGATATGCATAACTCACTATAAAAGGAGCTGCTTGCCCCCTCTTGCTCCTCTCTTGCTCTCTTGCTTTCTCTTGTTCTTCCCACCCCTTTTTCCATTTCCTCCCCCCCCACCACGTGCTTATGGTCAGCCTCTTCTCCTCTTCTTCTCTACTCCTCTACTTCTCTACTCTCTCTCTCCTTTTCTCTGCCTCTACTACCCTCTTGACTCCTCTCGCCTAAATAAACTCTATTCTATACTATACCATCATGTGGCTGGTCGTTCAGGAGGAAGGGATGCCTCAGCATGGGTCCACCGAGGCACCCTTTTATCCCATGCCTCACCACACCTCCATAGAACATATCCCCAACACACACATTTTATCTTTTTATAAACACAACACACATGAATTGAATGGTATTTCTACTTGAAAGTCAATAAATATGAGAAACTATATGAGGAGTGAAGAAAAGAGCTAATAACACATCAGAGGTAACAGATGAAAAGTTTTCCTCTCAGATAAGAAATAGGACAAGGTTACCCATTCCTGCTGTTTCTTTTATTGAACACTGAATTCAGAAGTCCTAAGCAGAGTAATTTTTCAATAAATGAATAAATATATAAATAAACAATATCTGGTATACAAGTAGAAGGTAAACATGAAATTATTTTATTACTAAAGATTTCATAGAAAATTACAAACTATTTTTCTTAATTCAGTAAAATTTTAGCATATAATTGTCAGCTTACAAAATCAACATGTCTATATAGCAGTAGTAAAGTATCCAGAAAATAATTTAGGAAAGAATTCCCATTCACAATTTATTTTTCAAGGCAAAACTAAAACATACAAATGAAAAAAAATCTTAGAAGTAAATTTAGTCAAGATGTTGAAATATGATATGTCTACAGAAAAGTAAATAACGTTGATGAAATTTAATAAAGATATAAATTTATGGAAAGATAGGAGATATTTATTATTTGGAATAATTACTATTAAGGTATAGTAATATGATCTTAGCTTATGTAAGGAGGAAATCGAGAAGCTCAAACAGGAGCCTTTGCCTTTGGCTGAGTGGTCAAGGGGATTTGTTTTCTGAGGCAACTGGACCCAGGCTGGCTGAGCTCTCTCCATGGTTTTTTTGTGCTACCCTCTTCCGTGTCTCCAACACACAGCTTGTGATTTCCTCTAGACTATGTCATTGCTTGCCCTACTCACTAGGCAGGATGTACTGCTTTAACCAGCTAATTTTTTTTTTCAGTTTTGAAGCCTCAACCCTAGTATCACTTGCTCGTGGAGATTCCCAAGAAGTGAACAGGTACCTTTTCTTTAGAGTATCATAGACACTTTCTGCATACAAAATGCTAAATTTATTATCTGAATTTCAAGTAGCAGAACATTTTTGCTAAAGGGAAAGGAACCAGGTGTATAATTGCTGTGGAAGTACCAGCATCTCTTACTCACACTGCATGAGAAAAGATAAGTGGCCATGGCAATATATCAAATTCAAATGTGAATATCAGAAATCAAAGCTTAGTTATTTCTGACCCTATCATGCATAGAAATATAGCCCATATTCCATGACGATATTTTGGTTGTCTTATTCTTGAACTTGTCTCTTCACAGAAAGCAGACTTTCAAGCTATATCCCCCCAACAATGTAAATTCTTCTAAAAGAAGAATGATGGAAGAATCATCTTAAAACTAATTTAAAATTCTGTTTATGTAAACATATTTTATGATTTTTTTTAAAATAATGATTTACAACATTTTTCTTCATGCAAATATCTTTTGTAAAGATAAATGTTAAAACTCGAGTTAAACAGAAATCAGCCACTTTCTCCCTGATCTCTATGATGGCCAATTGGGATATGACAAACAGTGTAACAGATCTCTTACATCCTCAACTATAAATGCAATCATCAGGGGGCACTGGAAATCAAAGTGTAGGTGGAAAACCTCATTTTTCACAAGAAACATTCTGTTATAATCTGTTACTCTGAGACAGAAAAGGATGAGTGATAATTTATCATCAACCCTGTTAACAACAAATATTCACAGTTCATTGATGATGTACAAATGTTTTGTACAAGATTCTTTTTAATTTTTTGGCAGTCTAAATTCCCTGAAGACCCTAAAAGGGAGGAAAAATTTTTTAAATAGCTTAGAAACTGAGATAGGTTATATTTGATTCAGAAAGTTAATGTTTAGCACTCTAAATAGGCCACAACTATTTTTGGCATCTATATGGCATGATATATAAATTTAAAGAATGAAAAAAGCGGAAAAGCAGCAAGTTTCATAGTTGCATTTAAACAATGAGCTTCAGCTTATGTCCATATCATTTTTATATTCAACAATTCAAGATTACTTTGTCTGCTTTCCTTTTTATTAATCCATTTGACAATGGGGTCCTAACACTTTAGAGTGTCAGATCAGTCAAGTTTACCATCTAACTTTGTCTCTAGTAATAAAGTCATTTGGGAGAGTAAAAAGAGTATACAAGAAGGGAAGAAATAGTTACACTATATTGTATACATATGTAAAATTGATAAAAACTAAATGTGAAAAGGATATATTCCCTATCAACTAAGGAAAACCATAAACTTACTTTTTTTGGGGGGAAAAGGAATAATTAATAAAATAATAAAGCTTGAACCATAATCTAAACAATACTAATCATTGTTAGAGATTGGTAATTAAGCTCCTATTTTTTACAGGTACAATACTTATACAATCTAATCTGTGCTCAGTATTTCATCCACTGTTCAGTCGGTAAAATGTATGTGTAATGCCTTGCTTGGTTAATGGTAGAGAACTGTTAAGCACTTAAGTCCAGAAATAGAGTAGTGTTTGGACTGATAGTCCCAAGGCAACAATGAGGAATGTAAAAGAAGTCATTAGATTTTGTTTAATCTAAACTAATCATACACTCTTCAAGTGTTCTCTCAACTTTATTTCAAAACTACTTTGCAGGGGGAAGTTCTGATGCTAAGGTCTTATTTCCCAATTGGTTCTTGGTCTGTCAGTAAAGAAAGCCATGGGCCAGTTGCTGGGCAGAAGGTACAGGCGGGGGTTTCCAGGTCCTAGGAGGAAAAGGAGACTCAGAGGAGGGGAACTGAGTTGCTTTGGAGAAAGGAGAACCCAGAAACCAGGTGAGATCTCAAAATGGAGTGGTCACATAGGATGCTCCTACAGGTGGGTGGTCAGGGGAATTTAGCAACTGAAGTTTTGGGCAGGTAGAAAGACAGAGATAAGAAAGTAGCAAGGGTGTGCTTTTCTAAGTAGGAGATAGTAGTGCACAGCAATTGTGTCCTAAGGCAAGTTAAAAAGAAACAATAGTGTATCTGTGTCTTTTATCCTAGGATTCAAGGGAAGCTGGGAGGAGGCTGGTAGCGGGGACACCTCCCAGGGCAGATAGAACATTAAAACCAAATGCAACACTACTTCCTATGGACTTTGAAATAACACTGAAAGAGAAGGATCTCTACATCCTACACTCAATTCTCATTCATTAGTCTATTACTACAGATGGTGTTACCCTAATTAGAAAATACCCTAAACATTTTTGGTCTTTTATTTCTGATACAGATAATGAGGGTTTGAATCACAATATTATTGTATAGTTATGCTCAATCAATAACCCAAGCTTGCTGTCTTCTACATTTTGCTTATTGATTTTTTTCTCTTTTGTGTTTTATTTATTTTTACATTATATGTGATTGCTTTATGTGCATATATGTAAGTGTGTAGCATGAATGCCTAGTGCCTGGTGTCATAGACAGCCAGGAAAAGGTGCTGAATTCATGGAATTGAAGTTATAGACAACTGTAAGCCACCAGGGGGCTGCTAGGAATCTATCTTGGACCTTCTGTATGAACAACAAATTAGAGTAATTGTTATGCTGTCTTTCCAGCTCCAAATTTTTCTTTTTCTTTTTGGAAATTCAATGTCAGTCCTATTTTAATGTGGACTTTTCTTTTGCTCTCTGAAACATTTCATTGGCAGAAGTCTAAGCATTACTCTGCAGTCTCTGCAATCTAGGATATACTGCATCTTTTATTTAATATATCATTTTCAGTCTAGTGTTCCTGACTTTTCTACTGACAACTGAGATAAGATCTGGCAACTCTAGGCAAAGTGTAACTAGTAAGCATCTTTGGCTTCTATTTTTATCTTTGTCTTTTTCCCCCACAGAGAAGAGATTCTATAGTCTTAGCATGTCTAACATATTTTAAAAATAAAATCTTGAAAATTAAAGGTTAATTCTTCTCATTGACAACACCATTCAATCATTTGTGACCTCCACTTCTTTAGTACTCCAGTTGTCAGTGGGAGTACCAGTGACTATTTCAACTTTATTTGAAAAAGAATGTATTTTGATTCACCTTGAGATTTTGTCATATTCACTCTGACTCTTGATGTTTTACTTTCCCGAATTGAATGCTCTAATTGCCTTATGATTTTGAGTTTTCCTATTTGCTTTTGCCATCCCTTATCTCTTCCCAGCATCTTTCCCTTTAAACTATAAATTCCTACAACAGTAAAGAGAAGCTCTGGTGGATTAGGACCTTTTGTCATTATGGCGACACAAATGCTTATGCAAGTGGTTATCATGTGATCTTATTAATCATATTGTGTCTCTAGTCCGCAAACCAGCTACTTCAGAAAGATATATCCAATAAAAAATATACAGAGAACCATATGAAAATATTTTCCATATCACTAGTCACATGCAAATAAAAAAAACTAGTGTGATAATACACCACACACTCTAGGATGATCAAAAGACAGATAACATAAAAGATACAGTTGGAGGAGGAGAGACACTGAAATTACTGTGTACTACTGATGCAGAATCTGAAAAAACTGGTCATTCTCCTGTATTTAAACTGAGCCTGGCTGTATATTCATGATGGAGTTTCCATAATAACCGGAAAATACAAGAAACTCAAATGTACGTCAACTGGATAAGAAATGTATGGTTATTTCACACTATGGAATATCATTTAACAATAAAATAAAACAACACTGACACATGCTATACTAACAAACCTGGTAAACATTAACTGAAGGAATTTAGGCCCTAAAGCTATACATCAACACATATTTTCAAGCTATATTTAGAATAGTCAAATACAGAGAGAATGGTTTCCTAGGATTGAGATGGGGAGAGATACGAGTCATGGTGAGAAACTGCCAATGGGGATCAAATTTCTCTTGGCAACAGTGTTAATGTCTAAATATGGTTATCTAGTAATTGCAAAATCACTGAAATATTAAAGTATTTTGAGTTATACACTCCAAATGGTTTAATTTTATATAAGAATTTTATCCTATCAAAGCCTGACACATCTAAAAGGGAAATGAATTCAAGTAAAAAACTGAAAAACAAGATTTGAGCAATGTCTTTGTCTCACTTGAATGTGGAAATCATTGATTTAGGCCCCTTCATTCTAAATGTTCTTGTTCAATGAATCTCAGATTCTTGGCCAGTTCCATAAAATTAAGGGAAGTGAAATGAGCCATTGCTTATTTGAGGAAGGGCAGCACTCGCTGAAGCCTGACTGAGAGGCAGAATCATTCAACATCCTGTTTCTTGATGACTGTAAGAGTGAAAACACGCAATCACACACAGCCAACAGCCAACTGAAGCCTGAGAAAACAGTGGTGCAGTAACAACTGTATCATAAAGTGCAAATAAAAACTACTATACTTCAGAAAACATCCGAAACCGTGGATAATGTGAATCCCTGCCTCTTAATGAAAACCAGTGACTGAGATCACTGCCAGAACAGAAATGTTCACACCCTAATGTTTGTGCAGCATCCACAAATACTCCAGAATATTTTATCTAACCTCACTCATAGACTTTCAGACTTGAAAAATTAATCCCCTTGGAAATTTAAGTAGAAATGTACACTGATAGTGATTTGTTATTTTAGCATCTACACACAAGTACAACTGCAATAAACATGTATACTTTGCTTTACACTTGTGCAATTGCAAGCAGATCTTTGTGAACACTGGAATTTCTTTAATATTTATTTTACATTGTAACTTTGGTATATACATGATACATGCCAAGCTTTTTATTCTGCACAAAGCATATAATAATCTTACATTCCAAGGTCACCACCAGTAAATCAATGGACATTGATCAAGAATGTTTGCAAATTACTTTAAAACATTCTACTATCTGAGGACATGGCCTAAATTATGTCGTATAAACATCACCAAGCTGTGGATCTATAAATAGCCATGCCTGCTATTCTGGGTCCTTAAACTTGGAATGTTATTAAAAAACACAAAACAAAAACCAAACCAACCTTATGAGAATAGCTAAATCAATATCATAAAACATATATAGACAGTGCACTTTTGTAATGCGTGCTAGTAGATAATTATAATCTATGAGCCTCAACATTGCACAGATTTATTTTGATATTAAACTGTGGTTCATTTTTTAATAAGAAACTGTCATGAGTTCCTGATCAAAATATCTAAGGTCATCATCTATAGACTCCTTGGTGTATTCTTTTTCCTATCCTGGTGGCCTTTCTATCTCATTGTGTGTGGTACTTGACCCTTGCTATCTGGTCTTGATGGAATTTTCCTCAGTTGAAATTCATTATTGTTTGTCGAAAGCCATTAGTTTTCATAAACTGATTTCTGTGAAGATTTACTTTCCTCAATCAGCTCTGTAAATGTGGGCTGTCACTTTTACTTGCTTCACATAAGGAAATCGTAGTAGAAACTAGAATGATTCTCCTTCAGTTGTAGGACTTCTCAAAGCTGGGTGTGTTGATGGTGCGTATGCCTGCAAGCCCAGCTGGAAGAGAACATTTGCCATGAGCTAAAAACGCTAGTCCAGGCCATAGGATGAGATCTGACTCCATCATGGGGGAAAACGAATTCCATTTTTACTGATTGTCTAGGAGATATCTGGTCTACCACTGCTCAGTACCAGGAATCTACATTGTTGAACGCTAGATATTCCCTCTGTTGCATTAGCTCCGCAATCTGAGAATGTACTGTAAAATCACTTGGCAATACAGTCTGTTAGAATTTCACTAACACGTTAAAAAAATATTGAATGCTCTCTTGTTCAGCTTACTCAGCTTGTAATTTAACATCAATTAAATGTTGATTATTACACTAATTTTAAAGGAAAGGTCAGCAAAAGCAAAGTATTGTTCGTATGAGACTGTTATTAATGATGTGATATATATAAAACTATGTATATGTGTATTTCTCAAAGATTTCTATATTAAGTGATACATGTATATACACATACATACACACACACACATACATACATACATACATACACACACACACACACATAATACATATAGTAGAATTTCAGGAGATGACAATTCCTACAAACAGGAACACTCCGGATCTGGATAAACCTTTCTTTTTTATATAGATTTCTTTTAAAGATTTATTTATTTTTGATATGTGAGTACACTGTAGCTGTCTTTAGACACCAGAAGAGGCATCAGATCTCATGACAGATGGTTATGAGCTACCATGTGCCGGGATTTGAACTCAGAACCTTTGGAAGAGCGGTCAGAGCTCTTAACCACTGAGCCATATCTCCAGTTCCTGGATAAAACTTTCTATTACTCTGTTATTAATCAGTAAAGAACTATATTATGAAATGTTACTAAGAAGAGAAATGACTAATAGCTCTCATTTAAGAAGTGATTAAGCTAAAATACAATATTTTTTAAAGGTTTATTTATTTCATTTATGTGAGTACACTGTCACTGTTTTAAGACACACTAGAAGAGGGCATCAGATCCCATTACAGATGGTTGTGAGCCACCATGTGGTATCTGGGATTTGAACTCAGGACCTCAGGAAGAGCAGTCAGTGCCCTTAACCACTGAGCCTTCTCTCCAGCCCCAAAATACAATATGTTTAAATGCTGAGAATATTTTTAAATTGGTCTTTGTTGGAAAAACTGAAAGTTCAAATAGAACATAGTAAAGACAAGGAAAATGAAAAACTGACTTATATAGACAGATATTTAAAAGCAATATTTTATTTTATTTTAAAATACATTAAATATAGCATAAACTCTATCATTATTATACTCTATTTTGATTAACAATGATTAAAATCTAATCATAGAGAGCACCACCACTACATGATGAAGTGCTAGAGCACATTTATCTATTGCTCTTTGATCAAATACAACAGAATTGGCGTTATTAAAATAGTATTCACTAACCTCGTGGTTTATATGTGTCAGCCGTTGAAGCATGACTTGTCAGTATCCCTTGACTAGGCCCTTGCAAAATTCCAGACTTAGGCTAGGCTGTATCTAGGGACAGGAGAATGTGTGGCTAATTCATTTCATTGAAGCTGCAGAATAGAAACCTTGCTTTTTTTCTAATTATCAGGTTGAGATCATTCTTTCCACTGTTCTTTCCTAAATGCCCTTCCCCAACATGCCTTCTGAGTTCATTGAGCCAGAAGAGTGCCTCATGTGTTGCATCAGCAAAGAGGAGTACCTTTGCCATAGGATCTGTCCACACTCATTGAGAATAGATAATACAACACTAGGAGGTCATGAACACTGGAGTCACCCTACATAAAGTTTTTAAGTAACTAGTTTAATTGAAAAGTAGCAGTACAATAAATGCAGCAATATATAACTGCTGTGCAGAATTTGCTAGCTACTGTTTGTCAAAGGCCAATCATGTTCCATGTACTATAATTCTAGTACAATAATCAATAGTGATACCATTGTTTCCCTTGTACCTGTCCTGTCATTATGAACAGGCTCCATACCAAATGGCACTGATGACTCTTTTCCAAGGGCCGCTTCTCAAAATCGTTTATGAGATCTCCTTAGGGATACATTGAACCTTGCTTGCTACTTTCAACACAAGGTACAAAAATTCCTAAGAGAACCGTACTTCAGTTATAATACAAAGTCCATTGCATATGCATAGCACTCATCTGAAGCTTTTGCAAACTTATTGCAGAACTATGTGACTAGGAAAATACTGTTTTCTTGACAGAAGTACGTTTTCCGGGAAATACCATTGCCAAGCTATGAAAATGAAGCTTTTTCTTTCTGGCCCAGGAACATGATTCCAACAAAGAGAATCTGTGAAACAGCAAAAGACATAGTGCAGGATCAAGTCACAAGTCCTCATGGTTTTTGTCAGTACCCAAATTTGGAATTCTTATCAAAGGATAACTTCAAGTTACAATCTCCAGTTTAAAATTGCCAAAGATCTAATAGCTATTACTGTTGTTTCTCCTTTTAGTTCATCTTAAGACACACTGAATTTTACTTCTGAAAGTCAAATTACTGAGTAAAATACATGTTAAGTCTTAAATTTGAATCACTTGACCTTGTACCTGACTTTGGAATTCATCACTCCATCATAAAACTAAACAGTAAAATTCCGACGTCTTAATGACAATTCTGTTAAAGCCTTCAAAGTAGGAGAAAAACTCAGGGAAGTCCATATACCATATTTCAGTTTTTATGAGGTGCAGTCCATTCTTAAGAGAGGCTCTTATTGGGGGAACATCAGGAAGTTTTTGAAATTATGCTCAAGCTTCCCCACATGTAAACTTTTAAGCTGCAGAGGAACCATTACCAAGGGCTTGATATTTGAATTTCTGTGCATTCCCAGGGCAAACTGCCTTTTCATCATAGGTCACAGTGTTCTGGTACATTGCAAAACATTGTGTCACCTGCATTATCTCTGACATAAAGTCAATCTTGTCAGAGTAAGAACT
Organism: Tokudaia tokunoshimensis; assembly: GCA_036184795.1. NCBI lineage: Eukaryota > Metazoa > Chordata > Mammalia > Rodentia > Muridae > Tokudaia > Tokudaia tokunoshimensis. The sequence goes on from BTHU01000009.1 coordinate 46,445,086, forward strand.
CATAGCTAATGGTTGCTGGAAGGCATGCTGATGAATATGCCTTTCAATATATTCAAAATCATAGTTTTAACACAGTGACCACACGTTCCATTTTTGCATTTGCTCCAGAGACTAATATAAGCGTGCATAGTCATTATCATTTAATCACATAGAAATTGCTTTAATAGTATATTATGAATTGGTTTTTATTATTCAGAAGTTTCCACTTGTGCAAAGAAAGTCACATGTCTTAGATAGCAAGTGACATATTCATGAACAAACTTTTTCTTTGACTCCAATGTCTATCTCCTACTTCACATTTTGTCAAGGGAAGCATGTCAGAATCTTAGAGATATATATCTGCATCTTATATAATCTTTTCATATATGCAACATATATATGCTGCACACACATATGCACTCAACACTCATACACCTACACACATATGAAATAAATAGCTTAAGGCCAACCATTTCTTAGCAGTGCTCGTGACTATAAAATAACATGTCTATCTTTAAGCAGCATTGTTTGATGAAGGATTTATTATAGAAATGTTTCCAGTATCTGAAACATATGTCATTTTATAGCATACTCCTTCTTTTTACAAAAAAGGGAGAAGTGCCATTGGACTGTCTCAATGAACAGAAGCATTGATAGCAGAAGATTGATGACCTTGAGATCTGCCCCACAAACTGTAATGTTAGGGTGGAGAGCCAAATCCTGTAGGTTGTCCTCTGACCTCGACACAGGAATCATGGTACATATAAATTAATAAATATAAAAATTTTAAATCATAGCCATCCTTTTTATTTATTTTTTTAAAAAATTATTAATTTTATAGTTTTACAGTCCAGTCTTTGCCCTCCTCCCAGTCCATCTTCCCACAGTTCCTCCCATTTCTCCTCCCCCCTGTCTCCAAGAGGATGTCTCCCACCCTACCAGGCCTCCCCACTCCCTGGGGTCTCAAGTCTCTTGAGGGTTAGGCACGTCTTCTCCCACTGAGACCAGACCAGGCAGTCCTTTGCCTGTCAGGAGCCTCTAACCCGCTCATAAGTGCTGCCTAATTGGTGCAGCGAGCCATCCTTTTAATTATTTATTTTTCTGTGATTTCAACAACTCATTGAACTATTTTAATCATGCATGTACAGCTTTGATTTTAGATTATGAAGAAACAAATGAGTATGTTCTAGATCTATGAAGTAAGAAAGATTATAGTTTTATTCTTATTCTATGTGACTTAAAAAAAACTGCATTCTCTCTTTTTTCATAAAGAAAATATTAGAAATATTTGTACCCCTTTTACAGATTTATAAGTTAATTTTCTGTGATGAAAAGCTATGATTCTCTAGTTGAAGCTTGAATTCCTTTCATAACTTCTTTAATTTGTGGTAAACACATAAGCAGTAGAAATGGGTCACATAGGAGCAGATGTGAAATCATTGGATATCTTATTTCTTCTTCCTTTTATGTTTGGCCTAGAATAGAATTTGGCATTTCATAGTTTTTATTTATACTTCCTATGTCATTCTCTTTCTCTCCTTTCTTTTCTTCTCCTTTTCCCCCCATCCTTTCTCCTGGTTATACATTTGCCTTTTTCCCATCTACATTCATGTTTTAGCCTACATAACGACGAATAAGCAACAACAATTTATTCTCTCTTCCTTTTTTTATATAGTTTTACATCAATGATGTAAGTTATATATCTACTGAGTTTTTTGAAAAGCTAGACTAACTTACTTAGTGTCTTTCAGATCTGCTACTTCATTTGTGGACTCCTTGACCATGCAGGCTATAGTCACTTGGGATTCCACGGGACATTTATACACTGGCGCAGCTTCTCTCTCATTTACTTCAGTCTGCTTTGTTTATGGTAAAAAAAAGAGCATGTACTGCTTCTTATTGTCTTTGAAAACTGGGTGGTGTATGAGAGTGTTCCAGAATTATTCTGTAATCACTGGGTTTTATAGAACAGGTTTCTATTATCTCATTTAACACCTGAATGCAGACCTCAAGGTCAAAGTAGTCTGTGCTATGAAGTACAACCATGAAATAAGTAGCATATCTCATGACCATTTCATATCACTTGATTATTTTTTATATTTAAAGTTCTAGTTGTAAATATTTTGAATGAGAATTAAGTAAAATAACCTGTTGTTATCAATTCCTGAAAAAGAATTAATGACAACATTATTATTATTGTGAGAAAAAGCAAGTCACACTAAGAAGGTTCCTATAGAAAATGTTTTTCTTTAAAATGTAATACATGTAAGACAGGGCCAAAATAATTCAAATCCTAGAGTACCACCTTCCTTGTAGTACTTCCTTGAAGTACTACAAAACAGGTGAGCTAAATTATTTACATTAATTTCTTCATATGTATTAGGAAGGAAATGTACTCTGAGAACTATTATCCAGTTTCTATGTAACAATCTAGGACAAAGGAATCCAGTTACATGCTTCAACAACTCTTCTGTCGAGATACAAGATAGATGAACCCTAAGAAAGTACTGCAACATCTCCATAGTTTGGGAAGATGTTTTCTGTAGTAGTCTTAACTATTTAAGTAGGTGGTGATGGAACTTGATGATTTTTGCAGAAATATCTCTAAATATGGGATAAAATCTTCCATGACCCTCCAAAAAAGATGTCCATCCTATACAGCCATATGCATCTCAAGAAGTTTCTAAATGTTTCTGTTCAGGGATCATGCATGGGAGAATGCTGTCAGGGTGTGGCTACACAACCGACATTGTGTCCTCTTATTTTTGGATATCAATTATACCAATAATACGTATTGTTGAGCATAAGCATTCACAAAACTACCCCACAGATTCCCAGAACATAGAGTTCTACTGGAATCCTCTGACCATACAATATATTAATATCTAAAAAGTTTTGTGCCATCTTTTGTAATCTGTCTTGTATTCCTTCTTTTTAAAGGAATGTAATATGACTCAGGGGAATAGCTATAAACATGGAGTTATTTATAAAGGCCAGTGCATTCTGTCCCATATCATTTGAGGGGGAAATTTTTTTATAAAGTTCATTTCCCATCCCCACTTTCAGAAATCTGAAATACTTTGGTGACATTCAAACAAGTTAGGCAGGACATCCAGCACTGTGTTCTGCAGTTTAGGAGGGAGTGAATATCTGCTTTAAAATCACTTAGTGAGCCATTTTGTAAGCCTACATGTCTCCTTCTGTGGAGGCTGGCTGTGGAAGAAAAAGGTGGCACGTCAAAGTGTTGGCTCGACTCTTGTTTATTGCTCGCTGACATGGTGTAGTAGCGCATTCAAGCAAAGGAATCTTAATTAATTCAAAGATTTCTAATAATAAAACTATTGTTAGTGTTGCGTAGGAAAAAGTAGGCTTTCGGGCAACCACTGAGTGCCTGAGGCATTGAGAATATTTCAGGTTTTTTGAGAAAGTCAAAACATCACAAGGGCTTTTCTCTGCTCTTTGCCTTCAGCCCACATTTCCCACCAACCCGAAGACCTCTGGACACAGGAATCTATGACTTTATCTCCTGGGGGGTGGGGGGGGAACTAGCAACTAGGGAATGTTTGGTGGATTTTTGAGTAGCAATTAGGAGAGGAGAGGGAGAGTTATCCCCACCGCACTTGACAAAGTGAGACTCCGGTTTTGTCTGAGTTTTATTTTTTTTTCTTTGTTTTGCTTTGAAATATAAACCAAATTTTTGTTTATGTTCTTAAAATTATTTTATTTATTTACATTCCAGTCGTTGTCTCCCGTCTCAGTTCCCCCTCCCAAAGTTTCTCCTCCCCTTTGCCTCTGAGAGGATGCTCTCCTCATCCCAGCAGGTCTTCCCCTTCCCTGAGGTCTCAAGTCTCTTGTACATTTTCTCCTACCGAAGCCAGACCAGGCTGACCCCTGCTATATATGTGCCAGGGATCTTGGACCGGCCATGTATGCTTCTGGTTGGTGACTCAGTCTTTGGAGCTCCCTGGGGTCTGGGTTAGTTGAAACTTGGTCTTCCTACAGGGTGTCGCTCTCCCCTTCAGCTTCTTCAATCCTTCCATAGGGGTCCCGACTTCAGTCCAATGGTTGGGTGTAAATGTCTGCATCTGTCTTAGCTTTTGGTAGGGCCTCTCAGAGGACAGCCATGTCAAGCTCCAGTCTGTAAGCACACCATAGCATCAGTAATGGTGTCAGGCCTTAGTGTCACCCCCCCCAACCTCCATGTTGTGCCTATCATTGGACCGCCTTTCCCTCAGTCTCTTCTCCATTTTTGTCCCTGCAATACTTTTGGATAGGAACAATTCTGGGTCAGGAATTTGGACTGTGGGTTAGTAACCCTGTCCCTCCACTTGAAGCCCTGTCTATCTACTGGAGGTGGACTCTTCAAGTTCCCTCTCCCCTTAGCATTTTGGCTAAGGTCACCCCCAATGAGTTCTGAGAGTCTCTCACCTCCCAGGTCTCTTGTACTTTCTAGAGGGTCCCTCCACCTCCCACCCCTGAGGTTGCTTATTTCCATTCATTCCCTTGACCCTCTGAGCTTCTCTCCTGTTCCCACCCCCTATATCTGATCCTGTTCCCCCTCCCCCTCCCAGATTCCCTCCCTCCCTCTGCCTCCTGTGATTATTTCCCACCCCTTCTAAGTGGGATTGTTGTGTGGGTTTTTTTTTTTCATTTTGGGGAAACTCATTTTTTTATTTATATTTTATTTTAATTGATTTTTTTATTTTTTTAGAAATTAAAATATAATAATATATTTTTCCCTTTTTCTTCCTTCCAACTCTTCCCATGTACCCACCTCTCTCTCTCTCTCTCTCTCTCTCTCTCTCTCTCTCTCTCTCTCTCTCTCTCTCTCTCAAATTCATGCCCTATGGCCACTTTTTGTTGTTGACATATATTTCCTTTTGAGGAGTTATAATTGCATCATTTCTTCTTTCCCTTTCCTTCTTTCAAAACTTTCCATATACCTCTCTTTACTCTCTTTCAAATTCAGGCCTTTTCATTAGTTGTTATTATATGCATTTGTGTATAAGTATATACATAAATATTGCTGGATATAACCTGCTTAGCTTGTATAATGCTTCTCATATGTATGTTTTCAGGGCTACCCATTTGGTGTTGGATAACCAATTGGTGTTCTTTGCCTGGGAATAACTGTTTTTCTGCCTTTCAGTATTCCTTAGTTGGCCAGAGTTCTTTGTGTAGGACTCAGGCCTTGAGGGCTTTAGCATGTCTATTGTTATCCTTGTTTAGCTCATGGTAGACAGCCATGTTGGAAAGCCTATGAGTTCAGCTTCTGAAATTCCTAGGAGACACAGTCTCACAGCAATCTCCCTGGAGTCTTCCAGTTCTCTCCTGTACAAAACCATAATATCTGGCCTTTTTTAAAAAAAATGCTTTAAAATATATTTTAATTAAAATACATTAATTCTCTTTTCCCTTTTCTTCCTCCAGCCCTTGCCAAGTCTGTTCTTTCTGTATCTTCCCTCTTAGATTGATAACTTCGTTTTCCCTGATTACTACTGTTAGATGTGTGTATATGTGTGTGTGCATGTACACATGTATGTACATATACAGATACAAATATATGTATGCACAAACAAATAGATGAATACAACCCTTCTGAGTCTGTTTTTATGCATATGTTTCAGGGCTAACCACTCTGTATTGGACATTTGATTAGGAGGATCATCCCTGGGAGAAGCTAATTCTCCCTCTCTAGCAGGTGTTATTTGCCTGTGGTTCCTTTCTAGGTGTCTGACCCCTATGAGATTTTCTATCTGCCTAATCAGGTCTATTGACATTGCTTTCCTCCCCTGGTAGTTTGCACAGTACCGAAGATACTACCATTCCTATGAGAGACTGAGTAACAGCAGGTATTCTGGCTCTTTAAATCTTTCATTTCCCTCTCTGCCCCTCTCAAGATGTCCCTTGAGTCACAGATGCAGGAACTGGGATGCATATGTATGTGGGGGGCTGGGCTACCCACAATACTTTTATCACTGAATTGTGTCCCCCAGTTGTGTTTTTCTGTTGTGGTCTCCAATTGCTGTGAAGAAAACCTTTGATGAGGGGCAGGGGGTGATAACTGCATTTACTTGCGGGTAAGAGGGTAAGATTTAGAATGTAGTTAGGAATTATGCTTATCTGCCAAAGTCACAGCAGTAGATTTTCTTCTAAGATGAGATCATGGACCTTCATTGTCCCTGGAAAGTTGGCTAGGTTTGCAGTAACAGGCATGTTTTCCCGTCTGTTGAGAGAATGTTAACTACAATAACATAGCTGTTGGTTGTCATCACCAAGAGTGCCACCTATCGCACCTTTATGGATATCTTGCTATGGTGGTCATTGTGTATAGGTATCACAGCCAAGTAAGATGATTAATTGCTTCCCTCCTTTGGCAGTTAGCACAGTCCCATGGGTACTGGACTGCAGAAAACAGGCTTTCTGGTTAAATTCAGATCAGATAATCTGTATCTATATTATCAGTGTTCAGCATCAATAGTAATAGGGGTTACCAAGGGTAACAGCCATAGTCTGTGTTGCTTTAGGAGTCACGTGAACTTCCTTTACTGAACATTCTAAAGGAGCTTTCTCATGGCTGGTACTGAGGATTCTCTAAGTCTATGGTTCTTTTAGAAGCACTGCCAGCCTTACTGGCATGTGTCATGATTTTCATATATATTTTCATATTTATATATATGAAATTATATAATTTTCACATATATATTTCAAATATATATATCATATTAAACACAGATAGTTTCCATTTACATATATATATATTTAATATAAATTAGAAATATATACACATAACATACACACCTTGCATTTGAGTTTCTATAAATATAAAATAAAATTCCTTTATATTAATTAAAATATAAAATACATAAAAAAGCTCCTTTTATCAAGCAAACACAAACCTTTGTGATTTTGGCCCTCCCCTCTTCTCCTTCTTCGGTATTGACTTCTGTCTCTCCTTCCCAGGTGGAGGTCCCATCCCTGTTTGTTTTTTTTTTTTCCCAAGAGAGGAATAGCAGGAATGTATTTCTTTAGCACTCTCAATTACTCTGATTTATGCAACTATGTGTTTTCTTGGGTTGAAGAATTCTACCCCAAATGTGCAAGCTTCTGATAAACTTCAAATGGATTTAAATGAGTGCATCGTCTCTAACTAATTTTAAAAGACCCAATGAGTTAAAAATCCAGAAGTTTTTTTTCTTCAGTGCAAATGTTTATCCAATGTGAAAGAAAGTAAGTTCTGGGAAATAAGGCAACTGGAATAGTTCCTGTAGCTGAATCATTGATTGGAAAAAGAAGCTCCCTAAAGGATTGCTCTAAAGTAGCTATAATTATGAGAATTTCCAAAACATGCCATTTGAACTTGAGAATTACTTTTTAAAGTTAAATTCTAGAAACAATAGCAACTAATTAATATTCCAATTTAATTTATGATTTTATTATAATAAGTATACATTGGTTGTAAAAAATCTAGAAATCAACATTTTCAAAACAGAAACATAAAAATGTTATTATTAGAAATAATTTACTGTCCCATTACAATGTCATTTCTTTTTCTTTCTTTCTTTTAATTAGATATATTCTTTATTTACATTTCAAATGTTGTCTCCTTTCCTGGTTCCCCCTCCCCCGAAAATCCCATAAGCCATCTCCCCTTCCCTAATCAACCCTCTCCCGCTTCCCTGTCCTGGTATTCCTCTACACTAAGGCATCAAGTCTTTCCAGAACCAAGGGCCTCTCCTCCCTTTGGTGTCTAACAAGACCATCCTTTGCTGCCTATGAGTCTGAAGCCATGGGTAACTCCATGTGTACTCTTTGGTTGAAGATTTTGTCCCTGGGAGCTCTGGGAGTACTGGGTGACTCATATTGTTGTTCCTCCTGTGGCGCTGCAAACCTCTTCAGCTCCTTGTGTCCTTTTTCTAGCTCCCCCATTGGGGACCCTCTGCTCAGTTCAATGGCTGACTGAGAGTGTCCCCCTATATATTTGTCATGCACTAGGAGAGCCTCCCAGGTGATAGCTATATCCAGCTCCAGTCAGCCAGCACTTGTGGGCATCCACAGTAGTGTCTGGGTTTTGTAACTGTATATGGGATGTACCCTAGGTGGGGAAGTCTCTGGATGGTCTTTCCCTCCGATTCTGCTCCATTTTTGTCTCTGTATCTCCTTCTGTGGGTATTTTTTCCCCTTTCTATAAAGGACCCAAGGATCCATACTTTGTTCTCCCTCCTTCTTTGGCATCATTTGATATGTGAAATGTGTCTTGGGTATTCCAAGCTTCTGGGTTAATATCTACTTATCAGTGAGTGCATGCCATGTGTGTTCTTTTGTGATTGAGTTACCTCCCTCAGGATGATATTTTCCAGTTCCATCCATTTGTCTAAGAATTTCATGAATTCATTGTTTTTAATGGCTGAATAGTACGCCATTGTGTATATATACCACATTTTCTGCATCTGTTCCTCCGTTGAGGGACATCTGGGTTCTTTCCAGCTTCTAGCTATTATAAATAGGGCTGCTATGAACATAGTGGAGCATGTGTCCTTATTACATGCTGGAGAATCCTCTGGGTATATGCCCAGGAGTGGTATAGCAGGGTCCTCTGATAGTATTATGCCCAGTTTTCTGAGGAACCGCCAAGCTGATTTCCATATAGTGTAAAAACTAACTTTAAAGCTATAAAAATACCTACTGATAAAAGTGATTCACAGTCTTTAGAGTTCAAGGACAACCTTAGTCAGTCATTGGTGACTAGTAAACCAGGGCAAATTTTACATTACTACATTCAGACCTTAATAGTTAATTTTTATGGAATCAGCTTAAAATCCTGTTTAATTAACCTCAGCATAGTTAATGACAGGGCAACGCTTAGCATATCATGCAATTACTAAAAATAATAAATGTTCCATTGGCTATACATACACACAGTTAGAGCGGAGGTTAACAAAGAGCTATGGAATCTGAGCAGATCAGCTAAAAATCATCAAAGACACAAATGTACAGAAAGTCATCGTTTATCCTCAGAAATAGGACTCCATATAAGAGAGTCTGTTCAGTAGGATAAGAGTGCAGAATTATAAACGTTTGTGTAAATAGGAGAACTATACTCATCTTGAAGTATAAGGCTGAAACCAAGATGAATTAGCCTTTTAATAAAACAATTTATAGCATTAAAAGCTGAAAACCACACACACGCAACCAGAAAAAAAAATCCAACAATAATTCCTTGAATTTTAGGATGTCTTATGTAAAATGCAGATTGCTAATGATAACAATGCAAACAGTTGTAAATTAAGGAGGATTTGATGCATGCTTAGACATGTTCTATTTAGCTTAGATTATAACATGTTGTTCTATTAAATATCTAATATCAGTCAGGGTTTTCTACCCCACCTTGATCATAAAGTTTCCAGATAAAAGACACAAAACTTTTATATTTATAATAAGCCTTAATCAGCACTGGAGCTGGGCGGATATCTACCCTCTAGTCTATTATGTCTACTTCCCTGCCAATAACCCCACAATATAACTTACTATGTTCCCTCTGGGCTGCTCTTAACTTCAACTGGCCAGCCCTCAAGGCCATGTTTTCAGGATTCCTAAACCTATGGTATCTTCAATTTCCCTTCTTTCCTTTGTGGTCCTGCTACAGACCCCAAGCCTGGAACTGAATCCTCACCTATCTCTCTTCTCCCCAACTACAGGTTGTTGGCATCTTTATTCAACCAACAGTTTTACATTAAGAAGCAAGTTCATAGCAGCCTTATTTATAATAGCCAGAAGCTGGAAAGAACCCAGATGTCCCTCAACGGAGGAATGGATTCAGAAGATGTGGTATATCTACACAATGGAATACTACTCTGAAATTAAAAACAGTGAATTCACGAAATTCCTAGGCAAATGGTCAGAACTTGAAAATATCATCCTTAGTGAGGTAACCCAATCACAAAAGAACACACATGGTATGCAGTCACTGATAAGGGGATATTAACCCAGAATCTCAGAATACCCTAGACACAATTCGCATATCAATAGATTTCTAAGAAGATGGAAGGAGAGACCCCTGATCCTGGAAAGACTGGATGTAGGGGAATGCCAGGACAGAGATGCGAGAGGGGGTTGAATGGAGAAAAGAGGGAGGGAAGGAGGCTTATGGGACTTTCGGGTAGGGAGGAAACGGGAAAGGGGAAATGATTTGGAATGTAAAATAAAATAAAATAAAATAAAATAAAAGAAGCAAGGTCACTTAGCATCCTTTAGTGTATGTGCAGATTCTCTCGTCACTGGGGGCAACCAGGACTTAGGGGCCAGCATATAATGCATACATACAATACAATACATACAAAAAGACCTCAATAACATGTCACTTCTCCAGCATGTAATAACACATTAGAGTGATTTCTCTCTGAACGACAAAACTCTATGTGAGAAATAAGAACAAAATCTCTTACAGAATTGCTGAGTGGACAAACATTTGAATGGCTACTCTGATCTGTTTGTGCGAAAGTTTTATTTTTAAGTTTACTACAATAAACCAATTTTTATTTAATAAAAACCACCTTCAGTTTTTTTTATATGCAACAGACCTACCAAAATTGTCAGGTTTATTGAACTATTTTAGACTCAAATTGATTTTTCTATCCAAAATTATACTGAGATATCTGACTTAACCACTACAGTTTCAGCTTTTATATGGAAAGGCTGGAGGGTCATATTGAATTATGATTCTAAAACAGTTGGTACACAGCAGTTCCAGAGACTCAGCCTCCTTTGCAAGTTGTTTCTCCTGATGTTACTGTTTACTGCTCTTGTTCATGAATCATATTTTGGAAACCAATCATTAATGCTAGCACTATCTGTTGACACTTTCGGGAATAATTGGCATTTCTGTATTTGTTAATGGTTGTTGAAAGGTTGAAATGTATCTTCTGTGATTGAAAAAATAAAATTTAGTTAGGATTCTATTTTAAATTTATTCTCATCTGATTAATGGCTATCTACTAGACCATGAGGACTATGTATCATAATTTATAATTATATAATATAAAGGGTACAGAGGACTATAAACCAGATTACAAATTCAGGGTTGTATAGTATAACTTAATCTTGAAAATGTAAGAGATTGCCACGTAAGTAATGTTGGTGTGAATGTATGTCACCTGGCGGTATGCTGTATTTTCTAAGTCTTTGTGAGAATGCTGATGTATCAGTGTTGGACAAAACATGTGGGTACATTTCTAAGGTGAATAGTGACACATATTCACCAAGTAAGTCATTCTAAAGTACTCTGAATTTCACATGGAGGAAGCTGAAATTTACGAAATGATCCACTCCAAACGCCACAGACTGTAAAGGCTGTTTCAAAGCAGTATAAACTGTTATCATTCTTTTTCTCCCTCTTTGAGTTGAGCAAAATGTACAAAAATATACACACAATAGGAACACGAGACATCTACAATCAAAACTTGATTTTGCCAAATGATTCCAATTTTAGATAAGCCTTTGCTCCAAGATTGTTTCCAGGAGGGAAACAGTGCATCAAAGTCAGTGCCAACTCATGTAGCAATAGAGCTATGTGTCACTTAAAGCCCAGACAGAGAATCGTAAATTAAATTCTCTCAGTGATCTTAATGTCTTTGGCTTCCTATCTTGGCCTTGAGCAAGGTGCTCCTCATCATACAGTATTTGGCAATCAGATAAACAGGAAACCATTGTGACAAATGGCAATATGAATATTCATTACTGCAACAAATTCAAACATAATGACACCAGTAATGGTGATGAAAATAAGAATAATGGATCCTCATGAATTTCTACAAAGTACTTATACATAATAATCTTATTAATTTTGAGTTAGAATAAAAAAAATCAGGGAAAACAGCTGCCAGTGTTTTTTCCTTGGGGTTGCTGCTTTTCTTAATATTTTTCCTGCAAATATGTAGACTAAACAGGAGTTGGGGATGTTGTGATGCTTTTCCAACCACCCTTCTCCCTGTCTTGCTATTGATCATAGCCACCATTGTCTTTATCATCATCGACATCTTTATATCAACGTCCCTGAAAGCTATAATACAAGATAGAGTACATTGAGTCACTTCTCAACCTGCTGGTTTGGCTGAAGTGAAGGAAGAGTACGTTTCAGGTCTTTCTGAACATGAGTGTTGTTTTAGAAATGTTTAATGCTCCTAATCCTACTTCACAAGAAAGAATTTTCTTCACTAGGTTAAAGAAAATTAACTTCTCAAATCCATAAAATAACAGGAAAAATTATGATATATTTGTCTTGCTAGTAAGCATACAAAAGTCATAGTGTTAAATTAAAAGCAAAATAAAACAAGAAAACAAAAAAAGAAACCAAAAACAAACAAACAAATATATGTCTATCTTTAAAAATCATCAATTAATTTTGACCCTTAAGGGTAGTAGAAGCTATAAAATAAATTACAGATTCAAGTTCTTATATTTCCTAATCTTGAGAATGTAAGTTTTTAAAATATCCAAAGTCAGTGCTTTAGAGTGAACATGGGAGTCCATTGTTTTAACATTCATAATTTTTTTTAAAAAAAAGCAGCAATGAATTAGAAAGAAAAAATGTTATTGTTTATTCATCGATTAAGATTTTAAGGTGGTTTAAAAAGTGCTAAGCTCTCTATCGATGAAAAGCCAAAGAACATAGACATGGTCCTGCCCCTAGGAATCCTATGCATGAGTGACAAGAAAGACATGCAGATAAACACACAGGAAATGCAGAGAGCTGTGACAGATGTCTGGATGAAGAGAAGGGTCGGCACAAAAGAGTTCCTTAGGGTATAAATCAACAAGGTAATAAATAGTCAACGGGAGATGGGAATTTTTCCAGGTTATTAATTTGTTTTACTATTGTTTAAGCTATGCAAAAAAAAGACATGACGATTTAGTTATAACTGTGAGTCTGCCAAAATTCCCTTGGGATTCCACTATTCTGAAAGAATTTTATTTTGATAGAGCCAGGTTTTTCCATTCATTTCCGTAAGTTCGGCAACTATACATTATATTTTACCCATGTCTTTCTCACATTTTCCATGAACACATCAACATACAATCTGACATGTAAGAATATATAGATATTTAACAGAACATTAAATAAGACTGCCTAGCCATTAACTCACAGTTTTGCTAAAACCAAAATATCAAGAATAGTAGGCAATCATTAGTCCCACGTGCAAAGGAATATCTTGTGAGAATTTAAATAAAAACAGAACTGTTTCAGAATCCTTCAAGTCCCACTACCCTCTCCCAACTTTATACAAAAGACTCAAAGGAGGAATGACCACTGCAAACATTTACTGTGTGTTTACTGTTCTAGGGACAAACTATGTAATTGTTGTGCAGGAGAGGATCTGAACACCTAGGTGGAAAGCTTCTGCTTTAGTGCCTTCGGGTTGCAATAGCAAATTGAATGGCATCCGGCAACAGAGATTTATCTTCTCACAGCTCAGCCGACTGCAAGTCCAACCCCAGGCATTTGCATGGATACGCTCTTTCTGCAGCTTCTCTGTCCCTTTGATTCTTCTACTTCTAATTGTTCCAAAAAGTTCTATGTGACAGCACAGCTAATTGCTGACCCACCTTTATGAAGTGCTCTCTCTTTTGCTTCTGCACTTCTCTTAACATTGTCATGTTGGGCTGTGATTAATGTCATTCTAAGTCTTCTTTAACTTGATTACTTCTAAAAAGAGCCTGAGCCTGTTTCCAAATCAGATCATACTTATGCATGAGCTGATGATGAATTTTTATATTTTTGGTTGTGATGTTGAAGAACATGATTCGACGAGCAACAGACATTATAAAATATTTACAATAATATCAAATATCTCATTGGAGAGTAACCCAAGCGTTTCAGAGAAGCCCAGAAGATCATGTGTGGATCCCAGATATTAGAACAAGAAGTTGTAAAGTTGAAGTTGCCTTGAACACCCCAAGATGTTAGAGATGCCAGAGTTGTGAGATACCTGCCAAGGAAAGCTGCTAACAGGGAATAGAACCAGCCCAAAAGAAACTTTGTTGCTGTCAACAAAGATGAATGGAGTTGGGGATCTGATGAAGCTTTGACATCAGACATGGAAATGCAGAGTTTGTAGTTTTTCCAGCTAGTTTTTGGACTTGCTTTGATCCAGTATTTCCTCAATATGATATTTTGGAATGGTAATGTATATCCTGTGATGTTGGGGGCATGTAATCTGCTTTTTGATTTGATTTTATGTGAGATTACAGTTAAAAGATTGCATAAATTTCAGAAGAGACTTTGAACTTTGGACATCTAAACATTGTTGAGATTGCTATAGGTGAATTAAATATACTTTTGCATTATGCCATGGCTAGGTGTGACCCCCATAGTGTTTCAAGCCTATGGGGGCCTGAGAGTGAAATGTGGAGGTTTCAATATGCTTGACCAAGGAAGTGGCCTTATAAGGAGATGTTGTTTGGTTAAAGGAAGTGTGTCATTGTAGGGGTGGGCTTTGAGAGAGCTTCCTCCTAACTGCCTAAGGATGCCAGTCTTCTCTACACTGCCTTCAGATAAAGATGTAGGACTGTTGGCTCCTTCTTCAGCACCATTTCTGCCTGGAAGCTGCCATATTTCCTGCCATGATGATAATAGACTGAATCTCTGAACTTGTAAGACAGCCCCAGTTAAATGTTATCCCTTATAAGGGTGCCTTGGTCATGGTGACTCTTTACCACAATGGAAGCCCTAACTAAGACCCTGGCCAAGAACCCCAAAGAGGCAGTACATTCCTGGCACTAGACTTTCTTGTTATATTGTGTTTATCTTGTAGAAGCATTGTTGTTCTTTATAGGATAACTCCATTTTATACCTTCTCTCTCTCTCTCGCTCTCTCTCTCTCTCTCTCTCTCTCTCTCTCTCTCTCTCTCTCTCTCTTTCTGTGTGTGTGTGTGTGTCTGTGTGTGTATGTGTGTGTGTATTTTAGGAAGCTTCTACAATATTAGTTTTCCATATGATTTATTGGAAACATTTTTAATCTTAGTTATTCCTCCCCATATTACCTCCTCTACACCTCCTCTCATCACTCACCTCATGCCCATTTAACTCTTATCTGTTTGATTCTGTTGGTGGGCGTAAAAGTCTCACCCCCGTACTAAGGAGATATTGGCAATCAATAGCTTCTAAGACATGAATGATATTTTAAGGGTATAGTCTCTGGTGGTTGCCCTTGCTTCAGTAAAAGGCAAAACCCAAGAATGTATATTAGTATCAACTGTACTTAACAGACATAAATTGAGAGAGAGAGAGAGAGAGAGAGAGAGAGAGAGAGAGAGAGAAAGAAAGGGACATGGAGAGAGAGAGAGAGAGAGAGAGAGAGAGAGAGAGAGAGAGAGAGAACACAAAATTTGGTGAGTAGAGAAAAGGAGGTAGGTCTAGGAGGAGTGGGAGTGAGTGTGACCAAACACATTGTATGAAATTCTCAAACAATTCTCTAATAAAATGAGAAAGAAGGAATTGTAGAATAGAGAGAGGTAGCTTTGTCTTAGTTTGACACAGCTAGCACAATATAGTGCATGCTCATGGACAGCTTGTCTTATCAATAGAAAGGATTTATTTCTCCCACTTTTTAAGGTAAGGAAATGCAAGAGCAAGACACCTAAAAATTCAGTATTTGTTGAGGGTTCACTTCCTAGTGTAGAGAGAATCTCTTGTGCGTGGTTTGGAAGCATCATCTGTCAATAAAAAGCTGTTGGCCTAATAGCCTAGACAGGAGAGAACATTCTGAGATAGATTGAGGTAGAAGGAGATTTCACCCAAGACTCAAAGGAGATGAGTGTATGAAACTGAGGAGAGGTAACCAGCTACATGGCATGCATAGAGGAGAATAAGTGGGTTATATAAGTTATGAGATGGTCAGGGAATGAGAAAAAAATTATGGTCTAAGCATTTATTTATAATTAAGCCTCAGAGACATTATTTTAGCAACCGGGGCAAGGGTGGTAATGCCCACAGATATACACTGGTTTGTGGACAACCATCTTCTCACTGTTTTCATGTGTGAACCAAAGCAAGCAAGCACCCTTAGGTGAGGTTCTATGCTTATCAATCCTTTTCATGACGGTTCTCCTCCCCACTTCCATCCCACCACTTATGCAATGAATTTGAGGCTTAGTTAAACTTGCAATACAGGAGTTCTAGGGGACACATTCAGACAGCACATTTTAAAGATTTTTGGTACTTTTATAATGAGAAAGATAGATAGACATACAAACATGAAAACCATACTCTATAGAGATATAAAAGGAAATTGCATAAACACACCCTATAAGACAAATCTATGGCTAGTATAATAAACAGAGAAAAGCTCAAAGTATTCTACTTAAAATTAGGAACAAGACAAGGGTGTCCTTTCTCTCCACTCCTATTTAATATAATTCTTAAAGTCTTAGCTATATCAATAAGACAATAGAAAGGAATAAAAGAAATACAAATAGGAAAATAGGATTCAAAGAATCCTTGTTTTCAGATGATGTGATCAATATATGAAGACTGTAAAGATTCCACAAAAAAATATCGTATAGCTGACACTCTCAGTG
Source organism: Tokudaia tokunoshimensis (assembly GCA_036184795.1). Lineage (NCBI taxonomy): Eukaryota > Metazoa > Chordata > Mammalia > Rodentia > Muridae > Tokudaia > Tokudaia tokunoshimensis. The sequence goes on from BTHU01000009.1 coordinate 46,461,640, forward strand.
GCAGGATACAAAATTCACATGTAAAAGCAATAGCTTTCCTGCACACCAGTGACAAACATACTGAAAAATAAATCAAGAAATAACCTCACTGAAAACACACATACACAGAAATAACCCAATCAAAGAAGCAAAAGGTCTCTGCAATTAAAACTTTTTTAAAAAATCAAAGGAAAAAAATGCAAAAGACACTAGGACATGGGAAGACTGGCAATTCTCAGAGATCAGAAGAATTAATACATGGGAAATAACCATTCTATCAAAGCAATCTATAAGATCAATGTTACCCTAATCTAAATCCCAAGGTTATTTTTTTAAATACATGGAAATAACAATCTCAAAACTTACATTAAAACACAAAAGGTCGAGGCTACACATTGCAATTCTACACAAAATGAATGCTTCTAGTGATATTACATGCCTAATTTCAAGTTATGTTACAAATACAAATTGATAGAAACAGTATGAAAATAATACAAAAGTCACAGAAAAATTAAATACAATGAAGGATCTAGATAAAGTCCATACATGTAAAGCTACCTGAAATTTTTATACAAATGCCAAAAAGTTAATAATGAAGAGAAGACAATATCTTTAATAAGTTGTGCTAAGGGAAACTAGAAATCAACACATAGCTAGAACTTTATTTCTTTATCTCTCATTATCTCTCAAAACGTGACCCCAAACTAATCAAAGGCCTCAACATAAGAATAAATACTTTGAAACTGCTAAAAGAAAAAAAAGTATAGCCTATATTGCAAAACACAGGCACAAACAGAGACATTCTGAATAGGACTCTGGCAGCCTAGAAAATAAGGTTGAGAAATCAGACATCATAAAATTAAAGTTATTCTGCACAGCAAAGGAAACCATTAGCAGTGTGAAGAAAATCTTTGTTATACCTCTAACAGAGGATTACTGTATAACAGAGAGAACTCACAAAAATACATATCAAGAAAATAGCCCAATCAAACCATGGGTCATTGATCCAAACATAGAATTCTCAAGAGAAGAAATACAGATGGACAGTAAACACTTTTAAAAAGATTCAAGCTCATTAAGCTTCAGAGAAATGCAGATTTAAAAAAAACTCATTGAGATTCCATCTTTTTCTATTTAGAATGACTATCAATAAGAAATTAATTGACAACATGCTATCTGGGATGTTCACTGTTTTTTTGTTTTTTGTTTTTTGTTTTTTGTTTTTTTAGTTTAGATTCTTTTCTTTTTTTTTTAATTTATTTTCTAAGTTTTTTTTATTTACATTCCAAATCATTTCCCCTTTCCCATTTCCTCCCTCCCTGAAAGTCCCATAAGCCCCCTTCCCTCCCTCTTTTCCCCATTCAACCCCCTCTGGCTTCTCTGTCCTGGCATTCCCCTACATCCAGTCTTTCCAGGACCAGGGATCTCTCCTTCCATCTTCTTGGAAATCTATTGATATGCAAATTGTGTCTAGGGTATTCCGAGATTCTGGGTTAATATCCCCTTATCAGTGACTGCATACCATGTGTGTTCTTTTGTGATTGGGTTACCTCACTAAGCTGTACTACAGAGCAATAGTGTTAAAATCCGCATGGTATTGGTACAGTGACAGGCATGTAGATCAATGGAACAGAATTGAAGACCCAGAAATGAATCCACACTCCTATGGTCACTTGATCTTTGACAAAGGAGCTAAAACCATCCAGTGGAAAAAAGATAGCCTTTTCAACAAATGGTGCTGGCTCAACTGGAGGTCAACATGCAGAAGAATGCAAATTGACCCATTCTTATCTCCTTGCACTAAGCTCAATTCCAAGTGGATCAAGGACCTCCACATAAAACCAGATACACTGAAACTAATAGAAAGGAAACTAGGGAAGAACCTTGAACATATGGGCACAGGGGAGAATTTCCTGAATAGAACTCCAATAGCTTATGCTCTAAGATCAAGAATTGACAAACGGGACCTCATTAAATTACAAAATTTCTGCAAGGCAAAAGACACTGTCAAAAAGACAAAGCGGCAACCAACTAAATGGGAAATGATCTTTACCAACCCTACATCTGACAGAGGGCTAATATCCAATATATACAAAGAACTCAAGAAGTTAAACTCCAGAGAGGCAAGTAACCCTATTAAAAAATAGGATACAGAGCTAAACAAAGAGTTCTCACCTGAAGAATATCTAATGGCTGAGAAGCACCTAAAGAGATGTTCATCATCCTTAGTCATTAGGGAAATGCAAATCAAAACAACCCTGAGATTCCATCTCACACCATTCAGGATGGCTAAGATCAAAAACACAGGAGACAACAGTTGTTGGTGAGGATGTGGAGAAAGAGAAACACTCCTCCACTGCTGGTGGGATTGCAAGCTGGTACAACCACTCTGGAAAGCTGTCTGGCGGTTCCTCAGAAAACTGGGCATGACACTCCCGGAGGATCTGGCTATACCACTCCTGGGCATATATCCAGAGGGATGTTCACTGTTAATGGGCTTGCAAACTGATGTGGCCATTAGAGAGATTAGTGGGCAGATTCCTTCAAAATCTAAAACTCATACTACCATTTGACCTAGATACACCACACCTGGTTATATAGCCACAGGATCCTATATCCTACTTCAAAGATCCTTGCTTACCAATCTTTATTGTGGCAATCTTTATTCACAATACCTAGGAAGTGAAACCAACCTAGATGGTCATCATGTGATAAATGTATAAATAAAACATAATAAATGAAAAAGCTATATGGAAATTGGCTACATTGTAAGTAAGTTTAAAAATACATGTTAAAATAGAAAACAGGAAGTTTGAAAGGAGCTATTCTGCAGATCTGGACAATGTTGTTCTCTAAGTTAAGTGTTATTAAATGGAAATCTCAGTGCCAAGTATGACATATCTCCTTATTATTCTTTTTTGGGTGACTTCTAAACAGATACAGGATTCTGCTACTATTCTCACTTCTCTACCAGAATTATTTGATAAGCTGCTACTTCTGAAGTCAGTATACACTTCGTTGTAAAGTATAGAAAAACTGAATGAGAATCAAACTAAAGTTTTCTCCCAACTGGCTAGCATACATAGTGCTAGAGCAACTATGTAAGCTGTTAAGGGAGAAGTGACATGAATGGTCATACCTAGCTTTGAACTCTAATCTAACAGTTTCGGTCAGCAGGATATGCCCTCCAGCACAATAGTGGCACAAAGGTTGTAGGAGTAGACACCTCTCTTCTATTTGCATTTGATGTCCATTCCATAAAAGGAAATTCATACCTATTACTACAAACCTAGTCAAAAGCCCATAAATGATCAGGTATTGGGCCCTGGGGTGATATTAGTACTGCTGTCTGTCTAAAATGTGGAAGGTATCTTCTTTTTTTTTAATTTTTTTCTTTCTTTTTTATTTTATTAGACATATTCTTTATTTACATTTCAAATGATTTCCCCTTTCCTGGTTTTACCCCCCCTGAAAGTCTCATAAGCTATCTCCCCTCCCCCTGTTCCCCAATCAACCCCCTCCTGCTTCCCTATCCTGGTATTCCCCTACACTGCTGCATCGAACCTTCCAGGACCAGGGGCCTCTCCTCCCTTTGATGTCCTCTGCTGCCTATGCATTTGGAGCCATGGGTAACACCATGTGTACTCTCTGGTGGATGATTTGTCCCTGGGAGCTCTGGGAGTACTGGGCGGCTAATATTGTTGTTCCACCTATGGTGCTACAAATGCCTTCAGCTCCTTGTGTCCTTTCTCTAGCTCCCCCATTGGGGACCCTGTGCTCAACTCAATGGCTGGCTGAGAGTGTCCCCCTATATATTTGTCATGCACTAGGAGAGCCTCCCAGGTGACAGCTATATCTGGCTCCAGTCAGCAAGTACTTGTGGGCATCGATAATAGTGTCTGGGTTTTGTAACTGTATATGGGATGGATCACTAGGTGGGGTAGTCTCTGTATATTCTTTCCCTCAGTCTCTGCTCCACACTTTGTACGTTTTAAGTATTTGTTTATATCCACAGAAAAGCACTTCTCCAAGGTTTGATCAGGAATGGTTCTTTTTGCAATGATTGGCAGTGAATGTGAAGACACATGGTTGTTCTTGGTTCCAAGAATAAGTGACCACTGTTGGTAGCTCAACAATAAATAGGAAACTTAATACTAAACACTTTAAGATTCAAGGAATGTCATGGAAAAGAGTATGGAAAGAATGTAAGATCCATGAGCTGAAAGACAGAGAGAAGGAGTATGAAATGTTTTCTGGACATGATCAATTCAGTTATGACCTCATAGCATCTGTGGCTACAATGAAACTATGTAGGAGCAAGCCTGATAACAGTTGATCATGAACTGGGGAGGAGGAGCTTACCCAAACCTATCACTGATTTCTGAAATCTTAGCACCTGACAAATCCTGTGGGGAAAGGCATTTTTTGTCTTCAATTGTGTAGCAGCTGAGGAGACCACTATGCTCCAGCAGTAAGCAATGTTTACATACAGCATACAGCATCCTGCTTTACAACAAAAAGAAGGAAAGAAAGAAGAGAGAGAGAAAGAGAGGGAGGGAGAGAAAGAGAGAGAGAGAGAGAGAGAGAGAGAGAGAGAGAGAGAGAGAGAGAGAGAGAGAGAGAGAGAACAACAAAATTCCAAAATCCTGCACATGAACAGGGTACATGTGGGAAAGAGGAGGTGCTAGGGGTAGGAAGGGAGAAGAGAGAAGTTATGATAAGATTATGCTTTCTACATGTTTGAGACTGTCAAAGAACAAACTCAGCAAAAGTGTTAAAACATAATAGAGGTCAGAAGGCAGTAATTTGAATGCTGTGTAATTGGCTTTTTTTTACTACCTATGTTTTTTGAATTTTCAGATATTGAGAGCGAACTGCTCTCTAATTGGAATATATGTCATCATATGTGTGTGTTGAAATCTTTGCTATTGCAATCTCCTACCTCTAGAGATTTTAGTTCACAGTAAATACTTAGCCATAAATAAAAGATAACTACATTTTTATTAGATTTCAAGCTGTGCTTCTGTTAAACCATCAACCAGTACTTTAATATTTGTTAACATAAGTAGTCAAGGTCAAGGTTACCACAGACATCAAAGAGAGAGAGAGAGAGAGAGAGAGAGAGAGAGAGAGAGAGAGAGAGAGAGAGAGACTATATCCTGCAATTAAGTTGTCCTAGCATAATAAATGTCCAGAAATAAAGCAGTTTACTTTTTAAATGCTTAATGGTGATTTAATGCCAGTCATAAGCCATGCAGGGGCATTGCTGGGAGAGAGGCTTTATCTCACGATGTCTGAGATAAAAGAGTTCTATTGCTTGTTTGTGTCTTTGAGGAAAACAAATACCACTGAGAGAATATATTAGGTAATTTCACAATTGACAATTGGAAAATTAGGCAATTTAACAGTGTGATTCTCTAACTACTCCTTCCAGAGGACAACCATTTATCTTGTTATATTTTGTGAAATATGAATAATTAGTTTATGTATCAAGTCTTGATGACCATCATGACTATATAAAACTATACTAGTTAATGTTCATCTATTCAATTTGGTAAATACTCATGAATCACCACTGTGTGTTATTAGGATGAAAGTCTGCTGAAGCAAAGTGCCAGAACCACAGAGAAGACTGCCACATACAAATCTTTTAAAGATTTATTTATTTGGCGGCTGGAGAGATGGCTCAGTGGCTTACATGCTGCTCTTGCAGAAGATCAGAGTTTGATTCTAAGCATCACAATCAGGTGATTCACACTCACCTGTATCCAGATCCAGATGACTCAATATCCTCTTCTTACCTCCGTGAGCACCTGTACATAGTTACACATATATAAACCTAGGCCAACAAACATAAACTACCTTTAGAAAGATTTATTTACCTGTATTTTATGTGTGAGTATTTAACTTACAGGAAGACTATCCACCATGTGTATGCCTAGTGCCTGTAGAGATACAAAGAGGGTGTTGGATCCTCTAGAAATGGAGTTAGAGATCATTATAAGCTCTTCTGTGGGTGCTGGGGTCGGAACTGAGGTCCTCCACAAGATAGCAAATAGTCTTAACAACTGAGCTATATTTCCAGTCCCCATATAAGATCTAATACTAGCACTTTGTAACTGTTACATTGAATAAGTTGTACAACTATTTTCTGCTTCTACTTTAAGATGAGGATGTTTAGTGCTATACTGTGCCTGGAAGCAGACATATATAAGTGAGCCAGTGGAGGGCTTCAGGTCAGAACCACTCTGATTCAAACAAAGAAAAGAAACACTTTAAAAAGTTAGAAGGAAGAAGCAAAGGAGGAGGAGGAAGGGAAGAAGAGGAAGAAGAAAAGAAGGAGGAGGAAGGGAAGAAGAGGAAGAAGAGGAGGAAGAGGAAGAGAAAGAAGCTGCCCTGCCACCAAGATGTTTATCAATCATTTCGTTAACATGTTTGAAATGATCGTTGCAAATCTCTTTGAAAAGGACAATTGAGAATGAAAAATAAATCATCATGTCTGTAATTATCTAGGGATCAGTATTACATTGAAAGGTTATAAATAAATAAAAATCTTTGTCACCAAATACTTATGGTTCAAATGTCTACTCACTAACATTAAAGACATTTCAGTTACATCTTATAATTATCTGACTTACTTCAGGTTATACATTCTAGTCCATTCAATGCTAATTTAACACAAATTTCTATCTAAATGAGGGAGACAATCCTTGGAGATAGGTTATCCCAGGACCTAGCACCACAATTCGTTTTTTTGGGTTATGAACATTCCACTTATAACAAGGCATTTGGCAGTCAAAGTTCATTCACCTGAACTTACTGTGAACACACACTCCTCTCAAAACAATGGATCTAGCTACTAATCTAAAACTCCTTGATCTTTATGCTGAATTGGACTGTAATCCAATCTCAGAACAGAAGTTTCCACATGGCCATAACAATCAAATTTAAACAATTTTCATTCAAGTATACCCCAATCATATCATGCTTTATGAAGAATAAAATGAGGGTTGATCTGACCTGAATTGGTTTTGAGTACATGTACAAAATGGCAAACTGAATGTTTTAGTAACTTTTGCCAGACAATCCTGTATTTTCCGTCTTATGCTGCACATAATTGGGTGTACGTAGGATTAAAATCAGATGCATCGTGTTAAGTGACACTTCAGAAATGATTATGTGACCTAAGCTACCAATCACAGTAGAAAACTACACAGAAGACAGAAGGTGATTAGGAACAGTAAAAAGTGACAAAATTTTGAACTCGATCACCCCAGTTCTAGTGCACATGGACCTGTTGAACCCAGAAAGAAGACATGTGACTACATCATATGACAGGATACATTCAGATACATAATGAACTCAGGGCCACTAGCTTACTTTAAGATAGGGGCACCCAGTTGGATCATCAGTCAGAAATGTCAAAAGTAATCACCAAGTCCTCCAAACATGGATGAAGGATCCATGAAGGATACACACAAGCTAGAGTCAGACTGATAGGAAGGAAATTTGTCCAGCCATTGTTGACTTTAAAATGGGCAAAGACAAGTCAAGGAATTCAGGAAGCCTGTGGGATCTATAAAAGGAAAGGAAATAAAGCTGTTCCCTTTCAGGGTCTTTAGAAGAAATATAGTCCTATGGATATATCAGTTTTAGCCCAATAAAATCCATCTTGACTAATGACTGCCCCCCCTTAAAGTATAAATTTTAGTATTCTGTTGCTTGAAGTTGTCGAGTATGTGTTTGTTGGCTTAAGTAGGAAATCAGTACAGTGTCCTTACTATCAGTTTTCAAATGGAAAAATTATCCTTCTAATTTTATGACTGAGGAACCACGTTTCTGCTTGCAACTGTCATTTTTATTTGGAAAACATTGATAGTATAGTATTTGGGGATATTCATTCAGATTCAACATGTTTTCCCCAAAAGTATGTGGTTTTGTTTGGTTTTAAGCCTTTCTTATGACAAGTGAGAGAATTAATTAAGTCATGAACAAAGATCTTTTGATCTATGTTTTTTTTTTATTTTAAATGGTAGAAATGTACATAGTACAGAACAGCCCATTGCAGATTCCATTCCACTCATCTCCTCCAAATGAGCAGAGGAAAGAAGTTCTAAAAATTTGACCATAATTCAACTTCTAATATATACAGATGCAGTGATGCAAATAAATAAATAAATAAGTATATAAACCCTGAAATCTAAGAAAAATACCAAGCTCTTTATTGGGAGCTGGAAAAGGCTGTGATCCTGCCCACACTCAGTATTCCAGGGACAATGATGGTGGCAAGTTGGAGAAAGAGACAAGGTATCTCCTACACTAGAGACTTTTAACAACATTCAATAGAATCTCATGAATCAGTTTCCTGTGGGCTATATACTCTTTTGTCAATTTCTAGAGGTTTAAATGACTGCCTTTGTTTATCAGCCCCATCTGGAATTTACAATGGACTATACTCTCAAAATATGCACCTAAATAAACCTCTCCTTAGTGGTTTTGTTGATTAGTGGTTTAGTGATTAGTGGTTGATTTTGTTGTGTTTCTTGTCACAGCAATGAAAAGCTAACTAATGAAACATCAAATAAGTTGTATTAGTGTCAATAACCAGTTTGTAATGCTCTTGTGCTTTTGTAAGATATTATGATGACAGTAAAATAGGTAAAGAATACAGGGGGAAATATCTGTATTATTGAAACTCCATATTTGATGTGTAATATGTAGTGATTTTATTTAAAGAGTCAGACATGGATTTAGACAGCATTATGAATGTCTGTAATTCCATCACTTAAGAGAGTAAGGTAGTAGATTAATTAGTTTGGTTCAGAAATAAAGTACTTTTAAACCTAACAATTGTATGTGACTTAATTGCTTCAAGTGACATTCATTCTACTACTCAAAAGTCACATGTCCAAACCTACCTCTTAACTAATTTCAACGTGCACCACATGGACTGATGCACATCTAAAATCTCAGTTGCCTTTTGGTACTGAGAGTCAAACATGGATGATTCCATAAATAGGACTATAAAACCCCCAACTCAGGGACTCAAAATCCTTGGAAAGGTGTCAAGGATATGTAGAAATGCAGACTCTAGAAGATCATCAACAAGAATAAACAAATTCATGAGATTTTTACTGAAGGTAGAAATTGTATTTGATTTGATTGTTATTGCTGTTTTTTTTAAATCATTTTAATTAGTTCTTTGAGAACTTGGGAAAATGCATCTTGTTCATATTCTAGCCTCTATTCTCTAATCACCCAACTTGAGGTGTCTTCTTTGTTTTTGTAAACCACCAAGTACAGTTTGTGTTAACTATATACCCTTAGGTATGTGGCCTTCACTGGATGGTAGTCAGTACACCAAGGGTTACATCCTCTCCTCCTAGCACCTATTAATTGCCAGCGGCTCCTTGGCCAAGAGTTGTCCTGAGCCTGTGCAAGTCTTGTGCATGCTGTCTTAGCTGCTGAGAATCTGTTTGTGCAGCCACTCCATTCTGTGCAGAAAACAGATTCATCACAGTCATCTACCACCTTTGGAATCTACAGTCTTTCTATCCCATGTTCTGCGATAATCTTTGAGGCACAGGAACATTAATGGCTAAACAAGTTTTATAAATACATATACATACATATATAATATTTATATATTGTCAGAGAGGATAATATCTGAGACATCAGTCTATGTAATTTCATGAAGATACAATATATAAGTTGGGGAGGGTTCACATACATTTTGTGTGTGCACATGTGAGTATGTGTGTGCACTCGCGTGTGTGTTCATGTGTATGTGTGTGTGTGTATGTGTGCATGTATATAGAAAGTACATGAATATGTTCGCATGCCCACAAAGCAGATTTGTTCACTCATTGATCTTTCAGTGCCACCCTATTACTGTCTTTAACAGTAGCAAGTGAGGCTCTTACCTCCTAGGTCTCTGGTGCATTCTGGAGGGGCCCCAACCTCCTATCTCCTAAGGTTGCCTGTTTCCATTCTTTCTGCTGGCCCTCAGGAATTCAATCCTTTTCCCTCACCCAATACCAGATCAGGTTCCCATTTCCCCTACTCCCTCCCCCTGTCCACTTTCCCTCCCAGATCCCTCCCTCCCCACTTGTGATTGCTTTCTTCTCCCTTTCAAGTGGGACTGAGGTGTCCTCACTTGGGCATTTCAGCTTGTTGATCTTTTTTGAGTTCTGTGGACTATATCTTGGGTATTCTGGGGTTTTTTGTTGTTGTTAACATCCAATTATTAGTGAGTACATACCATGCATGTCCTTTTGAGTTTGAGTTACCTCACTCAGGATAATATTTTCTAGTTCCATACATTTGCCTGCAAAACTCAGGATGTCCTTGTTCTTAATAGCTGAGTAGTATTCCATTGTATAAATGAACCATATTTTCTGGTTCATATCCATTCTTCTGTTGTGAGACATCTGGGTTGTTTCCAGATTCTGGCTATCTCAAATAAGGCTGCTATGAACACAGTGGCATGGTGGGGCATCTTTTATGTATATTACCAAGAGTGGTATAGCTGGGTCTTCAGGTAGATCTATTTCCAATTTTCTGAGGAACCTCCAGATTGGTTTCCAGAATGGTTGTACCAGTTTGTAATCTCACCAGCAATGGAGGAGAGTTCCTTTCTCCACATCCTCACCAACATGTGTTGTCACCTGTGGTTTTGGTCTTAGCCATTCTGACTGTTGTAGGGTGGAATCTCAGAGTGTTTTGATTTGCATTTCTCTGACCACTAAGGACTTTGAATATTTCTTTAGGTGCTTCTCAGCCATTCGAGATTCCTCAGTTGTGAAATCTCTGTTTAGTTCTATACTCTATTTTTTGATTAGGCTGTTTGATTTGTTTTGGTGGTTAGTTTCTTGAGTTCTTCATATATTTTGGATATTAGCCCTCTATCGCGTGTGGGGTTAGTGAAGATTTTTTTCCCAATCTGTATGTTGCCGATTTGTCTTATTGACTATGTCCTTTGCCTTACAGAAGTTTTCCAGTTTCATGGGGTCGCAATTATCAAGTCTTGATATTAGAGCATGAGCCATTGGAGTTCTGTTTAGGAAATTCCCCCTGTGCCAATGAGTTCAAGGCTCTTTCCCACTTTCTCTTCTATTAGGTTCAGTGTACCTGGTTTTACATTGAAGTCCTTGATCCACTTGGACTTGAACTTTGTGCAAGGTGATAAATATGGGTCTATTTTTCATTTTTCTACATACAGACAGCCATTAGACCAGCACAATTATTGAAGATACTTTCTTTTTTTTCCATTGTATATTTTTTGCTTCTTTATCAAAGATCAAGTGCCTGTTAGTGTGTGGTTTTAGACTCTCAGGACTCATCGCTTCTCTGCGTTTTGGCTAAGACTCTCAGGACTCAAAGGGAGGATACCTTAGATAAAATGTCTGACAGTAGTGAGAGGAAGCTTATAGAGCCCACCTCGAGCAGGAAGACAGGGCATCAAATGAGGGAGGGGGGCCATCCCACAGTCACAACTCTGACCCATAATTGTTTCTGTCTGAAAGAATTATAGGGATGGGATTGGAGAGGAGCCTGAGGAAAAGAAGGTCCAGTGACAGGCCCAAAGTGGAATCCAGCTCAAGGGGAGGTCCCAAGGCCTGACACTAATACTGAGGCTATGGAGTGCTCACAAAAAGGGACCTAACTTGACAGCACTCCGGAAGTCTCAACAAGCAGCTGAAAGAGTCAGATGGAGATATTTGCACCCAATCAATGGACAGAAGCAACTGACCCCTGTTGTTGAACTAGGGAAGGCTGAAAGAAGCTGAGAAGGTCAATTCTGTAGGAAGACCAGAAGTCTCAATTAATCTGAACCCCTGAGATCTCTCAAACACTGGACCACCAAACAGGCAGCATACACCAGCTGATATGAGGCCTCCAACACACATACAGTAGAGGACTGCCAGGTCTGTGTTCATTTAGAGAAGATGCACTTAACCCTCAAGAGACTGGAGGCCCCAGGGAGTTTAGAGGTCAGGTGGGGTGGAGACAGGGGGGTGATGGGGTATGGAGGAGATATGGGATATGGAACAGTCAGAAGGTGGACAGGGGGGAGGGGATAAAATATACAGTGTAAAAAAAATTCATTAATTAATTAAAAAAAAAAGAAAAAGAGTAGCAAGTAAGTACACTTTTGAATACCCTCTGTTCATTTTTTAAATTCTTTACTCATTCCAAAGTTTCTAGCATCAAAAATATTCTTGGACTTATTTTTATCAGTTAACAAATACATTGAATTGTAGTGGTATAAAAGGCAAATAATATCATCATGATATGTTGAAATGATCTTTGTAGAATACACAATATTTTTTAAAAATTAGTGACTAACTTCACTACAGTATTGAGCTTTGTGACACTTTCATTTCATTTTTCTTTTTGCCTTTTTGGGTATATTTAAATTGAATAATAAGTTTCTGCACAACAGCATCAGTACCCAGAGATAAGATTTCTACATCAGAAGCCGTCATAATCTCACATTAACACCAGCGTCAGAAATAATTTCTTCCAGAGGAAGACATAAGAGCATTTATTATCTGATGTCAAGCAGTTAGGAAATAATTATTAGTGTGAGGGAGATGACCTCAGGTTTGATTTTCTACCTATGTATGTGCAACGAATGAAGTGGGTGACATAATTTAATGTTAGAAGTCAAATCGTGTGGCTGAACTGTTGCTATATATGAATGATAATGAATTGTATTATAACTTATTCACTTAAAATATCTCACTTGAACATTCCAGTAATGGTTACACATTCATACTTAAAAGAAAGCTTACAAAAGAATAAGGACATGAGTTTTCTGACCGCTTAGTGATCACTTGAGTTAAAATGCTTTATCTGACTTAGTTTTTAAGATAAGCATGATCTAATATTAAAGAACTTTATACAGTAGACACAGCTCTATACCAATACCTGATATGTTCAAACAGGTGAAGATAATCATTCAGAAACTCCAAGAGGAAAAAGAATAGAAAATTAGAAGCATGAAATGCAGGCATGATTTTCACAGGAAACAAATTCCCTTTTATAAAATTGCAATGTTGTGTCAAGAGATGGCTCAGTGAGTAAGACAGCTTGTAATGCAACCAGAGAACCTGAGCTCAGATCTCCTGGAGTAAGCCTCCCTTAGCCACTTGCATCCCTAACCCCAGCTCTGTGCAAAGCAGAGACAAGAAGACTGCTGGGCTTGGTGCTTCCCGGCCTCGCTCAAAATACAGCAACCTGCACTCAATGCAAGACTGTTAAGCGGATAAAGTAGAGAGCAGGGCACATGTTAACTTCCTCTGGCCTACACACACACACATACATACACACACACACACACACACACGCAAACACACAGAATATATGTGACCTCTCCCCAACTTAAACAGTGTATCTTCATGAAATAACACACAGACGGATGTCTCAGATACTGTCCTCTCTCACAATAAGGTGTTTATACAGAAGTTTATACAGAAGTTGAGTTAAAATGCATCATTGAGTATAACTTTTTTGTTTTGGGGTTCACTTGAAAATATATGACGCTACTTTTCCTTACTTATACGCAAACGAACTTTAAAGTCTGGTTTACCAATTATTTTAACATTTGCATTTATAAGCTCCAAGTATGCAGAATAAAGTTATCTTTTTGAGTCATGTAGCACAAACCTTCTTCAGAAGCCCCGAAAGAAGTATTCCTCTGGCAGCACTCCAAGTTCAAAGTAATTGTGAGGGAAATGCCCATCGTCATGACCTGGGTTAAAATAATCTTAATCTATGAGTCCTGGAGAATAATTTGGTGAGGAGAAAAACCAAGTCTCAAAGCCCTTGCCTCCTATTCCAGCAAATTCTATTCCTTTTTATATTGAAAAAGGAAGTAAAAACAGATAAAATGGTAGGCATAAAAATATTTCTAAGTTGATTGAAAGTGGAATTACAAACATTTTCTGAAAAAATTGAAGATTTACATGGAAAATATTTCTGTTAGTCTATGTTTTTTTAATTGGGGAATTGAGTCCACTGATGTTAAAACATATTAAGGAATAGTGATTGTTGCTTCCTGTTATTTTTGATGTTCTTTTTATGTTTATGTGGTTACTTTCGTTTGGGTTTGTTGAAAGATTATTTTCTTGCTTTTTCTAGGGTGTAGTTTCCCTCCTCATGTTGGCGTTTTCCATCTATTATCCTTTGTAGGGCTGGATTTGTGGAAACATATTGTGCAAATTTGGTTTTATCATGGAATATCTTGGTTTCTCCATCTACGGTGATTGAGAGTTTTGCTGGGTATATTAATCTGGGCTGGCATTTGTGTTCTTTTAGGGTCTGTATGAGATCTGCCCAGGATCTTCTAGCTTTCATCATCTCAGGTGAGAAGTCTGGTGTAGTTCTGATAGGCCTGTCTTTATAAGTTACTTGACCTTTTACCCTTATTGCTTTTAATATTCTTTCCGTGTTTCGTGCATTTGGTATTTTGATTATTATGTGCCAGGAGAACTTTCTGGTCTGGTCCAGTCTATTTGGAGTTCTGTAGGCTTCTTGTATGCTCAGGGGCATCTCTTTCTTTAGGTTAGGGAAGTTTTCTTCTATAATTTTGTCAAAGATATTTACTGACCCTTTAAGTTGTAAATCTTTGCTCTCTTCTATACCTATAATCCTTAGGTTTGGTCTTCTCATTGTGTCCTGGATTTCCTGGATGTTTTGGCTCAGGAGTTTTTGGCATTTTGCATTTCTTTGACTGTTGAGTCAATGTTTTCTATGGTATCTTCAGCCCCTGAGATTCTTTCTTCTATCTCTTGTATTTTGTTGTTGATCCTTGCATCTATGACTCCTGAATTCTTTCCAAGATTTTCTATCTCCAGAGATATCTCACTTTATTGTTTCTACTTCCATTTTTTAGATCCTGGATGGTTTTGTTCAGCTCCTTCACTTGTTTGTTTGTGTTTTCCTGTGATTCTTTAAGGGATTTTTGTGTTTCCTCTTTAAGGGCTCTTACCTGTTGACCCATGTTTTCCTGTATTTCTTTTTTTTTTAATATATCAATACTTAAGTTTAATATAGAATAATACAATCACTAATTGCAACATCTGTTAGTTATTCACTCTCTACAACACACATTAATTGACTCTGGTATTTTCCTTCCAAAACTACTTCCACTCAGAACTTAATGGACACTTCGGAGTATTTCCAATTGGTCCATTTTCTTTTTTTTTTTTTCTTTTTTTTTTATTATTTATTTTATTTTATTTTTTTAATTTACATTCCAAATCACTTCCCCTTTCCCGTTTCCTCCCTCCCCAAAAGTCCCATAAGCCCCCTTCCCTCCCTCTTTTCTCCATTCAACCCCCTCTCGTTACTCTGTCCTGGCGTTCCCCTACATCCAGTCTTTCCAGGACCAGGGGTCTCTCCTTCCATCTTCTTAGAAATCTATTGATATGCGGATTGTGTCTAGGGTATTCCGAGATTCTGAGTCAATATCCCCTTATCAGTGACTGCATACCATGTGTGTTCTTTTGTGATTGGGTTACCTCACTAAGGATGATATTTTCAAGATCTGACCATTTGCCTAGGAATTTCGTGAATTCATTGTTTTTAATTGCAGAGTAGTATTCCATTATGTCCTTCTTGAAGTCCTCTATCAACATCATGAGATGAGACTTAAATCCAACTCTTGCTTTTCTGGTGTGTTGGGGTATCCAGGACTTACTGTGGTGGGAGAACTGGGCTCTGATGTTGCCAAGTAGCCTTGGTTTCTCTTGGTAGGGTTCTTGTGCTTGCCTTTTGCCATGTGGTTATCTCTGGTGTTAGAAGATTGGTCTTGCTGTCTTTGGCTGGAGCTTGTCCCTCCTATGGGCCTGTAAGCCTGTGTCTGTACTCCTAGGAGACCAACTCTCTTCTGACAGGGTCTATGCACAGAAGGCTGTGGAGTTGCCTGGCTCCCTGATGCAAATGGCATCCAGATGGGAAGACTCCTGTCCCAGCAGCTCTACTGATCCTATGCCCTGTGTGCTCCTAGCTGTTTCCCTCCAGAGAGAAGGTGGAGATCTCACCTCCATGCTCAGAAGTGAAAGTGCTGCTAGGAGATCACTCTCTCCTGGTAGGCTGTGCACAGAAGGCTGTGGAGCTGCCTGGCTCCCTGGTGCAAATGGTAGCCAGAAGGAAAGATTCCTGTTCCAGCAGCTCAAATTCTATTCTTGATTCCATACCATGATCCAGTTCATTGCCAGATGAAATAATAAATAAATAAATAAATAAATAAATAAATAAAATAAATAAATAAATGTGAGCATTAGGGTAAAAAACTAAAGTATGACAGAAGTCAGGGATTTCCCAGGATGGGAAATTAGATAGATGGAATATTAGTATCATTAATATTTAATTTGAATATGAAATTCCTCACCACTAAGACAAAAATTTAATTCAGTGAATCAGCTAAATTCATTATTTGAAAATACATAATAAAAGTGAAATTATCACCACTGAGCTGCATGAGGATGTTGGTTTGGCACATTCAAGATTCAGCCTAACCCACAATCCATTAAGATGACATGAGAAGCCAGCGTTCCTGAAAGTGTAGGTGGACTTTGTACCTAATTTCACAGTGTTGAGGACACATGGCTCCTTTATCTTAACAGTTTCTATAAAGCACTTAAATTCATTTTTTCAAGTTTACCACCCCACCATGTACTGCACTAACATTTTGTTGAAATAATTGCTTCACTAGAACCCCAGAAAACAGATTTTTATAACAAATGATGAATTAGATGCAATAGCATCAGTTTTCTCCCCTAAGCTTTATGAAATATATCATTTTGGGGAAATGGACTGACTTGAGTTACACTCTAATTCCCTTCCCAATGAATCTGAGGTGGAAATTCAAATTTACAAATGCCCTTTAGAAAATGATCATACCCCAGGGTTGTACAGAAGTACCTATAGCAATTGGAAGCTAGAAATTACAGTCTTTGCACTGTGCCAGATAACGTTGATATTCATTTTGTAAAGGGCACAAGAAACCTCCCAAAACAATTAACTTTCCTTCTTCTACTAGAAACATATTGAGTAGTTAAATAGTTTTTTCCACTGCTATTAGTATATTAGTTTTAACAACCTGATGGTGAGAAATTGGTTGATCCAATAAGCAAGAATGACTTGACAGGTGTTTCTGCCAAATGTAATTAGAAAGGTTACTGAGCTTTGAAGAGCAGCAACGTTGTCATTTTTTTTTTAGTTGTATACATTTAAATATAAAAGGTTCTTTTGTTTTTAATCAGACCAAGTACCCTAACTGAGCAGCTCTCACAGAAGCAGCATCCCCATTTCAGGAGAGAAAGAAGCTCATTTAGGGTAACTGACCTGCTGCCTCAGAGTCACCTTGGATTCTGGATTCCCTGCTTCTTAAACTGTTAAGTTAGAAAGACAGGTGAGGATCTAGGTCGTCTAAGGTGACCTAAATTATATCACTCATCACTGTCTCTTACTGTATCATCGAACAAAATCAGACATGACAAGATGGGGAAGTACTTATTTTCCTTTGGTGTACAAATGTGTGGCTATGGCTATCTTAAACTACACTCCCTTCTTCATTCTTTCTATGAAGAGAAAGGATAGACACTTCTACTTCATTCCCTTTCAGAAGCCCAGGGTCTGCTCTGACAAATTGAGGAGAGAATAAATAAGCCTCTCTCTTTCACTAAAATATATTTATTTATGTATGGGTGTTTTGCCTGCATGTTTGTATGATTGCATATCATATGCATGAGTGCTTCCTAGGAAAGCAAGAAGGTGTTGGATATGTAGGTTTGGAGTTAGATGATTGTGAGTCTCTGTGTGGGTATTAGGAAGGGAACCCAGGTCTTCTAAGAAAAGCACCCCTTGCTCTTAACTACTGAGCAGTCTCTCCAGCTTCTATTTTTCTTATTGAACATTTCTCTTTGGAGTCTTTTGCCACTGTCTTAGCTAGGGTTTTACTGCTGTGAACAGACACACCATGACCAAGGCAAGTCTTATAAAAGACAACATTTAATTAGGGTTAGCTTACAGGTTCAGAGGTTCAGTCCATTATCATCAAAGTGGGAGCATGATACAGGCAGAGCTGAGAGTTCTACATCTTCATCTGAATGCTGTTAGTGTAAGACTGACATCCAGGCAGCTAGGATGAGGGCCTTAAGCCCATACCCACTGTGACACACAAACTCCTAATAGTGCCTCTCCCTAGGCCAAGCATAGACACACCATCACAGCCATTCTATAGAGTTTTAAATCCCTTGGAGCCAGTCTTCCTCACAAGCCTCTAGACTCAAGTATATAAATAATTTCTAGATAGTTCCATCTTCTGATTCTGTAGTCTCTCTGGCTTTGAACTCTTTTCATCTCAGATGGCTGACACCATAAAACAGAGTCGACCATTCTTTACTGTTCCATGTCCAAAATTTCATTCAAAGAGTCTTTAAAAAGGGTTTGAAATGCCAATAAATCAGACACTTTTTGCATTACACAGCAACAGTATCCAGAAGAAATGGCCAAATACTAATAATCTTTGTAGTCTTACTGTGTGAAATGTACAGAATTTACAGATCAGTTTTTGAGGGGAGAAAGACAAAGACCCTGCTTTAAGTTTTTCTATTAGCTGTATTTCTATACCTGTGATTCAAATAAAATAGCCAAGGCAATTTATAGATGAAGGAGTTCATTTAGACTTACACTTCCAGAGGGAGAGTCCATAAAGTTAAAAGAGATATGGCAGTAGAGACCAGAGCAAGAAGCAGAGAGAGCAAGCTAGAAGGGGACCCAAGCTATGACGGCTCAAAGACTGCATCTGGTAGACCACATCACCTCACCAAACAGCGCCACCAACTGGAGGCCAAGGGTTCAAATCCCTGTCCTTGGGGAACATTCTCATTCAAACCACCAATATCTAAGTGTCCTTATAATCCTCTGCTATACCAAGTTTATTAACTGATATAAACATTTCCTGTGTTGTATATTTAATTCAAATAATTCTAAGAACCTATATAAAATATCTTGAAAAAGGAGCAATTGAGACAAACTATGAGAATCAGTGAATAATATTTCTATTGTGCTTCACCCTCAAAGGCAGCTCAGGGGAAGTGTTAAGTTTAGCTTTCTTTTTTTTTTTTTAATTTTTTATTTTATTTTAATTTTTTTTCTTTTAATTATTTATTTTATTTTATTTTATTTTTTGTTTTTAATTTACATTCCAAATCATTTCCCCTTTCCCGTTTCCTCCCTCCCCGAAAGTCCCATAAGCCCCCTTCCCTCCCTCTTTTCTCCATTCAACCCCCTCTCGTTACTCTGTCCTGGCGTTCCCGTTCCCCTACATCCAGTCTTTCCAGGACCAGGGGTCTCTCCTTCCATCTTCTTAGAAATCTATTGATGTGCAGATTGTGTCTAGGGTATTCCGAGATTTTGGGTCAATATCCCTTTATCAGTGACTGCATACCATGTGTGTTCTTTTGTGATTGGGTTACCTCACTAAGGATGATATTTTCAAGATCTGACCATTTGCCTAGGAATTTCGTGAATTCATTGTTTTTAATTGCAGAGTAGTATTCCATTGTGTAGATATACCACATCTTCTGAATCCATTCCTCCGTTGAGGGACATCTGGGTTCTTTCCAGCTTCTGGCTATTATAAATAAGGCTGCTATGAACACAGTGGAGCATGCGTCCCCACTGCATGCAGGCAAAGCCTCTGGGCATATGCCCAGGAGTGGTACAGCGGCTCAGCCGTTAAAGGCTAGGCTCACAACCATAAAATATAAGTTTAGCTTTCTTTACTGTAGGGAAAACTGAAACAGCACCGTCTCCCTGCCTTCAATAAACTATAAAATTTCATCACAGCAATACAGCAATCTGACACCCCAAGCTTGTGGACTCAGATAAAACAGTTTTCTAAGCTTTTTTTTTTAAATGTAGGTTTTTAAGTCATAGCATACTACTTGTTCCAGTCCTGTTGCAAGGGCCTCTGCCCCTATGGGTCCAGTCTCTAATCAACAGAAATCATGAACGGAATAAAGAAAGATATTGAAAACTTTTTGGAACTCTGCACATTCTACATTTTCATATTTTCTTATGATCATGGTATAGTCCTGACAAGGACATTTAGGGAGGTAACATACAGAGGTTCTGTTACTATGGATAAAACATCAACTGCATATGGTGTATCTTCCAGACTGGATTTATACAGAAACATTTCAAAGAAAGAGAGGATCTTGGGAAATGGTTCAAGCATGAACACCTGAGTTCTTATTCCGGGCACCCATGCTAAAGAACTGTGAAGTGGCACATAATGCCAGTTCTAGAGAGGAAGAAAAGAGGATCTCAGTGGCCTGTCAGTATAGATGAACATGTGATCTCTATGTTCATGAGAGTCACTGTCTCCAAACTTAGAGTGGAATGTGATCGAAGAAAACACCCAACCTTAGCATCTAGTCTCCACACACTTGTGTACACATGCATACACTTTCACATATATACATGCACACTCATACTACACAGATGCACACACACACACACATACACACAGGGAGCAGGAAGGGAGAGAGGGAGGAAGAGAGGGAGGGAGGGAAAAGAGAGAAATATAAACATATAAAACATATAAATGAAATAGCCATCCTTAACTCTGTAAAGTCAAAATCATTGGCTTCATTTTATAAAAAATAACTCACCAAAACAAAATCATATATCCAATTTATAAAGCTAATGAACAACATGACTTATGACCCAAATATAGGAAGACTTTCTAAACCCTAAAATCATTTTTCTTGAAAGAGGAGACTATAAAAAAGAACTACATTGTCCTTAAGCAAGAGTACAGGCATAAGGACAGGCCACATTTTATGATGATGGTGGGTGATGAATGAGAGAAATGATGCTACAGTATCAGAAACACTACATGTAAGAAGATCTTGAAAAAAAATCAACCTGTTTTAGCTCTGGATTTTTTTTTTTTTTTTTGCACTTGTGCCTTGAAATAGGCAGGGTTTTTTCTTTTTTCATTCTTTTTTTTTATTTACATTCAAAATCATTTCCCCTTTCCCGTTTCCTCCCTCCCCCGAAAGTCCCATAAGCCCCCTTCCCTCCCTCTTTTCCCCATTCAACCCCCTCTCGCTTCTCTGTCCTGGCATTCCCCTACATTCAGTCTTTAGCTCTGGATTTTCTATTAGTCATTTCTAACGTTAAGAGCCATGGTTGAGTTCATGCTTAAGCAGGGTTTTCAAGGCCATGTCTTTAGTGATATTAGGATTTCTGTACCCCAAACATTGACATACTCCTTTATCTTGATTAAACTAAAATTAGAAAAGTGTTAATTATTTTAGTTATTTCATTTTTTCCAAGGTTCTCAGAATATCCCTTATCTGGATTCTTAAACTAGAAAAAACCATACAAATGTTGATTAATGTCATAAGAAATTCTGTGAGCTTTTACATTCCTCTGATGGGCTTCAAAAACTGTTATTTCTAATATCTGAAACTTGACTGTGTTTAGACTTAGTTTTCCTTTGAGAATATATTAGTGTATACTTCTGGAAAATACATACAGTAATTTCTAACATTTCTGGAAACTTTTGATGCTGAGTGACAACTTCAGAAGTCATTAACTCATTATCGTTTTATAGAAAGTATCGCTTATAATATATAAAGCATCCAATAGTAATTTTAATAAAATATATATTAACCAAAATAACACTACTAAGAATTAATAGAAAAAGATTAATATAGAACTGTACTCAAAAGAGGACTGATTACAGTAAACTGGAGTACCATAGCAAAAACTGACAAAATTTTAAACAGTTTAAAGGAAACATATTATGACTTTTAGCTTTTAAGCACCAAATATTCTGTTCATTTAATATCTTTTATTATTTCTATAATTTTCTATCAAATACATATTTTTTAAATAAATCTACATTTACTAACTGTTGCAGAATATTTGTTCACACTGTGAACTCAGAGATTGTGTTAAATACTGGAAAACCATGTTTGTAGCCAAAGTGTGACTCAGTCTTAACACACACCTTTAATTCAAGAGCTTTCTGCTTGAATATTGTAAACAGGATTAAGTCAAGAAGCAGACCAAACAAGCAGTTGACAGGAAGTGGACATAAGATTCTTAAGAAAGAAACAGAGAAAGTAAGAAGGAGTTAGGAGGACCAGTAGAGAGGCACACAGGAAGTAGAAGGGAGAGACATTCAGTTAGAAGGAGGGTTTTTGAGACAGCATGAGAGGGGGGCATTTATATTGCGATGTTAGCTGAGAAGAAAGGTCAGCTAAGTGTTTTCTCTGCCTCTCTGAGCTAGCAGGCTTTCACCCTAGCATCTGGCTCCCGAGTCTTCATTAGTAAAATCAGATGACTAAGACTGTTAAAAAAAACAGCAGCAGTATTTCATGGCTAGGACCATCATTATTCCTACTTTTGACACGAATCCTAATCATAGGTGACAGCATTTGTTCAAATCACTTTATAGAAAGTCATAAATCATGGTTCTCTAGTATATTAATCTTTTGTTTATTTAAGTATCAATTTATATGGCCATAGACATATTTAATCAAATATGTTTTATATTCATAGATGTTAAATCCTTCATCTGTAAACCTGACTCAATGGGTAGAAAAGAGTCTTAAATGTTGTTAAAATGCTTTGAATTCATGACCTAATAAAATATATTCTAAAATATTGAATTTCGTATTTTATAACAAATTGTAGTGAAGTACATACCTACTGATAATAAGTCTTCGATGGTTATTTTCCCAATTTTCTAAACAAAGTTACTCTTTTTAGAATTTATTGCATTTTAATTTTTTTTTATTTTTAATAAATTTTCATAGGTTTCCATCACAGTCTTTTTGCTCCCTAAGTCCTATCAGATCTCCCCATTTAACTTTATTTTGAATCCGTTGGGATTTTTTTTCCACTGGCCCTGTGCATTCAATAACAGCCTCTCTGAGTTCATGAGGGCATCAGCCCTGTTATGTCTGGAAAAAGTTACTTCCTTGGACTCATCTATCTCCTCTGGTGCTTGCATCTTTACACCTCCTCTTCTGCTTAGATTTCTGAGTCTGAGTAGCAAGGAACTTAACATAGACTTCCTAGTCAGGGCTGAGTGCTCCAAGGTAACCCACTCTCTGCCTATTGTTCAGTTGTGGGTCTCAGTATTAATTCCCATATTCTTCAAGGAGCTTCTATGATGTAGGTTGAGCTAGGCATTGATCTATGAATACAGCAATATGCCATTTTTAGTTATTCTATTGTTCATATCTTTTTTTAAATTTTTTTTAATTTCTAAGATTTTTTTATTTACATTCCAAATCATTTCCCCTTTCCCGTTTCCTCCCTCCACGAAAGTCTCATAAGCTCCCTTCCCTCCCTCTTTTCCCCATTCAAACCCCTTTCACTTCTCTGTCCTGTCATTCCCCTACATCCAGTCTTTCCAGGACCAGGGGTCTCTCCTTCCATCTTCTTGGAAATCTATTGATATGCAAATTGTGTCTAGGGTATTTCGAGATTCTAGGTTACTATCCCCTTATCAGTGACTGCATACCATGTGTGTTCTTTTGTGATTGGGTTTGTTCGCTAAGGATGATATTTTCAAGTTCTGACCATTTGCCTAGGAATTTCGTGAGTTCATTGTTTTTAATTGCAGAGTAGTATTCCATTGTGTAAATATGCCACATCTTCTGAACCCTACATCCGACAGAGGGCTAATATCCAATATATACAAAGAACTCAAGAAGTTAGACTCCACAGAGCCAAGTAATCCTATTAAAAAATGGGGTACAGAGCTAAACAAAGAGTTCTCACTTGAAGAATATCTAATGGATGAGAAGCACCTAAAGAGATGTTCATCATCCTTACTCATTAGCGAAATGCAAATCAAAACAACCCTGAGATTCCATCTCACACCAGTCAGAATGGCTAAGATCAAAAACACAGGAGACAGCAGTTGCTGGCGAGGATGTGGAGAAAGAGGAACACACCTCCACTGCTGGTGGAATTGCAGGCTGGTACAACCACTCTGGAAAGCAGTCTGGCGGTTCCTCAGAAAACTGGGCATGACACTCCTGGAGGATCTGGCTATACCACTGCTGGGCATATACCCAGAAGATTTACCTGCATGCAGTAAGGACATATGCTCCACTATGTTCATAGCAGCTTTATTTATAATAGGCAGAAGCTGGTAAGAACCCAGATGTCCCTCAACAGAGGAATGGATTCAGAAGATGTGGTATATTGTTCATATCTTTAGCATAACAATAGTAGTAGAGGTCTACTAGTCCTCTAGGTCCATGACCTATCTATAGAGTCTCAGAACTTCATTAACAGTGTCAGGTGTGGGTTCTATCTCATGGGGTGGGCCTTATATATAATGAAGGAAAAGTGATTGGTTACGCTCATGCTTGAGCAAAATAGATATTGCAGGAAGGTTGCTGTTGTATGTTGCAAGGATTGTAAATTGGTAAGACTGATGGTTAACTTTCTCCTCTGGTAGTGTGTACAATACTTTCTATTACTAAGAAATCTTGTTATGAGTGCTAGGGCCTCCAATGAAGCAACTCGATTTCTCCAATTCTGTTGAAATAAGTAAATTGTGTCTCCAGAAGTAGGACCTATCATCTGGTTGTGGAGTATAACCAATAGAGTGACAATAGCCTGCAACAGTTGAGGTAAGTTTGTATTGGACTTCTTTGGCCAATGAGTCAATAAGATATAACCTACTCCTGGTACTATGGGATTTATGTGGCAGCATATGATGATGTCTAGTTGAGGGCACTGTCTACCCCATTTTATGGTGTGTAAATTCTTTTTCTTTTCTTTTCTTTCTTTTTTCTTTTTTTAGATATTAGAAAGTTCTAGAGTTATAGGTCTCCATACAGCTTTTCAAAAGGCCTTTGTTATGAGCTATCCATGCTCATATTCCCTCTTTTTACTCTGTCTTTCCACCTCCTCCTCATCTAATCCTGTTCCAGATTGATCTTTATACCCTTTATTAATACGATACTCTAGATCTCCTTCTTTGGAAAATACTCTCTTCTCCTTTTGTTCCTCATGACTTACTTAAACTCTGAATATTCTAAATGAAGTATGCATACCAAGGTTATTTTTCAAATCAAAGCAATTATAAAGGAATGAGAGATAGAAGACTTTGCAACCTTGTAAGTTGGAATGTTTTTAAATATTTCATTAATTATGTTTGACACATGATTTTATCCTTGTTGGATAATTCTCTTATTAGAGTGAAGCATAGTTTTCATGCTATATAGACAGGGTAGATTTAGAGTGCTTTAATTTTAATTATCCATGTGTTCTTAATTATAAAAAATTTAAATGGGAATTAAAGAAAAAGATATCTTTTAAGCTATGATACATCCCTCTACATACTACTATGTGTTATGATAAATCTAGATTATGTTTGAAACAGTCAAAATTGAAGTAATTAACATTTCTCAAATTTAAAGAAATTAGTTTCCAGGGTTGTTGAGGTGGCTCCACAGCTAAAGGCACTTGTTAACAAGGCTGACAAGTTAACTTCCATCCTTAGGACCCACATGCTCAAAGGAGAGTACCTATTCCTATATGTTTTCTTCTAACCTACACAGACATACACACACACACACACACACACAAACACACATTTAAAATATGTTTTTAAAAGCTAATTTCCAATTATCATATTTCTGCAAGAAATAATGAATTAGTAAGACCATTTTAAATTTCAAATTATAAATTATAATCCTTGGTCTGAAATCCAATATGGGTTTGAAGCTGAACTATGATATCTTTGCTCTTCTCTCATTTCTCTCCATTACAGTCATAGAAACTAGTTGGGTGGCTGCCAATAGCCCAAGTCTGAAAACAGTTTTCAGCAAATCTTTGATGGTAAAAAGACTGTAAATGGAATATGTGTATAGAATGTAAGGGAAATGCATTTAGCAAGAGAATTGCCAAAGTCATTATGTCCAAAGGCTAAATGGCTGGCACAGGACATAAGAAGTTCCCATCATAATGAACTCACTTCATTCCTAATTTGCCTGGGCCGGATACACAGTATGGAAGCAATTAGTTCTCCAATGTCCATCACAAGCTAAAAACAGAGTTTCTGGACAGTCTGACATTTTCTATTATTGACAAGATTGATTTATTTCAGACAGAAAGCTCTTATTAAGAAAGAGTTGTCTTCTTTCAGATTCGGGAGGGAAAAGCTAGTGGTAATTCATTTGGAAACAAATTATGTAATATTCAATTGTATTTTAATGTATGAAGATATTCTGAGTTTTCTACATAAAGATAAGATGTAATATTTTCTAATTATTTTTAACTATTACAAATAAGGTTGTTTGATTGAGTAATAAACCACAAAATTTTTCATAGAAAAAAATCTTGGTTTTCACACTTATAAAATCTTAATAAAGAATTATTAAATAATTATATATTAATTAATTATGTAGATACTTAATGCTTAGAACTTAGCTCTTAAACTCCCTTAATTGTGTCACATAAGGTTGGATTTTTTTATTTGTTCTTATGTCTTTACCTAGATTTAACTTCAAAGAAGAAATTTGAGAGTGTTCTCTCTGTTTTAATTTTTTGAATAATTTAGAAAGTATTGATTATAGAATGTCTTTGCAAGTGCGATAGAATTCTACTGTGAATCCATCTGGGCCTGGGCATTTTTTATCATTATTATTAATGTTTCAATCTTTTCATTTGTTGTGGGTCTGTTTATGTTATTTACCTCTTCTTGATCTAATTTTAGTTGTTTGGATGAATCTATGAATTTATTCAACTCAATGTAACATGAGTTTTTAAATTCTTTGCTTATATTATTCTGTATTTCTTACACAGCTATTTTGATGGTTTTTGTTTTCATAATTTATGATTCAGTCACAGCCCTTCTTTCTTTGTTTAGGTTGACTGGGCCAACAGTTTTTTTTTAAATCTTGTTTATCTTTCTCAATGGACTGGATCTTAGAGCTATTGAGTCTTTGCATTGTTTCCTTGGTATTTCATAAAGTTTGGCTCTGAGGCTTTATTGTGTTTTTGTCTAATAGGTTAGAGGTTGGTTTGGTGCTTTACAAAATTTCTGTGTCGCATCATTAAGTCACTTCTTTTGGCTCATTCTGATTTTTTCATGTAGGCTCGTGGAGCTCTGAACGTACCACACAGGCCTCCTTTCAATGTGTCCCAGAGCTTTGACTTGGCTGTGCCTCACACTCATTTGGTTCCAGGAAAGCTTTGTTTATTTCTTTATTTCTTTTGACACACTCATTATCTTATATTGAGATGCTTAATTGCAGTGAGTTTGTATACTTACAAGAGATTTGCTAGCTGATAGTTTTAAGTTTTGCTGTACCATGGGCAGATAGGACACACTGAGATTTTTTTTTTCAATATTTCTGAATTTGTTAAGATTTGTTTATGTCCAAGATGCGATCTATTTATAGAAGCTGCTCTGTACTGCTTCATAGAACACATATTCTTTAATATTTGGTAGAATAATCTGTAATATTTATTAGTTCTCTTAGAGGTGTTATGTCAACTAATTCTAATATTTCTCTGCTTGTTTTGTCCTGATAACATGTCTTGGGGTATTGAAATCACCTACTATTAATGGCTTGATGTTAATTTGTTTTTAATTCCAGGAGAAAACTTCTCATGAAATTAGGAACACTATAGGCTGGTGTATATATATTTAGAAGTATTCTGTCATATAGGTTAATTGTTCCCTTGATTAGAATGAAGTGTTCCCCCTTATCTTATCTGATTAGTTTAGCTTGAAGTCCAGTTTGTCAGATATTGGGATACCAACATCTGTTGGCTTGGAGTATTTCTGTCCAACCTTTCCCTCTACGGAAATTTCTTGCAAACAATAGAAAGATGGATTTTGTTACTTGATTCATTCAGCCAGACTGTATCTTTTGATTAGAGAATTGAGGCCATTAACATCTAAAGTTAATGTTGAGAGATGTGTCTGATTGCAGTCATTGTGTTGTTGATTTTTGTTGCTATTTGTCTTCTCAGTGGTACTTTATGGTTTAGCAATTATAATTTTTTTCTTTTTATTTTAGAGACTCATGGCTACGCCCATTCCTCTCTTCAGCACAAAATACTGCTTCATGTATTTTTTAAGGTTTGGTCTGTTGGGTATGGGATTTTAGTCTGTTTATATCAGAGAAAGTTTTTCTTTCTCCTTCAAATATAGCAGATAGTTTTGGTAAGTACAGTGCTCTATACTCCTGGTAGTCTGTTTTTTAAGGACTTGGGACTCACCACTCCAGGCTCTCTTAGATTTCAAAGTTCAGATGGGTTTTCCTTTGTATGTGATTTTTGTTTAATAACTCAGAGGCTTTGTAGTGACCTCTTTTTGTTTTGCTTGTTTAGGGTTTCACTATGAAATACAATGGGGAGATGGGGAGTTCTCTCTCTCTCTCTCTCTCTCTCTCTCTCTCTCTCTCTCTCTCTGTCTCTCTCTCTCTGTGTGTGTGTGTGTGTCCTCTCTCTCTCTCTGGTTTTGTCTATTCTGCGCTCTATTCTTTTATATATGTGAATATGTCATTTCTTAGTTTGGGGAAATTTGGTTTTGCTAACTTATTGAAGATTAATATAAGATTATTGATATAATATTATTCTCTATCATCTATTCTTATATTCAAATACTAATATAAGACACTTAGTCTGATCAGTAAATTTTTCTCTTATGAGGTCACCATGAACTTGCATAGTTTATGTTAAAGTCATTTCTGTATAAGGCAGAAGGTTTAAGTGTCTACTGTATTGCAAAGTATATTTGCTTCCACAATACCTAGAACTATGCTTGTAAGTCAGTCAGCTCACCAGCAATTTAAAAATTTAGTATAAAATGAACCTTTGATAATATTGGCTAAATAGAATATAAGCTTATAAAATTATTAAACACCCTAAAACAAAGTTGTCTATGGCAGAGGCAACTCTAGGAGTTTTATTAGGAAAATCAGGGAATAAAATCTGTTTTCATATATTTTTTCCAGAACAGAGCCCATTTTCAGAATATTCTCAAATGTTACTCCATTTTTCAAAAACATTTTTTTTGTTGTTTTATTTTTGAAGCGTTATTTTTGAAGTCACACAAATTCTCTTCTTGAATTATATATCAAAAAATTAAAATCTAAATTAAATTTCTTTGCAGTTCTAGCTGAGTGACATATTTGTCTTAGTGACGATAGAAGAGGCAAGTCTGTCTTTTCTTGTCTTCATTTTCTAAAATCTTCACAATTTACACTCTACTTTTCGTAGGTCTGTTGCCAGCATAACAAATTAGTCAGGGCACTTCTATTTTTAAAAGAAGGTCCCACACCAGCCTATGTGCACCAAGATAGGTTGAATTTGACATCATTCCCTGCAGAAATAAGACTGTAGTTTTACTCAGTGTTGATTCAATGCATGTAAAACTTTTCTGTCAGAATGATCTATGCCAGATGTCACTTGAAAGCTTTTCTAATTCTGAGGTGGTTTTAAAACTTTTACTCGATTTTCCTATTTGCCCACAAAACAGGCTAAGAGATGGAAGATGGGCTCATGTATATTTGTTGCAAGGATAGAATAACATAATTTTGATAAATAAATGCAAAGTTCCTAAGGAAATGCCTGGAAATTGTGTGCTTTTTGACTCTGCAGTTACCCACTGGGATGGATATCAATCAGTAGGGTGGAGGAGTTAATGGAGTAACGTGATTGAATTTACCATGTGTTTTGGGTTGTAGACTTAACATATATCAAATCGTTTTCTAACAAAAATTATACGAGACCGACATTACCCTTTCCATTTTTCATATACTGGAGCCATCACGGAAGCCTCTAAAAAACTGTGCAATATGTATACACCCTGGCATTTCTACTTATCATGAGCTAATGAATATTAATGAAGGAAAGCTAGAACAAAAGTGAGACATAAAATAAATGAACCAGGGGTGCAAACGTTGAGCAGTCTCCAACTCTAAGGCAAGGACTTAATTATGTCACAATTAGCAGAAAAATTCAAGTGATATTGGCAGTCACTTCAACTTCTATCAATATATGCTATCATTGCATGTAATGTAATGCTCAAGCATGAGTTTGAACTACAAGAGGTAGACTGCAAGTGATGAAGAAGAAACTCAATGGCTACAGAAGCATCTCTTTACATCTTACCCAACTTGCATGCTCAGTGGGAAAGAAGAGTTTCCTAGTTTATCATTTACAGTCATTGATGCTTACCTTTCCCATCTTCCTGAAGTTTTCATGCAAGCACTATTACAGCTCTGACAGGAAACAAAGTACCAGGGGCAGATTTTGCCAGTTTGGTTGTCGATCTTCTGTTTCTGCATGAAAATCCTTTGGTTATTTGTATTCTGCTGCCATTCATGATCTAGTCCCCCTTTCCCCTCGATCCTTCTTTCCAAAGCTTTATCTTCCTATTAAAACATTGGTTCAACAAATATCAATGGAAGACTTCCAACATGAATGAACCCACGATTCACTCAGTGTGTTGCCAAAGCTTCGGGTTGCTCTTCACAAGCCGATGGTAAGACCCAATTGCTGAAGAAAACCCCTACACAACTCCCCATGCACAATAGACTGAGCTAGTGCCTAAATAGAGCCTTCAACTTACTAACAATTGCTACTGTTACTGGAAGGTATTCTGCATGCCAACACAGAAGAAAGCTAAACACCAACCTTACTACAAACCTTTCAGTCTACAATGGTGACCTGACTGCAAGATACGCTGGTGACACAGTTGCACAAATGTTGTGTGAGTAATTAACTACTAGCTGGTTGTATTTAAGGACCACCTCATGAGACAGAGCCATGCCTGATATGGCTTGAGTGCTAAGAACATGAGAGGTGATGGATAGCCCAGGTACCTAGCATTAAACCAAATGCTGTTGTCCTGTTGAAGGATCCCAGCAATAAAATGATCCTGAACAACATTCTGCTATATTCTTAGAGAATCATCTTGCAAGCAAACATCAAAGAAGCTTTCTCCTACAGGACATGGGGAAACAAGTACAGAGATCCACAAGTTGACAATGTGCAGATAGTGAGAGACTCAATCCTAAATGAATACCTTCAACCAACACCTCCCCTTATATGACAGGCTGAAAGACTTCAACAACCAGTGGGGAAGGGAGACACCAAGAAAACAGTGCCTTCTATACACAATGAGACTATCATACACATGAACTCACACAGGCTGTGGCAGCATACACAGATAACAAGCTTTATCATGTCCCAGGACTGAGAAAAGGAAAGTGAAAGTCAATGCTGATCCTTAAGCCAGAAGCTCCCTCTGATTGAAAATCACTTGCAAAGGAAAAACTATGCTTCTCCAATGGATTCCCACTCAGTATACGAACCACACTAAAGAACAGGACCCATAACCAACATCAGGTGGCTAACACAAGCCAAAAGCAGTGATATATTTTAAGACATTTGTCTAAGAATACTTTTCTACTGGCATGTTCTGTTGTACACAATGGTGTATGTGTGTACAACTCTTCCTTTTTTTTTTCTTTTTTGCTCTGTTCATTTTTTCTTTTCCTTTTCTGTGTATTTTTGCTTTGTTTTATTCTGGTGTTTTGTTTGTTTACTGCTTTTTTTCCCCTAAAGATAGAGAGAATGAAGGCATAGAGTTGGATGGGTAGAAAGGAACAAGGAGTAGATAGGGCTGGGGAAATCATGACTAGAATGCACTGTATAAAAATAAATTACTTTCAATAAAAAAGAAAAATAGCTACTTAAAAACACATTATATACACATATATATTATATATTATATAATTATATATAAATTAAACATTCCCACCATGAGAAACATATACTGATAATTATGGTAGAGAGATGGTTGAATGTTGATCACAGGCTTTAGTTAGCTATCTGAGGATACTATTAAGCTTCTACACTCTAATCTATTAGTAGTCCAGACATGTTTAAAAATCTTCATACTTAACCTGGAATCCTTGTTCCCATGTTTTCCAATTGATTCCTCCCACAACAATGTGGTAAAGACTTGTTTGTTAGATGATGGACTTTAGGGAAGCAACTGGATCAAGAAAACTGACTATCAGTGCATCTGTGCTGCATGCACTGAGAAAATATTTTTTATTGACTTAGCACAAAAATGAACACATCAGGGGAGAGGCAATCATAATTGGTAAATAGCCTCCATAAGAAAATAGTGTGGGAGCTCTGTGAACCATTTTCTTGACTGATGATTGATGTGAGAGAACTTAGCCCACTGTAGGGAGTGCTAGCCTTTGACAGGTGGCCCTGCATACTAAGTATACCATGAAAAGCAAGCCAACAAAAGCTTTCCTCCAGGGTTCCCACCTCCTCTCCCGCTCAAGTTTCTGCCTTGACTTCTCTTGATGATTGACTATGATTTGGCATATAAGTCAAATTAAGCCCTTTCCTCCCAGCATTGCTTTTGTCTGTGGTATTTAGCACAGCTATAGAAAGAAAACTGCAAACTCAAAAACTCTATTTATGGCTCCTAGTTTCATGGCACTATAAGGAGGTGGTTGAGGCTTAGGAAACAGAGTGTATCTTGGAAAAGCCAGTAAATAGAAATATGCCTTTGAAGCATTTTTGTAGGTGGAGCTTGTATCATCTAAACTTTATTAAAAACTCAAGTAATTTCTATAAGATCTGCTCTCTTGCACCAAGTCCAAGAGGACTTAGAGAAAAGACTGAAGGAGCTGAGGGGTTTGCAGCCCCATAGGAGGAACAACAACATCATCCAACCAGACCCCCAGAGCTCCCAGGGACTAAACCACCAACCAAAGAGTTGGTGGGACCCATGGCTCCAGCCGCATCCGTAGCAGAGGACGGCCTTGTCAGGCATCAATGGGAGGAGAGGCCCTTAGTCCTGGGAAGGCTCGATGTCCCAGTGTAGGGGATGCCAGGGCAGGGAGGAGGGAGTAGGTGGGTGTGTGGAGGAACACCCTCATAGAAGCAGGGTGAAGGAGGATTGGATAGGGAGTTTTTGGGGTGGGGGAACCAGGAAAAGGGATAACATTTGAAATGTAAATAAATAAATATCCAATTAAAAAAAAAACTCAAGC
This sequence comes from Tokudaia tokunoshimensis, assembly GCA_036184795.1. Classification (NCBI taxonomy): domain Eukaryota; kingdom Metazoa; phylum Chordata; class Mammalia; order Rodentia; family Muridae; genus Tokudaia; species Tokudaia tokunoshimensis. Next base: position 46,494,717 of record BTHU01000009.1, read on the forward strand.
ACTTTTTCTAAGATCTGCTCTATTCATTGTCTTTATGCTTATGCTGCATGTCTGCCTTTTACTTGTTTATTTCATAAAGCTGGAATGATCTTCACAGAATCTTTCTTTAAGGGTTTATACTAAATGAATTTGCATACATACATATGAGCTCTTAATTTTCATCTCAACTACATATTAGTAATGCGTTGTCATTCTGAGCAAATGTTCTATGGGTTTGGGGAACGCAATGCAGTTATTTGTGAGAGAGTTTGGTCACTGGCTCATGCTCTCTTCCCAATAGTTCACAACTCATGACTGAATGTATAGTCCTTCCGGGTCCTAGTTCTTTCTCCAATGTCGTTTGATACAACTGTAGCCCTCCCTAATAATTAGTGTTCTGGAATAACCAACAGCTCTCTTAGCCTGTTTCCTGACCTTTACTTGCACCGGTGTTCTGGAAAGTACAGGGAAATGTTTCAGTTCTTCCACATAATTCTGAGGGTACAGGAAACCCGGCAGAACTGCTAAGGTGATTTCAGTCTTTGCCCATAACTCTGAGGTCTATGTAACTATGGAGACTGTAGATAACATAGAGCCAAGCTCTATAGCCTCAAAGACCACGGGATTATCTGGTTTATCTTTTAATTTTCACCCTGTGCCACCCCCACCCTATGGTGCTCAGCCAGGAAACCCAGTCTCTTCTCAGAAATCCTTATTCCTTTCTTACTTACATTTGAGATTGCTTTGTGAAAAGGGAAAGCGTGTAAAATTCTGATATCTAAACTCTACATTTTTTTTCACCTTAAAAATGCACAAAATTTATGAGGGTGGAGAGACGTGTCAGCAGTTAAGAGCACCGGCTGGTCTTCCGGAAGACCTGGTTCAAGTCCCAGCACTTACATGGCAGCTCACAATTATCTGTCACTCTAGTTCTAGGGAATCCAAAACTCTCACACAGACATGCATGCAGGCAAACCGGCAATGCTCAGAAAATAAAAATAACTTAAAATTCTGAAAAAGTAAGGGTTTTGCTTTTTGCTATTCTCTGGCTTATACTTCCTTGGGTACATTAATCTTCAAGGCCATGACAGGTGATCAATAGTTTAACTGAGAATTGTAGGCAGGGCTGGAGAGATACATTAGATGTTAACAACACTTGTGGCTCTTGCAAAAGTCCTGGGTTCAGTTCCCAGCACCCACATGGCAGCTCATTACCATCGATAACACCAATTTTCAGGGATCTGACACCTTCCTCTAGGTTCAGATAGCACCAGACACCCTTGTGGCTCACCTGCACACATGCAGACATGACACTCATAGACATAAAATAAGTAGAAATAAATCTTTTAAAAAGAGTTACTGTCACAATATATCATTAAATCACCGGGAAACATTTCAATCCTAATACACAATACTTTCCTTTCTCTCTGAAATTTGTTTGTTCATGTTTCTCCGTCCTTACATCAGCTTTAAATTTATGCTCAGTTCTAACTACTCACATTCTGAAGGTTGAGGAAGGTAAAAGTACAGAAGAAAGTGTGAATTTGTAAGACTGGAAAGTTAAGATATTAAGAAAACTGTTTTTCTCTATCCCGGAAAGAACATTCAGATGTGAGTAACTTGGCCTAATTGTCAGAAATTCCTAGCTAACTTCTAGGATCTCCAATGCCACACGTCATCTCAAAATCTAAAGTGATTGCTCTAGAGCCAACCAGCCTCAAGAAAGAGGAGGGGTTGGGGACATGGTGGCTGTCTGCCTCATCTTACTGGAAGGCCACTGCCTAGTCACATATCACTGTCAGCAATGATCTTTTTCATCCTGAAATTAACAAGCCCAAATCACATACTGACCCACAATGTCCAAATGCTGCAGAAAACATGCATCGAGCACATCAAACAGTTCTGAAAAGAACTGAGGAAGAGTGGACTCACTGCTCCTGGGGATTGAGAAATGGCTAAGAACGGAATTCTCCACACAAACTGCCGCTGAACCTGCAACCACCTGGCTCTCTTAGATCCTGGATGGAGTTGATTCATCAGCCAGATTCACAGACACCTTTGAATCTTCAGCTTGTTAATGTGACTCATAGCACACTGTCATTGTCAACCAAAACAAGCACTTTAATACATTTTGTTCTCGCATAAAAGCAAAGCTGTTGATGTGCATTCAGTCATTTCACTAAGTTTTCTTTTCAATTCAAATATTTTTAGTTAGCCTTTGAAATGTTTTAGAAGGCAAAACATTGCTTTCTACTTCATTTATCCGACCAGGGTCTCACTCCTTTACCCAGAACTACTAACCAATGCAGAGTAGTCAGCAATCACTCGGATTCCAGCTTGATTTCTGAATTCTGCCACATGTATGTATTGGTGAGCCCTGATGTGTACTACAAAGGTGAAAAAGACTTCCACAGGCTCTGGAGGCATGATTGCACTCTAACCTCCCTTCCCCAATCAGTGAATCCATTCCCAAGGTGCTAATTACTTTCTAAATATTCCATTCTTCTGAGACTCTGTGTTTGACTCAATGACTCATTGCTTGCCCAAGCTAATGTGTACCCAGAATGCCTTTGACTAGTCCTGGGCTTCTTCATCCTGGCTTGTGGCCATTATAACTCCTGCATGTTTATTAGGGTTAATGTTAAATCATAATGCGCCTTTTGGTGGGGATAAATAATTGATCATGTTATTTCTCGTTGGTAATAGACTTGCATTCGTTTCTAGACTTTTGCCTTTTGCTCTGTTCTGTGGTTTACTGCACTTAGGTATGTGTTTGTTCTTCTCTGGTCTTTTCTACAGTCCATTAGTTAATGGAAGATCTTCATTTCCTTCATTTTCATTTGGAAATTAAACAAGGAGTTCGGATATTTTAGTGATTTCATCTAATCACATTTCTAACATTCTGTTAAACTTATTCATTCCTTTAAAATCTGAAGTTAATCAGTATCAATATGTTTTGTAATACAATCTCAATTGTGTTATAAATTGAAAACCCAGTATCAAGGAAGCATAACAAATAACACAGCGTTAAAGTGTGCATTTTTTTTTTTGGCCATTGCATATATGATTTGCATATTTTTTAAACTTTTTACTGATTCTTTGTGTGAATTTCACATCCTGTACCCTGATCCCACCCTGTCCCTTTGCAACCTCCCCTGCAAAGAAAACAAAAAAAAGCAAAAAAAAAACAATAAAAAAATAAAAGATAAAGAATAATCTTTCCATATTTAAGCACGACCTTATGTCCAATCTCTCCAAATCGGTGGTTCTCAACCTGTGGGTGACCAGGGGATCAAGAATGACCCTTTCACAGACTGCCTAAGAGCATCAGAAAACACAGATATTTACATTATGATTCATAACATACAAGTTACAGTTATGAAGGAACAACAAAACAATTTATTGTTGAGTTCACCAAAACAAATGAGAAACCATATTAAAGGGCCACAGCGTTAGGAAGGCTGAGAACCACTGCTCTAATTGTATTTACAATTCTTTATGACATTGATACTTTAAAAAATCTAGCCAACCATTTTGCTCACTGCTCCCTCATAATTTTTTTGGGGGGGGGTTATTTCATGTTTTTCTTCTTGAAGTACATCTTGCAATATGTCTTCAGTGAGAGAATCTGGACCTTTTGTCTTTGTTTACATGATCATGAGTACTTACATGTTTAGCCTTTACTGTTACAAAAGACATGAAATTTGATTCCTACGCAATTTGAAGACATATTTCTCAGTAGGCACACACACTGCGTTTTCTCTCAAGACCCTTCATACTTCTTTTTCTCTTCTATAGATACGGTGCTCTGTGTCTAGCATTTCACTTATTCTATCATCTTAATAACTCAATTGTCCTCCTGTCTGTATGTTTCCTTCTGTAGATGCCTATTCTTCACCAACATTTCTAAAGTCAGGTTGTGTGAGCCATAATTTGGATGGAGTAAACAGAACATGGATTAGGACACTCTAAGGTAGATTGTCTTATTCAACAAACCACAATGACGATAATTACACGCTAAGGCATTATTTGTTTCCTGGATTTCATTCTCCATTACCTAAATTTGAAATAAATAAATGTTTGGTGAATAATTATAATCCACCTTACATTTTCTTGGTTGTGTATTGTTCATCCAACAAATCAAGGCACCCATGATTTCTAGAAATGTTTTTGTTTTGTTTTGGTTTGGTTTGGTTTTTGGCAAAAACTTCGTTACAAATAACATAAAGATTGCAGGAAGGTTCACGGCCCTGACAATAATCTATTCTCGGCTACATTAAACAACCAATCAGGTCTTAATAAATGCTTCACGTTGTGGTCTAGGAGGTTCATTGATAACTCACTCCTGCAACAGCAGCATTCTAAACAGTGCCGCCACCTACCATCCTCGCTTAAAACTTTAATGTTCCTTTTTCTCCTAACCTTCGAAGTATCTTGTGGGTATACTAACCAGGGACACATTTAAATATTGTTATCAAGTAAACCTAATAAACTGTTTCCCCTATATTTTCAGATACTTTCTTTTATGTGTTATTTAGTCATATTTTTTCATTAAGACAATTATTATCAATATTTTCTATCTCCTAGTTTCATAACTACAACATATGGGGTTATAATATATGGCTTGGGAATTGACTTTCTCTAAGAAACTACCAAGAATATAAAATTTATGTGTTGGGAGTAATAAACTAATAAACTAAAAGCAATAAACTACTCTGAACAATTAAGTGCATGATTCTATGAGGACCATGTCCACTGATAAGTAAAACCTTAAAGGAATATCATGACTTCATCTCTGGGTCTCCATATTCATCAAATAAAAGCATTCATGTTTGTGAGGGAAATAATTTTGATAGATTAAATAATAAACAGAGTAGGATGATAGTAGACAGGTTGTCATATTAAACAAACTATAGGAATGAAAACTATGTAATTCAACATTACTAGAAACCTGAACCTTTAAACTAAACTAAGCTTATCCACTGCCATTTAGGTAAAAGGTTAACATCCTTATGGTTGATAAAACAACGTGTTAATTTTAAGGAACAGTTATAAACGTTTTACATAAATAATTGCTCAGAAACATGAGTAGATCTGTAAATTACTTTTTAATTGACTGAAATGGTACTATGTAACTGTGCCATCTGTTAAAAACACTGATTACAAATCTAATTGATTTTCTAGTGTTAAATACAAATTGATCAGCTCAGTCAATTAGTAAATTTGATGTGTTTGATTCAAGCACATCACTTAGTCAATCTTGGTTATTTGCTGAACACCTCAATTTATTTTTGCCATGGTGATGATTGTGTCAGTAGACATCAAAATTTATATCAAATATTCTCTTCTTAACTCTGAACAGGTTGGAAACACATATATTGTATTCTTAAAGGTGCACTGCTACCATTTTGTTTAATGTATTAGCTCTTTCTTACATCTAATATAATATTCCATATGAACATTAATAGCAAGTATTCTGATTTCATAACAAAAAATTGATAGGAATAAACCAACAGAAATATGAAAGCTCCTCAATATTATCTTGATTAAAACGCTCCCCATGAAAAGCAATTTTATGTCGATTGAAAGGCTGAGACAATCAAAGGGATGCTTGAAGCTCAGCGTGCAGAGATATATTTATTGTTTCACTGGCACATGGGATTCTGCACAAATTATTCTCATTAAAGCTAATAATAATCTTGACTACAGCTTCCCTTGGGTCTCTGTGGGGATCTGAGATTGGCTTTTCTAAAGATATATGAAGGTAAAAGTAACCACAGAAGAGCACGACTTAGAGGCTCCCCACCACATATGGTGTATTTAAACAGTCTCAACAATAGCGTATCAAGAGTAATTATTATGCACAACTGATATAACAGGCAGTGTACCAAAATCGAGGTATCTCTACACTGCTTCTATGTCCTCCTCAGGAGTGAAAAGCTAATTTCTCCCACATCTAGGGATATGAGTGGCTAGTAGATCTCAGACTGTGTCTAAGAACTGGATTTGGCCTCAGACAGTGGAATGATCCGAAGCCAATTTTACCAAGAGTGGTCTGAATGTAGTGACTTGTCTCTAAAAGGATATTGAAGATTGGGCCTTTGTTTCAATACATGCAGTGTTTGAAAAGTCACCCAGACGGAGGGTTTCTTGTGTCTAGCTTCACTCTGAAGCTAGAATTAAAACTCTATTGCATTAACTTCCCTTCTGCTGAATGCTCTTCAATCATCTTTCCTAGTCTTGTCCAAGAGCAATCCTGAGTAAACTTCCTGTATATAAATGAGTATCAGATTTTGTTTCTTGGGAACCTGTGCTATGGAGTAAGTTTTCCTTGGCTTATATCTAGTAAATAGTGCTAATTCTCTTACTACACATGAAAAATGGGCTTTCTCATTATTAGACTTAACTAGAAAGAACTTAGTGACCTAGATACATAACTGAATTTCTTGGAAAATTGAAAATATTTGGGAAACATAATATCAATTATCGACATGAATCTCTGTACACGTCTTTTAAGGTTGATGCATGTTTTCTCTTCACAGAGTTTCTGCCCAAGTAATATAGTAAAACATCAAATAAACTGGAGATTGGAAATAATGTTGCCAAATATGTGCAACACTTATTTGTCTATACTGTATGTATTTCTTCAAAATAAAAAAGGGGGCTGGGTGTGGTGTCACACGCCTCTGATCTCTGTGAATTTGAGGTCACACTGGTCTATGTATGAAGTTCCTGTGCAGTCAGAGGTGCACAGTAGAGTCTTACTGTGTATAAGAACAGGTTAAAAATATAGTAAGTAGTGTGCTAGAGAAACCATGTGACACAGGATAATCTCAACCAGTTGATGTGGAAATGCACAAAGAGACTTTATCATGGACTTTGGGAAAAGGGCACCAAGAAAATAAAAAGAACAAAACTGAGGTCCATTTAATGGCAATCTAGTCTCCATTAGAGATACAGAAATGTCAGAACATTTTAGAACTTGCTGAAGTGGCAAAGAAAAATAGCAGAGCTATTTAAAATTTCCACACAAAGAATCCTGGATTCTGGGACACTTTAGCACCTGCCGACTGCCCAAGTTGGGGATTTCTTAAAGCACTTCATTTATACCACGTAAGCATTCTTACCATGAAGGATTATGCAACCACAATTGGTTACATAAATGAGACCCATCAAAACCAGTAGAAACATAGTCACAAAAATTTCCCTAATTTTACATTTGGAAAAGCAAAAGTCTCCCACAATGAAGTATAATGCCAATTTATTGTTACAATGCTTCCAAAACTATGTTTACTCAGATCACACACAAAAATTTATTAGAGTTTTATTCTTCTAGGGAATTTGGGAAAATCTTTACAGCCATTACTTGATTAAAGGCAAACAGCTGGACATTGTGCAATTCTCTACAAGGACCAGGAGACAGTATCTTCGGGAGCCATTCCTTTATTAATTATGCCTGCATCTGAGGGGCACACAGATGAATATTTGTGCTGCTTAAAACTGCAATATGTTGTTTTAAGTATTCTACAGTCAAGACTTCATATTTCCTTCATTCTTATTAGTCATTAACAAAGAAATAGTTCTTTATTAACAGTAGGTATGAATTCTGTGTGTGATTATTTATATTTGCTTATTACAGGTCCGTTTCATGTATATCACTTACTAATTAAGTCTTGTCTCTCCAAAATTACAGAGATATAAAGGTTGATAATTTACAGGTGTCACAGATTTCATTGAGAATTTAAAGGTCAACTGGTTTCCAATGCTATGACAAAACAACTAAGGTTGTAAATACAAAGGTTTTCTATAACAGCCTAACTCTGCATATTTCATAGTTAAAGTCTCCTGAGAAATTATATGCTTTTCTATAGATGTTTATTTAAAAAAATTGTATGTGTATAAGTATTTTGTCCCGGACATTTGTCTGTATGCCATGTGTTAAAAACCAGAAGAAAACGCCAGATACTTTGGAACTAGAGCTACAGATGTTACAATGTGTCATGTGAATGGGAATGGAATCTGCATCTTCAGAAAAAGCAGTCAATGCTCTTAACCACTGAGGCATCTCTACAGCCCCCTTGTTTCTTAATTAAAGTTATATTGTAAGAAAGAAAGAAAGAAAGAAAGAAAGAGAGAGAGAGAGAGAGAGAGAGAGAAAGAAAGAAAGAAAGAAAGAAAGAAAGAAAGAAAGAAAGAAAGAAAGAAAGAAGGAAGGAAGAAAGAAAGTTCAACAGGAAGCTATTCTTGAGTCAGTAGATGTCTAAACTGATGCTATTTACAATGACAATCAGACAAGACATTATAATTAAGAGTACAGACGTGTGTTTCTAAGACATGCCGTGTAAAAACACTGACAAATGAAGAAAAACTGTAAGTTGTAAACTTTCTGAATAGATTCAATCCAATGAATAAGAATGTCAGGAAAGCCTTATGTGATATGTATTTGATCACATGGTGTTACCATACACTTACATTTTAGACTTCTCTTAAAAGTGAAGCTTGAAGTCAGTATTGAAGTAGAACCATGTCCATAAGAAACACTTTTTTTTTCTATTTTCCAAGACTGCAAATCATCCAGGTCACTAATTCAAGGTCACAATGGACATCTTCAAAGCAATGCAATCAGTTTCATAATTGCTTGACCGAGTGTCCCACTGAGATGCAGTGTGTCACAGAGTCCCACTGAGAATAAAGACTGTGTCCCTCCATGGACCAAATGCCTCTCCTTCTCACTGAGTGGCCCTGTTGTATGTCTCAGGAAGACCATGAAGGGGTTGAATTTGCCTGAAGGTCTTTTGCAGCTCCAAGAATCTGATTCCTATTGAACTGAGTTTCAACCCTGAAGAGAAGTTCCTTGCAAGGAATTTATTTCTTTTTTAAGGAGAAAGGAAACCTAGTTGAAAATACAACTGGCAAGGTCAGAGGGAGACACTGAATAAAATTTGGAAATGCTACCGTGCTTTAAAAAACAATCTCTTCTAAATGACAAGAAGATAACAATCTCTTCTAAATATTAAAAAGTTAAATATGCCCCCCTCCCCCACACACACAGCTGCTTCACCTCTTAACTCTCTGATTCTGGAAATATTGATAAAAAGGAGTGGCACATATTGGCAATTCATTCTTGCAAAAGGCAAAATATTTATAGGAAGGCACTGGCTTTGGAATTAAGCATACTCATTTTTCTGTGGTGACCCCATGACTTACTAGTTGTAATACCTTTGGCAAATCTGCCTTTAAGCCTTAACCCCTAGATACATATAAAAATGCTTGAGCCACATTATACCTCAGAATATGGTGAAGAAAACAAGGGATCATGGGAAATTAATCACAACCTTCAAGAGATTGTTCCAGTGCAGCAGTGCAGCATACCCATAATTATTTGAGCTTTTAATGTAAAGAAGTATGCACATCTGATTGTAACGGTCAGATCTCTGAAATCATTCAAGCCTTGTATGACAGCTTCTTTTCAGTCACCTTGGAATGACCTTCATCCTCCAGGTACCATTATGGAAGCAGAAAAGTATGATCCTTAGTCATTCATTCCCTTAAGAGAGCTCACCATCCATCAAGGTGTTAAGGACATGACTGCAACACAGGCTGGAAAGGTTGAACTGGTAATAAATCCTGTGAGCATCTAAATAAACCAGAAGAGAAGTGTTGACCATCTCTGTGATTTAAATAGATGCCACAATTTTGGGAAGTCTTAGACTGTTTGAAATGATCAGGACAATGTTGACAGGGAATGAGGGGAGGGGGACAAGTGAGGAGCAGTGCAGGTATATAGGATCCCAAAAGCTATTGTATGACATGCGTAGAGATATGAAAACTACTAAAGGCATATAACTGCATCATAGCTGATAACTGATAAAATTGTCTGCAGTGTTTTAATATATATGTTTTTATATGTCTAATGGAGCACGAGATAATGCCAAGCTCTTGGGAGAACCTACCCATGGTGATAAGTCGGTTTACAGCATCCATTTTACCCAGAAAAAGAAAATAAATCAGACTTAAAATGTAATATTCTTTCATTCCCTAAAACACTTCAGCTAGGACAGATGGCTCAGAGGGTAAATTGCTGGCTTTATAAGTATGAGGATATGAATGCGGATGCCCAGTGTCCACATTAAGAAATGTGCTTGTAAATCCATTGCTAAAGGACAGGAAGATGCCCAAGACTCCCTGTCTAGCCAGCATAGTTAAGAGGGCAAACTTTAGAATCAGTGAGAGATTCTCTCTCCAAATGAATGAATAAATGAATGAATGAATGAATGAATTGTTGATAATAAAAATAAAACAACAATACAGACACACAGAGTCATAGAAGAAGACATCTGAATTCAACCTCTGGCCTCGCCACTTGAGTACACAGGCAAGCACACTCTAATCCACACCAACATACACACGGATACCACACAAACACACACCAAAAAGTACTTAACTGATCTAGATAATTATGTGCTGGCTTAGAATAAAGAGAAGAAATGTCGCTCGACTCATTAGATAGGAGCATAAACTTTGCATTGTCTGGGGGCACACACGCAGTCAAGCTCTTTCTCCAGATTTCACACAAGCTTAGATACCTGGACAAGCAAGGCCATTGAGTGCACTTATAAACATGTCTTACTGTTTCAAAACTAGTTGAACATGCTGTTCTGAAACTGCTTCACCTTTTATTTTTTTCCTCCCTAATCTTTTTCTCACCCCCAAGACTGAGGCCAGATTCACAATGGAGTAACACAAACTGCAGAATATTCCTGGAATGTGGCTTCTGCTTCGTCTGAAAACAAGTTTACTTTGCAAATAAACATGCACTTCAAAGAAGTCTCTCTTTTTTTTATCCCTCTCAGATTTTTCTCTTGAATAACAATCTCTTCAACTTCATGTCACGTTGACATCCAAAGCATACAATTATTGAATTGCTTTTCCCGGTAGGAGCAGCTCAGCCATCAGTCTCTGGCATAGTTCCTTTCAAAGCCTCATAAGACAAACAAGAGATCTGCCTAGGCTAATTTTCTCCAAGGAAAACCTGAGAGATTCTTGCCCACGAATCATGGACATTGTCTAAGCCACACAATGTCCCTCTACCTTGAGGGCAAGTGTGATCATGCCGAAATAACCCATCTGTAACCCGCTGTTTTAATTTCTGGGAATGCAGTAAAAAGGTACAAATGACAGTGGTTCATGGAGAAAACCACCTGAGTTCACCTTGGTATAATTTCTCAGTGCTAAGGGAAATGAAATAGATCAGTCTTCATAGGCTGCAATGATACATTAGAACTGTTTTCTGATGAGCAAATAATAATAATAAAAATGTCAGAGCAAGGAAGCTTTTAAAAAACTATTTGACCCACCAACATATTTCTTTATGATGTCAATATTTTATTCAATCTGCTCATTACGTTTTCTTTACTTTTGTGTTTGGCTAATTTTGCTTGTATCTAACAGAATTTTGGTACATATATGTTTTTATTTGTTCCTTCACTGGGAACTTAGTATTTCTGCATTTATATAGATTATAGAGGTTTGACATTCAATATTTCTGGTCACATCGTGTCTAAAATAACATATGATTAACGTTAGCATTGGCATAATCTACAGATAAGGATTTTGGGGAGGGGCAAAGATAGTAAATATTTTGGGCACTATAGGCAATGTGCTTTGTGTCCCTAGGAGAAGCAGAAAACATAATTTTTTGTCTTATAAGTTCAAGAGATAAGAGAAAGGCTGGTAAAGAGAAAGAAAATAATTTAACCATTTCAGTGATTTTTCATTTCAATATGTGACTTTGACATCTTTTTCCTTTGGCTCCTAATCAGGAAACCATTGTGCGTTTCCATAAAGCTCGTGGCTAAACATAGAAACAAAGGGCAGAAACTGCAAGATAGTTCACTGGGCAAAGTCGCTAGCTACCAGGCTTCACAACCAGAGGCTAACCCTTGGGATCTGGAAGGTATAAGGAAAAAAGAAGACAACAACTCCCACAAGTTGAATTATGACCTCCAAACATCCAGTGAGCCTTCTAAACCTCTTCAAGCACTCACACACACACAAACACACACACACACACACGTATTTTTTTTAAGGGATTAACAGGGCTGGAGAGACGGTTCAGCTGTTCAGGTTAGGCTCACAACCAAAAGTATAGATTTTAAAGAAAACTTAAAATAGTATACACAAATATACAAGAGGATTGAAAGGCATATTGTACACAATTCATCTATAATTACAGTTTATACTTGCATAAATGATAGTGATTTCTACTTTTCAGTAACATTTATCCAAATTTTCTTATCATTGTAATTGTTAGTAGCATCAGAAGCTCTCCAGTTGTTACCAAAATGACATAAAATAATATCCTGAAATTCCTCTGCATTTGAAAGTCGGCTATCGATTTTGTCGGCTTAGTTTTCACTCCAACCGGCAGAAATGTTCAATCTTAAGACTGTAGAGCAATAGGACTTAGGATCTTAAGTAAACAAACTACTTGCTAAGAATTTCAGCGACTTTGTGTGTTCTCTTTGGGAAGTAGAATCTCGGTTGTTGCAGGTCTTCTGTCGCCCTCTGGTGGTTAGAAGGAAGCATTGCTGGTTTTACAATTTATGTAAATGGATATCTCCCCCTGCGTGTTTTGTTCAGAGCCTTAATTTTTGGTTTGCCTAGAAATGGTCCTCAAAACAAATTGCAAAAGATACGTAATTTTTTTCTGGTAAAGAGTTGAATCCTAATCTTTTTAAATATATGAACAAATACCAAAAGAGGTATCACCACAACATACTAAACGTTAAATCTAATAATGTATAAAGATTAGAACATAAAAATATATTTTTATGTTATTTCTGAGTATAGAAGTATTTGCAAACAAACGGGTTTTCGATTTCAGGGCTGGAGAAACTACTAATGCACAGGAACAGAGATAACCCCAGTCTCCATGTCAGACATCTGAGGCCACATACAAAAACAGTGCATGAGCATACACTCACATGCACACACACACACACACATACACACACACACACACATGCATGCACATACAAATGCACACACACACACATCCATATGTGCATGCACAAACAAACACACACATATGAATCATTTACAAATATTTTCCACTTCATCCTTACCTTTTTCAAGCATTCAAGGAAAAATTTTGGCAAGGCAGAATTTTTAAAACAACCCTGGCCAACTAGCCATTTGTCAAGCAAGCTATATAGTGGTCGATTACTCTTGACAAAGTGGATACCAGTATTTCTACTTTAAGACTGAAGAATCTAGAATACACATTATATTTTTGACAATTTTGTATTAATAATTGTTAGTTGCATGGGCCATAAACTATTATTTTCTTCATTTTACACATAAACTTGTGCATATCCTTCTGTTTCTGGTACCGAACTGTCTTCTTTGCAAGAAGTTAATGATCTCCGTATACATGAAGGTACATATTAATTCTGTGAATGACCTGTGGCATAGTACTTGAGCGTGGAGTGAGAATTTTGTTTTAACTTGCTTTTTTATTTATATAATATATGTTATATTTTGAGATCACAATACACTTTTTGGAGATAGCTCTTTATTCTGTTGTCCATACTGGCCTACAGTTTGCCTTGTATCCCAGACAGGTTTTGAAATCATGAAAATTCCTGTGTCTCATTTTTTTCTTATTTTTTTTCTAATTCTATCATCTTTAATATATTTTATTTTTTTTAGATTTTTTATTATTATTTTTATTTTCTATATTCTTTATTTACATTCCAAATGATTTCCCGGTTCCCGGTTCCCCCCTCGCCAAAAGTTCCATAAGCCCTCTTCCCTCCCCCTGTTCCCCATTTACCTAAGAATTTCATGAATTCATTGTTTTTAATTGTTGAGTAGTATTCCATTGTGTAAATATACATGGAAAATATCTCTGATAAAATTGAAGAAATATATAGAAAAGCACGTTAAGATTGACTATTTCATGGAAAAATTATACAGATAGAATGGTAGGCATAAAGATATTCCTAAGTTGATTGAAAGTGGAATTATAAACATTTTCTGATAAAATTGAAAATCTACAAGGAAAATATATCTGATAAAACTCAAGAAATATATAGAAAAACGCATTAAAACTGACTATTTCATGAAAAATTATACAGATAAGATGGTAGGCATAAAAATTTTCCTAAATTGATTGAAAATATAAGTAAAAACATTTTCTGATAAAATTGAAGATTTACATGGAAAATATCTCTGATAAAATTGAAGAAATTTATACAGATAAATTGGTAGGAATAAAAATATTCCTAGGTTGATTGAAAGTAGAATTATAAACATTTTCTGATAAAATTGAAGATTTACATGGAAAATATCTCTGATAAAATTGAAGAAATTTATACAGATAAATTGGTAGGAATAAAAATATTCCTAGGTTGATTGAAAGTAGAATTATAAACATTTTCTGATAAAATTGAAGATTTACATGGAAAATATCTCTGATAAAATTGAAGAAATTTATACAGATAAATTGGTAGGAATAAAAATATTCCTAGGTTGATTGAAAGTAGAATTATAAACATTTTCTGATAAAATTGAAGATTTACATGGAAAATATTTCTGATAAAATTGAAAAAAATATATGGAAAAACATCTCATTTTTTCAATGTTGGGATTAAAGGTGGAAGTGTAAATCGTTTTACAAAGACAAAACCTTATCATGTGGACATCATCTATCTGCAATTATACCACAAAATAGTACTAAAGTATTTTTGTTTTATTCAAATGCACTTTTCACAACTTATAAAACCTGAAGATTCATGTTAGATGTAGTCTTATCACCCTCTGTTATTCCATTTATTTCCGTGTTTAAGTATAATTCTTTTGTGAATTAAAATGACAGTAATATAAAAACATATATGTAAAGTTTCCTAGTTACTTAGTTTACTACTATTGTTCCAGTATCCAAGAACACATACATATTTTAAACTAATTGTGATTTCTTGGTTATATTAATTCCAAAATATTTGATCAAGCCAATATATTTATTTGATTGCTAATCTTGATCATCGACTGCATGTAGAATCAACTGATACATAAGCTGCTGGGCAGTCCTGGGAGGGAGTTTCTTGATCTGGGTATTTAAAGCCTGAAGCTCCACCCTAAACGTGCAGGGCACTAAACTGCATCCCACATGTAGACACCGAAGCAGCCAACCCGGCTTTTGCTCGCTTGCTTTCACTGAGTCTATTGGTCCTGTTGCTTCTGCATCCCTGTGCTGGTGCAGAGCCAACTTCTTCAGGCTTTCAATGTAGAACGAATGCTAACAGGTCACCAGGAATCGTCCAGACAGACCTTCAGCACCACATTAGGGTTGCTGAGACATTAAGCCTTGTGGATTGTTGAGCAGTTACTGGAATCACAACTTTCCAGTGTGAGATAGCAACAATGTGGGCCATCTCCTATAATCCACTCTAGTATATTCTCTTTTGATACACAAAGTATTATGTAAAAACATGCAGTTGTGAGTGGGTGGGTGGGGGAACACCCTCATAGAAGCAGGGGGAGGGGGAGGGGATGGGGGTTTCTGAGGGGGAGGACCTGGAAAGATGATAACATTTGAAATGTAAATAAACAAAATATCCAATTTAAAAAACATGAAGTTATAGTATAACTAATGTACAACGCTGGATGATAAAAATGCTTTAGTTATATTTTATCTGAATGGTTAAATGCTAATTCAAAAATTTCATTTTATTAAAAGCAAAATTTTTTTCTCATATAATGTATTTTAATTATGACTCATGCCTCCCTTTACATCTTCCAGTTCCTCCTCACTTCTCTAGAATACAGTCATCTAAGGGATAGTAATATAATATAATTAATTATATATAATATTTTAATATAAATTATATATAAATATTATATATAAATATTTAAACATTAGTTTAAAATATAATAATATAATAAATAATTAATGTAATATAACATGTTAAAACAAAACCTAACACATTGAAATAGGACAAAATAAATAGAAGAAAAAGAACCAGAGGAAAGACACAAGAAACCTATAGACAGAGGCATATTCATTAGCACACTCCATAATCCCATAAAAACATGATATTGGAAGTCATAATATATACACAAAGGACACAAATGGGTTAAAACAGAGAAAAATATAAATAAAATAAAAATTAGAATATAAAAATTATATTTACATAAAAATGAAATAAAAATTAAAAAGAAAAACAGCCCGACAGAACATTAGAAAACATGAATCCTCCAATAATGCATTGACTGTTTTCTGGTGGCTATCTACTGTTGGGCACACAGTCTACCTTTAAGAGTAGTTTGCTTTCCCAGTGAGACAACCTTGGAGAAAACTAAATTTTCGTTTGCAAGTGGTTATTAATTGGAGATAACTTCCGGGCTAGGAATCAGGGCCCGTGTTCATTTCTAGAGCTGGGATCCCATCAGGTGCAGACCCACGGAGGACCTGTGCATGCTGGCCCAGTATCTGTGGGTTCATATGAGTTTTGGTCATATTGATGTAGAGGGCTTTGCTTCTATAGTGTCTTCCACTGCTTTTATGTCTTCCATTATTTCTGCCTCTTCTGAGGGTTTTCTTGATCCCTGAGGAGGCAAATTTGACAGAGACATCCGTTTTAGAGCCATATGTTCTATGATCTCTCGCTCTCTCCATAATATCTGGCTGTGGGTCTTTGTATTTGTTCCCATGTGCTTCAGAAGGAAGCTTCTCTGTTGATGGTTTTCAAGACACTGATCTATACATAGATCAGTGACTATAGCAGAATATCATTATTAGTCAATTTATTGCTACATCCTTTAGTTTCAGGTTCTTGGTAACCCAAGCAGTGTTAGGTATGAGTTCCATCTCACAGAGTGGGCCTTAAGTCAACCAGCTATCCACTGGTTACTCCCACAAGCGTTGTGCCACCACTGCCTTAGCGTATTTTCGAGGCACTATTGTAAACAAAGGCTTTGCAGCAGGGCTGGTGCTGACATTTCTCTTTAGGTAGTGCTCAAAACACCTTCTATAGCAAAGACTAGCACATAATAGTGGTAAAGGCTCTATACAGGCACAAGCTTGGCTCCTCCATGTTCAATGAATAGTGTAAGTATTGTCTACAGCAGTAATACCTTGCTGCCAGTATGTGGAGAGAATCCATAGTCTTAACAACAGCCTGGATAGTTTGGAGGTTCCCAACAGGATTCTCTGGCCAATAATTCAATTAAACGTATGTAACACGTTCCCAGTTCTGGAAGCTTTATTGGTGATATGTTCAGTTGGGCCTCTTTATCCCTCATTATTTGGCAATTTCATTCAGATCTCCTTCATACATCTATATATTTAGGAAGCTTCTACTGTATTAGAATAAACCATCAAATGGCACCTAATTTTAGCTGTCTCTCCGTGTATTCTTTCCTCTTCTCACTCCTCTTCCACTCTCCAATTTGATACTCCAGATCAAGTCCCCTCACCCCCATCCCCACAGTTATCTATTCTGTTTCCTTTTCCTAGGGAAGTCTATATGTCCTCTTAGTTCCTACTTTACATAAATAGTTAAATATTAAGTCCTGTTTTCATTTTCTCTTAAACCCCCAGATCTAGTTATCCAGTAGAAAACCCTATAGAGATAGAGGCTGCTCTACCAGGCACTGTTGCTAACTCTGCTTTCTACAAGGCTCATCCAATTTCTTTCCTGCCTACCACTAACATCTGTTTATGATTGTTATTATTAGAAAAACTTAAAGATGTATTTATTTTAATTATGCCCACCCTTACCATCTCTACACCCTCTTATCCCTCTACACAGTATATCTCCCTTCCACTTCAAGTTATTTTTTCTTCATTTTATAAGATACATAGATTATTACCACCCATATATACATGCTGTAGGATTACCCATTAGGACATAGGCAACCTAACCCATGGCCACCCCTTGCAGAAAAGTGACTCATGTCTAGCAGCAGACATAAACTGGCAATAGCAGTCAAGTTAGGGATGGGGTCTCATTAGCACCTCTCCCTTCATGCTGGTTTTAACCTGTGCAGGCCTTTGCAGATAATTAAAGCTTCTGTGAGTTTATGTATGCATTGGACATGCTATGCTCAGAAGACGGCAAGACATCATTTTTCAGCACTACTCCCCATCCACAGCTCTTCTACTCTTTCTACCCCATCTTCCACAATTGCACTGAGCCTTTGGAGGCATTCAGTATAGATGTACCATCTGTGACTGAGCACTCTTAGTATTTTGATGACATCTATTTTTGAGTATGGATAGCTTAACTATTCACCAGGTCATATGTTCCCAATACTGTCTGAGGTCTAGTGATGACAAAGTACATTTCCTGATGGGAACTGCTTTGGAAGCATTCCGTTAGCATCACCAAAGAAAACATGGCAAGAGATCATTCATCATTGATTTTCATTTTGCTTTTTAGTAAGTGGATTCTATTTTTAAAGAATCACCCATTGCATTCACTTAAGAAGAGTCATGTTCAATAAAGAGAGAAGAACACCAGGAAGTAGAAAAGAAACAGAGGGAACGAAAAAAGAACAGGAAGAAGAGAAGAACACATTAAAAGGAAACAACAGTGAAGCTACTTCTTAAGTGAATATGAAATAAAATGTTCTCTAAACTAAACTCACAACTGAAAATTCCCTTGTGCATATTTATTGAAGAATCTACTCTACTTGCAATGATAAGTAGAAACCATGCTACTGTGGTATTTATTTCATAAAATTTTAAGAAGCTTTCAATGTTTATGCATGGTTTATTGATGAAAGGATCAATAACACAATGTTTTGGGTTTCTGGCCATCATTTTAATGATTAACAGTGTAACACTGGTTGGAGTCAATGCCAAAAACACAAAAGGAAATGCAATTTATCTGTCCAGGTTGTGTCCTTGACCTATCTTTTTTTGCTTTGTGCAGATTACAAACTTCAATTTTCAGAATTGATTAAACTTAATTGAAATTGTCTTATAGCAAACTTCCAGCATTTAGAAAAAGTATAATTCAATATCATTAACAATAGGATCTCTACTTTTTCCATATGTTTTGCCATTTAGCTAAAATTACATTGATTTGTATGTCATTTTTCAGTGGATGATTTTGACACAGATTATTAATAATAATTAGCATTTGAAGTAGTAAATAAATTATATTTTAAATTATCTATGCCACATGTCTACCCTCAAGAATAATCTTGTCAATTTCTTTTGTATGTTGTTATCCAAGAAAAACCTGTTTCAAATTTATTGATGAGCTACATTTTTCTAAAAACTTGAACTTCCTTGATTAACAGACATTTCAAAAAAGTGCAAAAAAATCAATAACACAATCAGGAAGACCATATGTCTATGTTCCTCTCATTGTTCTTATTTTCCAAGATTCTACAAGAACATACAATGAAGCTCTGTCCACAGGACTCAAGGACTTTTCTAGCCTAAAGTTCCAAATTCTTACCTATTCCAGGAGAAAAAGTGGCATAAGATTCATACTGTGAAAATTCGTCTAAGTCAACCAGTCCAGTGTATTATTACAGCAATCCCATCCTGGGACAAATTTTTATATTCAGTTTATTTTTTGTGATGAAATATTCAACTTAGACTTTACTTTAGGTCATAATTGCACATTACTGGTCATCACTGAATGAGAGTTAAATTCTGCAGTCACAATACACTCGCAGTTGAGATCCAGGAAGAACAAATTACTATATACATGCTTGGAATCATTAGATATTGAACCAGGAGTAAGAATCATAGTCATTTAACAATTTTAATGTAATTGGTTTGTACCCACAAGACCTACTCAGCCCTGATCTCATATACATCACTTCCATTTGATTACAAAATCTATGGCTTGATGGGTCAGATGGTACATGGATCAAGATAGGAATTCAGGTTGCATGGTACTTAGTCTGCTATTGGGCTATGGTGGAAATTAAGTGTTTAAACATGGACCAGTCTTCAGGGAAATTTATGCAGGTAATAGAAATAGTATGTTTGAATCAGTATGAGATTTAAAAGTATCAACATTTTCCCTTTAGGATGAACTCAAACTTTTTAACATGAATCAAAATGATGGAGACGGTTGTTTTTTCTTCTGAAGGTAATCCTTTCTGAAACCTCACTTCTAAGTTTGTGTTTCAGGCTTCTGATATTGTTGCAACCAGAATGAAAATCAGTATGGAGACTTCCCAAAAACTATACATAGAACTACCAGCTAAACCATTCCTGGATACAAGTGTTAGTGTCAAAATACTTGTAAATTTATCTTAATTGCCATTTAAGTCACAGTAGCAAGAAAATAGAACAGCTTAGATATCCATTGATGCACATAAAGAAAATGTAGCTCTTTAAAATAATAATATAGATTTTTAGAAAAGAAAATCCTATGCATGTACACATGAAATTTTATTTGGTTGCAAATGAAATCATGAAATTGGCAAAAAATAAAAAATGGCTAAAGCCGAAAATTATTATACTAACTGAAACAACCCAGACTCAGAAATACAAATACTGCATATTTTTTCTCATATGCAGATTATAGATTTTAGTTTTTATATGTGTATGAGGGTCTGGCTATAGCTTATGAAACTAGATACGGGGGTACATGAGTGGAAATGTGGTCTAAAAAGAGGATGAGGTGTAAAAGTAATTTTAAAAATGACAGTGTTTTCTCTTTCCCTGCTAGCTTCCAAGTGAATGAGACTGAGACTAAGATTTTTTTTAATTGTCTACAACACAATAAGTGGGCAATAATTGATCTATTCTAATCCTCTGAGATAATCTGGATACCTCCCAACCAAAGTTCCCCAAAGACACCTTCCTCTTGGCTGGGTTCTGTCTCTCTCTCTCTCTCTCTCTCTCTCTCTCTCTCTCTCTCTCTCTCTCTCTCTCTCTCTCTCTCTCTCTCTCTCTCCCCCCCTCTCCCTCTCCCTCTCTCTCTCTGTCTGTCTTTTTCTGCCTCCTTCCCTCTCCAACCCCCCCATGACTGGCAGAAGTCTTGTTCTATTCTCTTGTCTACCCAGTCATTTGCTGATCAATTTTTATGGACTGACAAGTCAGAGGATAAAAAAGAGAAAAATTCTCTTTTTATGTCACTTCAAAAACTGAAAACGTAACCCATAATCTTCTGTTTTCAGTCAGGGAGTAATGAGGGTATACTGGTTACTGCTACTTCCTGGCTTATGGTGAGGCAGAATCATGTCAGTGGAAATATGTGCAAGAATAGGCTGCTCACCTCAAGTAAATCAGAAAGAAGAGAGAATGTCTACCAGGAAGAAGCCAGGAATACAGCATCCCAAAACATGCCACCAGTGATCTAATTCATTGAACTATGCAACCTATTTGAGAGTTTCACACCTACCAAATATGTTTTTAAATTATGTATCCATTGATGGATAAATCCTCTGAGGGGTCCAGACCCACATGGTGTAGTCACTTCCCCAAAGCATTGCAGAGGACCAAGCCTACAACAGGTGAGCCTTGATGGGTCTCAGGGTGTGGGGCATCATTCCGTATTTCATCCACAGCCTTCTCTCTCTGCAGGTGCTCTTGCCCTAACTTACTCCTTAGACACTGCCTCCTCTTGGCTATGTCTGAAGGCCAAGACTTTGTTAGGCTCACCCTAACATTTCAACTGAACAATATATGTATAGACAAGCCTTCTATAATCACTATAGAAAAAATAACTGTTTTTGTTTGCTTTTTGTCAAGATAAGGGCTCCATTCATCATCTATCTCTATTCTTAGTATATTTTGTGGGGTTCTTAGGTTATAGATGACACCATGGGGTATGTATGAGGCTCAATACAAAGAGAAATGAATTGGTAGTAGAATGGAATCATTTGTTAATTTCACCTTGTGTCCCTACATTTATACCAATTTTAGAAATACAAAGCTGAATCAAAGGTGGTAGACACCGGAAACCAAAGGAACCAAAGTTATGTCATTATCTAACATGATCCACTGAGATTCCAAGGCATATGTCAAAGATAACTTGGGATGGATAGGATATGAAGACAGTCTGGAAAAATATCTGCATTGTGGGCATCCGAAGGTTTAATGAAAAAACAGAAGTGGGTTATTAGGGGACTGTGGATAAAGGGTACAATACAGGAATCATGAAAGGAATAAGGCATAGAGATCTTAAAGGAGGTAAACAAATTAGCTACAGGAAATGAGGAGGATGAAGTTTTTCATCCAGTGTACAGTATTAGGTACTATATAAATAAAAGTGGCATTTATTGGAATAGAGATAGAGCAAAGGAACAGTGTTGTTCACAGAAACTTAAGAGAGAGGAAAAATGCACGGTTAAGTTGAGTTGGAACTGCTTATTGGATACTGAAGCTCAGATATTCAGGTGGAATTTAGCTCTTTGTATCTTGGGATTCTCAGAAGAGATGAAATGTAAGATTTGAACTGGTCATCAATAATATGTGTGACGGTAAAAGTGATTAGAGGACAGGACTAAATGACCAATGAATGAGAAGACTTTGAAGGCTGAGGAGTACACCTGAAGGCAGAGGTGCATATTGGCACTTCCAGGACACACTGAGAGACACTTGCACAAGAGAGTGGCTGACTCTGCACTTGGAAAGGAAAAGTTTCCCATTGCACCTGCTTTAAGCAGTTGCCTCTAACAGCAGAGTTATAAAATAGAACAGTCCCCTTGGGAAAGCCATGTGCTGAATGGAAGAGCTGGAATGGAGCCATAGACTGATGTCACCATAAAGAGCTCTCTCTCTCTCTCTCTCTCTCTCTCTCTCTCTCTCTCTCTCTCTCTCTCTCTCTCTCTCTCTCTGTGTGTGTGTGTGTGTGTGTGTGTGTGTGTGTGTGTGTGTGTGTGTGTGTGTGTGTGAGCATGTGTGTATGCGTGTGTATGTGTGTTAGGGCTTAAAGAAAAAAACCGACATTGTCTACAATGCAAAAGTCTGTCTTGTAAACCATCAAGACTATTGATGTGCTCTGATGATCAACAATGAAAAATACATTATGTTTTATAATGTAAACTTCTAATGTGTGCACATTTAACCTGCATATTTCAGAGGCTTTTAAACTATATAACTGCACACCTTAGCAGTGAAAGCTATAGAGAAATATCTTTAATTTCATGATAAAAATATAGGTGTGCATATGCAAATGTGTATACTATGTATATGTGCATCATTTTGTGTACATATATACGTATATATATGCATTTGGAGTACAGAGCTCAAAACCCTCTTATCTTTTAAGATAATGAGGCTTGGGTCTTTCACTGACCCTGGGCTTTCAGGTTGGCCACTCCTTTGCTAGCAAGTTCCAATGATCTATGACATGTTTTTACTGCATCATACACTAGGGTAACAGGCTATGTTGTGCTTGGAAATAACCACAAAAAAAATATCACAAAATGAATAGAGATGAGCAAATTGAAGCTACTGGAATGTCACAATTAGGTTCTGAAACCTGATTTCAGAAAGCATGAAATTAAACCTGAAACCATTTTCTAACATGTAAGAATAAGCAAATGAGTGTCCCCAGCATGTCTAAGTTGTATTTGTAAATGTGTTTATTTTTTCTTTGTTACTGACTAATTTGATTATTTGACCATTCAAATGTATACATATTCTGATCTCCCTCCCTCCCTCCCTCCCTCTCTCCCTCCCTCCCTCCATCTCTCCCTCTCTCCCCCTCTCTCTCCCCTCCTCCCTCTCTCCCTCTCTCCCTCTCTCCCTCTCTCTGCCTCTCTCTCTCTCTCTCTCTCTCTCTCTCTCTCTCTCTCTCTCTCTCTCTCTCACACACACACACACACACACACACACACACATTCTCTCTTATTTTCCTCCCAATTCTTTCAATCTTGATCCTTATGGTCCTTTTCACAGAATCGTGCCTCTTGGTTATGTTCTGTATTCCATTTAGTTAAACCATGACTATCTGTGAGCATTGGGTTGGAGCTATCTATTGAAGACTGGTGGAATCATCAGTGAGTACACGAATGAAGGGAATTATTTTCCCTTTCCTAGAATCTACAAATAGAAGATAGTTCATCGGTTAGGGTTAGGGCTTCCTGTGCCCTTCCTCCATCCCTGCCTAACTATTGACAGGCCCCTTCTGGTTCTAGGGAGATCCAATTCAAGCAGCCAAGGCTTCTTTAAGATCCTAATAGAGGTCTTGGTTTCAGATTTCTTACATTCTTTCTGTCCACTCTTTCACAATGTTCCTTGAGCCTTAGAAGGCATGATATCAATTCACTTTTAGGCGTGGTCACTCAAGGGTCACTTATTCATGTGTAGCCTGCATTTATAGAAGCGGTAAGTTTTTAATATCCAGTAAAAGCTTTGCCTCTGATATAACCCCATTTTGTTCTGAAGCATAACATAAAGGATGGATAGCCTTGAAGGTGATTTTAAATGAAAGATAGAATTATTTCTTCTGTGAAAAATTCTGATGAGAGTAAAACTAACTACAGCTCACTGTTGCATTTATCTTTAAGATCAGGAGCAACTCAAGTTGTGGTTTGCATTATCCCTTCTGGCAAGATTTGATATTTCATAGCAACTTCTTTGTTTTTCTCCTGGATTAGAGGTATTTTTATTTCAGTTTTTTAGAATGAGAAAACATAGTTATACACTGAGACAAGAAATCAGATGTTCTAGTCACTGCAAATACTCAGATTCAACAAATGTTGCCAGTGCCTACACAAATCCCCTTGGATTATTTGTAAAATAAAATCTTTCCCTCTGTAGACTGTCAGAGCTATTTACTTCCCACGGATTATCTATGTGAATGTCTCATTAAAACAAACTCGTTGTGACCCAACTGCCCTGATGCTAAGTTTATATTCTTTATTGTCAAACTTGAAAATGATCAAGTAATCAGAATTTTATTCTTTTTTTCTAATAATGTCTCAAATTTTCAAGGTTCAAGAAATGATTTTTTTCAAAAAAAATAAACTAGTATACAATATCGTTGTGGTGTTTTCGAACAAAGTTTTTTAGTATACTCCTCTCTCCCTTCAACTCCCTTCCTCCTTGCCCTCTGACACCCTGATTTATAACTTCCCTCTAGTCTCTTTTCCTCTTTTCTGTCCCTAGTGTCCTTCTCCCCCTCACCCACCCACTCCTATTTCTTCATCACCTCTTCTTTTAAAAAGATTTATTTATTTATTTATTTATATGAGTACAGTGTAGCTGTCTTACACACCAGAAGAGGCATCAGATCCCATTACAGATGGTGGGGAGCCACCATGTGATTGCTGGCAATTAAACTTAGGACCTCTGGAAGAGCAGTCACTGCTCTTAACTACTGAGCTCTCTCCAGTCCCTCATCACCTCTTTTAACCCTCTCAGTCTCTTTTAGGTTTTTAAGCTTCACCCACATTTAAACCTATTTGTATATGGACACATGTAGATCACAGGCAAGAATTCACGTAAAAAACATGAGTCTGCGTTTTTAAAAAAAAATAGTCTTAGTATTATACTTTTCAGGTCCATCCATTTTTGTGTGAAAACCTTATAATTTGATTTTTCATTTGGGCTGATTAAGTCTATTGTCCACACACACACCACATTGTTAACATGTATTCACCAACTGATTGATATGCAGGTTGGTTCCAATTCCTGCTATGGTTGAATAGGACAGCAATAAATATGGATAGTCACATACCTCTGTGGTAGTAGTTCTTATTTTTTCCAATACAGGTTTTGTGTGTGTGTGTGTGTGTGTGTGTGTGTGTGTGTGTGTGTGTGTATGTGTGTAGTCCTGCCTCTTCAACTTACTTTGAGACCAGGCTGGACTCAAGCTCAGAGATCCACCTGGCTTTGCCACCCAAGTGCTATAATTAAAGGTGTGTACCACCACACCTGGCTTCCATCTCAAAATTTTAAAGAATCGTGTCTACACTTGATTGAACTCCAACCAACAATGAATAAGTGTTCTTGTTACCACCACATACTCAGAAGTACTTGCTGTCATATTACTTGATGATAACCATTTTGACTGTGTTAATGTGGTATCTCAAATCAGTTTTAATTCACCTCTACCTGATGGAGAGGGATAATGCCCACACTTTAAAAATACTTATTGCCCATTTGTTTCTTCTTTTAAGAGTTTTCTGTTTACTTTCTGAGCTCAGTTTTTTGATTGACAGTTCTCTGTAAATTCTTGCTGTGTCCCTTATCTGATATATAGCTGGCAAACATTGTTCTCCCATTCTGCAGACTAGTTGTTTTTCTGTAAGTTTCTTTTGCCGGACATTAACTTTTTAGCATCCTCTTCTTCTGTTTGTTGACTATCAGGTCTATTTTCTGGGCTCCATAGTTCTGTTTAGAAAAATTTTGCCTATATCTTGAAATATATACACTAAGTTTTCATCTAGAAATTTATCATCTCATCTGTTCTGTTGACCTGCTGTCTGTTTGAACATCAGTACCCAATTGTCTTTGACTCACTGTATCTTTGTAGTGTAAATTGAGGTCAGATGTTTTGATACTCCAGCTGTGTTTCCATTATGATTGCTTTTGCCATTTGTGGTCTTCAATGGTCCCTGTATCACTTTATTTTTTTCAAATGATGCTTCAGTGTTTCATCCTTTTAGTGAGTTGAAAATACAAAAACATATAGGGACAAATATCCACCACACATACTAGACAAATGAATAGCCCTGGTTTAAGAACAACCCCTCCCTACTTCATTTTTTTCCACTTTAGTCAGGAAGCTGTGAGAATTTTAGGCTTCAGCTTAGTTAATAAGTTTCTTGCATCCTCGGTAGAACTCGGTATGAATGTCCTTTAAAAACAGTCTTGGCCACTTATAAAAAGGAGATGGTCCTCAATGTTCTATTACTTTTACACTATATTTGTGACATGAAAAAAATCTCCTGCTTTTGCTAGAGTGATAAATAGAAACTAAAAAATAATTTGAAGCAACTTTGCATGGAGACATGGACCACTAAGCTTGTATATACATAGGAAGGTAATCTGTATCAATAGTAAGGGGATGGGCTCATGAGTTAAGATATTAAAACATATTTTGGTAGAGAAAGGAGATCAAGACAAAAGTGATATGTGTGATGAGGAGATAGAGAAAGGGAAAGGAGGGGAGGAAATGAGAGATGCGTGGAAAGAAAGACTGGAGGAAAGTTTCTTTAAAAAGGTAACAGTTGAATCATAAGTGATTCATTTTATCCTTCTTATGTCTAACTTCAGCAAATGCTGAAAAGCTATTCTGACACATGAGGAAAATACCCACTGTTTTCATGAAACATGTGTATACTTTACATACATTCATAAGATGCAGAGATGAGAGTCTAAATCTACACTGGTCAAATAGACAGGACCATAGGATCTCTCAGTAATACTTTGCTCTGTGGGAAGTTCTCTTTGATGTACTTTGAAATGGCTCTTTATACTTATTGCTATTTTCTCATTTTTACATCATTATAATTTTAATGTACTTTATTCTGAGACTCTGCACAATCATATGTCTTGTTTCATCCATTTAATTTGTTCTTATATACTTATGTCTTTACACCTAGTGACAGGCAACAAATAAACAAACGCATGAACAAATCTTGAAATAAAGGACAGACTTCTAGAGGGTGGTTAACGTCATGAAGAATACCTTGGATGATATTTAATTCATTAAATATAATTTAAAATAGACTTTGAACTTTCATATGCCTTATTTTTGCTTACTTTTTTTTATGCTTCTATTTCTCCACTATAACCAAATTACCAGGCCAGTTACTGAATAATTGGTTTTGTATTACACAGTGGGTGATAGCAATGAACTAGACAGTTCTGCCAAGTACAGCTGAGATCAAGATCAAAGGGCATAGGGTCACCTGAATTTAATCATAAACATGCATAGAATCATGACACTATGTACATATATGTGCAATTAATAAACAAGATGTGTTTTAAGAACAAATAATAGTTCTCCTTTTTATAGAGAAGATTCTGTGCTGGCAGTATGTGTGTGTCGTATTTAGTACCACAGTCTCATCTAGTCTACAAGGACACAATGAAGTGAAAGACATAGTTAGCCTCATGCTATGGGAGACCAAACTTAGAGAGCTTAGATTTGAATCCAGGTCTCTGTCTATCTCTCAAGAATTGCTTTTAATACTCAGTCATTAAACAAGCCATGACACCCTAGGGATCTTTAGATTTATTTTAGAGAGAAATAGATTATGACTTCCAAAAAAATCAATTTTCAAATGCACTTCTAAAACATAACATATTTAAAAACAAAATTGGCTTATAATTTATGCTAGATGTTTTTCTGTTTGGTTTCTGAGTTTCTTTTTCTTTCCTTTTCCCTTTTTTATTAGATATTTTCTTTATTTACATTTCAAATGTTATCTCCTTGCCTGGTTTCCCCTCTGAAAACCCCTGATCCCATCTCTCCACCCCCTGACTCTATGAGGGTGTTCCCTCCACCCACCCACCTACTCCTGCTTCCCCATCCTGGCATTCCCCTACACTGGAGCATTGAGCCTTCACAGGACCAAGGGTCTCTCCTCCCATTGATGTCCCACAAGGCCATCCTCTGCTACATATGCAGCTGGAGCCATGGGTCACTCCATGTATTCTTTTTGGTTGGTGGTTTAGTCCCTGGGAGCTCTGTGGGTCTGGTTGGTTCATATTGCTGTTCCTCATATGGGGCTGCAAACCCCTTCAGCTCCTTGGGTCCTTTCTCTAACTCATTCATTGGGGACCATGTGCTCAGTCCAATGGTTGGCTGCGAGCATCCTCCTCTGTATTTGTCAGGCTCTGGAAGAACCTCTCAGGAGACAGCTATATCAGGCTCCTGTCAGCAAGCAATTCTTGACATCCGCAATAGTGCCTGGGTTTGGTAACTGTATGTGGGATGGATCCCCAGGTGGGGCAGTCTCTGGATGGCCTTTCCTTCAGTCTCTGCTCCACATTTTGTCTCTGTGTCTCCTCCTGTGGGTATTTTGTTCCCTCTTCTAAGAAGGACCGAAGTAGTCACACTTTGATCTTCCTTCTTCTGAAGCTTCATGTGATCTGTGAATTTTTTTTTTTTTGAGAATTCCGAGCTTCTGATAACCCTTTACCTTTGAAGTTTTATTGCTTCAGCTTTTGTTGCTTTATAAAGTTTGCTCTGTTTGAATATGTGTAAATTATTAATATTGCCTATTTAAAATTCACACATTTGCAGATATATATATAACACACAAAGTCATATCAATTGGGTTTCCATTTAGTGTTCATTCAAGGCAGATTCCCCAAGCATTGCCTGGATATTGCTGGAGTCATACAACTTTGTGCTCCATCACTGCTATGATCCAGGAAATGTTCAGAAAGCCAGCCTCACTCTTTCGGGCAGAATCAATACTCTAAGGTGTCCTCTGAATGAGACAGCTTCTCCCCAGACAGATCTTTGTTCAGACATAGACATTTTAACTCAAAATCTGATAGATTTCATATGGATTCTTTTTAGCCTGGGGGTGTTTTACTATTTGTGATTCAAATAAACATACAGAAAGAGTAAGTATTGAGGAAATGTTGAATTAAAAGTTTTATGCCCAACCACTCAAAAATTAATATAACTCACACCAAAACATACAGTTTTCAAGGAGACAAAGAACTGTTGAAGCATGAACTTACAGCCTTCAAATGAAAAAGTGCGTGTATCCAACGCTATTCATCAAATTAACTGCATGCTTTGTTTCCAGTTATCTAGAATTATAGAAAAACTAAGACTAAAAGCTTTAGTGAAACTGCAGTCACATTTTTTCCTATGGTACTTTTACATGAATACTTAATTCTTGATTTTGAGAACTGTAATGCTTGCAAAGTTCTAAGATCCTGGCTGGGTCATCAAGTAAAACACTGAAAAAGCAAGCTAGTGGATTGGAGTGTTCATATCCAGAACCCACAGAAAATACAGGGAGATATGGCAACTACCTGGAATCCCAGTCTCCTGAAGGCAGACAGAGTGTCTGTCTCTTCTACTTCCCTCACAAGCTGAATAGTTGAACTAGTAAGAAGTCTCATCCTGAGACCCTACCATCAACTTTAGACCTCTCCACATATGCACAAACATGTAGTGGCACATGTGTGTGCACTCACATATATATTATAATACAATATATAATTACACATATGTAATATATATATACATGCAAACATACACACACATACACATCATATGTGTACATGTAAAAATGGTCCCAGAATCTACATTCCATCTCTTCAAAACATTAATCACTTTGTGAAATTTTCTACCAAATAGGAGTCCTCATCACAGCAATGTAGAAAAAAAATGTAATCAACTTCTAACTGTTAATAGCACAAATAGTATTTAATCTTGAAATATTGTTATTATATTTATTGCAAAGGTTTTGCTACTGATAATTTGCATGTAAACAAGCTTCTATTTTAAACTGGTAGTTGTTTTCAGTAATAACACAATATTTGAATGGCTGACTTATTGCCAAAGAACTTCACTGAAAGCAAGGTAAGTGACCTAAACTACATCTAGAAATGAGGCATGAACATCTAGAGCTGTCGTTGCTTCACAAGGCACAAGGAAAGAGAGGAGAGGAGGAGAGGAGGGGTGAAGGAAGAGAGGAAGGAGTCAGGAGGAAAGAAGAGGATGGTGAAGAGGGAGGAGAGGAGAAAGATCAGGAGGAGAGATGAGAGGAGAGAATGTGGAAAGGACAAGTAGGTCTATGCATAGGCAGACATGGTGGCAAAGAACTGGGAGGTAGAACACAAACTGTTTTTAATTACTTTAATTACTTTTAACACTGCCCCCTCCCAGTCCTCTCCTCAGAGACCTTCCCCATCCCTCTTTCCCTTCTCCTCTGAGAATACAAACGATTTAGGCAGAAGCACCATCACCTTTGACCACATAGCCCATCTTTGACATGAGACTAGTAAGATAAAAAGAGGTTGTCATTCAGATGAGTCATTTACTTCCCAAAGACATGGGGTTACGTGATTTTCTGCAAACATACATTTCAGAATATTTTGTATCATGCCATATGCCAGTCACATGCTAAAACATATCTGAAGTGAATGAACAATGACTATACAGGTTTTTAGGTCTGCCTTGGGAGTTCCTTGTGCTTGCCACATCCCGTGGGACACCTTCCTCTTGAGATGGGTCACAGTCAGCTCAGCTCTATTCTGGCTGCTTACTGTGATAGTTAATATTAAAAGTGCCTCTTCGGTGGCTGGTCAACCTTTGTCATGAGAAGGGATCTTGTCTTATTTGCTATTGTAGCAATTATTTCCAACAAATCTGGAAATGATTACTAGTTCAGTAAACTAACATTAGTACTGCCTAGAAGGAAAAGAGTGAGGAAAGAGGAAGGATAAAAGGAAAGGAAGGAAGAAAGAAAAAAGGCAGAAGGGAAGGGAGGAGAGGAGGAGGGGAGGGGTGAAGGAAGAGAGGAAGGAGTCAGGAGGAAAGAGGAGGAGGAGGAGGGTGAGGAGGAAGGAGAGGAGGGAGGGCAGGAGGAGGGACGAAAAGAGAGCATGTGATGATCAAGTCTTGCACTAACTTTATTCACAAATCTGTAGAGGGAGAAAAAAAGTCTTAAGAAACAAATTTTCCTCCAAGCTTGAGACGTGTTATGTAACAATTATTTTTCTTCCAAAAGGTAAGAACAGACACCGCCTACATTTTCCTCCAGCTCTCATTTTCCTTCTCGCATGGGAAAATTACACATCAGAGCTCCCACACAGAGCCTTGCAAAGGAGAACAAATATGATGTACAAAGAATTCCGCTGATTGTAGGGGATAAGGTACAAAATACACAGGGGAGATAATAAATGTGTTGGTGTCTATAATTTACTGCAGTAGGGTGAAAAATCCATTGTGCTTGCAAGCTGCATATCTCCTAAAAGGTCAATATACCTAAATCAGAGAATTGCGTTTTGAAAAATATTCTGACTGCTCTTGACTGAAGCTGTAAAGTTTGTAAGTCAAACATGACTGAAAAATAAGTAAAATGTATCTGTACTTGTTGAATCTAAGACCAATGTAACATAATTCAGTAAAGATACCATTCAAGTCGGTATGGGGTACTTGAGGAAATAGTTTCAATCTATGTGAAAGCTGAGGAATGGGTCAAAGGTCAACACCAACCTAACTCTGTCTTAATCCCATTTTCTATGAAGGTGGAAAAAAATGTAAGGAGCCCTGCATTTCCGTGAAAAGCTACTTTCAGATTCCTAAAACATTGGAGTAAGAATGATAAGATGTCGGGCTAGTAACAAAATGAGCTCATCAATAGCCTTTCCAACAAATGGTGCTGGTTCAGCTGGAGGTCAGCATTCAGAAGAATGCAAATTGACCCATTCTTATCTCCTTGCACTAAGCTCAAGTCCAAGTGGATCAAGGACCTCCACACAAAACCAGACACACTGAAACTAATAGAAAGGAAACTAGGGAAGAACCTTGAACATATGGGCACAGGGGAGAATTTCCTGAATAGAACTCCAATAACTTATGCTCTAAGATCAAGAATTGACAAATGGGACCTCATTAAATTACAAAGTTTTTGCAAGGCAAAAGACACTGTCAAAAAGACAAAGCGGCAACCAACTAACTGGGAAATGATCTTTACCAACCCTACATCCGACAGAGGGCTAATATCCAATATATACAAAGAACTCAAGAAGTTGAACTCCAGAGAGGCAAGTAACCCTATTAAAAAATGAGGTACAGAGCTAAACAAAGAGTTCTCACCTGAAGAATATCTAATGGCTGAGAAGCACCTAAAGAGATGTTCATCATCCTTAGTCATTAGGGAAATGCAAATCAAAACAACCCTGAGATTCCATCTCACACCAGTCAGAATGGCTAAGATCAAAAACACAGGAGACAGCAGTTGTTGGCGAGGATGTGGAGAAAGAGGAACACTCTTCCACTGCTGGTGGGATTGCAAGCTGGTACAACCACTCTGGAAAGCAGTCTGGCGGTTCCTCAGAAAACTGGGCATGACACTCCCGGAGGATCCGGCTATACCACTCCTGGGCATATACCCAGAGCCTTTACCTGCATGCAATAAGGACACATGCTCCACTATGTTCATAGCAGCCTTATTTATAATAGCCAGAAGCTGGAAAGAACCCAGATGTCCCTCAACGGAGGAATGGATTCAGAAGATGTGGTATATTTACACAATGGAATACTACTCTGCAATTAAAAACAATGAATTCCCGAAATTCCTAGGCAAATGGTCAGAACTTGAAAATATCATCCTTAGTGAGGTAACCCAATCACAAAAGAACACACATGGTATGCAGTCACTGATAAGGGGATATTAACCCAGAATCTCAGAATACCCTAGACACAATTTGCATATCAATAGATTTCCAAGAAGATGAAAGGAGAGACCCCTGGTCCTGGAAAGACTGGATGTAGGGGAATGCCAAGACAGAGAAGCGAGAGGGGGTTGAATGGAGAAAAGAGGGAGGGAAGGGGGCTTATGGGACTTTCGGGGAGGAAGGAAATGGGAAAGGGGAAATGATTTTGAATGTAAATAAAAAAAATTTAGAAAATAAGAAAAGCTTGTTCAGAGGCATATATTTCATTAGAGTAAAATATGTGCATGCCAGAAAAATCTTTCTCACTGTCCTGTGAAGGCTGAGTAGAGGACAAACTGGGGTTGAGAAACTATGGAAGACCCTTGGAAATGTCAGATGTAGGTGATGGAATCTGAAGTAACACAACTGTTACAGGAGAATGTGGTCAGTGGGTAGAGGCATCCCTAATAATCTCCAAGATATAGTGCCTGGCTGCACATGGAGAGGAAATTACAGTGGAAAGTGACCCCCATGGTCCAGATGTGGTGGAGCATACTTGTAACACCAGACGTCTACAAGCTGAGGAAGGAAACATGCAAGTTCCAGAACAACCAGGAACACATGGGGGTTCTAGGTCATCCTGGGCTAAACAATAAATACCCACATCAAAAAACAAACAAAAAATAACAACCACAAACAAATAAATGAAGATGACAGTGTTTTCAGAGGGGATCCTGCAAGCAGCAACACTCATCATTGGATCTGGGACTCCGAAAAGTTCAAGTAGCTCATGAGCCCCGTCAGCGGTATGCATAATTTAAATGTATCTGGGAGATTGAGGAAGACTATACCAACTATATGGGTCTGGTGCTCTGGCGCAAATTCATGAGAGCTTGCCAGTCCTTTGTGTACATATGAGTTCTGAGTCCCTTGGCTGGAATGAGAAATGTTTGAGACATTTTATCAAAGTTATCACATTTATGTTGTATATCCTCCAACCCCAGCCACTTCACTGTAGAGTTTGTTAAAAACAACAGCTTATGGGTTTGTTTTTGGGGTTTTATTGTTTTATTTTATTTTGCCAGAACATCTGGGAAATAGGAAGGAATCTGACAGGCATTGAATGCTAATGAAATAAACTGGTTTTGGCAAGGTGGAATACTTATATTTTTGCAAATGTAGACACATGCAAAGAGATCCAAGCAATGCCAGGAAATAAGGCATGCAGTCTTCTTTGACAACAAAGGATTCACAGACCTTAAAGGCTTTAGGGATGCCTATACTAGCAGGATTTTATAGCCTTGTTTGAAATTTATGAAATTTTTTATCTTATGCACATATGTCTTAGTTTCTAATAACTAAGGAGCCTCATTTTCATAAATCTAATTCATACACTATATCAAGTGTTTAAATTATAAGTTATAGCTTTTTAAATAGAATTAGCTTTAAATTACTTAGCTGAAAAATGACTACATCTTTTTATAAATTGATACTTGTTTATGCTTAATATGCTGTGATAAAATGTGACACTGTTTTACATTAAAATTTTAATTGTTTGCTTCTTATATGTGATATGTGATGATATCACATGAAAGAAAAATGACTAATACTTGGTAGCATTTATCCAAGAGTGGGCCTAACTTATTTGGAAAAAATTTGGTCTTTTCTATGTTAATCAAATAGTAGTCCAACATAGAACATGTCTACTCTCAGAGAAATCAGTCTAATCAAAGAAAGTCTAATAAAGTCTAGAAAAGGCAGTCCTAAACAAAGTCCACTCTCTGAACACATTAAACAACACAGCAAATATGGTAATAAAAAGAAATGAGGAACTCTGGTGGTTTGAATATGTTTGACCCATGAGAAGTGGCACTATAAGGAGGCATGGCCAAATTGCCTTGTTGGAGGGAGTGTATCACTGTGGAGGTAGGGCTCTGAGGCCTCATATATATGCTGAAGTCTAGCCAGTGTGATTCAGACCCTCCTGCTGACTGCCTGTGGAAGACAGTCTCCTCCTAGTTGCCTTTAGATTAAGATGTAGAACTCTTCTGCTCTTCTAGTACTGTATCTACCTAGACACTGCCATGCTTCCCACCATGATGATAATGAACTAAAGCTCTGAAACTATAAGCCAGCCCCAATTAAATGTTGTCTTTTGTAATAGTTACCTTGGTCATGTTGTCTCTTCCCAGCAATAAAACCCTAAGACACCTCTGTCTTATTCAATCTTCTTCAGGAGTCTCACAAGGAAGAAAATTGTTTCTTTGACCTCACTGACTCCAAACAGCACATAAAGTTACAGTCAGGTATTGTCAGTCTATACCCACAAGTTTCTCCCACATACTTTGGAGAACGAGCATTCCTCTTAGTGCCTTGCTGCTCCTAGTAAATGGTCTTAGACCTGATCAAACATCTTACACACACAGACATTATTCTGAGTCAGAGGCATGAAAGAATCACAAAGGAGAAATAGGGATCATGGCCCAGTCCAAAAGGATCATAAGGTTGTTTAAAATGCTTTTCTTAAAGATAGTTGTCAGGGACTCTTACAGTCTTTGCAAATTAATGGTAGAGAGGAGGCCTCCAAAAACAATAAGAATGGGAACCACAGGGAAGCCTCTTGAGCAAGCCTGGCTTAATTAGAAACAAGTGCCTTCCACAAGCAGCATCTCTGGGAAACTAGGACAGAACCATCATCACCATTTCTCTTCTGTTCTCTAAGTTTTGTTAAATTTCAAACGACAAATCCAACAGCTTAGGATACTTTTTGACATGAATAAGTGAGGTGTATAGTCTCTTAAATCTTGGCAAACTTATAGCTGCCGTGGCCCATTGGTTAAAGTGGAAGAGACCCCTCGGAAGTCCCCAGGCTCAGTCAGGGAAGGATGCAGGAGTTTTCATTAGTTCTGTCTAGGCACCTGTTTCTAGAGTGTTGATCCTTCATGACAAAGTTCAGCTACCCAAGCATTGCCCGACTGTGGGAAGTTTTGGCCACATGAAGATGCTATGCCTATGATCTCTGGCCATAAGCCAACGCCAGCTGCAGTCCATGTGAGTGCAGAAAGCTCAGATGACTCCAGTATCTATATGTAAAGTTACTTCCAAAGTTTTATTCTTCCCAGATGGGGACCCAGATGTTGTACAACACAAATACTTCTCTCAATAGGCCTTGGTAAGCTTCAAATCAGATTAAAGTTTTCATACTGTTTCAGTGTTTAGAGTAAATACAGAGGATTTCCCAAAGAAGTCAGCTCCCACTTAAATGGCTATCACTTTCCATCAAGTCCAATTACGGACAGTTATCATTTTCAAACAAGTAAATTTTAATATTACTATTTCTAGTAAGATTTACTACTAATTTATAATGTATCACCAGATTATTTATTATTAAAGTTCCTTTTTTCATGGTATAAGTGACATATAGCAAATACCTGATTCAGGAGAACTGCCAATATATAAAAATTGTACTTCTCCAAGCCTAGCTCTGAGTTCAATCCCCAAGGAATGCTTAGTGACTATAAATATAGGACAAAGAGGACAGCTACAATAAATGACCTCCATTTCTTGTCACTTGTTTCCAGGCATCCACATTTAGTCCTTTTTCCCAGAGGAAACAATTCCTTTACTAAAAATATAACCTCTTCTCCACAAGATCTATGTGACTCTACAAAATGTTTGGCAGGACTAAAAATGTCCCATAGCACTAGTCACAAATCCATTTGTCGAGGATGTCAAGGGAAGACAAGACAATGTGAATGCTGATAAACTTATTGCACTCTCTTTTACTAACCATGGTTGAAGACAGTGTGGATCGAAACAAGAGTGTGCTGCTCTTATACCAAAGCAAGGTATCTGCAGTTTTGTTTATGTCTTTACTAATTGCATCTTCTTTTGGACAATGTTGATGTTATTCATTTTTAACTGGAGTTAATAAAGACTTCATGCATTTTTGAAAACTCATCCTGTCTAGACAGGAGAAACTGGCAGAACAGCTGTGACTCTCTTTGGGAAAGTAAAGCTATAGTTCAAAATGAAATAGCAAATTGCTGTGCAATGAGAAGAGACGAGAGTGAAGAATGGTCAAACAGGTGGTAAGCGATAAAACAGAAGTAAAGGAAGTCTAGCTTCACAGGAAGAGTGTAAGACTCCACTGGGGCAGTGATGTGACTCCACAGTGATGTAAAAGATAAAATGTAGTGTCTGGGAAATATTTCATGGCACAGAGGAGAAAGGATTCATTTCATTCTCAGCAAAAAATGATAGCATGTCCTGGGAGTACCTCGTTATGTTTATCATACATATATTTTCATGGTTTTTAAGTCATTCATTTTGGGGGGGAAGTCATTGTTTAACTGCTTTAGAAATGCTCAAGTTTACCTATAAATGTAGAATAAAAATATATTTTACATTTAGACATGCATTTGATTTGTGTTAAATAAAATATATAATCCTAATTGTTTTGAAATTAAACAGTGAAAATAATCAAGATTATTTCTTCCATGTAGCTAATTTAAAACTTTATATTAAACTCTCCACTTTCTAGGGGAAAGTGAAGTACCCAGTTTTTATGTACCACTTAGAATTCCTAGAAATTTATCAAATAGCCAATTAGATTTATAGGAATAATGTAACACATAAATGA
The DNA here is from genome assembly GCA_036184795.1 of Tokudaia tokunoshimensis. Taxonomy (NCBI): domain Eukaryota; kingdom Metazoa; phylum Chordata; class Mammalia; order Rodentia; family Muridae; genus Tokudaia; species Tokudaia tokunoshimensis. The sequence goes on from BTHU01000009.1 coordinate 46,532,627, forward strand.
AAACCTCATTAAGTGGTAACTAAAGATCATAAACAATGATTGGCTCCAGTAACTTGTTAAAAATATTATATGCCCATCACTTTTAATTTCATCTTTTGTTATTGGATACATATTGATTTTGCCAACAAGTATATCAAGGACTGATGAAGCAGTGCGTGGAAATAAGCAGACATTGGTTATGTTATCTCATTCCAGTCAGAATAGCCAAGCTCAAAAACAAATGCTTGTATGAATATGACCAAAGAGGATCTGAACACTTGACTCATTGATGACTGAAGTGAAAACCCAGGTAGGCATTAAGGAAATCGGTGTGGAGATTTCTCAGAAAACTAAAAATAGATCGATCACATGATTCAGGTATACTATTTATGGATATACACTGAAAGAGTCTATATGTTACTACAGAGATACTTTCTCACCCAGGTTCGTGGCTTCTCTATCCACAAAATCCAGGAAATGGAAACAGCCTGGATTTCTATCAACTGATGAATGGATAATGAAAATTGAGTATATTTACACACGGAATGTTATTCATATGTTTGGAAATTTTAAATTACAAGATTCTCAAGTAATTGCATGAAGCTGGAAACAATCATGAGAGAGGCAGCCAAGATCCACACAGACGCATCTTCCTCTCATTTGCGGATATTTACTTTGAATCTTAGGATATGTGTGCTTTGTCTGAAATACCCACAAAGATCAGAAAATCACATGGAAAATGCTTCTAACAAAATTGAAGAAAAATACAGAAAAACGTTAAAATTGAAGGTTATCATGGACAATTATACCAACAAAATGGTAGGCACAAAAACATTTCTAAATTGATTGAGAGTGGAACTACAAACACCACCCCCACCCCTGACGAAACCGAAGATCTACATGAAAAACTCCTTCGACAAAATCGAAGAAATACACAGAAAAAAAATGTTAAAATTAAAGATTATCATGGAAAATAATACAGTCAAAATGGTAGACACAAAAAGCATTACTAAATTGAAAGAGGACTCACAAACATTTTCTGATAAAATCGAAGATCCACATGAAAAACATCTCCGTTAGACTATGTTTTTTGTTGGGGAATTGAGTCTATTGACATTATAAGATATTAAGGAATAGTGATTGTTGCTTCCTGTTATTTTTGATGTTCTTTTTATGTTTGTGTGGTTACTTCTTTTGTGTTTGTTGGAAAAAGATTACTTCCTTGCTAATTCTAGGGTGTAGTTTCCCTCCTCATGTTGGGGTTCTCCATCTATTATCTTTTGTAGGGCTAGATTTGTGGAAAGATATTGTGTAAATTTGGTTTTATCATGATTTTATCAAGAAATCATATCTTGATTTCTCCATCTATGGTAATTGAGACTTTTGCTGGGTATAGTAGTTTGGGCTAGCATTTGTGTTCTCTTAGGGTCTGTATGAGATCTGCCCAGGATCTTCTGGCTTTCATCGTCTCAGGTGAGAAGTCTGGTGTAATTCTGATAGGCCTGCCTTTATAGGTTACTTGACCTTTTTCTCTTACTGCTTTTAATATTCTTTCTTTGTTTAGTTTGTTGTTTTGATTTTATCTGTATAATTTTCCATGTAATAGTCAGTTTTAACATGTTTTTCTATATATTTCTTGAATTTTTTCAGGAATATTTTCCTCGTAGATCTTCAATTTTATCAGAAAATGTTTATAATTCCACTTTCAAAAAACTTGGGAATATTTTTATGTCTACCATTTCATCTGTATAATTTTTCCATGAAATACTCAATCTTAATGCGTTTTTTATATATTTTTTCAATTTTATCAGAGATATTTTCCATGTAAATCTTCAATTTTATCAGAAAATGTTTATAATTTCATTTTCAATCAACTTAAAATATTTTTATGCCTATCATTTTATCTGTATAATTTTCCATGATAATCTTCAATTTTAATGTTTTTCCATATATTTTTTCAATTTTATCAGAAATATTTTCCACGTAAATCTTCAATTTTATCAGAAAATGTTTATAATTCTACTTTCAATCAACTTAGGAATATTTTAATTCCTACCAATTTATCTGTATAAATTTCTTCAATTTTATCAGAGATATTTTCCATATAAATCTTCAATTTTATCAGAAAATGTTTTTACTTCTACTTTCAATCAATTTAGGAATATTTTTATGCCTACCATCTTATCGGTATAATTTTTCATGAACTAGTCAGTTTTAACGTGTTTTTCTATATATTTCTTGAGTTTTATCAGAAATATTTTCCTTGTAGATTTTCAATTTTATCAGAAAATGTTTATAATTCCACTTTCAATCAACTTAGGAATATTTTATGCCTACCATTTTATCTGTATAATTTTCCTTAATGTGTTTTTCTATATATTTCTTTTATTTTATCAGAGATATTTTCCATGTATATTTACAGAATGGAATACTACTCAGCAATTAAAAACAATGAATTCAAGAAATTCTTAGGTAAGTGGGGAACAGGGGGAGGGAAGAGGGCCTATGGGACTTTCGGGGAGCGGGGGAACCGGGAAAGGGGAAGTCATTTGGAATGTAACTAAAGAATATAGAAAATTATAATAATAATAATAATAATAATAATAATAATAAAGATCAGAAAATCAGTAAGGCACTTTGGAGAGTGTGGTCTTTTGGGGACGAGAGATAGAACACCTTAAAGGGCAAAAGGAAGAGTTAAATGTGATGGGAGGTGGGCTTGCAGAATTCAGAAGGGAAGATGGAGAATCATAACTATTATTAAAGACCTTCTGAAAAAGTCTAATGGAAAACTGCTCTGGAAGCTTCCTACCATAGAAAAATACACATATATTTAAAAAGAGCATAAATGGAGCAATAACAATCTTACTAGCTAAACAGACTGGCAAATAAAAAGGTCAGTGCCAGGAAGGGGTTACTTCTATTGGAGTTGTTGGTCAATAATGTCAGGCAGACTCCAACTATTACAACCTATTGCCACTGATCTTGGTTATCCTCCAATGTCATGTTAAGGCTCTCCCCCCCCCATCCCCCCGGAGAACACTACATACTTAAGTCATAAAACAGTGAACACTCAAGCTGTCATTGACCTGGAAACTCTCTTCCTGTTGGACAGCTCTCATAGTGTTGGAAGGTTGCATGCAGGACACCAAAGCAGAAAAGTAATTATCAGTCTTACTCAGCGGTGAACCCTGTAAGCAAAAACTAGTGTCTGACATGCTAAGCTATGGCTTCTGGTGTAACAGTGACATGAGTATCATGGTAATAATCAACCCTATTCCAAATGGATTGAGGCCCACTCCACATGATGGCCACATACCTGGCACCCTTAACAGGGCCGAGAACCTAGGGCTAGACAGGGCACATGTCCTATGGTGGAATATATTACTACTCTACTAAAGGGATTACTATTAAGGTGACTCCTAAAGACACCTTCTAGTACAGAGATAAAGGCATCTGTCCAGGCTCATCAGAAAAATGCCTTTGCACAGGGGATGATGATGGACATAGAGATTCCCAATTGGTCAAGGTTTAGAGAATACATGATAGATGAGTGCTAAGCCCTAAATGGAACATCTAGATCACAGCCCTACATGTCAGTGCTCAGGGAACATTTTGGAAGACAAGACGATTGTAAGAGTCAGACTGACAGTTGACTACAATGGAACAATTTTCAGGAGAGAATAAGGCAACTGCACTTATGAACCCACAGCAGTTGTAACAGCATGCACACCACCAGTGTTAAGGGCAAACCAGAAAATATTCCAGCATGGAGGACAGGAGGCAGCCATGAAGTACCATCTCTAGTTGAGGAGCTACTGCTAATTGATAGTGGTCATAAGAGAGAAGGTTAGTTTCCTTAAAAGATATGTCCCTTGGTGGGTAGAACATGCTCAAGGGAATGACCACACATCTGACAGCATATAGACAGAACTAATAAGATTCAATGGGTTAAGAAAAAATTAAGGATATAAAGTTGGATTGGTATGAAACTGGTTATATCTGAGAGGAATTGGAGGCGAGATTATGACAAAACTTATAATTAATGGAATTTTCAAAGAATTAACCAAAGAAATTTAAAATACCAACCTAAAATTAATGGTTGGAAGCAAAGAGAAAACAGATTTAAGCTCAAAAAAGATTGTACTGATCATCAGTACAGTTGCAATCAAGAAAGCAGCAGCCATGAGTGGTACACATCTTCCTCCTTCAAACACTAACCTTTGATGCAAATGTTTCAGAGGATATTACTCTACTGAGTGGTGAATGGCCTAGGATGAATGCTAGATTTTATTTCATTTTATTCTGCACATTTCTCCTGTAACATAGAGGGATGTGGCTATATGGGTGAAAGTGGGAAATGGGAACTCCCATGTGAGGGAATCTAGTGAAAGAGGAAGAGGAACCTGCCTAGCTCTTTAGCCCTTAAGAATGCTGCTCACAAGAGAACCTTTAAACAATGTTAACAGCACATTACACCAAAATGTGAGGCTTAAAATGATTCATCTTGAGGATTTCTTATCCAGTTCTCTGAACTTGTAAGATAAACTAAATTTAAAGAAACTAACATATTGATCTAAAGCCATCATTTAAGTAGTTAATAACAAAAGAAAAAACTTCTATCCCAAGTTTCAGATTCAACTGACACACAGATTCTAAAACAGCATTAGGTTCCTCTAATGCTCCTAATACTATTCTTTAAGTGACATTTAAAAGTCTTGGTTCCAAAGGTCAAAAGAAATTATACTTTACCACAAGATAATTGTATAGATATTTTTATCTTTTAGAGCTTTCAAAATACAAGGATCCTTTATTTTTCCAGTTATGAATCACACACAGGTGGTAAGATATGGAAATCTTACAAATATGTTTAAAGTCAGGATTTAATTATCTGAGTGCTTATGAGCCAACCTCACATTAAATACATTCACACCCACACTAACTAATCTTATATAATCGTCATGCTTGGTTTTTGTTACAATGGAAGATAATTTTAATTCTTTTTCCTCCTGTAAATGACTGAAATTATGGTGTTCCCATGCTTACGGGATACTTTCGATTTATAAGACTATAATAGATAATATTCAGTCTCCTAGTAAATATCTCCATTCTAGTTTGTACAAAAAAAATTGATAGCTGGAGAAAGTGCTTATGGGAGATAAAAATAAAAGCTGCATTTGTAGTATGATTTCGAAACTCTAAAACATCAACACAATTCATGGATGGATTTATGGAAAGCTTGATAGCAAGAGATTCTATTCCCCGCTTGTTTTTCCTTCAAATGTTGTATAACACTCATAGTTTCATGGCAACAAGGTCTGTGATCCAAAGATTGTTAATGAACATAAAAATCAAAAATACATGAAAAGCTGATTTTGGAAACAACCGAATCATCCATTTTCATTTTCATCTTAAGAGGATAAAATTCATTATCGTTAGAGACACACAAGTATACACGCTACTAGGTATTACAAAAAACACTGCTATAAACGTGTTCCTGTATCTATGTTTCCTGCAGAGCCTACGATAAATGACTAGGTGTCCTCAGCCAGTTCTACATGAATAGCAATGTGAGTGGTGGCTGCTTTAATGTCAATGTAATACCTGGCACTAAGAGATGGGCTTGCCATATGCTTCCCTTCCCTCCCACCTTCCTGTGCACGTATTTGAATGATGTGTAAAGTTTCTGGATCTCATTCAACCTGAGTCCAGCTGGAGCTCTTCAAACTGTTTTCAACTGATAAGAACATCATGTGTATCATCATTCCATTATAAGACACGATAATGATGGAGTTTCTGGAAGACTTTGCACAGCAAGGTTGTCTGTGCCTTGGCTTTCCAAACTCCAGTCCCTGTCCTCTGCTATTGGAAACTGGTCTTTTAGATATGGTTAATTCTAAAGGAATCTTGCAAACATTGACAATATTATTTATCTATGATTATAAATCTGATCAGAAGTCCTGATACCAGGTGTATCAGGACTCCTACACTGCAGGAAGATGCACACAAGAGTGCTATTGAGACCTTTACAATACACAGCAAGAAACATCCTAGCTAGTTGTTCCTGCAATAACGGGACTGGGTATACATGTCACATGTGAACTGAGGATATCTGCTTATGGACCAGGGATAGATCTTATACATTTTACCACATCCTTGGCAGTCAGGAACCTAAAGAAGTTTCTTGGTGTGCTTAAAATTACAAAGAAAATATGTATGTAGTAGCTCCTATAAGAACACTCAAGGTAGCCTATTTTTTAGTCGACATATAAAAAAGGGTGAAGAGAATAATGTACAAAGGCTAATTTGGATACATTTTCAAACATCATCTCCCAATTCTTATGACAACTAAAAACTCCCCACTTGTTTCATTAAGAAATCTACATTTCCATAAATAAATATAGCATGAAAGTCCATTGCAAAAGAAAATAATCCATGCAACTCAATGTGCTATAACTAGTCATTTCTACAAATCCAACTGAATATCCACAGACATACTATTAATCAACATGGAAATTCCTGACTGAGGGGCAAAGCATACAGAGCGGCAGTGATTGGCTATGTAAGGGTAGTCAGAAGGAATGAAAACCTTGATACAGTTAAATCCACCATTTCTTCCCATTAGAAACATTCTCCAAATTGATAGGATCCTATATTCACTTAATGAATCCTCATTTTGCCTCTGTCCACACTATTGCCACTGCTTCTAAGCCTAAATAGCAGCAGAGTAAATATATATGAAAAGAAAATCAGTTCTAGAAGTTTAATCCTTAGTCTCCAGCAATATTCTCTTCAGTTGTGTTTATAAAACTCACACCCCCCAAATCAATGGCTGTCTCTCTCTTGGCCAAACCATGATGTAATTCTTTCTCCTTAGTTTGGAATTGGACAAAGTGAATTGTCTTTTGGCCAGTAGTGTTAGCAGACCCTGTATAAATTCTCTTACAAGATGACATACTGTGGATTGTTGATTGTATTTTCAGCTCCCTCAAGAGGGGCACCCAACTTCACATTCTCAAGTGATGTCAGGTGAAATATTAATTGGTCAGATAAGGCTATAGAGCCTGTGATTGGGCAGTGGAAGGAAAAGGCAGAGCTGAAAGTTTTAGACAAGGGAGAGAAGGAAAAGGAGGAGAAGGAAGAAGGAAAAAGGAAGAAGAAGAAGGAGGAGGAGGAGGAGGAGGAGGAGGAGGAAAGAAGAGACAGATAGAAGATGGAGGGAGAAGAAAATGGAAGAAGAAGAGTTTGAAGATGGAGCAGCCCCTCCTGGCATGGAGGAGTTGCAAGCAGCTAGGGATTTCATAGATGGGCAACAGACTAGTGTAGATTTGTCCTATCTAAGCATGCAGCTCATAATTATATTATTGAGTTGTGTGTTCTTTTCACAAACATTTGGGATTTAGAGATTTACCATTATAAATCTGGCTGGTATAATATAAGTCTCTAGTGTTTTCATTTCACGGGGTTAAGGGCAGCTGAGTGAGTAGTAGCTGGTGTTCTGTAGGCCAGCCACAGCGGGGTGGATGGCTTGAGAAATGCTCCAGGCACTTCAGGTTAAACTGATTTGGTTAGCTTAGCAAGCTAGTCTCAGGATCCAGGGCAAGTCAGGCTAGCCATGAGGGGTGGGTGAAACCTCCAGTGCTGGTGCATAGCCTGGTTTAGCGTGGATTCTTTATAAAACTAAACGCTAAAGATTTTAAAACTATATGCTACAATAACTCTATGTAAGATTGTCTTAAAAGAGCCTCATAGAAGGAAGAGCTTCAGAGTACCTCCAACCAACAGCAAGCAAGCTACTGAAGCTAGCAGCAGCAAAATCACAAATTTAAAACACATCTTTCACTTGAAGTTCTGGGAATTGATGATTATTGAAATGCATATGGTTGGAGAACAGATTCTGAAGCCCTGAAACTAATTAACAGGAAAGGTTAGGTTTTGCTATCGATAATGCAAGTTCCAAACAGCAAATTAGGCTGCAGCTGTCATAAATTCAATGTCTTAGGAGCAATACACTTCACCGAAGTTAATAAGATAGATCAAATGATATTGGCAGAGTTCAAAATGAAGGAGGCATGGTGGACACAGTCTCAAACCAGAGTGACGTCTGGCCAGCCACAAGGACCCAGGGCAGAGTATGCCCAGCTCCTGTGTAGTAGTGTTGACATTTAAGAACATAAATGTGAAGATGTCAGATATTTCAGTTTTTCAAGAAAAGCTGTGAATTTGGATATTTTATAATTTCTTTATAATTCCTTTATAATTTCTTATTCTGCAATAACTAAAGCATTCCATTAAATAACAATGAGTGCCATCACCAAACATCAGTTGCTGACCTAAATTATCCTTGTTTGACGCACATTCAAGCTGTAAATTTTGCCCACATTTCCTATTAGTATGATTAATAAACTTCTTGAAATATTTCAAGATCCGAAAATTCGTATTGTTGGTTTGGAAATAAAAGGCAAGTTTTTTGTGACTAAACCTCCAGAGACATATTTCACAGAGGCTAAATCCAATGGAAACTGACCTAAAGTAATTCAAATCTGGAGTCCAAATAACTAAAAAGTATGGCTAGCTCAGTTAAAGCAAACTGCCTATGGAAGTATATACTGACACACATCAACTCAATAATCACCAATTTATTGCACACTAAAGGATAATGTTTTCTTTTATTTAATGGAATTTTGCTACTTAAATGAACATATCACTAAGTATTGGGACAAAATTTTATTTATATTTTCCTAACATCCAAAAGTTAGTAAACACATACAGGATCCCTTTTTTATTAATAGAATTAGGATTTGCATCCATTGGATTCATTACTAGAAAGTATTACTAGCATTCTTAACCTAAAGGAAATTATAAAATATAGATAACTGACCACAGACATCCACATGACCTTCAGTTGGTAACATGGGCAACAGACATCACACGGAGTCCAGCTGTAGCAGGGCCACAGATACAGATATATCTTCCAATGGCAGCATAGGCCTGGACATCATCATGACTTCACAGGTGGCAGGATAGGTCACTCAGACCAGTAGCGTCCCGTGGCCATGGATACCAACAACTTCAGATGGCAGTGCAGACCATGGACATCCTTATGGCTTTTGGTGGTTACATGGGCCATAGACATCACATAGACCCTGGATTCAGTAGGCTCTCAGACCCAGACATTTTCCTTGCTGGCAGCATGGGAGCTAACATCACCATGGCCTTAGATGGCAGCACAGATCAGTATGGCCCCTGGTGGCAGTATGGTCCTTGGACATCAACATCTGTGGTCTGTGCTGCTACCTGAAGTCATGTTTAGGTCCACGGACCTACTGCAGCTAAGGTCTATGTTGATGTCCCTGACTATTACTACAGTAGGTCATGTGGATGTTTATGGTCTGTATGACAAACTAATGTTATGCTGGTGTCCTTGTGCCATGCTGCAGCTGAGGGCCATATTGACGTAAGTGGCCTTCCCTGCCACTGAGTCTATGTTGACCTCTGTAATCTACCTGCCACCAATGGTCTTGTGTGGGGCTTTGATCCTACTGCAGCCAGGATCTGTGTTCATTGTGCCGTTGCCAGAAACTATGTGGAGGTCCATAATCCACACTCCTGCTGTGAAGAGCAAGGGGCTGCTTCATGTGATAGCCATGACTGCAGACCCATAGTTGAGAGGGAGGGACATGTAAGGTTCCGGTGATACCACCCCCTCCATACACATACACATATACATACACATACACAAAGTAAAAGCCTAGACAGGAAACCACCTAAAAGAACTCTTATAAAGTATGATGGAGATGCTAAAGTGTCTCTCCACAATTGATGGCTTCTTGTGGAGGTGTGGGAGGGGAAGAACTCAGTTTGATTTAGTGGTCAGGCCACTGAGAACTTGTCCATGTTCCAATGAATATACAGATAACATATTTTGGAATTTTTTTTGTTATTGTAGTTGTTAGTGGTGGTTTGTTTTGTTTTTTATTCTTATTTTCACTTTTTTGGGGGGGAGAGGGGCAAAGAGGGGTGAAAATAGAAGGGTCAGAAGTCAATTGGATCAGAGTGTATAATGTGAAATTCCTAGAGAATCAATACAAGTGTTATTTTGAAGGATAAATAAATAAATAAATAAATAAATAAATAAATAAATAAATAAATAGGGCTGGAGAGATAACTCATCAGCTAAGAGCACTTGCTGCTCTTCCAGGGAATCTGAGTTTAATTCTAGTTTCCAAGTAAAGTGGCTTACCACCACCTGTAACTCCAGACCCAGGGATCCAATATCTTCTTGTGTCCTGGGGGCACTCTCACATACATGACAAACAGATACATTTATACATAAATACATTTTTTTTAAGAATAGGAAAGAGGAAGGGGGGAGGAAGGAATTATTATTTTTCAAAAGTAAAAGTAATAAAATCAGTAATAAATCACTGGGGCTGGCCTGATAGTTCAACAGGAAAAGGCATTTGCTACCAAGCCTCCTACCTTGCTTCTACCTCCTACCAAGCCTCTAGACTTGGAACCCACATGGCGGAAGGAAAGAACTGAGTTCAAATTGTCCTTCCACCTCAGTGTGTGCTTTCATGGCATGAACACACACATGCCCGAATACAAAATAAAAAAGTCCAAACTCAACGTGCACAGAAAAGATTCAACTTTTTGTACCAATTAACATGAATTCACCAAAGCAATGGCGACTGTCAAATGCTACCTACAAATATTTTACAAAGTGAAATGACAATAGAAACATGAGAAACAAAAAATCAGAGAGAGAGAGAGAGAGAGATCTCAGAATTTCTCACAGTGGTGAGAAACAGATGAAATTAAGAACTGGAAAGGAATTCATGCTAAAATTATTTTATAGTTTTTTAATTTTTAAATAATTATTTAAAACATGTTATGATGGTAGTCTTATAGTAGCATAAGCTATATCTAATGTAGAACTGAGATCAGTCAGCAGCTACTGCCAAGTTGCATAGTCTATAGTCTTATGATTTATTTAGGATTTCTATTGCTGTGAAGAGACACCATGACCACTGCATCTCTTATAAGCACAACATTTAATAGGTGCTGGCTTACAGGTTCAGAGGTCCAGTCCATTAATATCATGGTGGGAAGCATGGCAGTGTGCAGACAAGACATGGTGCTGGAGAAGGAACCAAGAGTTCTACATCTAGATCTGCACAAGTGAACTGAGATATAGAGAGACCTCAAAGCCCACCCCCTAGAGACATATTTCCTCCAACAAAGCCAAACCCATTCCAGCAAAGCTATACCTCCTAATAATGTCACCCCATATGGACCGAGGAGGGTCACTTTACTCAAACCACCACATTTACATTTGCTTATTACTTGCAAACAGTAACCATTTCTATATACTTGAAATGCTATTACATATAAATTTTCAGGCTTTGTGTAGTATCTTATCCTTTCAATTTTACCTTACTGCTATTGTTTAAGAAAGTTTTACCAAACTCTAGATAACAAAGATGCCCTTTCAGGTAGGGGTGTGTGTGTGTGTGTGTGTGTGTGTGTGTGTGTGTGTGTGCATACAAGCACACACATGTGCATGTATAATACTAGACAATCTCTGTGGCAATTCTTTCCATTTATTTTCTTTGTGTCTAGTTCACTAAATTACCCTTGCCTCTACTGAAAGATAGTCTTGTCATTACTTTAATAGTAAAGGTGCCTAATGATCCTGTCAATTAACATTAAGATTATATAACATTTGCTAGAATTTAGACAAAACTCACAAAGTATATATAATTAGCAGTCCTTAGTCCATTCAGGCTGTAACCACATACCATAAAACAGGTGCTTCTAAAAGAAATGTATTTTCTTGGTGCCCAGCAGATGGAGTGCTGATGAGGTATGTGGCACTTAGCAGTGGTTTCTTGCTGTCCTCTCACGGTGGAACTGGTGAATGAATTCTCTGGACCTATAGCACACACTGAATTCATCTGTCAACACACAGCCTACCTATAAGTCTGAAGGTAGGAATTTCATCATATAAATTTTTTTTATTATTTCCTATATTTTTTTTAATTTACATTCCAAGTGATTTCAAGAGTGAGGGTGGAAGTAAACATTCAGGTCACAGTAGTAGTCTGCCAATGTGCATCTCTTAAAATAAATAAATATTTCAGGTTTAGTATGTTTCCAGAAACCAACTACTTGGAATAAGCTAAAACAAATGTTAAGATGAATGTTTTGTGAATCTTCTTAAGTAACAAAAATAATTTTAAAATGCTTTCTCCAACATAGTGAAGTTGTTCAGAAGTAAAACTGACACGCTTAAGGCTGCTTATTGATGTTCACCCAACCTTGTTGTTTCAGGGGTTCGTTTAGCTGAGGATAGTCCTGACCTGATAATACTCTGGCCTTCAAATTACAGGGATTGATCTCCATATCTGGCAAGGTTGTTTCTTATTAAAATAATTATTTTCCTGATTACAAAAGTATTTTTCCTGAGAGAGTTGCAAAGTTATGGAGAAAATTATCCACAAGCTTACTCACTCAACCAGCTTAATTATACATGAAGTTAAAATAAAATTGAAGGCAAGCTCTAATTTTGAATGCATTTATATCTAAGTCCTGGCCATCTGATGCCACCGGGGGGGGGGGACTAGATAAAGAACAGAGACCAGAATAAAGCTTGGAGGTATGTCAATATTCGCTGAAAAGTAGAACAGCCAAGGGGAATGTGAAAGAATTGTCAACGAAATAGGAGGAAAGTCAGGAACGTGTTTCAATCAAGGCAACTGGGGCTTATTTATGAAGAAATCATTAAAGCCACAAAAAGTTTGTGAAATACTGAATAAAACACGACCCAAAATTGGTCCACACAGAGTCTTGTTTCTACCTATGTTGATAAAGCAAGGTCAGAGAAAACCAAGTTAGACTAAACATAGGCTACTACGCAACCTAAGAATGAACTGCAAAAACTAACCAATTAGTGAATTAGCTTTTTACAAAAGAAATGGAGATCAACACCAGCCACTTTTGAGCAATATAAAGAATTAGAAAGAAAAAAAAATCTACTCACAATTTTACAAAACGTCAAGTATGAAATGTATGAAGAGTTACATAAGAACTAAATTGGCTGATATAAAATAGTTGGAGAGAGGGCTCAGTGATTAAGAGCACTGGTTGCTCTTCCAGAACACCTAGTTTGATTCCCAGAACCCAACTTGTAGCTCTACCAGTAACCCCAGGATTCTGATGCCCTCTCCTGGCTTCTACAGGCACTGCACCCACAAGGTACACTGACAAACATTCAGGAAAACACCAATACACACAAACAAACAAAACTTAAAAATATATAAACAAGTGATATGTTGGACCTCAAGTTAAAGAAACTGGTAATTAACTCACATCCATTCAACTTATATTAAATGCTATATCTGATTCTAGACTCTTAAAGTGGATCAGCAAAGCAGCAGTCAGGTCAACGAGAGCAGCTTTTCTTTGTCCTTAGCTGGATACACTTACACATCCCACTGAGCATTAACTAGGATGAATTAATAAGATGCTGCCATTAAAGTAGCCTAGTCATATTTTCCATTTTTCATTCCTTTTAAAATAAAGATCAAACATTTTATTTAAAAGCCTTCATTTAGCTTGTGTAAAACAGCACTGTTTGAAGAATGCTCTAAAACTCTCGTTATTAACAATTTAAAAGAATATGAAACACATACTTAATGTATTTAATTTCATGTGTATGAGTGTTTTGCATGCATGTGTCTATGCACCATGGGTGTACCTGGTGCCTCAGAGGTCAAAAGCGGGCACTCCACCAGGACATAGAGGGTTGGAAGCCACATGTAAGCTAAGGGCTGGGATCAAAGCCAGGCTTTGTGGAAAAGCAAGAACTCTCTCTCTAGCACCTCACTGTATAACCTTTTAAATGACACAAAACAGCAAGCTATTAAAGATAGCCCAATACTGTTATTAGCTATATATATATATATACATACATATATATATATATTCTTTTTAAACATTTATTTAGAGAGACAGACACATAGGAGGTGTGGAGGGAGGGAGCAAATGTGGAGATCACCATTCTTACATCTAAAACTCAATCTTTCAGGAAAGAATTTGAGCAGAATACAAAGTTTAATGACAGGTCAACATAAGAAATATGGTTTTTCAAAAGCTTACGTTTTTAATGACAGACAGTTACACCATCTTTCAATGATTTTATTGTTCCTCTGGTGAAATTTAAATATCATCAAGGTCCTGGATCAAGTACTTTCTCCTGGCTTGCCAGCAGCTCTGTTCTGTCTTCCTTTGGTTTATTTAGTAGAAAGTGAACGATCTGCAGGAGAACATCATCATCAAAGCCTTTCACATCGTTATCTTCCACTGTCTCATAAAGAGGCTTACTCTGGGTCCCCCAACAGAGATTTTTACGTGGGTTATTTTGATCAGCTTGGACAGTCAGTGCCAAAGTATTCAACTGGTAGCAGAAAAAAGAAAAGTATTTTCCGTCTGTGATCACACCCTGGGAAACAAAAGGTCGAGTAACATCTGCTTCGCTCCAGAACCCTGTAGAAGAAAAAAATGTTGAGATGTGCACACGTTGATAAATTTTATCCAAGAGAATACTCTAGAGGGTAGGACGACCTCTGGAAACCCTGACCCACCAAATCCGTGACTCCCAAGTTCCCTGGTTTTGTCACTAACTCTATAATCTATTACTGTATTAATGTATCCTCGCTTCTAGAGTGCCCAGACTTATGATCCACCCTTTTCTTTTTTTTTTTTTTTTTTTTTTTTGGTTTTTTTCGAGACAGGGTTTCTCTGTGTAGTCTTGGCTGTCCTGGAACTCACTTTGTAGACCAGGCTGGCCTCGAACTCAGAAATCCACCTGCCTCTGCCTCCCAAGTGCTGGGATTAAAGGCGTGCGCCACCACCGCCCGGCTGATCCACCCTTTTCTACAAACTCAATCTTCAGTAGCTTCTGGCATTCACTTAGTTATGAGAAGCTTTGTCTACTGGAAGCACTCTGCAACTGGTATTAACTTAATGACTTAGACCATGCTCAAAAAATGTCCACACTAGCACCATGTAAAACCCAATATTCATTATGACCATTTATTTCAGTAAATACAGATACATACAAAAACTTTCAAAATCGTCAGGAAAAGTCTAGCTCTCTATGGTTTCAACACCATGCCTTTGGATAATTCAGAGTCATTTGAAGACGTTAAGAGATTTTAAGAATTGCTGTCATTTCCTCTGGTGTCTCAGGTCATAAGGTCACAGGACACCTTAACACCTTACTCAAGTACTCTGGCTGATTTTTGTTCTAGTCCGACTGGCTAAATAGTCTTACATACCACCAAGACCAGGGATCCACTTAACTTCTCCACATGTATACTTTATACTAAATCCTTAATGGAGAGATCTAACAAAAGTTACTTCTCAAAGGCACTGGGTAACAGTTTGTCAGTCATGAACACACAGTGCCACTGGAAGTGCCACTTTCCCTTCCTGATGACCTCAACCCTACATATTGCCACCTTCCCCTCCTATTAAAGAAATATAAGCCAGCAATAAAAGCATCAAGTTGAAATGCATATCTACCAATGAAAAGGAGGACTCCAGTATAAACAAGCTATATTAAAATTCTTCTGTGTTATTAAATAGAATTAGTCTAGTTCGTATTTTGTGACTTTAGGCTCTGAAATAGAACACTGGACTCTGAAATAACAGGAAGATGAGGATTATAGCCCTTTGATAGAGGATTTGTTTGGTAGGTACCAGTCCTTGGTCAGAACTCCAGTCTAGGAAAATAAAGTCCTACATGATACATAGCTTCTACCTTCTGCTACATCATTCCATAGCATTCTCCTTTTTCCTTTCTTTACTAGTCACCAGCATCTACGTTGTTCCATCTATATTTCAAAAGCCTGTTCTCATTACAGAGACTTACTTGGACTATGCCTCAAATAGCCAATATCTCAATGTATCTTCTAGATTCTGCATGACTAGCTCATCAACCATTAAGGTTTCTGAAACAAAGTCACTTCCACACATCCTTCTAAAATGACTCTATTCCCATAACATCACCACTCTGTAAATAGTACATAATTATCTTTCACTTTCCACTGTAATAAAAGCTCTAGGGGAGCTAGGCTTATATTATATTCAACACTGTCTCCAACAGTAACAACTCTACCATAAAATGCATTCAAGGGCTGGAGAGATAACTCAGTGGACAACATTCTGGAGACCCAGGTATGACTCCTGGGGCCCACAAAGAGGTGACGAGTATTCCACAGAAGGTTGCCCTATGACCTCCACATGCACACCATGGCCCACAAATCTTGCTGGACACACTTGCATCTACTGAATGCAAAGGTTCCTAATCAGAATCTTACTCCAGTATCATTTCCTTTCCTAACTCAAGAATTTTATAAAGTGAGGAAACCTACAAAGATTCGACTTACTCACCAGTAGTTTTTTTTTTAATGTTTATGAAAAATACTACAAATTAATATATTCACACAAGAAGTAATCACAGTAAAAGATCAAGAAGACTACTCATGTGTACTTGCAAATTTCAAATGTAAATTTTTTCACTAAGGATTTTTAAATAACTGCATTTTGGTATCAAAATGTTCAGATCCAAGCTCTGTTTTTACCTAAAGAACAATAAATTCTTAATAATTCCATGCTCAACATGTTATACTTTCAAGAATGAAAACTACCACCACACTGGGCTTACCTTGGTACATAGCTTGTGCTCCGGTCCAAGCAAAAAGACTTGCAATGGCATTAGCTCTGAAGACAACTTCTACCTGCTCAGGTTGGTTCTGTTTTATTAGCCTGTTCCTATTCAGTTTGTCAGGTAACAGATGAAACTGGGTGTGGCCATAACAGCATGGATCTGCTGTTTTGGAGCCTAATGGAAAGAATAAAAGCATTTCAGATGAAATGAGAGCATGCAGAAGCCGAGCGGCGCATGCTTTAGCCTTTGTTTCTTTTTTTTTTTTTTTTTTTTTTTTTTGTTTTTTGAGACAGGGTTTCTCTGTGTAGCCCTGGCTGTCCTGGAACTCACTGTGTAGACCAGGCTGGCCTCGAACTCAGAAATCCTCCTGCCTCTGCCTCCCAAGTGCTCGGATTAAAGGCGTGTGCCACCACCACCCGGCTTAGCCTTTGTTTCAAGCATACCTTCTTCTTGGAACTTATGCTTCATACTTGAAATACATAAGTAGACTGAACTGCCTTACGGATTTGTTTTTTCTTTTTACTGACTACAGTAGTTACTTAAAAACAATTTCCCAACCTGCTCATTATAACAAAGATCACCAGGGCACAAAATAATCCAGAAAGATAAATATAAAAAGCATTTGTAATTTTCCATTACTTAACTACCATTCCCTCTCAGTCATTATTAAGAGTTACTATTGCAGTATCCCTCGGAGGATGCACATGAGTGATAAAGGTTCAGGAGGCAGAAGTGCTTGCTGGGCCACCCTAATCTGGAACCCACACTGCAGAAAGAAGGGTGCGTTGCACAAAGGCACTCTGACCTCCACACACGCTCTGCAGCATTTGCACACCCACACGAATTCACGATAACAAGTAGAACAACAACTAATATAACAAGTAAAATTACAATGAATGTAAGAATAGTATTTTTGTTCATTTTTTTAAAGAAGATTTTTATATTTCTAAGTAAACAAAGTCAATATCTTATGTGGGTAGGGTTTGCCTAGAGCACAGGAGGCTCTGATTTGAGTCTGAACATAAATAATATTGGCACAATGGTGCACATCCTGCCCCTAACCTCAGCAATGAGGATCTGGGGGTGGGGGGTGTCTGCAGTTTCAAGGCCATCCACTACTCCACAACGAGAGTTAAGCCAGCCAGAGACAAAGACAGAAAGAGAGAAGAGAAAGGAAAGGCAGAAAGATAAATAAACTAGACCAGTGAATAAAAACGTAGGATAGAAAAGGAAATGCAAGGCAAAGGGGAAAGGACTGGCAATCCAGCTTCTGCGAAATACAGACACACGCCACTTCATTGTTAGAGCTTCCCTGAAGTGTAGACACACTCCATTTCATTGTTAGAGAAGCTTTAAAACAATTCCCAGTCACTAGGACCAAGTGATTGAGAAAGGACTAATACACTGGCCTGGAAGACTATTACAATGCTTTCTGAAGGCCTTTGTTGGGTCACCTAGGAGGCGTACAGAAGGGATAGAACATCAAGGTGTGTTAGGGCAGACATGAGGCCTACAAGTGTTTGAACTCCTGATGTGCCTACGATGTGCAGAATGAGCAGTGTGCTTCAATAAAAGGCCATTCACAATTCCAAGTCTAGTTCTAAGCATACAAAATACAAGTCACTTTTTCTACATAATAAAACAAATGGCAAGAATAACAATTTTTGAAGGTTAAATGTTCTTAATGCAGTAGACACAAAACTTTCAAATTAAGAGCTAAATTTCATTCATGTTATAATACCTTGAGATTATGAACAATATTACTCATAGCCAATTAACCTTCTCAGTCTTTAAGAATTAAATCTGAGCTAGGTGTGGTAACATACAGTCCTACAATAAGAAGGAAGAAGCAAGAGGGCTCCTGCCCCAAGTTCAAGGCCAGCCTGGGCTACGTGAGTTCAAAGCTAACTGAGACACAGAAACCCTGTCTCCAACAAAAAAACTAACAAAAAATAATAATTCAACATTAAATTTCCCCATATATCTTCTATGGGTCAATATGTAAAGGGAAACTTACCAGTAAATATGCTGTTTTCATACTGCCGTTTGAACAATGGAAGCTTGTCCGGTTTACATTTCATAACAGGGACTTCTGCAGGAATGGAATAATCCAATGGCACAAACTTGAATAATAAAAAAACATACAGTGAATTCAGAAACATTGTATCCACCTCATTTACAATATCTTACATTTAAATTTTTTCAATGAGTTATTTCTTACAAAATAATCTTATTGTACAAATTGAGTATCTCTGAATCAAAATATTAGGCTCCAGAAGTGTTTCAGACTTCAGGTTTGCAGAATTTGGAATATCCAGAATCCTCAGGATGGGCATTCCTAAATCAAATGCTAAATCTGAAATGCTTTGACTTCTGGAGTGTTTCAGACGACAGTTTCAAAATAAGAGTTCACCTGCACTAATATCTGCTGATAGAACTGAAGGGGTCAAATGTAGAAAGTTTTTGAAAATCCTGCTATAATAAACAATCATAAATTGATTTTACCACATTAATGCCTTACCTATTTGACCTTGGTAGAACATATCATTCCAAACCAGAAAGTTGAAAAAGATTTCCAGAGGAGTTGCCATCATGAACAAAAATGGAAGGCAAGAAATCTACCCAAAGTACCTCATCATATTCACCAGCTTTCCTGATTGCCCTTTGTCAGTGCTCACACTGGATGCCAACATATACAAAACCCCTACCTCAGGGAGTTGCTTAGATATCCGAATCTGGTTGTGTGGTTTGTCATTTATTTGGTACCGTAAAGCATCAATATGGCCTTTTCGATGACCAGCACGAATTCGTTCTTCACCATGCAGCCAGTAAAAGTCAACAGGGCGCTTACTATCTATCAAGAGATATTCAAAATTTTATCATTTAGAGAAAATTGGTTATTAATTATGTAGTCATAAACATGTTAATAGCATGTCTAAAATATACACATATAAAAGCTACAGAGAATGTAAGAATCTGATTACATACTTTAACCGGTATGTCTCAAATACAGAACTCGAAAAGGTTGTTTTGCTAACCACTGTAATTAACAAGGTTGCTCAGTTAAAAATAAAGATGCTAGAATGAAGAGAAATGCCACTCACCACAATAAGATGAGAACCGATCTACGACGTACTAAGTTTACTACTACTCTAAAATGTACGTAAAATTCCAATCACTGCCATTTTATATAAGATGAACTTAATTTCACCTGAACAAAGTTAAGTTTTCTAAGCTACCTTCTTAGTCAGGGTTTCTATTCCTGCACAAACGTCATGATCAAGAAGCAAGTTGGGGAGGAAAGGGTTTATTCAGCTTACACTTCTACACTGTTACACTGCTATTCATCACCAAAGGAAGTCAGGACTGGAACTCAAGCCGGTCAGGAAGCAGGAGCTGATGCAGAGGCCATGGAGGGATGCTTCTTACTGGCTTGCTTCCCCTGGCTTGCTCAGCTTGCTTTCCTATAGAACCCAGGACTACCAGCCCAGGGATGGCACCACCCACCAGGGGCCCTCCCCACTTGATCACTAATTGAGAAAATGCCTTACAGCTGGATCTCAGGGAGGCATTTCCTCAAAGGAGGCTCCTTTCTCTGTGATAACTCCAGCTTGTGTCAAGTTGACACAAAACAGCCAGTACACCCACCAAAGGTGAGTAGTCCAAAAAGTTCCTGTACCTTCCTAACACTACTTTTCCTGTACAAATGAGGAAGGAGTGTAATAGACACTATAAGGTTCAGTTTAGCACACATCTACAGTCATGGTAGAATTAATTCAATAATTACTAAGACACCTCTGAGTCATAGCCATAAATGGATTACAAACACATTATCAGCTGGAGTGTAGCTCAAAGGCAGAGGATATTCTAGTCCTTGAGTACAACCCTCAGTACTATCACCCCATCAAAACCAAACAAAAACATACATTCTTTTTCACGTCCACCCTGAACAGACAAATTTCTGTTTACTGGAACTGAATCTTGACCCCTCAACCTACCAGCTCTTGGGTCTGAAGGCAGCAACATTTAACATGTGCCCTTTTACTCTTCATTTATAAAATGAATTCATGATATGTACTGTGTCATTATGGGGATTAACTAGGTGGCATTTAGAACATTTGGAAAAGGGATCTACACACAGTAAATGCTAAGAAAATGTTAGTAATGCGGATAATATCTTATTTACCTTTCGCCATTCTATGGTCAAACAGTATTATCGTAATTCTCATCTTGATATTAAAGTAAAGTAAGAGAGGTTGATGTTTCACATATGGTCACCCAGCTTTCGGGTGGGGCAGTCAAAAGACAACCCCAATTTGGTTACACTGTCTACTAGCCTCTTAAACTTTTGGCGGGTCAGACACAAAACCAGATCAAGGCATGGAAACCTGGTGAGCTTCGGCTGAGTCTAAACTTTAACAAGTAGTCATTAGTAGGGCAGGCCACCAGAAACTTGGTCTGTAAGTCCTAACTTACTGAGTGCGACCACACCTACAGGAAAGCTTGGCCCATAGCGTCCCCACCTCCCCTGGTCAGGGTGGGAGTCCCAAGCTCACCAAGGGCCGCAGTGGTCAGGACAGGGTTGAGTGGAGCGAGCAAGTTCACGAGAGTCCCCACTACCTGGTCCAGGAGGGAGGAGGCGAGGGCCTGGCGACGATCGAAGAGGGACCGGGGCTGGCGGCGCCTCACGTAGACGTGCTCCTGCAAGATGCAGTCGCACACGGCGGCGCGCAGGGCCGCGAGGTCGAGCGAGGGCTCGGACAGCGCTGGTGCGGGCGGTAGGCCCGAAACGAACACGGTCTTGGTGAAGCTCTGGTACCAGCGGTCGGCGTTCAGGGCGGGGATCTGCGGATGCACCACGTACTTCTTGAACTGCATCTTGGTGAGAATTCGTATCTTCTCGTCCACGGACGGGGTCGCGTGCACCGTCGCCTGCCAGCGCTGCACCCGCCGCTGCCGCGCCGCTTTGCTGTCGGCGGTCATGGAAGCCACGATCGGCGGGTACCGCGCGACGGGCGTCGCCACGACCTTCAGGTCGCTCACCTCGGTGGCGGAGACGGACGCCTTCGCGGCGGCATTCTGAGAAAACCCCCGGCCGCGGGGCACCAGCTTCCAACACCTGGCCGCCGCCATCTTTGCCCGGCGCGACCCGGAACTTGAGGTCAACTGTCAGGAATTGTTCCTGTTCGCTTGCCGTAGGGACCAATCGCTTCTTGGAGGCGGATGCTCAGTGCTCCTGGTGCATTGTGTCATCTAGTTTGCAGCCAATCAGCTTGCTCCTTGAAGTTTTTTTTTTTTTTTTTTTTTGAGTATTTGTCCGCGAAAGAACTCAGCGCGCCCTTGTTGTCTTCTCACAGGTTATGTTCTGAAGAATGAAACAAAGTTCCCTGCTCGTAGGATGTTTTAGGGACTCGCATTTTTTTTCACACGCAAACATTTAGAAATATCCCCCAAAGAGAAACTTTAAATCCGTACAGTTCTAGCTTCATTTGTGTACCTCATATCGTCCGTTACCCTCCACCTCCCTTTAGAACTAGAAGGTTATTTTACGAAATACAACAACTCTTGCTATTCTTGCTAATTATTACTTCTTGAGGATGTTGAAAACAAGCATTTTGTTTCTAAAAAGACTGTATTCATATCTTCAGATTATAACTGATGGTGCAGTTCATGAAGTTTCAGGCCTATAGAAGAAAAGTTTAGAAATGAAGTAGCTAAATTTCATTAATACCTCTTATGAAAAGAACCTAACAGAATCTTCAATATCCTTTTAACATTAATAACAAAATGAGAGCATGATCTCAATCTTCATGTTCATATCCAGCACTTAAGGAATAAAGAAGACTTGCTGAATAGCAATATAAGTTGAAGAGCCATTTGTGTCAAAAACAATCTTTTAGAGTATCATGTAAAAATAAGTCATTATTTTATAAGTTATCATACAATTTCAGCACTTATTTTAGATGTAAACATCAACTCTAGGGAACAGTTAACACCAGAAGACATAATTCTGTCAGTGTATATTGTGTTTGTGTGTGGTACTAAATCAAAACAATTAAGCTGTATTTAAGAGGAGAGGTAGGAGAAGCCCTGCAATGGAGCAAACTCTGGAAAAGGACCAAATTTTAGCTATGGAAAGGAGGATACTTCCTTTCTAATATGATTCAAATCTTTTATGTTGCATGCAAGGAAGCAGACATAAAGCCCAAGGCTACCCAGTGTCTTAGGGGCAGAGTTGGCACTGGATCACAGGTTGTCTGCCACTCAAGATGTTTTATTTCACGGATATTACGAGAGCACTTTGTGTGTTCCTGTGCTAAGTAAGTGTCTTCTTACTTAGCGAACCAAAGAGACCTTGCATTCTTGTCAGAAAGCAAAAACATACTCGTAATACATAACTTATGATTTATTATAAATTTATAGGTGCCATGGGAAAATATAGTTGGCAAAGAAAAATATCAGTGTACTCCAGTGTGTGGGTAGATGTTTGCAATGTAAAAAGCATGGCCAGTGTACTATTTTTTGGAAAGGTGTCATTTGAGCAATGAGTCATGAAAATATTGGAAAGGGAGGTTCCAGGAGGAGAAACATATGCAGAGATTCTGAAATGGGATCATAACCTGAACATACAAGTGAAAAGGCCACGTGAATGAGAAAGAAATGGATAATAGGTGTAACAGAGCCCAAAACTTAGTAGGCACCCAGACATTAGCAGAATTGACTTCATGATAGAAGATAAATTCAGGCCATAAAACTCAGCACATAGAAAATAGCACCTGCCAAAATGGAAACAAAGATCTAATCCATCAAAGTCCACAGTTCTGGGAAAGTCTCTATATTTACTAACTTTGCTTTTTTGGCTTCAGTTCCACTTCTGACTAACTGTTCTTGTTAACTGATATATGTCAACCCAGAACACATTTTTATTTTTTTTATTTTTTATTTTATTTTTTTTGTAGTTAAAAGCTCACCCTAGGATCCCTTGGTATAGTTGCTGGTCAGCTAATAACAAAGACTTTCTATTGTTTTAAATCTGTGTCTTAGCAGTCTTCTCTGGTGGCTATCACACAATGGGGAAGTAGTCGGAATTTATAAGAAGAAGAAGAAGAGTCAAACTTAGAGGTGTCTAGACACAATTGCTGGTATTGTTAGGACTCTGGCTAGAACTCAGAGTGGCTAGAAAGCTGTTGAACTTAGATATCATAAATTAACTTTAGATTTAATTATTTTCTCTGTATCAATTAGCTTAGACTGCTTAATTGATGAGATTCTTCTGGAGAATGGAAGTTCAAGAATCTTGTGAGGGCTTCTTGACTTATAAACAGCTTGACATAGTGTAAAAAAAGTATGCCCTCTGTGTTTTCTTGTATGAACACTAATTCTTTTATTACAGGTCCCTATTCTTTTTGTTTTAACTACACTTTAATTACTTCTACAAGTTCAGTCACACAGAAGATTTGGGCTTCGACACAGGGCTTTGGGGGAAAGATGTAATTTCATCACTCACAACCATCACACACACACACACACACTATGGAAGTTCAAATAAACTGGCAAATAGTTAAGTGTTCCATAAACTTCATACTTTCAGAAGAACAAGGAATGGATTATTGATGTGTGTACTAATCTAAATGTATCACCTAGAACTAGATGGAGCTTTTAACAATACTCAAAGGTTACATGTTTGTTTCATTATTATAGAACTCTCAATATGACAAACTACAAAACTGGTAAGCTAATTGAGGAGTGGTAGAGATTGGGGAGTCACAGTGAGGACAGGAAAGTGGTAAAGGTTGTAAAAGGCAATGTAGCAGCCAGGACAGCCAGTATCACAGGGCTGTTATTGTCCTGTAGCTCTGAAAGCTGTTAGCAACACAGGAAATAAGGTAAAAGGTGTATGAGATTGTACTATAGCATTTCTATATTCTGTACTTAAAATTTTAACTAGGATGTTAGAAGAAGCTATTGGACCTGGAGGACTGATGGTGTAACCCAGGGTAAAAACATGCATGAGAGCAGAGGTTCAATATCCAGTGCCACAAAAATATTAAAACTTAGTGGTTAAAAAATAAGGGCAGCTGTCCAGGCTGACTACCAGAAGGAGAGAACCAATTTCTACAAGTTGTCCTCTGACCTCCAGTTATGGCACACACACACACACACACACACACACACACACACACACACATGACATACACATATAACTAAATATAATGCAGTTCTGAAAAGATTAAAAATTAATAATGAACTTAGGGGGAACTGTTGCTTTTCATATAAAAGGCTTCGGTGTTTCTATACCCACAGTACTCACAACTTCAGTGATGCTCCATAAAAGGGCATTTTTTTCCATGGTTTCTGCATCAGTTGTTCCAGAACATTTTGTATTGAAATCACATAGATTTTATTTAATTACTATCCTTTAGTTAATTGTATTCTGGTGCTGTGATGTATAGATATGTATCCTTTTGATTTCATGTGTGTAGGCAGATTGTCTCTAAATTTTGAATCACTTTTGTTAATTTGTAGGTGTGTACATTGGTCACCCACTGTCATGTGTCTTGAGTTTATGATATCACCTGGGTTGGAAATGTGCCCCAAAATGCCCTTAAGGGTTATATGAAAGCCTCTTGCTCTTTGGGAAGGTGATGGAACCACTAGGAGGCGGGGCTTATTAGAAAGAAGATAATGTTACTGAGTATGTGCTAATAAAAGGAATATTGAGATTCTGCCCTTTTCTTTATTGTTTTCTGGTCCCATTAGGAGACAGTTTTTATCTATCCCATGCTTCCATCATGATGTACTGCCTCATCTTAGGTCCAAAGTGAATGCTCTGCACTGTCATGAACTAGATATTCTGAAGCTATGACCAAAAGACATTCTTTTCCTTTAAAGTGACTATTTCAGGTATTCAAGTTAGAGCAGTAGGATCGTATCTAACAATTTTTTGAGAGTAAAATCACCATTTCATTTTGTCTTTTTCCTTTTCTTTTTCTAGTTTAGATTTCTCCCCCCTTTAAAACTGTTCCTCGAAGGGGAATTGTGTCTTGATTAGGAAAACAACCATCACGAGACGCTCTTGCTCTTTGGCCTATGCCCTCTGTCCCTCTTTTCTACAGCACATACGGAAGATGCCAGAAGCCACCAGGAGGAGAGACTTGTCCATTTAAAGAGTCATGAGATGAAATTGCAGATGCATATGATGGTAAAACTTTGTTTAAAAATGTACTAACCTAGATGTTTGTCTCCATTAATACACAGGAAAACGTACACCACAATGAGGTTCGCTGCTGTGGTTTTCCATATCTGCAATGTTTTTCCTAGATTTGGCTTCAGAGTAGCAGACCTGGGTATTGCTTTACATAAACTCACAAATCTGTACCTATTTTATGCATTATCTGTATTTATACAGTAAGACTACTTTTTATACAGAGGATCAAACACTTATTTTTTTCTATTTGGAGAGTATTTCTTTAAATAAAACCAGAATCAAGCATGCCACAAGTAGCCTTGTCATTTGTTGAAAGCATGTGATTCACTTGTTTTGATATTTGCACTATACTTCATGCTGTGTATTTTCCATCTTATATTCTATTTCATATTTTTAATTCTGAAATATCATTCACAATATTAAAAATATCCCAGAGTCCCGAGATCTTCATCATTGTGGACCAGTCTCTCAGGTGAGTTTCATGTTGTAATATGTGCCCTTCTTAATTTTTAGCACACTGGCAACAATTTGTCTCCCACAATACATGAATTGTGTGTTTGCGCTTTCTCAACGACAATGTTAGCAGTTTTGAAAGGTATCGGATGTTGGTGTTGCTGTAGTTGATTAATCCAGTTTAATCCGCCCCAGCAGTGGCGGTGGTGAAAAACTACCACTGTTGTGGGTTCTAGAATGAAACATACATACACACACACACACACACACACACACACACACACAGAGAGAGAGAGAGAGAGAGAGAGAGAGAGCGCCTTGTATTTAATATGCCTTAATCAGCTCAATGGCTGGCCCATTCCCAAACTTCCACTTTGCTAATGCATCCCCTCCGATACTCCTGAGTTATTACTTACTAAAATCTATATTCCATCTTTGCTAGCCTACACTCAATGGGGTTGGGGAGACCTGGGGCTCTTCCCCAGCTCTTACATGATTGGTATGCTTTCTCTTCTACCTCTTTCAAGCCTGACTCTTTCCCCTTTCTTGGCATGGGGCCATTGACCGCTGGCAACTTTATTTACCAAAACCAACTGAGGGTAAGCACCTTCAGTGCCCTACATGCAGACATGTGAATTCCCATGTAATTTTGGGAACTTAATAAGCATAATATAAACAATAAACAATATCCACAAACATATTAGGGCTGAGGGTGTAACTCAATGTCCAGCACTGACCTTGTATTCAAAAATCTCCAAGTCTGATTCACCACATAAATGCTATACATAATTGTAGCAAATCTATACATAATTGTAGCAAATATAAACGAATTACATGATTCTTTTGTCTTTTATTTATCAGATTACAACCAAGATTGAATAATAATACTGTCATATATATTTTGGCAATTTAGAATTTTTACTTCTATAAATAAACTTCACCTTTTATTTGGGTGTTTCCCACTGAAATTCTTTGTTCTTTAGTAATAGAAAATTTATTATAATTGAATATGCACAAGGATTACAGATACTTCTGTGATATGTAGTTCATCATTAGACTTATTTGTTCAGTCATTTGTTATACGAGAATTTTAAGTGTTCAAAACAGGTGCTTTTGGGGACTTCTAGCTGTCCATTTTGCAAAAGAAGGCCCACATATTTTGAAAATTTACATAGTAATTCTACCAATATGAATCAGCCATCCTTTAAAAATATTAAGAGCTCACCAAGTGGTTTTCCACTATCAAATGGTCAGCACTGAAAACATAACATACAATTGGCATTTCATGGACTGAGTAGGTTGTATTCATGCATTTAGAAATGTGTGTGTCTCTGTGTGTGTCTGTATATGTATAATATGTGTATATATATGCACACACCAATTAAAGGAAAAAGATAATGAACATGAAAGAGAACAAAATGAAGTACACGTGAGGATTTTGGAGGAAGAAAAGGAAGGTCTAATGATGCAATTTTAATCTCAGAAAAAATACTGCACAATAGACAATGCATAAAGAAATATCAGTTCCTGAAGATATATAATAAAATTTAGTAAAAGTACATCAATCATTGTACATCTGGAAGGATGTACTAGATACATGTCCTAAATTGATATAGATTTGACTTTGGATTGACAAAGGATCCTTTGTAAATGAATATTCTTACAATAAATGGTTTAGGAATTAAGGCTCTGAAATAAAAACAGAAGTATGGCATGGTTAAAGAATGATCACACATCATTTTCCTGAATGGTATATGACTCAACATCAATTACATGCAACTATTGAGTAAATCTAGTTCTTAACTTTGCTTTGCTATATATTTTGTCAATGTTAATAAAATGACTCTTCCAGCTGTCTAACGAGCACACTGCCTCTGATCAGCAGCATATGCTACTAGAACTGGTGTTGGGAGAGTAATATCCATTTCCTGACTCTATTTTGCCTTTTATGCTTTTACACCCTCGACCATGTCCTCCTTTTGCAATATGTAATGCAAGATAAGTTAATAGTATCACACTGAATGTGTTATAATGATAGTTGTACTTATTTTAGTCTCTCTTTCACTTTAAATGTTACCTACATCAATGGCACATTGAGCAATTTCTTCTTATTTTTGGTAATTTTCTGTTTTCATAACTATCTCACTCACTATTTTCCTCCTGCTTACTTACACACACACACACACACACACACACACACACACACTCATGCATGCACACATACACACCTGAAGTACATGAATGAGAAGAGAGTTTTATCTCTAATATATTCTCTTCAAATATACATAATATTAATAATGGAATAATGGAATAATAATATAATTACGCTTCTTCATTAGAGACAAACACTAATGAATAGTGCCGTTTGAGACCTCTCCTTTTGGTGGTAGTAAGATAGAAGAAAGACTTTGACAGCATGAAAGAAGAGCCAATGGAGGAAATATCTGTTTGGTGAATATAGTAGGGCTTTCTGACATTTTCAAGGGCCATACACATACGCGAATTTCAGAGGAGAGAAGGAAAGAAAGGTGTAACCTATGAATTCCCACAAAGCCTGAAGAAAAGCAACTATCTCATCTGACTCTTAAACATAAGGGAGTTTAATCCCAGCAAATAGCCTTACAGTAATTTAATGACATATTTATAAATCAAAATTAAAAACCAAATGCTGGAGAGCTGTCTGAGCAATCAAGAACACTGAGACCCACAAATACAGAGACCCACAGTTGGAAAATATGCAGACTGAGAGACCTTGGAACACTCAGTACAAAAATGGATGTCCATATCAGATCCCTCCCCTCAAGGCCCTGGGGGCTCCATGAAAGAGGAAGCAGAAAGACTATAAGAGGCAATGCAGAACACAGAAAAAATCAAGGCCTTCTAGACATAATTGGGGTGGCACATTGTAAACTCACAGAGACTGTGATAGCTTGCACAGAGCCTGCAGGAACCTCCACCAGCTAGAGTCCTAACGCTAAGAGAAAAAGTAGAAACATGCCCCATTCCCAACCCAGAAGCTAGCCTCAACCAGTAACCACTTGCTAAAGAACTAGACTTCTCCAAGGGATTCTTATTGGGGCACTCTTCAGTGCAGGCCCCACCCACAGCAGTAGATGGCCAATGCAGAATGAACTCAGCAAAATCTTTGAAGACTCTTTATCTCATAACTTTGCCAGAGAACTTTTTTTTCCTACTATATAGGTCCTTTGTGTAGATACTATGACTTCCGGTTCGGGACTTTATGTGATTCCTGTGTGTACAAACATGAATGTCTCCATGTCTGTATGAATTTCTTGTGGGTTTTCTTTGGCTCCTTTGGTTGCTTGGTAGCATTATCATTTGTTTGATTTTGATTTATATTGTTTTATTTTGTTTCACTATTATTCCTTAGGTGCTTATTTGTTTTCTAAAAAGAGATAGAGAGGGAGTGAATTCATGTGAAAGGGGAAGTAGGGAGGAAATGGGAGGAGAGGTGAGAGGACCGTAATCAGAATATATTGCATGAAAAAAATCTATTTTTGGCTAAAGAAAAGAAATTTAAAAAAAAAAAAGATGACTGGTTGTTCTTCCAGAAGCCCTGCATTCAATTCTGATTCCAGGCACCTACACGGTGGCTTACAATTATCTATAACTCCAGGCCCAGGGATCCAACAGTCTCATCTCATTTCCACAGATACAAGGAATGCATGTGATGCACAAGAATACATGCAATCAAAATGTCTACATGGAATAAAAATAAATAAATCTCTTTGAAAAATCAAATTTTAAAATAAAACCAATGATAAGTCATTCTAAAGCACAATTGACTTAGTCCACTCATAGTGTAGTAACAGGCTCCAGGAATCCAGGTATAGGAGACTTCATTAAATGTTAGCAAGGGAGTTTTCCTGAACTCATGTGCTCTATGAATAATTTCTATGCCTCCTCCCTTGTAAAGGCACTTTAGGGGGAATCCCAATGAATTTAATATACTCTTTTGGATAAAGGACCAGATTTCAAATGGTTTAAATGTTCCACCAAAGTTATTACTCTTAAAGCATCAGGTTATATAGTTTTCTGCTGCTGTCATTGAAATATGTGAGGTCTGAAATATGACTTATTTAAAATTCAGACATATATTTCCCGTGTTCCTTCAACTCACACAACATAGTGTTCCTTAGCTCATGCACATGGCAGTAATCTGTTATATTTAGAACATATGGCTGCATTTGATATATCAAATGTCTTTGGCAAATGAAGTCATCCCAGTTTTATGGAAACTTGTCTGCAATATGACATAGGGGAAAAAAACAATGATTTTCCTCTCATTATTCATTATATTTCCTTCAAGCTCACATCAACATAACTTGGCCTAAGACGTGATTTTCCTAAAATAACGCAAGAAGTTAAAATAGACTCAATAAAGGGGGCATCAAAGTGTGATATTAACAATGGGAAAATAAATTGCTACCACCTTTTTGGCGAGTACTTAGGTGAAATATTTCTGCCTCTAAAAATGTCCATTACTTCTGACCCTTGGGAAATAATTCAGGATACAAAAGAGTGACTCAATATATTTTTTTAAAATTAAAAATGTATATAGGCATACACTCAAGTTTTATTGGTGGCACTGGGTCAACAGCTGTACCCACTAGCTCCTCAAATAAAATAAAATAGCATTAGTTTTATTCAGGTTAAGGGGGAGAGGCTTACTCATGACTATCACCTTCCGGCAGATACAAACCCCTACTCTGTAGCTGGGAGATTAAGTGAGCAGAACAGTTACATTACAGGTGGAGGCGGCATCTTTCTAGGACTGCTTAGGCCATGGCTTCTTTCTATCCAGCTTTTTATTTATCTACCAAGAACGGTATTTTTCTTTCTCTCCCTCCAAATAGAGGCATGTCCCTCTGTATACTGTATTCTTCCTCCATTTCATTTGCACTTGAGTTACATTACAACTCCTTTTTCCATTCTTGTATGCCATTTTATACTACAAATGAGGCAGAGAAAAAAGAAAATGTCCTTTGGATCCGGGTTCTTATCATTAGAATGTTAATATAGTCTGAGGTAATAGCAGAAGGAATTGGAGAAATCCGTAACTCATGTGATACTTGGCAATATTGTCCTGTCCCATTCATAACAGTAAATATTACATACATATAGACTTATATATGTTCTGTGGGCTTTACATATGTTGGCTTTATATAAAACTATATCTACATACTTAGCCTCATGAGAGGGAATAGTTTGTTTTGCAGAACATTTGTAGCCTACATGCACTGCTCATAAAGTCATTAGAGAAAGTTTATGAGATAATAAAATAATTTTGAAATATATATTTAAAAACTGTGTAAAATAGATGGCGTTATGAAATAATATCTATACTGTCACAAAAAAATCTCAAGATAGAGATTCAATAAGTATCAATAAAAATTAAAGGCAGGAAATGGGATCATTAACATTTTTCTCCTCTGTAGATTTTAAATTGTACTTACTGTATTCAGATTGTTTCTTGATACCTCAACAATATGGGTGCCTAAACAAGACCTGAGCAATGACAATATCAATTGTCCTGCTAATATAGAAAGGGAATAATGGAGTTCTTCCCCCTAGAGCAAGGACTACAGGTAACTAATGATTGAGGAGATAGGAAGCTTTAGCTTTTCCCAGGAATGAGCTCCCTAATTGGTCATTCGATACAAAGTGCTCAATCCTGAAACAATATAAGGGACTCCTAAGATTGTATTTATATTTTAATTCTGTATATATTATTATATGTAACAATAATAATGGAAGAAAGAGGAGAGGTTGAATGGATGGAGGACAGAAGAGACAATTTGGAGGGAGGAAACAGAAGGGGAAGTGATGTAATTATATTCTGATTAAAATTTAAAAATGGCCAAACTAACAGAGTAAGAAAGAAGGTGAAAAAAGTTATCACTAGAATTTGCACGAATTTATCATAAATGATTCTGCCAGACAGATGGTTAATTGCAAAATATACAAACTCCCAAGTAGAATAATTTTTTTGTGTTTTTTTTTTTTTTGCTTGTTTGTTTTGTTTTTGAGATAGGGTTTCTCGGTGTAGCCCTGGCTATTCGGGAACTCACTCTGTAGATTAGGCTGGCCTCAAACTCAAGGATATGCCTGTTTCCTGCCTCTGTCTTCTGAGTGCTGTGCTTAAAGGTGTGCACTACTGCTTCAAGTAGAATTCTTTTTTTTTTTTTTTTTTTTTTTTTTTGGTTTTTTTCGAGACAGGGTTTCTCTGTGTAGCCCTGGCTGTCCTGGAACTCACTTTGTAGACCAGGCTGGCCTCGAACTCAGAAATCCTCCTGCCTCTGCCTCCCAAGTGCTGGGATTAAAGGCGTGCGCCATCACCGCCCGATTCAAGTAGAATTCTTAACTAGAGTGAAATCCCTTCTGGGTCAAAGTTTCTAAGCCTATTTACTCACGTTCAGATTTGGAGAGATAACTAGAATCTGGAGGATATTTCAGTGAATGTTCTCTGTGTGGCATGTGCATTTTCCTATGCTCCTCCAGAAGATAGACCGATATGAAACTATGAGAAGATAAATGGTTTCACACAGGAAATAAATTCTAACAGCAATGAATGACAAAAAGTAGCCCAACTGAAGACATTTAAAAGGGTTTTTAAAGTTCCACTCTAATTGTCATGAAGAAATTGGTGAAGTTGAATGGAGAAGGAATATATTGACAGATTTTGAATATATACTCAGCTAAAATTGTATTCTGAAGTAAGACAAATTGAGAAATATCTCTAAAAATAAATTCTCTCTTCTTGAAAAGCCATGTGATTCACAGTCATTTCCCAAATGTGAACAAGACTGCTTTTTAATGGAACAAGATAATGAGTCTAATTTTGACTATCCTATGATTGAACTGTTTTCAGAATATCTACAGAAAACTGCAGTACTAGATATGTATTAGGAGACTGTGATAAAGAGGATACCTTAGAATATTAGGAGAAAGACCTTTGGAGACTTTGAACATGAGTGTTTCAGGAGTTGTCGGATTACATGAACCTTTCCTGTTATTACAGGAAAGGATAAAAGACATCCTAAGACATACTAAGAAATCAATGGGAGAGTGGTCTGAGAGAAAGCATATTTGAGAATCTCAAATAGCACTGAAGAAAATTTAAAGGAGGAGAATATTTGTATTGATTTAAGAACTGAGAGAGTATTAAAAACATCAGGAATGTAATCGTGAGTCAAATGGAGAACTGATTTGCTCTGGGCTTTACAGATAGATGGTCAGCTGGAGAAATTGCATTCTTCTAAAAGTTGTAATATTATTATTATAAAAATATTGAACATAATATTATTTATTCATTAGATGACAATGTTGCTAATATTTTCATAAAATTTGAAGAAAAAACCAATAAGCTCGCCTCTCAACTCAGCAGACTGGTTGCTGCCAGTTGCTCCTGATAGTTTGCTCTTCACTATGACTTGAGTCCAATATCCCTTCTCTTGAAAGACAGGTAGCTAGGCTCCAAATATTTATTTGTTAATTATTTGTCTTTCCTAGGTAGTTTTATAATGAATGAATGAATAAATATTCCTATATAGCTACCTTATTTGAATTATTTGCTTAGACTTGTGCAGTGAACTCATGAATCATTCAAACTGGTCCAAACTAAATTAATTTGCTTTGTCTTTTGCTTCTTTTAAGAAAAATCATGCTGTGTAGCTTCTGTTGTGAGAGGTATAATTAACTCTAAATTTATGTTCTCTGGGATGAATTTTGTAACTGTAGTTTATTATTGGATTTACATGTAGTACTGATTCCACATTATTTAATGTTTCACTTTTCATGGTTTCAGTTTTCCACCATTACCATCTGAAAATGTTGGATAGAAAATTCCAGAATTGCACAATTCATATGTGTTCTGTTGTGTGGCTATTCGCAATAGTAATAAAAATCTCATAGTATTCTAATTCATCTTCTCTGGAGAAGAATCATTATACCCAGATTGCTATGCCTCATGACACTTAAGAGACACTTAGGTTTACAGATCCAATATTGTTCTATTGAAGTGCTTAGTACAATTAAGACATTTAATAACAGGTCAAGCATCCAAGAGTTATGATGGAGAGAAGGCCCAAATCACAAGAGAACAGATAATTTCTGGTTCTATGTGGTAAACAGGACATGTAGGAAAAGCATACTTCATGTAGAGTTTCATATTCTCCATGGTTTTAAGGATCCAATGGTGTCTTTAAACATGTCCTCTTACTAAAATGGGAATATTTTATTGTGTTCTCTGAATAAACATCAATCGATGAATCCCCTATTAACATTTTCTTTTTCTTGTGTTTGGTAATTTAAAACAGCATTCCTTCTACATTCACTTCTCAATAGCACACATAAGAAGTATACTGACTAAATTATATGAACACTGGTTAAGGTCAAATCAATTTTCAAATATGGTGTGTGTTTACAAGCAATTAGTCAATCACAACACTTGATACTCTCAGCCTTTTGGAGTTTTTCTCATTTGGTATGAAATATAAAGTTATTATCTTCTGTGGTTCTATGGTGTAATTCCCTTCTTGCTAATGAATTTAACAAAGTTTCTCTACATTAATCATTTTATCTTCTGTTGTGAAATGCATGTTAAGATTTTGCTCATTTTTTGAAAATGATTTTCAAACAGATTTCCTAGTATGCAAATTTACCTTTCACCTACTCTATTTTATCATTCATTGAACAGAACATCTTCAGTTGGTCATCATTATGCTGATCTCATTTTAAAAATTCAGCATAATGAGTACTTTTTAATCCTATGTTACAGATATTATCTTCCAAATTTTTATAATTTTTCCTCTTTGTGTTGTAGTTTTGTCTACATCTGGAGTTGATTTTTGTGCCCAGTGTGATGTAAGGGTCGATTTTCCTGTTTTCCCCATGACTAATAAATGAGTTCATTCTGTACTGTAGACAGCTGAGACCGATAGTCTCGAACTCTAAGCACTGCATGCCTGCATCTCTGGAAGCAGACTCTCCCTCTGAGTTCCTGTATTCAGACTCATTTATTTCTCAAAAATTTTAGTCTGAAGTCTATTATAGCATTATTCCAGAACTAGGTCTCCCTACAGACTCAAGTTTATAAGTAGAATCAAAGAAACTGCCTAGTTTTCCCCTCATCAATAGAGGAGATTCCAGGAGAACACACACTAAGTTAATAGGAGAAAAGCCATTTAGGTGCAGAGCTGAAATGATAACAGTAGTTCTCTAGTTTCTTGGGCGCATGATATGAGAAGTTGTGTTCTTCCTTTCACTATAAACAGAAGCACAAATCTGTATAGACGTGGACATAACAGTCAACACTCCTGTGTTTGGCTTCTGCAGTAATTCAAGTATTTTTAAAGCATTAACATCCTCAAAAGTACTTTTTTTGTGGTGACTTTGAATTTTGGTATATCACAAAGGAGAAAAATATACCTCCAAAATCTAGCTCCAAAGGTGGATGACAAAGATCCTTAGACATAGTGGCAGCCATAGAGTGTTTTTGTCTAATTAGTGGATCAGTAGGTCCACAGGAGTCAGACAGTTCGACATAGCAATGTGGCCAGTCTCTGGCAAGTCTCTAGACCTTTCTGTGTCCTCTTTACTCATCTTTAGGATGGAAGTAACAATATAACTACATGAAAAGGTCATTCAAGTGTAACAATACAACTCCATAGTGCTTGGAAGAATAAGAGACATATCACACATCTTCAATAGAACTAGCTATTTTGATTGTCCCCACTCTATGCTGGCAGTAAGAGGTATTCGTTAAATGAAGTGGTCTGCAATTCCTATCAGCATAATGAGAAGTAGACACCATTTAGGCTGAGTCTGCTCCTCCTTTCTGCTAGTTCAAGTTGCTACACAATTTCTAAAACCTATTTGAGGAAAGATTCCTTCATTCATAAAATTCAACATCCATACTTAGAACCTTGAGAAAGTGTTATTTGGACAGAGATACTCTGTGTGATATCCAAGCAATTAGTATCAGCATCCCTCGGAAATGACTCAAAATGTAAATAGTGGGCCCTTACTTTGATTTCCTAAATCAACATCCCCAGGGAGTGGTGTCCAGCAATCTATATTTCAAAATCCCCTCATGTGTCATTCTTCTGCTTGATAAGTTTAAGAAACACTACCCTAGGGTATCATTCCAGGGATGGGTTAGAAAAGACATTACCTTTCATGCTACAATTAACAGATTTTAACTAAAGTCCTATTTACATATGACCAGATTTAAGAGGGTGAACAGGAATACAGAAACAACCAATAACAGGCAACAGAAAAACATGCCCACCTTCAAAGGCACAAAGTATAAAGAAGTATTGCCAGAGCCAAGAGACACCTTACCCTGCAGAATACCCATCTGATAAAAGCTGTGGTCATGGAGAAATTCAGATTAAAAACATACAGAGCAGATAGATATGCCCAAACTTTTCTCTTATCCTTGGCCAGATTCCACTAGGAATCAGCCAGAAAGGTAGAAAAACAAAATCATGGGGCGTTGGTTTTCAGAGCACAGCAAGGAAGGGAGATGGGAGCAGATGGGAAACACCCAGTGCACATTCAGTAGAGCACACACAGACCTGAAGAGAGAAATGGGAACTGAAGGCTCCATTAGATGGGCTGCCATGTGGAAGACAAACCAGGTTCTCTGTCCATCCAGTTCACAGGACTGGTATGGTAAACAGGTGTCAGGAGAGTTTTCAGTCTCATTGAACAGATACTATTGAGTGCCTAGTGTTTGCTTTACAGAAGCATTGTCAGATCAAAAGCTACAAACAAAACACAGTTTGAAACTACTTTAAAAAGCTTATGGGCTGGACTAGGAAGAAACAATCAAATGTGTGATATTTCATGTGGTATAAACTCTTTTGGGACTAAGGCAGTAGTGGTGGTAGATTATACAATTTTTCTGATAGGAAAACTTGAAGGAAAAATTAAGGAAATACAATTTAAAAATAAAAATTGCCCTGTCTTCCTTCCTTCCTTATTTTTCATTGAAGCATAACTTTGGGTATGTGGAGAACTAAGTGGAAAAGTTCTTAGGTGAGAAGGAGAAAAAAAAGTAGAAATAGAGATGGAGATGAAGGAGGAGGAGAAGAAGAAGAAGAAGAAGAAGAAGAAGAAGAAGAAGAAGAAGAAGAAGAAGAAGGAGAAGGAGAAGGAGAAGGAGAAGGAGAAGGAGAAGGAGAAGGAGAAGGAGAAGGAGAAGGAGAAGGAGAAGGAGAAGGAGAAGGAGAAGGAGAAGGAGAAGGAGAAGGAGAAGGAGAAGGAGAAGGAAGAGAAAGGAAGAAAGATGACAGGCAGGGTAAATCTCAGAGGAAACAGAAGTGGCTTCCACTCTACTACGAAGTCATAATATTGCTTGAGTGGGAAAATCCAAAGAAGAATTCATACACTGGAATCTTGACTCGATCCCTAAAACTCACAGAAATTTTGTTCTTGTGAGTCTGATTTTTGTAGCAATGTAAGTATCTAGCATATTTAGAAACTCTAAACTCTTTTTCATTTGCTAGTACTTTGTGTTTATTCTTTTGGAAATGAAAAATGACATAACTCCATCAAACACTTGATAGTTAAATTGCTCAAGTGCTTTTGTAATTTAAGTGCACTGTTCAAAGTTTCGAAATAATTTGAAGTTATCGTCACCATTGTACATTCCAGTGAAACTTATTTCAGAAGGAAGAAGATGAAGAATGCACATGGATGCATTTCTGCTAACCATTTTTACATGTCACCAGATTTTATGCAATGTTCTCTTTCTTTGTGGGATTCAATCCAATAATCCATGTTACATTTTAGCTGTCACATTTTCCATGTGCAAAGACTTTTGAGATTTTCTTTGTTGACCTTGACAGTCAAGAGAATT
The DNA here is from genome assembly GCA_036184795.1 of Tokudaia tokunoshimensis. Classification (NCBI taxonomy): domain Eukaryota; kingdom Metazoa; phylum Chordata; class Mammalia; order Rodentia; family Muridae; genus Tokudaia; species Tokudaia tokunoshimensis. Next base: position 46,570,892 of record BTHU01000009.1, read on the forward strand.
ATGGATCAAGTTACACGAAGTCGGCTTCAGCTTGAGAGTGTCTGACATATTTTTTTATTGAGATTATTCATTTTGGAGGGGATGGTTCCAGATGTGATGTGTCCTTCTTGTCATATCCAGTGAACATGTTGACAATATGACATAGTTTTAATGATACCATCTACTTAATTTGGTGACAATGAGAGAATATTTTCACAGTAAATAACCATTTTAAAATATTTGTAAGTTGAAGGAAAAATTGGGCATTATTGCAATAAAACAAAAAAAAGCACCTTCTCTTTGCTTACATATATGGTTTCAGAGTCAAAACCGACCACAAGATGTCACTATTAACTTATGTATGGGAAAGAAGGCTGTCCTGACTAGCAGGTTTTCAGGACTTGTATGGTTAAAATTCATCCTGTTAAAAATCCTTGGCAATAATCAACCCTCAAAATATATAGATGCCCACTACAATGTTGTTTAGAGTTTCATGGATGTTAATTTGTCTTTTTAGTTTTGCAAAATATTTCCTTGAATTCACACCCAAGTATATTTATTAGAAATTTAATTTAAAACAATATGGTTTGCTAATGAAGCCTCTATTCTCAAATGTAGAACAAATCCACAAAACCCATTTGAGTTCATATTATTCTTTCAACGAAGAACAATAGTTTCATTTGAACGCATGAACATTTCCTCCCAAAAAGATTTAGTAGATGTAAGAAAGCATTGTACAAGAAGCTTTGAGAAGCTTTGAGTGGTTATGTTAGGTCATATTCTCAAACAATGGCTTAGAAATTAATGTGTTAAACTCATATCTGTTACATTAAAAGTGTTCTACCTTAGACCTTAACTACCAAGACTTTCAAATATAAATATATTTAAAAATAAAACCTGCTAAATTTCTTACTCTCCAAAGCAGACCCTGTTAGCTGTGACAGTTTCACAGCTCCTCACTGTGTTGGCTCTAGGGTTCTCCTTTTGACTTCAGTTTTCCTTTCCTGTCCCTACCATTTCTAGAGTCCAGTGATTACACCTGTGTTTCTAAACTCATTCCAATTTGTAGCACAAATGCCATAGGCCCTGGACACAGCAACCACGTATTTCACTCTCTATGTTCAGTAAGTAACTGCAGTCTACATGTGTTCTCTCTACTTTGAAGCTAGTCTTTCAACCACCTCTGCTCACTGCCATCTTCTTCACTCTTTCTTTTCTGATGGCTCCAAAAACTCCAAGCATCTTGATTCTATTTATTAACCCTTTTCAAACAAATGAGAATAATGTTAAGGCATGAGGCTAGAACTGTGTTATCTTCCTCCCCCCCCCCCCGCCTACCTACCTTCTCTATAAACTTAAGGCAACTCCTTAAGTTGTTGAGAAAGATTAACCCTAGATACTTCTTTTCCTAATTGAACTAGATTTCTCCTTACCAGTTGCTTCTCACTTTCATTGTTACATCCGGTGATTACACACAGGGTAAACTCCATTCTTGCTCCTGTGTAACTCTCCTTTAAATTGGGCAACAATTCTCACCACCTAAGCATTTAGTTAGCTTCTGTTCACCCAGATGTTTTTGAGCATTTTTTTCATTACTGGTACTTTTATTTCCCCATGGCTTACCACACTCTTCTGATAGTGTTAAGGGTTACATAGTTCTGTTCTATGCTGTACAGAGACACTATGACCAAGACTGTTCTTATAAAGGGAAACATTTAATTAGGTGTTTGCTGACAGTTTTAGAGGATTAGTTCATGATTATCATGACTGGAAGTAAGCAGATAATAGTGCTGAAACAGTATCTGAAAGCTTTACAACCTGATCCAAAGTCAGTAGGCAGAGGCAGCAGAGGAAGAGGGGGTTGGGTGGAGAAACTGATCCTGGCTTGGGCTTTCTATATCTGGAAGCCCATTCCCATTGACACACCGTCTCAAAAACAAAACAAAACAACAAACAAAAACACCACACCTCCTAGTCCTTCCTAAACAGTTCCACTAACTGTGGATCAAGCATTCAAACATATGAGCCTATGTAAGTTATTCTTATTCAAACTACCACACTAAATATTATGTTTGTTTAAGACCATCCAGTTTACTGAGCAATTTTAACGTTAGTGCCACTTTTAATGTTTGACTGTGGTTTGGCCACCAGGACAGAGAAGTGAGAGGGGGGTTGAAGGGGGAACAGGGGGAGGGAAGAGGGCTTATGGAACTTTCGGGGAAGGAGGAAATGGGAAAGGGGAAATCATTTGGAATGTAAATAAAAAATATAGAAAAAAAAGAAAGACAAAATATGAGATAGTAGAGATGTAAAATATCATTTGCTTCCTTCTTTTATTGCTTTATTTATTTATTTATTTAATCTACTCTCTATGTTTTAGACAAAATCTCACTTAGTAAGCCAGGAATGCTTTGAACTAGTGGCTATCGTCCTGCCTCATTCTTGTGAGTGTTGGGAAATCACTCATTCACCATTACACACAGGCCTCACTGCCTTTATAAACTTTGCATTTGATTTTCAGTATTTCTGGAAAGAGAATTGTTGAAAAAATTAATCAGCTACATTATATTTCCCTCACTAGCTTATGAAATGACCACATTAAAATATTGGTTTCCATATTTGGTTCTTGAGATGATCATCATCCAGGGGGATTCACCGTCTTTCTCATTTATCCCATTTTAATCCCAGGGGTCACTTAAGTAGGTAGCTCAACAACAACAAAAACAAAAAGCAAAAAACAAACCCAAAACAACAACAACAACAAAAACCAACAACAACAACAAGAAGACAGATGAGAGTTATTTATCACTTGATGTCATTAAATTAATGATTCATGGGCTTTCTTTCCATGCCCAAGATCCACAGTTATCAGTCTTACACACACACACACACACACACACACATTCATGCACATGCTCACACACATGCACATAGACAAACATCTGGGTCGAGGCCAGGCAATTTTTCTTCCCAGTATGACTTGGCTGTAGCTGAATGGTCATTTCCTTTAAATGAACAATCTAGCTATTTGTTCTTTCTTATCTCTATGAAAATCATGGTACTTCAATATGTCATAATTACTACATAAATATGTTGTTATAAATTATGTACGTTACTGTGTCGCCAGAAGACTAGGTTGGGCAATGTTCACTTGCAATCCTTGTGACGTGCACCAATTTTAAATTAGGAAACTTTAGGCAATTTATAACTTCTTTTAGAAGTTGGCTAAATAAATTCCACATTTGTGAGCATGTTGTCAGATTATGTATACAAATTTTCACAGTAGAGCCCTGTTTCTGAGTATCTGCTTAATCCATGGGACTTTTCAGCCTTTCTTTTTAGCTTAGTCTTTTAAAACATTGCTTTCTTTACTTGAAAACCAACAAATATATTTTAGTTTGGTAATTTGCTCCTTGAGGATATTTTCTTAAGATAGAGAATGCCTTGGGGCTCTTAATTTGTGGTCTGTGATAATACATTTCTCTCTTTAGGAGGAATCTTGAAGCATTCGATCTAAATAATCCTTAAAGCACACTTGTAAGTAACAAGTACAGACTTAGTAGTTTTCTTGAGTTTAATATTATCGATACTGCTTTTTATCCAAAGGACACATTATTCTTGAATTTTATGATTCACAGTTCTAAACAGCAACTACTGTAAACTCCTACTCTGCTGATCTCTTTCCCAAGAGGAGAGTTAAGGTCAGCAATGATGCATGTTCCAGAACATGTTCAGGAAGGAGAGTGAGAACTCCACTAGGAGCAATCCCCTTCGCTTGTCTTTTCTCATCCTGGAGACGTGGGGAGATCTAGTCGCCAGTGTGGTTGCTGGCTCTAGATCTGCATAGCTTTTCTCTGGACCTCAGCACAAGCTGGGCGTTGGGACAAAATCTCTGAGGGGGCTGGTGGATGCTTGCCTCTCAGCAGTGTGCTCAGGGACCATGAATGTTCCAGAGAAACATCGCAAAGTATTTGGCCCCACTAATTAAGAGATTCTAAACTCTCAATCTGTTTTCTTGACTCAAATGAAGTAAGGTTGCCTCTAAAGGAAGGCAACTGTACTCTAATGGATTTATAAGCAATGTGTATGATGGTGGCAAATTTGTTTCTAAACTTGATCAGTGAATAGCTTGAGTCTCATGCTGACGTGGATTGATGATACAGATTGAATTCTTCTTCGTCGTCATTGTCTTCTTGGTCATTGTCTTCTTCTTCTTCTTCTTCTTCTTCTTCTTCTTCTTCTTCTTCTTCTTCTTCTTCTTTTTCTTCTTCCTTTTCCTCTTCTTCCTCTTCCTTTTCCTCCTCCTTGGTACCTTGAGGTGAACAAAAAAATCCATAGATTATGATCCAAATATGAAATTAATATGCATATTACAATTTTGTTGTCTATGGCAAATGTCCAGGAAAAAAATGAAGTTTCTGACTGATTTCCGCATGTGCACATATCTTTAAAATGTTACAAAAATAACATGGTTTTCCAAAGAAAAGCATACTTTTCCTTTTGCAGATGTAACTATGATACCCGAATCTCTGCTAGATGCACTATGGACATCTGTGACAAATCTTGCTGAAAGAATCTGTCTTCACCTTTCTAAACATCTTTGGTCAGAACATTTCATCAACAATGATATTAAAATGTAATTTTCAGCTTGGATTTTGTTTTCTTTGTAGCTGTTTTAGATCATATTTATAGTACATAGCAGCATCCTGGTCAGATTTTGGAGACTATTCTGTCTCTTTTCCTGTAGACCATAATCAAAGTGTGAATGCTCAAAGGATGCTTGGGGCCAGTCAGATGGCTCTGCAAGTAAACCTGTTTGCTGCTAAGTCTAATTAATACCTGAGTTCAAACTCATATAAAAGGTGGTAGGAGAAAATGGCCTTCATAGAGTTGTTCCCTGACCTTTATGTGCACGCAAATGCCCATACATACATATCATACACATGTGTGTGCATATAAACATGCACAATAATGTTAGTCATAGTAATAAAAGTAAGCAAAGTTTTAAGTTATTAAAAGGAAACTTAGAGACTCTAAGCAGCACGTGGGCTCCTAGAACCTATTTTAACTGAAATATAGAAAAGCCCACAAGAGTTTAATTTTTCAAACAAGAGAATAAACAAAATGAATATTAAATAATAGTTTGAATGAAATTCATTCAGGAAAATGATATTTTGGGGGAACATCTTTTATTATACCTTAAAACATTGAAAGTAAAAAGTATTTCATAAAACCATATTACAGGGAAAATACATAAATATATAGCTGCATATATCCTCATATCATATGTACTTAAAGGCTAAAAATGTCAAATCAAATTTGACAACTAATATTTACACACACACACACACACACACACAATCATTTTCAAGAATACCAACTAACTGAATAGTACATTGACTTCCATTTCAGATGCTTTCACAGCTATTTTTCCACATAATTTTCACAACAGGATAAGAAAAAAAATATAAAAAGCCATACATGATTTAATACAACCCTAGTGCCAGGCATGGAAAATACACCCATGAATTGTTGCTTAGGGGAGTCAGTGAATCCCCAAAAACAATAAATGCAATTAACATTTTCCTTGGCTACACCCCAGAAATTGCAGGTAAGATCTTATTGCTAAACATACTGTACACTTTTGATACAGGTCTTGAAGAGAAGGAGTTGGAACTAACATGGAATTCCCCTTCCTGAGGATCAGCTCTCATAACAACTCCAAAGGTGATTGGCTAGCTGGTTGACGATAAAAGCACCCAATATTTTATAGCTGTAAAGTTTGCGGACCATAACAACAACCAGTTTGCCAAGATATCCCCACTAGTGCAATAGTGGCATGATTTGGGGGTAAGTAATTCCTGTCTAATTGGACTTAAAGTCTAGCCAATATGAAAGAAGCATGCAGGTTACTGTGAATCTAGCCAAATGCCTGTCACTGATGTCATAGACCTTGGAGGAGAACTTACTACTCTCACTGTCTTAAACCCATATAATTTCTAATTCCATTTCCAAAACTTAGCCTTATATCCACAGATAAACATAGCACTCACTGCTAAGTAAAAGGGCTTTGTTTTGAAACAGATAGTGACCTGCTTATTACAGAAGTCAATAATTAGTTAAAATGCAGAGAATTACGGACAATGTGGTACCTAGGCCAACTGATACATGTACAAAGCAACCTGTACACTTAGTATTCGGAGTTCAACATGAGTGTGGACAGATAGGTTTTAAGAGTCAATGGGCCAGCGAATCTGCTGTGAGATACCGGCTTCTATATATTATACAGGAGCTACACTTGTTAGCAAGCTTTGGGAGGTGACAACCTATTGTCCATGTCAGGTCCAGACATCCATCCTCAATAAGCCATTTTAATGAGTCACATTAAAGTAGAAAGCAGAAAAGGCAGATTTATTCAATGTGGTCACATTGTGAGTGCCATGAATATGCACAATCCAGGTCAACACTTGGGTCTTTCCCACTCCTGATCGATCACTGTCTGGGCTAAGGGCCCATCCTCTACAGTGGGCTGACACGTTGTTAGAATTGTGTGAAATTTTATCACAGAAGACATATTTCTCTTTTGGATAGCTGTAGACTTTCTTCTCCCAGCATCAGATTTCTAGGGGAATTCCTCCTCTTTAGAGTTCATAGTTTCAACAGTTTGGGTAGGAAGATTGAGAGACATAAATACCTCTGTAGAATATTTTCATTTCTGCTAGGCTGCTTGCAGTCCAGAAAATTCTAAAAATCATGGTAAATTAAATAAGACCTGTATAATGACAACACTACTTGTTATGTTATTGTAAATGGGGTAATCTTATAGGGGCCTACCTAACCCACAGATAAAAATCTACAGGTGCTAATGCCTACTGAGAGAAGGGCAGTCATTCTTCTTCAGAGATGAGCTCCCTGATAGGTTATTGAATCCCAAGTGGCCAGCCTTAAACATATAAATATGAGTAACATTAAATAGACTATCCAAAACATGCACAAGAGTGTACATACAAGCATGCACAAGCACACACACACACACACACACACACACACAACACACACACACACACGCAAACACACACTTAACAAAACAAGACCAGGTAATGAATTGAGATGGACACAGGAGGAGCTGGGAAAAGAGCAAAGGATAGAAATAATGTGAATACCATAGTTGTGTATAAAATTCTCCAAAAACACTTAAAAAACATTTTTCAAAAAGAAAATATGTAGGCATTGTCATATAAAAATAACTAAATTATTTTTCAAAGTTCATGTTACAAATTCTGGAGACTACAGATAGTAACAAGAAATTGCTGTGACATTCTAGATATTAGTAACAGCCGTGATTACTATATTTTAGTGAGCAGTGAGGTTCAAAGTGGTTAATCTTGCATGAAGTCTTCTGAGGCTGGGCCCAGAGTCTCACCTTCAGCACCCCACAGCTGTACCCAGCCAATGGGAATTTCTTTAACAAAGAAAAAAAAAACCCAAGAACAATCCCACAGGTTGTTTTCCATTTGCAGGAACTCAGCCTTTTAGGTTCAACATTTCCTTTTGGAGAAAAGAGCTTTGCCAAGTCCCTGATCCTCTCCAGCTCCCTCACTGCCAGTGTTTATCTTTAGAGGAGAAAAACAAAGGAATCCCCAGAAAGGTCTTGATCCTTTCTTCTTGAAGGTGGGAGGAAAACACCTTTTGAAACTACTCCTGCTGTCAACGTTAAGGAGTTGATTTGTAAAGCCCGGGTCTTGCAAAACTACTAAATCAAAGTAAAATGGCTTTACATTTGTAAACTTTGTTTCTACTTAATGGGATTAGATAGACCACTCACATTAAACAAACAAAAACATCAGTTCAGCATCAAGACAGAACAGTAAATTAACCATGCACAGATTCTGAAATCCAGAGTGAACTTCAGCCTAGACGGTCTATTTTAAGATGGCCTGAAGAGACAGGAAGCATAGCTTCATTCGCTTTTCACACTTACTCTTTATTTAAGGCACATGCACTATAGAGTAACAAACAAAAACCACAGCAGCAGCAGCAGCAGCAGCAGCAGCAGCAACAACAACAACAACAACAACAACAACAATAATAATAATAATAATAAAACTACAAAAAGAATGACAGTCTGTACAGAATTTGGTTGGTCAGCTGTTTAAATAATATTCTTCTCAACTGAACTTCAGATGTGAGGATGCAAATCAGAGATGGTGACCTCCATCAAAATCCCCATTGATATGCAAGAAGAAAATGTTTATTTTAAAAGAAGATACAACAATAAAAATTCACTTGCTTAAAAAACAAGTTCCTTGAACATTCTCAAAATCAATTAGCTTCAAATACCTAAAGTAATAGGAGCCCCTGGTAACCGCCCTTTTGACTCTTCTCAGTGCTCCTTATCATCTTGCTTGTCTTCTAACAAATATTTTGTAACTTCTAAAATTACATATGTCTTTATTCTCCTCCATCTCCAAGTATGCAACGATGATTCAGTACTGCCATCCCTGTCCTGCCTGAGTTTATACTGACATCAAATTTCTTCATGTGGAAATCAAGTGAAATTAAAACCAGAAAAGGTTACTATACTTTAGTTTTTTGGTCTGCCTACATAGAATTTCTATAACTACCAAAAATTCAGAAACCTCTCAACAATCATGTAATCTGACTGTAGAGAAAAAAAAATGAATGTACAAGCTTGTATAGCCATGGGGTAGGTTGAGACAGGTAGGTTGATAGAGTACAAAGGTAGATGATAGACGGACCAAAGTCTTGTTCAGAGAATTCAACTGAAATGTGAACCATGAGTATCTCACTGCACTGTAGGATAATGTCAGTGAGATAACTGAGTAAAAGTATGATTAGGATACAATACAGTAATTGGCAAAGAGCAGCAGGAAAACAAGCCAACACATGTGTAGAACTTTAAGCTTGGGGATGTGGGAGGCGATGTGGAGAAAATGCTCTACAAGTTTCACAAAAACTTTTCTAAGGGATAGTTATGAATTAGGAAGAAGAAGAGAGCAATTTAGATTGCCAGGCATTGTAGGTACCACATTGGAGCATGGGCATCAAGATAAACATTGTTTCAGTTCTTAAGGTTTAACTCATTGAGACTGCTGCTATGAAGCAGTGTGTGACATTTCTAGACTAACGTCCTTTAAAATGGTATGGATTCACTGATATCAACAATGTCATCTCTTAGAAAATAAAGTTGAATACTATCAGTTAAAACAGAGGTTATAGGCATAGAGGAAATGAAATATAGACCAAAGAGGGCAGACTTAGATGTAGAATGAGAACGTCTAAATTCTTAGTGTAAATCATGATGACTAGGGGTTGGAGAGATTGCTCAGTGGTTAAGAGCTCTGACTGATCTTCCAGGCGTCCCGAGTTCAATTCCTGGCAACCACATGGTGGCTCACAACCATCTTAAAAATTATCCATGCCCTCTTCTGGTGTGTCTGAAGACAGCTACAGCATACACCTATACATAAAATAAATAAATAAAAAATCTTTTTAAAAAAGTTATGACGACTTTAGTTAGTGGTAGTAGAGCATAAACCTTTAAATTTGCCAAGATACTAGAGTATATTTCTTGTTACAACTAAACAGAAGATAAATGTAGCATTAATAGATATGGTAACATCCTTCCTTCCTTCTTTCTTTCCTTCCTTCCTTCTTTCTTTTCTTTTGTTTTGTTTTTGGTTGGATTTACCTGTGTTGCCATGGCTGTCCTGGAACTCACTCTGTAAACCAGGCTGGCCTTGAATTCACAGAGATCCACCTGCCTCTGCCTCTTGAGTGCTGGGATTAAAGGCCTGCGCCATCACTGTCCAGTTACATGATAAAATGTTAAACTGTAGGATTTTAATATGTGTATTAAAGTTTCGTGTTGTAGAGTTTAAATGAGCAACACAAAGAAGTAAAAGTAAATATCAGTAGGAAAAATTAAATCACTTTTATAGCCTAGTGTTTAAAAACTATTTAAAATGTTTCATACCATGTGTTTTGGTCATATTCTTTTTCATCCCCCAATCCTCCTCTATTCTTCCCACCTACCTATGAACCCAATTTCAAGTTCATTGTCTTTCTTTCAAGTCAACAACAACCTCCCATGTCACAAAAAAGTCAACAAAACAAAGCAAAGGACAAAACTCACTAACCATGAGCAAAGCACTTGCATAAAAACTGACTCTGTATTGTATTGATTTCTCCTGAGCCTGAGAAAATTGTTGATATACTTGGTGACCCTCCATTAGCGAAAACTCATTTTTCTTCTCTAAACAGCTAAAAATTGCGAAAAGTTTTCTTTTTGTTAGGACTGGGAATTTGTGCTCACTTTCCTTTCGATGGGCTAAGATTTTATCTGGCTTGTTCAAGCCTTGTGAATTTTATCACAGTTTCTTTGATTTCATTGCAGTCCTGTTGTGCTGGAAGACACTGTTTCTCTTGGAGTCAGTCGCCATCTACTTTGGCTCTTAGGATCTTTCTGCCTCCTTTCCCACATTGATCTCTAAACTTTGAAAGGGGAAATTTTATAAAAAATATCTTATTTGGAGATGAGTGATTCAAGGCCTCTCACAATCCACACATTGTCCAGTGTGGTTGTCTGTGGTTACCATCTACTGCAAGAGGAGGCTTCATTAATGAGGGTTGAATGCACTCATCTATGGGAACAGTAATGTGCCATTAGAAGCTCTTTCACTGCTGGGCTTACATGGCAAAACAATAGCAATAGTTTTCCACCGAGGGTCCATAACCTGAGTCTCAGATACTTGGCACCATTAACAATGTCATATGTATGTTTCATGTAGGGAGCCTTAAATCGAATCAAAAACTGCTTAAAACCTGAGCCACTAGTTAAAAACCAAACAGTGAGAAGATGCTATTCATGAAAAAGCTTTGAACTTATTCTTTTCCTTCTTATTCACTCTTTCAAAAGTTCCCGCTAAGTTCACCACTATTTCAAAGAAAAATAAAAGAAAATTCAGCTTTTAATCCTTCTGGTAATCATGACAAACATTTTATTTTAAAAATGAGGAAATGGTGTGTTGTTTAACAATTTTAGAACAGTGGCCAGAAAGAAGCGTGCAAGATCGGAAAGATGGATGAGCTGTTAAAGCACCTACTGTGCTGGTGTGAGATCTAGAGCTTGGAGATTTAGAACTCAAGTAACTGCCACATAGGCATGGTACCAGCCTTCAATCCTAGCCATGGGAAGGCAGAGGCAGGAGATTCCTCAGCACACTGGCTAGCCAAACTAGTCAAATCTACAGACAGTGTACCGTTCAAAGATTTTGCCCCAATGAATAAGGTAAAGAGCATGGGGAAAGATTCCCCAGGAGGGTAATTGCACCCTTCCCTAACGTGCAGACTCACACATACCACACACACAGACACAGAAGCACGTGTACATAATATACAACACATGCTCATATCACACACAAGCATATGCACATATCACACACGCACATTATCACACACACATGCACATTCACAGAGAGACAGAGAAGGACAAAGACAAACAAGCAGACAGAGACAGACTACAAAAGCCTCTTAGAAGAGTTTCCATGGACTGATGGCTGGTGAGGTGTTGGTTGATCTCAAGGTCTCCTACACCACACTGAGAGGAGTCACTCTTGTTCATTATTTTTCATTTCACATCTTTCCATAACAAGTCCATTTGTATGGATTATATGTACTAGGATCACTACATAAGGAATTTTCAAGCAAACAGCTTTTTCTTTTACTCGTTTTACCCATTTTCTATGGCATCCGATGGGTGTACCAGGAGAAGTGATCATGATAGTAAGAATCATTGGATTATGTGAATGAAAAAGAGTCTTAATACACAGTCTCTATAGAGTAATGGTAAGCTACCTTGTTTCCTGATGATCCCAAGTCCTTTTGTGATCTAGGGAAAATATCAAGAGAGAAAAACAAAAAAAGAATTATCTACTTTTAATTTGGCAAAATCATGTCTGTAATAGCTATTATAATTTACAACCATGTTCTCTTAGCTTTTTAGCTAAGGGGCCCTTTTCAAAGATGCTGCTTCATTGTCAACTCTGAATTTTATATTCAGACTTTTGTGATCTTCCTGTGCCTTCCCAGACACGTTTGTGGAAAGTGGAGATGAGCCAGATCATGGGATGCAAACCATATGCCGTTTCACACCAGAAACTTTTATTTTCTCTCAGGATCTGTTTACAATTGCTCTGTTCTTTTGATTTCCCAGCTTCTTGGCACCTTAGCCTGGTTTCTGCTCCTTACTTTCTATTGGTTTAGTGAACACCCCTTCCCTTGCTGCTTCTTTCTTCTTCTTCTTCTTCTTCTTCTTCTTCTTCTTCTTCTTCTTCTTCTTCTTCTTCTTCTTCTTCTTCTTCTTCTTCTTCTTCTTCCATATATCCTGGAATCTGTCCCTTCATTTGGATTTGGCAACATTTATCAGTATTTAACTACCTGCCCCTATCCTAAGATTTTGTACTGAAAATCAGCAGATGGTAAGCTTGACCCATGAGTTGTAATTAAATACAGAGTAATAATGATTATTTTTAAATTGATGATCAATTATAGCCCTTGACCTGGGTAATCTTGAATTTCTAGTTGATATATATTGAATCATCATTTTAAAAATGCTATATAGTAACAATTTTTTGAATAAGACTTTGTTCATGGCATGCAATAAAAAACTCATTTATTTAGTCAAGAGCACTAGTGGAGCCTAGATTGGCAGAAAATGTTATGTTTGGAAAAAATGCAACCAAATTATTTATCAAATATTTATACAAAGAAATGAAACAAGATTTAAGTGCAGTAGCACTAAAGGCTATTGCATTAAGATCAATAACTCTAATGCCTAATGCTTTATTGTAAACTTAATCTAATGAAACTAAACTGATTCAAAAGATGAATACAGCTTCTGCCATACCAAATTATATAAATTACATCTTTCTCGATCTTTAAAAGTCAGAGATGGAAGAAAAATAAGTTTAATATGCTTAGTAAGGCTATCCAAGCAGTGAAACAGTTTGCAAGTGAGACTGCATTTGTGTCTCTGGAATGATTGTAGACAATTTCACAGTGGCTCTTAAAATGTATCCAATAAACTTTTTCCAAAAGGACAGTCATCTAGTTATTAAAGACAGAGTGTAATTAGATAGATGCTATTGCTGGAACCTGTAAAAACATATATATATATATATATATATATATATATATATATATATATATATATACACATATATATATATATATACACATATATCAAAATGACTGAGCGATCTAAGATATCAAACAAAACTCTGAAGGTCATCTCAATGAGCCATTTCTTAAGTACCTTTGAGATTAACATTGTACAAGTATGTCTCTTCCTGTGTTTCCAACTCCTTCAATCTGTATTTATTGTTATGTGATCAAAACACCTGACATATATTTCTATGGAACTGCATGAATATCTTCATATTATTTCAGAATTCTTCTTGTGTTAATAGGGCATGAAAAGCAACTCTAACATATTTAATTCATTACTTTCTTACATGTTTCCTTTGTGAAGGAATGAGCATTTTCATGATTTTGTCCTTGAAATAGCACTGTTATGTATTCTGTTTTGAATACAAAAATGCTAACTCAGAAGGCTCATCCCTTATCTGGTAGCAAATTGAGAGGTCAGGAGGCACTAGCTGCACCCATGGATCATTATGAGACAGGCGTACAGTAGACTTAGTGGGAACTTGAGGAGGTGTCTTTAAAGGACCTGGTTCCTTTCTTAGCTTCCGTAATGCCTCGAGAGGAGCAACTCCTTTGTATCATGATGATGTACCTCATTACAGGCTCACAGCAATAGGACTAAATGACAGTGGATTGAAATCTCTAAAACTGAGTCCATCTGATTCACTCCATTTGTTTCTTTTAGGTCCTTTATGAGAAAACCAACTATGTTCCTGAAATATGAGGTCAAAACGCTTGAAGACACTGAGTGTTTGAATGGAACATCCTTATTTTCTGTGCCTTAATTTTCCTTTATCTTGTCAGACTGTTTTAGATACTTGTGAGGAAAGCAACTTATAGATGAGTTTATAGAGGATTTATAATCTGAAAGGGTTAGAGTTTTGAGCTTCTTGGGAAGAAGAATAGTAGCAGGCAGGCAGGCAGGTATGGAGCAGTAATCTAGAGCTCACAATCCATCCACAGGTGAGAGAGAGAGAGAGAGAGAGAGAGAGAGAGAGAGAGAGAGAGAGAGAGAGAGAGAGAGAACTAACTAGGAATGGGATGAGCTTTTGGAACCTCAAAGAATCACACCTTCTCCAACAAGATCATACCCCATAATCCTTCCCAATTTCACCAGCTGGGAACTAAATATTCAAATGTATGAGACTATGGGAGCCATTTTCACTCAAGCCCCGAGGAGACTTCCATATTTTAAACTCTTTTCCCCTGGTTCCTTACAGCATAATGAAAAATAGGCACTACAAATGAACGAACATGCTTATTGTTTTTTTTTTTCACTTATTTTCAATAGTTGTTCCCCAAAAAGTCCTATACTACAGGAATTTGCAAAACTGGTTTGTTTCATTGATGTATTTAGACATTTTCTGAACACTGAAAAGGGAATTCAAGATGTATAGACAAGAGCAGATGCCTAGAGGTAAGACACTGAAGTCCACAAAACTGCCACCTTTTAAAAGCAATCCAAGAAACACAAATCCATAGTGTCTCATAGAAATACATTTTACAAATAATTGGCAACATGAAAAACTCACCATCATTCTTGATTTATGGAAGAATCTTTCAGATTTCCAAAGCATGACAAAATGTTTTAACATCCCACAGATGATATGGAGGTAGTGTATGGTTTACTGTCTTGTTAAACTAAACAGACATAAATAGCACTAAATGCACCTTTATAAAACTGGGGGATTCCATTGCCATCTGTGGCAGTTACTTTTATTAAAAGCAAGACAAGGCATCATCCATCCATAGTATATCTCCGGCTAGCACTGCTGTTGTGTGACAAAAAGAAATGATCACCAATCTCACCTCCCTGAGTGTCTGATTTCCCACTTCCCCCCCAAAGGACTAACTTTCTGTTTGAGTCAGCAAGAATTGAGAAAGAGTAAATGAGAACTTCAGAGCTCTTCATTACCATAAAAATGCAAAGTAAACATTGCAGCAAGCATGCCAGATAGAATAAAGCTGTCACTGAGATGAACGTCCTGCTAGAAAAACTTCTCCACAATACTCCATGTGCTCCTTTACATGATAAAACTGACCAGTCCCAACTGTCTGCATGGGATTTGCATAACGACACTGATGAGTTATAGTAAATAAGCAAAAATATTCTGTTTAGTGAGTTTTGTCCAGCGTGTTTTCTCATATACATTTTTACTCATTTATGCACATATGATTTTTTTTGCTATTTTGGTTCTTATTGTGCAATAGGTTTCTAATTTTTCAAGCAGACTAGTTCTGAAACTGAGTCTTAAAATGCATGCTTTTGGCAATCATTTAAATCAATATAGTTGATGAGAATGCTTATTTTAATAGCTATGAAGTAATCTAGAATTCAGTTACTTGCTCCGAATCCCCCTTCTTTAAGATATTCAGTGATGTCCTCTGCAACAGTCAGCACTCTTGAAATCAATACACATGTTCATGTATCATTAACTTTCATCCCTGTACAGTAAATTTACAAAGTGAAGTTTACAAAACCATACCTGTCTTTATTTTCATGGTTAAAAAATATTTTAATAAGTTTATTTATTTTACTATATATAATAGATAATCTACAATATATAACTATTTAATATATTATCTTGTAATTTATATTTAGAAAATGTACCTTCTGATTTTGTGGTTGAGAAAAATGTGAGCTCACTCTCATTTAAAATATCCCATCAGTTATGTCTAAACAAGTAGTTATTTTTCTCTTTATTTTTTTTATACTAAGTTCTCTAGTCAAAGTTGAGTAGGAAGAAATATTTTTTCTCATTTTTCACTTTAAGAGGAAAAGTTTCAATATTTTTCATATGAGAAGCTTATCTGAGGAAGCAGCCGCCTTTTCAGTATCTTTGCTTGCCCAGATTGTTCCAATAGGTATTGAATTACATGAAATACATTTAAAAAATTGATAGTTGAGATTTTATAATTTTATTTTATTCTAATAATTCAAAGAGTCATAATTATCAATATCTAAATATTATGTTCCAGGAATAGTTCCAAGACTGGTAAAATACATTATTATATAATACTTGGTTCAACTTGCTAGTTCTATAGTTAAAGTCTCTGCAAAAGTAAAGGTTTTACAATGCACATTCTGGTGAGAATTTCCTGTCTTAGTTTTTAGATTTTTCAAAATTTATATAAGTTTATATGTCTATGTGTGTATGCACAAGTCAGTGCAGGTACCTGAGGAAGGCCAGAGTGTATCAGATCCCCTGGGGAGCAAAATTGCAAGAGGTTATGAGTCACCAGATGAAGGTGCTGGAAACCAGTTCCTCTTGAAAGAGCAGTAGCATCCTTAGCCACTGAGCCTTCTTTGCAGCCCCCAGGACTTTATGTCCTCAATAAAGTTTGGTAACATGATGCTCTAACTCTCAGCTGTTATATGCGCTGCAAAAGAACTTATGCTCCTTTAAATATTTAATAGAGTATTTCCATTGGCACTATCAAGAAGAAACTAGAATTTTTTTATACAGAAGTGTATTATTTACAGATTTATTTTTCTGAATGGGATAAAGTATAATCAATATTATGAATCTTATTTCATGTTTGAAAAGATGTCTGAGTCATTTATAGTTTCAAATATATACTTATACTTTATAAAATACTGTTATGAGCATTAAATATCTGTGACAGCATATTTTACATCAAAGATAGGTATGTCTACATATAGTGATTAATCTTTCCATTTTAATATTGTTGTATTGTTATTTATGTTTTTTCTTCATTTTACTTCAGTATGAGTAAAATTTATATATTTTTTTCAAATTGGAGAGAAAGCTTTTGTTTTCTAAAATCTATTTGGCATTCACTTACTCTAAAACTCTGTTCATGACTTCTTTTACTTCCTATATTTTTGAGATTATACTATAATTACATCATATCCCCTTCCCTTCCCTCCCTCCAGTCCCTTCCATATGCACCTCCTTGCTATCTTTCATATTGGTTACCTATTTTCATTAATATACACACACATATACCCCACCCCTAAATATAACCTGCGAAGTCTATATAAGTCTTTGCAACTTGTATGTTTTCAGGGCTGACAATATTTAGCATGTTTGTTGTGGTTCTTCTGCTAATGTTTAGGAAGTCATGTTGGTGAGAATTTATGGGTGTAGCTTCTGACATTAGCAGGAAGGTCACAGCAAGCTCCCTGAATCTTTGTTTCTAACAGTTTTTCCATTCTCCTTCTGCAGTAGTCAGTAGTCCCTGAGCCTGATGTATGGGAGGGTTTTTTGTTTTGTTTTGTTTTTTGAATTTTTTTTTTTGTAGATATATCCACTAGAATTGGGCTCCACAATTCTGTGTTTTGTCCAGCTGTAGTTTTCTGAAATTGTTTCTGTCTGTTACAAGGAGAAATTTGCTTGATGAGGGGTGAGTACTACATTTATCTGTGAGCATAAGGATAAATATTTAGAATGTAGTTAGGGATTATGGTGGTTTATTAAAGTGGTGGTTGTAGGCGCTCCTCCAAGATACATGACTTCACTAGCCATAGATAGTTGGCTAGGTTTCCAGTACCAGGCACAATTTCCCTCTTGTTGAATGGTTCTTATGTCTGATTAGAGAGCAGTTGGTATGCATGATGTTGCTTCACACATAGGGTGACTGTGCCACGCTGGTGGTTGTGATTTACCTGTGACATAGCAGGGTAGGACTGTAGGCTGCTTCCCTCCTTTGGAACCTTTCTGAATACAGGAAAGGTAGTCCTTAAAGAGGAGGCATTCAGAGCAGTTCCAGCTCAGAGACCTCTGAGATGGGTGTCTGAAATGATTGGAGTCTGCAGTAATAGGGAATTCCTTCCACCTCTGGGAAGCAACCTCAGGCAATACCAATAGGCTTTACGCTCAAGAGTTTCTGGGACAGCCTTGACTAATAACTCAAAAGCGTGCTTCTCATGCATGATGTTTGGATTTATGTTAGATGTCCTTTGGTTCTTGGAGAAAGCACTCTTAGCCCAGAACAAAAGTATATTTAAGTAAAATATATGTATATGTGACAGATACATATAATAAAAGTATTTTTTTAGGTGGCTCTGTATCTGCAGATGTGAGTACATATCCTGGGGTAACTGAAGAATCCAGAAATGTAAAGAGGAACCATTGCTTGGGTGCAGGAATTGGGAAGCGATGCAGAGGAGAGTAGCAGGTCACAAGGATCTAGGATATGGGACAGAAAAGGGACCTCTAATTAGTGAGGTTCCATGAAAATTCATAAGGAATTATACTAATTCCTACCTAACAACTACCCGAAAAACAAGACTATGAACAATGACTTTTAGAGAAACATTTATGAATTTTATTTAGAAAGATCTTATCCTTTTAGGTCCCCTTGATAAAGAGTTTTGATGATTGTTAAATGCACATATTAATTTGGTAAGTTCTATTGTTTCTCAATGTGAGTTTCTATGTGGTGTTTACAGAATGAAAATGTAGCAGTCTGGTTTCCTATCCTTGAGCTCTTTCACATGTTCTTTGCATATGCGTTACAGAGTATATAATAACACATCATTAAATCATATTGATGATACTGAACATCCATGCCCTAATACTATTGCATTTCATTACTTTTATTGATGATGAAGGATGCTTGTAGAGGTTTCTGTGCATCATTAAATTGATCATGAAGGATGATCGCTGATGTTTATAACTAGGTTTTATTCCAGAGGATAAAGTCTTCCACGTTTAGCTTTGTGATGCCTTTAAAACATAAATGGATAGTAAAATAGTTTGCTTGATTTCTCTTACATATCAGTATTTTATACTCAATCTACTACAATAATGAACAATGTTGACACATTCTGTGACATTCTTTTATTTTCCAGACTTTGTAATTTTTTTTTACAATTTTTAAGGTAACAATTTTCTCCATCTATATCTAATTTTAGAAACTCCATTGGAGTGCAGAGCTCCTTGGTTTCATCCCTGTGAGGACTTTTAATTCAGAAGCATCTAGATGAACTGCTTTCTTTCTCTCTCTCTCTCTTTTTTTTTTTGAACTACACGAAGTTTAAGACCCACGTATAACTTTTTTTTTTCTGGTTTACATATCCACAGTATCTATACTGATATAGTAAATATCCTTCTTTTAAATTTTAACAGTCCATATTCATAGCATCCCGTATAAATCAATATATACGCATATTGTACAATATAGAGATTACATTTCTATCTCCTCCAACATTTACCATTTATTGGGATTCTTATAAATGTTTGCAACTATATCCAGTATTTAATAGCTCCCATTTTATTCAAATACATTGTGAGCTTTATCAAATGACTTTAATTTTGGTCATTCTTATAATCCAAATAATATTAAGAGATTTTATAATATTGAATTATTCATATAAGTCTGGAAACAATCTAAATTTATATTAATTACATTATAAGTATTGATTTACATTAATATTTATTTATTTATTATTCATTTATGCCTTTATCTTGGGGGAGCAGAGTCTCATGTATCCTGTGATGGTCTTGAACATTTTTTGTAGCCAAGGATGACTTTAGACCTCTGATGCTCTTGCTCTCTTCTCTCAAATACTAGGATTACAGTTGTACAAAGACAATCTGGTTTATGTAGTGGTAGGAATCAGTCCTAGAGCTTCGTGAATACTTACTAAGCTCTCCAGCAACTGAAGTACATTCTTGGCCCTATATAAAAAGTTTAATTGCTCTGTAGGATTATATTTTATATGATTGATTTAGGATTTTACATTAACATATATACATGGTAATCTTTATATATTCTGAATGTGGAACTTTTTGTTCATCTATACTCTGGAAAAGTTTACAACAGTTTGGAAATCCATTCTTTAAAGGTTTAATTGTTCTCACCTGTTATTCCCTTCAGACCTTGTGACTTTTTACATATGAATACTTGAAAATTCTTTCAATTGTGATACTGTCCAGATTTTATATTCATTTGTCATATTATTTCTAACTTTAAAATCTATTGTTTTATAAAAGTAAACTTAGTCCTTTCCAATTCTTTCTGATTTCTTTATTGGTTTGGGCCATCTCTGGTTATTGTTCCAGCGTCAGGTCCCATCTTCTGTTCAATGGGAGTTGAAGTCAAATGTCCCATCTGCTCCTTCATATCAGATAACAACACAAGTCATTCAATGGTTTCTCACAATTACCTGGTTGGATGGATGAGTGACAGGTGGTCACATCAGGTGCCTGCTGACCATGACACTCCTTGTCTCTGTCCTTTCTTTCACTGTCATTCTTCCCTGGTCACCTGATACTTTTGGAAATACCCAAAGTAAATGTTTAGCACCGCAGTGCTTATCCCAGAATGCAAACTAGCCTAGGTAAAAACAACTCCACAAGAAAAAGTCCCCTTTAAAAAAATGTATGCTTCTCTTTTGCATTATATCCTGACCACAGTTTCCCCTCCCTCCCTCCCCTTCCTTTAGTTCTCCTCTTGCCTCCCATCTCCCCCAGATCCACTACCCCTCCATTTCTCTTCAGAAAAGAACAGGTCTTCCCAGGATATCAATATGGCACAAATATTTACAATAAGGCTAGGCACGCATCCTCATATCAAGGCTGGATGCAGCATACCAGTAAAGGGAAAAGGGCTCCAAGAGCAGGCAATAGATTCGAAGATAGCCTCACTCACACTGTTAGAGGTTCCATAAGAACATCAAGCTACACAACTATAATATATATGCAGACTATTCTAAGTCTTAGTACCACAGCAGAGAACATTAGGTACTGTCAGATGGTAGCTAATCATAAAAAGAAAGTTCTTTGTAAGAGTATAATCTTCAAATTCAACAGAGTGGAAAAGTTACTGTACGAATCTTGGCAGTCATCACTCCATGACCCATGGCCTCATCTTTATACTGAATGACAGAGCCGTTCTACCTTGCCATCAATGATTTTACATACTATTATTTAGTAGAAAAACAACTGGTGAAGACAGCCACCCTGTCACAATGTTGACTTTCCCTTTTTAATTCATTTTATTACCAAGTCTCCATTTGCTTAGGTGTTCCTTTTGGGATCTAATGTGAGATTTTTAAATCAGGAAAGGCTTTAATGATCATAAACAACCATTGAGGATTTAGTGTTCTGTGCTCAGTGTGAACTGCTTCCAAATAGTGACAAACTAACTCCGAAGAAAGCACAACAAACAGCGCTGTCTATCTGAAAGAAGGGGCGGCCTCCCTTGCGAGAGACAGACCACTAGTGAAAGTGCATTGTTCACTCACTTGTTATTTCGATGGCTGAGATCATCTGTTGCCCTCAGAAGATGAGTTTCTAGAGTGACTAACCTGGTTAAATGCAGGATGCTGTCTTCATTGCTGATTCGGACACACTGTAGCACTGGTCTCTATTACTGTCCTTTAATAGTGAGGGAAGTCTGAGGACTTGTGTCTGATGGACACAGCTTTCCCCCCCTGATCAGAACAGAGCGTCTGCTACATTTGTTCAGCAAGCATACTGATATTATGTGAAAAGCAAGTAATTGCCTTAGAAGACCACGGACTCTTGTCTATTTCAAGTGGACAGTGTAAGTAAGTTTGTTTCTTCCACTTGATGCATTTTTCCTGGGAAGTAATTTTCTTTTTTCTTTTTCCATGATTACTTAACAACTCTTTGATGTCCTGCTCTTAGTTATAGTTCCCCACCCAGAGTTAGCTTTCAACACCGCTCTTGGGTTTTAATGATTGCCTTAGCCTAACAGTTTCTATAAAGAATACCCCTCTGAGGATAGGCATTTATTAATGCAAAATCAATTAAGCTTGTTCCATTAAGGCTTATAATTTAACAAAAGCCAACTATAAAGGAAAATAACAGAACATTTTGCTTCTAATTTTGAAATTGTCAAAACTATATGTGTATATGCGCATATGAGAATAGTATGTTTTGACAGGGCTTGCTTTAAAATGTTGTCTAAAATACTGGAAATGCAAAAGAAACACTTGAGAAACCTACATACACTTGACATTTCTTATTTTTAAAATTGTGTTTCATTGCTAAATACTCTGCCCCTTTATATAATTTCTAGGAAATGCTGTTTCAAAGAAAAACTACTAAAATGTGAGGGTAACTATGATGAACTGCTTTCTAAAGATGGATATTTTAGCTGTTACTACATAAAAATGATAAAGTAAATAAAATGTATTATGGACATCTTTATGGTATTTCTTTATTGTTTTGAAGCGAGGAAGATAGACTAGGATCAGTTATCCCATAATGCTGGGGAAATTACTAGTTCTGCTAATAGCCCTAACCTGGGGATGGGTAGCCTAATCAAATGAGGACTGTGGATGCCAAGTTCATTTATCACAAAAAGACAATTATGATGTAAAAAGGAAATAGAATTTGCTTCAATTTTAACAAGGCCAAATTAGGAGGGTGGTGTGCTTCTGTTGATTGTTAATAAATAGCTGTTGTGATGATGCTTTATGGCTGAATTGTCTCTGAGTTGCCAGCTCCCAATAATGACATGGAGACCTTTAGTTATTACGAGGGCTTAGCCTTAGCTTGCTTGTTCCCAACTAGCAATGTAATGTAATAACCTATTGATTCTAATGTATATTCAGCCATGTGGTTTAATACCTTTCCTCAGTTCTGAATGAACATCAAACTTCCTCTTTGGCTGGATGGCAAATCCCAGCACCTGATGATTTCCCTGGGTCAATATCTTCACCAGATGTTCTGCCTGTCCTTTTCTGCTTTGCTATACGTCATGAATTTTTTTTGAGGATTTATTTTATTTATTATATGTAAGTAACTGTAGCTGTCTTCAGACACACCAGAAGAGGGCGTCAGATCTCATTGCAGATGGTTGTGAGCCACCATGTGGTTTCTGGGATTTGAACTCAGGACCTTTGGAAGGGCAGTCAGTGCTCTTAACCACTGACCCATCTCTCTAGCCCCATCAACTATTTATTAAGCCAACCAGAAGGTAGATCAGGCAGGTGAGGAACACAGGGACATATCTTCATAGAGCATACAAATAGATGATCCCAACTACACTTAACAATGAACCCTGTTGTATCTACAAAGTTGATCTTCTAAAAAAAATAGATAAACTACAAAAAAACATTTTTTTTATCTTCAATGAGTCAAGGATGCTAACTACTCTTTTATTAATTGAATATGTGAAAATATGTGGAATCTGCAAGTCCAGGCTCCAGGGTGACTTCTGTGAGCTTCAGTTCATACTTGGCACCCTACAGCAAACATTCCCCCTGTCATCTAGTGCCAGTATGTGAGAGATGACCACCTCCTGCCTACCTACGTATTTTCAGTCACCTATCCTTACCTAACACATCTCCAATCTGAATTGATTGCTTTATATTTTTGTCTGTCTTCCCCAGTGAACTTTAAGCTCTTTAAAAACCAGGAACCATGCTCATCTAATTGATTTCAAGTGTTTATTGCCTGAAATAAAGCAAGTGTCCAGTCAGGGCTAACTTTGTAAGTGAATGAGTCAATGACACTTCAGTGTTCCAAAACCCAGTGACTATTGTGCACTCAAATGACCTACTTGCAATTTGTTCTGAGTGGTTACAGGTCAGTTTGGGGTATTTGCATCTTAGAATTTGCATGTAGAAGTTATCAGTATTGAAATTTTGATACATGACTTTTTGAATACAATTGCAATCCAATATAATGTGGACAGCTCACTTTACATTTTATAATCTTTGACAACACGTGGAGATGTGCAGTAACATATAATAAAGAGATTCAACATGTTTTGTGCAGGATGCATTGAAGTCTGAATAGGTTAAATGTTCCTTTGGCTGCTTAGAAATGAGTTTTATGAGATATACAGTCTCATCTACAACCATAGAGAAGTAGAAAGTTACAAATAATTTGTGTGTGTGCATGCATGTGCTTGTAGAGTGTGTGTGTGATGGTTGCTGAGACAAGGACTGTTCACTATTTTGCTTCTTGACTGGTAATGATTCTGAGTGCATGAGAATTGGAAAAAAAACACAAATCATTAGTTCTCAGTTAGAACAGCCATTCCAAACAAAGCAATGTGTTTGGCATTTTCAGAAATGCTTTATTGGAATGATCAAGGGGTTGAAAGAGCTTGAGTTAGGTATAATGATCATTTCCTTTAAATGGTAGAAGGTCATGATGAAAGTTGCTATTTATCAGTAATTAGAGTTCTATAGAGGCCACAATTATGATATTTAGACCATTAGCAAATGAAGTTATTTAGATTTTGCTATGGAAAATTACCCTAGGCCATGTGGTATCTTATGGAGTGATGCGGTATATCCCAGTTTGTGGTCTACATCTTACCAACTCTCCAAATTCAGCTGCACATACACAGTCCATCTGGACTCACTTATTAAGGATACATTAGTGCTCAGTACAGAACTGGAGAGTGGCACCTCAGTGGGCT
The DNA here is from genome assembly GCA_036184795.1 of Tokudaia tokunoshimensis. Lineage (NCBI taxonomy): Eukaryota > Metazoa > Chordata > Mammalia > Rodentia > Muridae > Tokudaia > Tokudaia tokunoshimensis. The sequence continues at coordinate 46,595,471 of BTHU01000009.1, forward strand.
TGGAGACGAAAACAAACAACCCTGTATCTTATTAAATTTTGCACGAAATGGAAAACATTATGTGTGGTGAGATGCAGTGAAACTTATCTAATGAGCAATAAACATTTCTGAATGACCATAGTTTCCTTTGAATGATGCTTGCAGAAAAATTGGAAAGGCCTAGAGTGAGAAACTAGAAGTTATCTAGGGATAATTACACATTTTTCTAATGTGTTTTTTTCAAAACTATTAGTTGACTATTCACATCTAGAATGTCAGGCAATATGCCGATAAGGCCAGGAACAGCCCTGCCTGCATTCAGTGAGTCTGAAATATAAAAACAAAACTCCACTCAAGAGATAATGAAGACTAATTGTTGACCCCGTCACCTAGGCTCTTTTGGACTTTCAAGACTGGGAAAAGAATAATACTGTCACAGACACAGCTGACTGCCTTCACAAGCAGATTTTCTTGATCTAATTTATGTTGTTAGTCCAACTATGCTTACCATGGAGTAGCAAACTACTGTTACCTGAGCTCCTCACCTCTCAGTCACTTTGCACACAGGACAGCAGTATTAAAAGACTTTAAAAGCTGTCTTGTTTCAGGATTTTTTTTTAAACCAATTATTCAGTCTAAGGTTTCGTTTGTTTAATGACTTCCTCATCTGACCACCTAATATGCTTCCTTCTCCTTTTCCCCTTTGCATTTTATTTCTTCAGCTCTTCTTGAGCCTAGGTATGCCTAATTTAATCTTTCCTACAAAGTCAATGCTTCTGACCTTGGAAGGCACAGGGCCAAAGGCCAAATGACTTTAAATGCCAGTGTACGAGCACTTTCAAAGTATGGTGAAGTGGGTGTCACTGATGGGGGCATCTCAATTGGGGAGGGGGTATATATACTGCCAGTCACAGGCAAGTGTCAACTTGGAGGCTAAATAATTCAAAATGAAGTCCTTTTATTGGCTTTTAAAGGTCTTCTCCTTCTTGTTTATTTGAACATTTTGTCCTATTAATTGGGAGGGAGGACTTGAGGAGTTCATATGAAAGCATAAGAAGTGAAAGGGGTATTCCCAACCCTGGGTGATGAATGGACACTAGGGACTGTCACAGGAGATGTGATCTGTGGGAAATACTTATGCACACTTCTCTAAAATACTTAAGAGAATTCATCCAGAACATAAGAACATTCTCAGAGCTTGGCTGAGCCTACGACTTAATTGGCAGTGTGGCAAACATAAAGCAAGAGAAGAAATCTCAGAGGCATTAACCATATCAATATGTATCCATTGTTCCCTTGTTGGTTCTGTGATTTTCTTTTGGTTAAAAAATATCAATGCCAGATGCATGAATACTTTAACAAACGCTAGTTAAATGTGATAATTTTTACTTATATGCATAACAATTTTCTTCTCTTAATTACTTGTGGTGGATATTCCATGAATTCTAACCTCATTTGCCATTCTTTCTTCTTTCAAGTTTTAATTGTAAACTTCCTTTTCATTTCTTTCCAATATATTCATATTTTGTTGCAAAAATTTATACTATTTTTTTGAACTTTAAGTCTGTCTCTGTTCTACTTTTGATATTTTATTTATTAGTCCTTTCCACCGTAGTCACTGGGGAAGAAACCTTACATGACTTTTAATTTGCAATAGCTCAAAATTGTCAATAAAATTATTTGGGTCCTGTTTCAACATTTAGGCTTTATATAATAATTTGATTAAAAAATGTGTCATTTTAGAACTTTTGCCATTTTTGACATCTTGAATTTTATAGTGTCTTGAAATCCTATTTCTTATCTCATTTTTATACATTAAGAATAATTAATAGCATCTTCAACAAATGGTGCTGGCTCAGCTGGAGGTCAACATGCAGAAGAATGCAAATTGACCCATCCTTATCTCCTTGCACTAAGCTCAATTCTAAGTGGATCAAAGATCTCCACATAAAACCAGACACACTGAAACTAATAGAAGGGAAACTAGGGAAGAACCTTGAACATATGGGCACAGGGGAGAATTTCCTGAACAGAACTCCAATAGCTTATACTCTAAGATCAAGAATAGACAAATGGGACCTCATTAAATTACAAAGTTTTTGCAAGGCAAAAGACACTGTCAAAAAGACAAAGCGGCAACCAACTAACTGGGAAATGATCTTTACCAACCTTACATCCGACAGAGGGCTAATATCCAAGATATACAAAGAACTCAAGAAGTTAAACTCCAGAGAGGCAAGTAACCCTATTAAAAAATGGGGTACAGAGCTACACAAAGAGTTCTCACCTGAAGAATATCTAATGGCTGAGAAGCACCTAAAGAGATGTTCAACATCCTTAGTCATTAGGGAAATGCAAATCAAAACAACCCTGAGATTCCATCTCACACCAGTCAGGATGGCTAAGATCAAAAACACAGGAGACAGCAGTTGTTGGCGAGGATGTGGAGAAAGAGGAACACTCCTCCACTGCTGGTGGAATTGCAGGCTGGTACAACCACTCTGGAAAGCAGTCTGGCGGCTCCTCAGAAAACTGGGCATGACACTTCCGGAGGATCCGGCTATACCACTCCTGGGCATATACCCAGAGACTTTACCTGCATGCAATAAGGACACATGCTCCACTATATTCATAGCAGCCTTATTTATAATAGCCAGAAGCTGGAAAGAACCCAGATGTCCCTCAACGGAGGAATGGATTCAGAAGATGTGGTATATTTACACAATGGAATACTACTCTGCAATTAAAAACAATGAATTCACGAAATTCCTAGGCAAATGGTCAGAACTTGAAAATATCATCCTTAGTGAGGTAACCCAATCACAAAAGATCACACATGGTATGAAGTCACTGATAAGGGGATATTGACCCAGAATCTCAGAATACCCTAGACACAATCCGCATATCAATAGATTTCTAAAAAGATGGAAGGAGAGACCCCTGGTCCTGGAAAGACTGGATGTAGGGGAACGCCAGGACAGAGTAATGAGAGGGGGTTGAACGGAGAAAAGAGGGAGGGAAGGGGGCTTATGGGACTTTCGGGGAGGGAGGAAACGGGAAAGGGGAAGTGATTTGGAATGTAAATTAAAAAAATAAAATTAAATTAAATTAAAAAAAAAGAATAATTAATAAACAACTTGCAAATAAAAAAATATCTCACAGTGAAATCAGCCAAACCCAAAGTCTACACATCTCAATGAGCATCCATACAGAGTGAATAGCCATCCTGAAGCTGGGGAGCCTCCCACAGGAGCTTCTACTTTCGCTATCAAATATACTGTTATGCACTTAAATATTAGATGATGAGAAAATGGTAATGGACATGTGTGTCATGAAAGAGGATATAAAGTTAATTACTTTTCTCTTTTGAACTCTATCATAGATTTTTCTTGTTTTTTTTTTTTTAAATCAGTGTCAATGATCATGGTTAAAGTCAACATTTCATTAGCTGAGTATTACTTCCCATAGTTTGTCCCAGGAGTAATATGTATATGTTTATACAATGTCTCAAAAATGGTATACACACAGCAAACAAAAGTTCTTTTCTGGCATCTGGCATACTTTGGATTATAGAAAATAATCTCCCCTAAATATTAAACTTCCAAGCCAAGAGTAGCATTCCATTTTAGATATTGGAAGATATGGGTTGAGCATGGGGGCACACTCCTTTAGTTCCATTTCTTGGGAGAAAGAGGGAAGAGGATCCTTGAGTTTTGAGGCCAGCCTGGCCTGCTTAGAAAGTTTCATGGCAACCAGGACTACATAGGGAGACCCCATCTCAAAAGAAATTGGAATACTTTATACATGATAAAATCTGCAAATGCTGTTTCTAAATACATAAAAACTCACTCAATTAGGTATTAATTGATATTCAAAAAATCTTGAACTACAAAAAGTTTCACATAGCTGATGCTTTCAGATGTCTCAAAGATTGGCCTGGAATATTCCATATTGTATTCATTGGTAATAACCAGGAGAGTAATCAAAGATAAAATATTGCTGGACCACATCCAGTATGGTGGTCACATACAGGTATGGTAATAAGCAGATATGTGGGACACATATGCATTCTCCCCAGGTCCATGGAAAGGCTTACTATATTATGGCATATAATAGATGTATCTTGAAAAATCTATTCAGTTTCAATAATGCATATCTGAGGAACAAACTATGAAATCATCTTAAGTAGCCACAAAGACATTGTATTCTAACTAAAGATGCTTTTAATAAGAATAATCCAGGGACCACTCAGGTTGTGAAGTGCTTGCCACACAAGCCTTTGGACCTAAGTTTTATCCACAGCACTTGTGATAAAGAAGAAAGAAAAGAAGGAGAAGGAGGAGGAAGATGAGGAAGAGGAAGAGATAGAAGAAAGAGAAGGGTCAAGAAGGGAGAAGGAAATAGAAGAGGAAAAAGAAAGAGTAGTGATATCTTTTTATAAGCTGAGTGCCAAGGAGGCAGAAACAGGTGGTTTCCTGGGCTCTGCTGGCCAGCTAACCTAGCATTTCTGAGAAATTTTGTCTCAAAAAGATAAGACAGATGGCATTCTAGGAGCAAACCAGGAATTAATCTCTGGCATACACACCACCACCACCACCACCACCACCACCATCATACCATGAAGAATAGTCTTACTATCTACTCTCGTGAGTGGTTCTATTATCTGATCACTTTATTTTAATGGCCTAATTTTAAATGGGGAGGTTTGTTTTAATTATTTTTTATTGATTCTTTGTGAATTTTACATCATTCACCTCAATCCCACTCCTTTCCCTGTCCCTCCATATCTATCCTCCATTCTTGCAACCCCCCCCAAAAAAAGAAAACAAAACCTATGAAAGCTGCAATTTGTAACACAGCAACTTTTGCTGAAACAACTTTACTTGCAAGTATTCATTGCAATGAATCACGAATCTGGTTTGAGGCCTCTGTCTTCTACTACACTACTAATACTGGGTTCTCACCTGGACCACTCTCAGATACCCTGTTGTTGCCCTGTTTCATGGAGATCCTTCAGCTTTGGTTCAGTAGGACCAGTATCTTCATGTGCTCCATCAGTTCATAGATGGAGTAGATGTTGGGGTGGGCCAACTCAAATCTCTGGATCTGGGCCTGGGTAGTAGATGCATCGGTCAGCCTGCCTAATGAGGGGCTGGTCCAGTTCTCCTGCCTATGGCAACTGGCAAGTGATAGAACCAGTTATGCTGCACCCATGCCCCTGGGGCCAGCTCTCCAGCACTGCCACATTCTGTACCAACCTTGAGACAGGCATGGCTAGTTCCGTACCACCCTTGGATATCAACAAGTTCCCAGGAAGCAGCCCAGACCGAGGACATTCACATGGTCTTTGGTGGCAATGTGAGACATGGTCATCAACACAGATCTCTGCTCTTGTAGGGTCATAGAACCATAGGTGACCCTTGGTGGCACCATGGGCCTGAATATCACAATGGCCTCAGGTAACAGTGCAGGTTACTCATACTGGGTTGTTCCTCACCATCCATAAGTCTTCAGTTCCTCCTTTCTTCATAGTGTACAAACTGTTCTGCTTCTCTTTCTCTCCTACATATCTACCACATATTTACACATTGTAGTGGTACCCACCCTGTGCAAGCTGCATAGCAACACACAGGGACCTCTAGAGAGTTTTAAATTAGAAATATTTATGGTGTTTCATATATTCTAATTTCCCCTTGATAAACTTTACTAAGGAAGAAAACTCAATAGGCATATTATTAACTACTTTTCTGTTTGTAAGATAAATTCTTTTGTTTCATCTACCTATACTTTATGACACCAATTAGCTTTGAAATAGAGCTTTGTAACACTATAGAAAAAATAATTTGTATGGTCATGTATTTGTTTTCTCCCGGTAAACATGAAATCCAAAGTAAATTCTCAATGTTAGCACCTAGACATTTCTGACCTTCACATGTTAGACATTGAAGAAGAAAAAGAAACACTATACTATAAATTAAAATAAGGCAACAAATATTAACAGTGCAGTCACTTCTGTAAGTGAAAATATTTTGAACTTTCCTTGGGCCTCAAACCATATTAAAATTTTTACCGAAGTGATATTCACATACCAATATGCATAAGTATATATGCAACTATACACATAATATATACAAAAATCAATAAATGACACAGCACAAAGGAAGTGGTAGAGATGAAGTTTTAAAAGATCTGGAAATAGTGATTCCTTTTGTGTTTATATTAAACTCACTGGCTTAGTTGCTAAATGGAATAATAGTTGGAGTTATCCTTAGTTTATGTAATACATACTGATTTATTGTTCCTTGATATTACAATATAATGTTTTTGATATTTGATTTTATAACATTAGGGGTTTTGTGGATTTGTTGCTGTTTGCAATACTAGGGAATTGAGTCTAGGGCCTGAGTAATATTCTATTATGTAAATGTAATATATTTTCTTTATCAATTCTTCTGTTGAGGGACATCTAGATAGTTTTCAATTTCCAGCTATTATGAGTGGAGTGGTAATGAAAATGGTTGAGCAAGTGTCTCTGTGGTAGGATGAAGCATCTTTATGTTACATCCCCAAAAGTGATATACCTGGATCTTGAGATAGATTTCCTTTCACCTTCCTAAGGAACTGCCACACTGATTTTCATAGTACTTGTACTAGTTTGCACTCCCACCAGCAATGAATGGGTGGTCCTCTGATTTCATATCCTTGCCAGTGTGAACGGTCACTCTTTTTATTGGTCCCAACCATTCCAAGAGGTGCATGATGAAAACTCAAAGCCGTTTTGATTTGCATTTTCCTGATAACTATGGATGCTGAACAGTGTTCCTCAGCCAATTTAATTTCCTATTTGGAGAACTCTGTTTAGATCTCTACCCTATTTTTAATTGGGTGGTTTTCTTGATATATAGGATGTTTTTGGTTTTTTTTTTTTTGAGTTCTTTATATATTTTGGAAATTAGCCCTTTATTAGATGAGTAACTGGTAAACATCTTTTCCCATTCTGTAGGCTGCCATTTTGTCCTTTGTCCCAATAACAGTGTCCTTTGCTGTCCCAAAACTTTTCAGTTTCATGAGGTCTCATTTATTGTTTGTTGATCTTAGTGCCTGTGGAAATGGTGTTCTGTTCAAAAGTCTTTTTCTGTGCTAATAAGTTCAAGGCTATTCTCCACTTTCTCTTTTTTTAGGTTCAGTTATCTGATTTTATGTTGTATCTTTGATTCTATGGAGTTGAGTTTTGTGAAGGGTATAAGTATGAATCTATTTGGATTCTTCTACATGTAGTTGTCCAGTTGAACATTTGTTGAAAATGCTTTTGTTTGTTTGTTTGTTTCCCTCTGTGTATTACTGGATTCTTCATTAAAAACATCTGGGGTCCATAGATGTGTGACTTTTTGCTTGAGTCTTCAAATCCATTGATCTCTCTCTCTCTCTCTCTCTCTCTCTCTCTCTCTCTCTCTCTCTCTCTCTCTGTGTGTGTGTGTGTGTGTGTGTGTGTGTGTGTGTGTGTGTGTGTGTGCGCGCGCGCGCGCGCGCGCGCACGCGCCAATACTATAGCTCTGTAGTTTGAGGTCAAGAATGGTAATACCTCCAACAGGTTTTTTAATATTCAGGATCGTTTTGTATGTTTCTATATTAAGCTGAAAATTCTCCTTTTAAGATCTGTGAGGAATTATGTTGAATTTTGATGGGGATTGCATTGAAACTGTTGACTGCTTTTGATAGAATTTTTTTTATATTTTTTATTATATTAATCCTACCAATCCATAAGCATAAGAGATCATTCTATCCTTTTGATATTTTCTTCAATATCTTTTTTCAGTGTCTTGCTTGTTTAGATTAAAGATACCTCAACATACTTTACTTTTTGGTGACTATGGTGAAAGGGGTTGGATTTTCATTCCATTTGTCATTTGTAGATGACTGCTGATTTCATCCTATTCAATTTGTTCATATCCCACTGATCGTTCTCAATTATCTTACTGCTCTAGCTAAGACTTTAAGTACTATGTTGAATAGATATAGGAGAGAATTGAAACCTTGTCTTTTTTCCTGAGTTTAGCAATATTGCCTTGAATCTTTCTTCATTTAAATTGGTATTGACTCGGGGCTTGCTGTAAATTGACTTTTCTATGCTGGAGGTATGTCCTTTGTTTCCTCTAAACTTTCAGGACTTTTATCATAAAGAAGTGTTGGAGTTTTGTTAAATGTCTTTTCTGCAGCTAATGACTTGATCATGTGGTTTTATTATTTCAGTTTTTTTCAATATGGCAGATTTATATATGCCAAATTATCCCTGCATATCTGAAATTAGGCCTATTTGATCATTGTGGATGATCTTTTTGATGCGTTCATAGATTTAGTTTACAAGTATTTTATTGAGAATTTTTGCACCTATGTGTATATCGTCTGTAATATTCTTTCTTTGTTGGATTTATATGTAGTTTAGGTATTGGGGTAACTGTTACCTAATAAAATGAATTGGATAATGTTCCTTTTTTTCTATTTTATGAAATGACTTGAGGAATGTTGATATTGATATTGGTAGAACTCTGTGGTAAAATTATCAGGCTTTAGCTTTTTTGGTTGAGAGACTTTTAATGACTGGTTCTATTTCATTAGGATTTATAGCTTAAATGATATTGATTTAACTCTGGTAAGTGGTACATATTGAAAAAATTATCCATGTATTTTCAATTTTCCATTTGATGGAATATAAGTCTTTAAAGTATGTCTTTATGGTTCTCTGGGTTTCCTCAGTGTCTGTTCTTGTGTCTCCTTTTTCATCTCTCGTTTTGTTAATTTATATCTTCTCTCTCTACTGTCCAGTTAATTGGACTAAGGGTTTTTATCAATCATTGATTTTTCTCAAAGAAGCAACTCTTCGTTTAATTAAGTCTTTGTATTTTGTTACCTTATTTGTTTGTTTCTATTTTAGTGATTTCAGCCCTGAGTTTGATTATTTTTTGTCATCTACTCCTTTTGAAATTTGATTTCTTCTCTTTGCTGTAGAGATTTCAGGGGCATTATTGAATAGCTACAATGGTGAGCACCAATCCTTACCACTATTAATGATACTCTGTTATGCTAGCAGACAGCACCATATTGTCCTCTGAGAGGCTTCGCTCAACAACTGACCCAGACAAATACAGACACCCACGACCAAACAGTGGATGGAGCTTGGGGACTCTTATGGAAGAACAGAAGGAGAATTGTGGGGTCCCAAAAGGGATAGGAACTCCACAGGAAGGCCAACAGAGTCAACTAACCTGTACCCTGGGAGCTTTCAGTCTGAACCACCAACCAGAGATCTTTCTCCATTTTTTAAAAAATGTAGGCACTTAGTGCTATGAACTTGTCTTTATTGTATCTCTTACATTTCTAACATCAGCAATGTTATTGTGTTGCTCTGATAAAACAATTTGCCTGTGTTGGGAAGTGTACAAAAAATAATAGGCTCCTCAAAGCCATTTTGTAATTAAGTTAACATCATAGATTTATAACATACTCATTTTCTAATATCAGTTAACTCTTCAGAACTCTCTTTTGGTAAATCTCATAGTCCTTTTCATATGGAGTCTTTTTTGACAAACGAATGATAATACATTGAAATATAATACAACTTCAGCAGGATTGCTGGTTTAGGGAGTTTGTTTTTCCAGTTAACAAAGACGTATGGCATGGAATTTGTCACTTTATTAGACATTGGTAACATCACAGGGATGTGACTGTATAATACTATAGTCCATTCACTGCTTCTAATGATGTAAAGAATCATTTAAAATTTTTACAACTACTACAAATGCGTTTTCACAGAGCTGCAGACAGATTAAAGCATAACATATAAACTACACTTCACTGGGTCTCTCTCTCTCTCTCTCTCTCTCTCTCTCTCTCTCTCCCTCTCTCTCTCTCTGTGTGTGTGTGTGTGTGAGAGAGAGAGAGAGAGAGAGAGAGAGAGAGAGAGAGAGAGACAGAGACAGAGACAGAGAGAGACAGAGAGACAGAGAGACAGAGAAACAGAGAGAAAGAAAGAGGCAGATAACAAAGAGAGACAAAGAGAGGAAGACAGAGAGGGGGCAATCAAAGCCTTTTTCTTACTGTCTTTGATGGTGTCATAACATTTGAAACTGGTGCCCCACCCTCCATCAGCTGCCTTATTCTATTGGCTCCAGTGACCAGCCTTCTTGGTTGGCTTCCTGATTCCCTGATTAATTCTTTGTTTCCTGCACTGGCAATCCTCTCTGTTTCTTTGTTCAATCACTGACACTTCCAAGTTTCAGACTTTGGCCCTCAGTTCTTTTTTCTGTATATTCTTTTCTCAACTGTGTTCGTGATTTTTAAAGATAAATTACCAGATCCTTCTCATTTAAGTTTTGGCACCATGCATATATATAATTTGTGACATTTTCCCTCATGGATTTTCTGTTGTAACTGAAAGTTCACAAATATCTCCACTTTGTAACTCTCCATCAGTGTGCTTACTTTTAAATGATGGTGAGATATCTTAATACATGTCTGTCTTTGACATATTCTACAGTCAAATTTCAAACAGTTAAAATTCAACGTTTGTTGGTTTTTAACTATATTATTTCTATATAGACACATTGCTCTGGTAGGATTGTTAAAATAAAATAACCCTTCAAAATCAGTGCCATCAAGTTCCTGATCTTCCCTGTTAAAGGAGTCTGTCTTCTACTCTATCAGTTGTGATATATTCTATTTCCTACCAAGGCAACTTTTAGTTCTTCAACTTGGGCTCAAGATCCCAACCTATCTGTCCTTATTCTCTCTTTTACTATGTACAGCTTTGTCTTTGAATGAAAGATGTTTTCTTGATTTCCTTCATCAGAAAGCACAGTACATTCATTGATGGTTGATATGCCTGGCATCTTCATTCTTTCCTCATGAATCTCAGGCTTGCCTTTTAAATCTCACTTCCAAATAATAAGGTTGCTTTATAAACATGGCCTCTGAGTTTGCTCACTGTTTAATAAGAGGTAGAGAAAAGTCTCTTGAAGCAGGAGACATATTTAATAGAATGTTCTACCTGTGATTGTAGAGGAATGCACACAAAATATATGATCGATCACTAAAAGTAAATAGAACAGTTTCCTCAGATTCTTAACCATTCACATTATTTCAGTACCTTATCTAGTCATTGGAAAATGTATAATGCACTCTCTTGCCACCTTGCTCTTGCTTTGTCCTCTTCTCCTGTTCCCCCCCCCATTCCCCCACCCTCTCCACGTGTTCATAGTCCATCTCTACTCCTCTTCTCTCTCTCTCTCTCTCTCTCTCTCTCTCTGTCTGTCTCTCTCTCTCTCTCCCTCTCTCTCTCTGCCTTTCTCTGTCTCTACTCCCTTCCCCATACCCTGAATAAACTCTATTATATACAAAAAGGAAAGAAAGAAAGAAAGAAAGAAAGAAAGAAAGAAAGGTATAAGGAACTTCAGAACTTAAGGACAAATGACATTACCTTTTAAATTATGAGCTCCCATGAAAAGAGAATAAACATCAAATCATTGATATATTTTGATTAAGGGGAATAATTTCACAGGTCTGGCCCTAAATTTATTCTAATTTATTAACAGGAAACACCTGAAACTAGTTGCTGTCTGGTTTATAGAATATGGCTTTTTTCCCCTTTTCCATTTAAATAGAGAAGTAATTTTGGTAAATATTATATTCACTTATTCACTTATATTTAGAAATATAGTATTCTTTGTTTCCATGGTTGGCTGAAATTCTTTAATTAAAAGTGATTTTAATTTGGAAACTTAAGACATTATGAATTAAGTGAGTTATAGATGAAGGAAAATGCTTGTAGTTATACTCTGGGTGTTCTATAAGCTATGGAAAATCTACTCAGAATAATCTTAATATATTCATTAAACTGAAACTTCTTTTGTTGAATTATAGGAGTGAATTTTTACATTGTGGTTGTTGCTGAGGATTCTGTTTTCTCCCAGGCTTTTCACATTAAGGTTCCTAATCTCTTAGAAACTTTCAAGCATACATTGTATAAAGGAGTTTATCTTTCAGATATTGCAAAATGAATTGAAATTTGCATTTTGTTTAAATACTTACTAATTTAGGAGTAGTATTTCTGGCAACTGCCACAGACTGTTTCTGCAGGATGAGGAGATGAGTAACAGAGCTGGGACAGCTGACAGGTAACTGTGGACTCACATCCTAGATACTGCACATGTACCAGAATCTGCTGGGGTACCTATCTGAGTGAGGATGGTACAGAATCTTGCTGCCCAATGGAATGACAACATATTTGTAAGCTTGTCAGGGTTTCCAACCTACACTTGGTGAGAACATTCTATATGCAGCCAGTAATGTGCATTTCCTGATATTTGATAATAACACATTTGAATAGGAAAAGTGGTAAGGAAATCTGAATCTTAAGTCACAGTCATTTGATAGATATAATATAGGTAAATCTTCTATTAACAAAATACCTAGAAAATCAATTAATCACACAAATATACCTAGAAATATTGAAACATAATTATTAGATTATTTTAGACAAATTTTATCAAATCTACTCTTCCTTTCTATTTCACTAATTCAACATAGGAATGGACATTATAACAACTTACAATGTACTTTTTACTATTTTTAATTATTTTTTATTATTAACTTTGTAGACTTATACATCATTGTACATATGTAACACCATTATAAGTTTTAGAGCTCTATTGGGGATATAATTCTAATAATACAAGGCAGTAAATGTGATTGTGTTAGTATTTCTACTGGTGTGATAACATGACAGGGACAAAAGCAAAGTGAGGAGGAAAGAGCTTACTTCTTATACTTCCAGGTCCATCCTTCACTGATGGCAAATTTTCTTGAATAGCACTTCTCTCTGCAGACTACTCACAGAATGTTCCTATTGACTTTTTCTTTAATAGACCTGCATTGCCATGTCTTATATAGCTGTTTCCACTGGATTTGAACATTTCCTTTTGAAAGAGGAGTCTTATAAAACTTGCCAAACTCAAAAAGCTCATGAAACTCACAAGATAAATAAGACCACTCCTTGACGTGAAGGAAGCGGTGACAGCTGCTGACTTTGTGAGAGCTTTTGAGGTTGTACCTGCCTGATATTGTTCAATGGACTTTAGCACAGGAGACAGTCTGAGTCGTAACCCATACTGGGAGAAGCTTTACAGTGATATAAAGTCCAAGTCACTCATGTGCCTGCAAAACCACTGGTGCACCAATGTAAGGTTAGACAGAATCTCTTTTTTGCTGTGTTATTATCATCTCTATCAGAGTAAATAGAAAAAAACTACCCAGGAAGAGTTGCATAATATTTTTTACCTTAATAACACAAAAATAATGAGTTTAGAGACAGACAGGCTCTTGATTTGTTCGAAAATATATTTAATGAGTGTGAGTCACTCCCAAAGCTAATGCTCATGCATACTTTACCTACACAGCATGAAATGGCACACATCCTCACTCTAGTAACAATTGTGGGACAGTCCCCTAATATGGTTAAAAGGACGAGACTATACTATCTGGGGGAAGATCATCCTTTGAAAGAATCCCAAGGCAACCTTCTTAGAGCATGTGCTATGAGATAAAGCGTTTTCCCCTAAGAATGTGATCCATTGTGTGTGGGAGTGGAGATATTCCCAAAATGACATTCGAACTGAAAAATATTTTCAATTCACTGAACTAATATATATGCATTAGAATTGTAAACAGTTTCTTAAGGGAATTGTGTGGTCCCTGACACAGTAAATTAAATACAAGGAAATACATGAGAGATCAGTCTCTAATGAACTGATTTCTAGAAGACAGTTATCACAAGTTCAAGTCTTCATGAATAGCAAAGACTAGACCAATAGAGGACAGACAAATGTTAATGGGAATATTGGATGTGAGATAGTGGTATTTAATGTGAACTTCACATGGTCCAATAAGATTGTGTTCTAGTTGAACTAAGAAATAAATTCACCAGGACCGGCATGTTGGCATGAGACTTTATTGACCTTGCACAGCTCCATGGTAGGTTCAATGATTTAGACTGGGATGAAAATCATGTTTTTAATTTACTAAAACACGCTGGAGGGGATGTTAAAATAGATAAAGCAGACTATGAGTCCTATCCATGTGACTCAGGATTGTGTTGAGACAGTTCGTATAGAAGAAATTGATAAGCCAAAATTTTAATCGATTAACTCTAGAAACTATTATTTGAAGATAGTGTTTTTCAACACAAATTTCACAATGTATATGATCTCCTAATTTTCTGTTGTGTTCTCGAATTCCAGATTCTTCCCTCAGCAAACAATAAAACAAAAATGACATGTGAAAAAATACCAAGCAAACAGAAAAGATCATAGATCTCTCTACCTATATACTTTTATATCTTTTCTAAGTGTAAAGTATCATGTCTGTTATTTTGTTAAAAATTTCATATATATATTTCATATATATATATATACATGAATGACTGTTTTATATGTGCACCACATGCATTTTCTGGATTAGAAGCAGGAGCGTGATCCTCTGAAACCAGAGCTACAGGCTATCGTGAACCTCCACGTAGATGCTAAAAACCAAACCAATATCCTCTACAAGAGCAGTGTAGACACTAAGTCATCTCTCCAGCCCCACTTTTAACTTATTTTTCTTGATTCTCTTATATACTCACAATATTATGTATTTTTTTTCGCTTAGATGGATATTCACAAGTATTTCTAGTTTAGCCCTTTGGCACAACTTACATTTAAAATGAGCATTATAATGAGCACTATTGAATTTCAACTGATTTAGTTGAGTATTATCTAGGATATTAATAACAGAGATTCTTGATGTGCCTTTAAGGATGTTTTCAGACTGAATTCACACTGCTGTACCAGCAAACTGAGGAATGGTTGGTTACCTTGAACATGGATGACATAGATAGATAGGCTGCTGTCCTAGAGGGCAAATGCAAGCAGAAGGAGGCACCTGAATAAGCAAGCTGTACTCTTAGTTACTATATTTGCTTTGTTGCTGGTGTGGGAATTATGCTCCAACCTACTCAGATTTTGAACAATATCTCTTCAGGGGACTCAGAGGCCTTGGACTAGGTTATATCATTGTTCTCTCATACTTAGACTAACCAGATACTAATTTTTGTGGCTTTCTGGTTTACAGAGGACCAGTATGAGACTAAGTACTGCCAGGTAAGTCAGTCTAACCAATCTCCTGTTATTATTACATATTCTATTGGTCCTCTTTCTTTAGAGAACTTTAACACGGGGCTTATAAAAGATTTTTTTAAAAGGAATATATGCTCCATGTGTGTAGCAATGAAATCACCACATTAGAATTATATTAATTATATTATTGAATACACAGAGGTTTGCAGGAATAAACCCATGATTTTTTTTCAGTGAAAATCTTTTTTTTAAATATTTTTTTCAATTTTTATTAAAAATAATTTACATTCCAAATCATTTCCCCTTTCCCGTTTCCTCCCTCCCCGAAAGTCCCATAAGCCCCCTTCCCTCCCTCTTTTCCCCATTCAACCCCCTCTCGCTTCTCTGTCCTGGCATTCCCCTACATCCAGTCTTTCCAGGACCAGGGGTCTCTCCTTCCATCTTCTTGGAAATCTATTGATATGCGAATTGTGTCTAGGGTATTCCGAGATTCTGGGTTAATATCCCCTTATGAGTGACTGCATACCATGTGTGTTCTTTTGTGATTGGGTTACCTCACTAAGGATGATATTTTCAAGTTCTGACCATTTGCCTAGGAATTTCGTGAATTCATTGTTTTTAATTGCAGAGTAGTATTCCATTGTGTAAATATACCACATCTTCTGAATGTAAACCCATGATTTTTAAAAAGCAAATTTATCGTTCTTTTCAAAATTTATGTAAAATCAATCTAACATTACTACAGGCTGCAGTATGCTGATAGAAATCACCATGTTACAATTATGAGATTGATTCTAATTATAAATAAAAAATATTCACTTATTATCTGATTTATTACTAATAGTATTTGTGTTTAAATGTATGTTTATTAAATTCTTTACTTAGGAGAACTACATAATAATTAACCTATATATTTTACACACTTTAAATATATATTTACATATAAATTAAAAAAATACTCCTTTCAAGCACTGATATTGTTTCTTGCCTCCTTCAAAGACTGGCTACACTGTGAGGGATAAGCCAGGCCTGCAAGCTTCAGAGATATTGATAAAACCAGAAATTGTTTCCAATAGTTACCATCAATCTTTGATTCTGGATTTGGTCATATATTGTTGTAACCTATTATGTTGATTTCTTTAAAAGCCCTAAAGTAAAATTTAATAATAGTTTTCTGTTGGTGGTAACTTGTTGCTTGCTAGACTAACAACTGTATTTTACTGCTTAGTCTAAATGGAGTGACATCACAGAATGGAAGTATATGATGATAATTCTCCAAAGTTAGCACCCAGTTTATTATGACTTCAATTATAGCAAAAATTTGTTTCATTGCTATTTTCAGAATAGATGGTCATTTTTATTTAATCCTTGTTGATCTGAGACAAGGTAATTGATTAAGGGCTTAGTCAGCCAGATCTCCTTTTAAGAAAACATTAAAAATAATCAATCTTGCAGATTAAAGATCCAAGTAAAGGAAGCAAAGGAGATGTATATAATGACTGCCTTCATCAAGGACTCATATGTAGTAAAACATCATTTACTAAAAGCACAATTCATATCTTTGTTCAAGGAATTAAGATTCCCATATACAATTTAAATAACAATATTTGATAGAGTGGAAAACAAAGAGATGTGCACCTTCTTTTAAAAGATCTTTATTCTATACTGTATAACAAAATCTTTCTTAATAGAACATCCTTTAAACATATAAGAGCTGTTTCTTTGGAGAAAGTCTGCCATATTCTAAATCTTGATAATTTGTATTAGTGTTGTTCAAATTATAATTTTGTTTGTACATTTTAATGTATTTGTCATAAATTAACTTTTACTTTCTTAAATGTTTATACATGTGCTTATTTGTGGGTATGTGCACATGCCCTCCGAGGTCAGAACAAGAAGTTGGACATCACCTGAATCTGGAGTTCTGGAGGGTTTTGATCTGCCCCATATGAGTACTACTGGAATACAAACTTGGGTCATTTAGAAGACCAGAATGCTGCACTTACCTACCTAGCTTTTGATCCAGCTCTGTAAATTAACATCCTTAAGAGGCTTTGTTTATATCTTTGTTTTTCCTGCTGCTGTTGTCTTAGTCACTGTTCTAGTGCTGTGACAAGACACTATGACCAAGGGGATTATTTAAAAGAAGCCATTTAGTTGGAGGATTGCTTGCAGTTTCAGAGGATTAGTCTGTTAACATCATGGTGGGAAGCATGGCAGCATGCAGGCAGGTGCGGTTTTGTAAAAGTAGCTGAGAGCTTTACATCCTGATCCACAGGCAAAGAGAGGGACTGAGCCTGGTGTGAACTTTTGAAGACTCAAAGTCCAGTCTTAGCTGCGCACCTCCTCCAGCAAGGATCATACACCTTAATCCTTCTGTACAGTTATCAACTAGAAACTAAACATGCAAATATGTGAGCCTGTGGAGGGCATTGTTATTCAAACCACCACAATAGTCTTTCATTGAATCTAGTTTTATAGAAGAGAATAAAATATGTTGGGAATTAAGCTGTTTTCATGTATATTGTTCAAGTTTGTTTCTCTGGTGCTGTGATAAAACGTGATTACAAGCAATCAGGAAGGATTTATTTGGTATTGTATTTGATTTTATAGATAGATAGATAGATAGATAGATAGATAGAGAGAGAGAGAGAGAGAGAGAGAGAGAGAGAGAGAGAGAGAGAGAGAGAGATAGACATACAGGTACACACACACACACACACACACACACACACATATTCGTAGTCAGTCTCCCAGATTTTCAGAACTACTATGGGTGTTGAAGAGAGTAGCCCAAGTTTCTTCTGCATCTGAGAGATGAAGCGAAGGCATAGAATATGACTCTCATATGCCCCATGTTGGTTTCTTACTCTTTATTGGATGAAATCATCTCCTTCTACATCTCAAACCTGTTAGTGATAGAATAGCTTTGGTCAGTGTAGTGGCTATTCCTGGTTGTCAACTTGACTAAATCTGGAATGAACTAATCAAGAATTGGAAGGCTCACCTATAACCTAATCTGGAGGCTCAGAGATACAAGTTTCTGACCTGGAGATCTTGATGCATAGTGACTATGAATTCCAGAAGATTAAGATTAGGAGATCTCTGAGTTTAAGGTCATCTGGGATTAAAGGCATGGTGGCACACGCCTTTAATCTGGGCCACACCCTTTGCTGGAGACCTATATAAGGACATTGGAAGAAGGAAAATTCACTCTGGCTTTTCCTGGCCTGCCTCGTGGGACTGAGCAACTGCTAGATCTTCAGGCTTCCATCCACAGCTGCCTCGTGGGACTGAGCAACTGCTAGATCCTTGGACTTCCATCCACAAGTACTGCTGACTATTGTAAAAGAGTTGGACTCGAAGCTGCAAGTCATCGACAAATTCCCTAACTATATAGAGACTACCCATACATTCTGTGACTCTAGAGAACCCTGACTAATACAGTCAGTCTCAGCACCATAGCGCTTACATATTTCCAGATGTTCTGATTGTTTCAACAACTGCCTCTCAAGTGAACATTCACGCTGCAGTTGCTGCTGCCCTTCTGCTTCCTGTAAGAATTTGCAGATCTTTCTCAGAGGGACACAGTCACAGCCACACAGGCCTCTTTTTTTTGTGCTTAAACAAAGCCCATGAAGGTCAACTATTTTATTGTTATGATGATTTTACATATATAAAAATCTCCAATGATTGTATCAGGTCATGTTTGCATAGGCTAGACTTCATGACTTATTATGACAAACACACACATGCTATGACTACTATATTAATACTGATCTTATTGTCTAGCCCATAAAATGTAGTTATCCACATTTGGCTTACAATAGCCACTGGTGTTTACAGTCTATCATCATAAGGTTCAGTTCAGATTTATTGGAGGAAGGGGTGTTGCCAGTAGTGCAGTTGACAATACATATAAGCATTTATATACCTCCCTTAGTGGATGCCTCATGTACATTAAAGAGGTGTTAAAAAATCTTGTCTTCTCAATTTAACTTAAAATTATATTTTTCTAATCTAGGTGATGTATGAGTTTTCATATGTTTTAATCTTTTCTGGACTTTCTCAAATTTATTATATAAATCTTGCACATGCCTTCTTTTCTCTCATGGATTACATACATTTTATCTTTATTTTGGCAATCACAAAACAGAATTGCATAAGAATTGAAGATGCTGGTATTCCATTCCCAGCACTAGGTCTGTGTGAGGTGGGAGGAAGGGGGAGGAATATAAACTGTACACAAAAGTCTACAAAGTTCTGGGCTAGCCCCTGATATGGAATAAAGGTGAAATGAACATTAAAAAAAAAGAATTGAAGATGCTTAAGTGATTCCAGAACCAAATATATGTATGTATATGTATATGTGTATATATATACATATACATATACACATACACATACACATATATATTCAAAAGTCATGTGTCAGGCTTAACAGTGAGAACAGGTAGGGAACAAAAGCAGATAGGAGACATATAAGATATGCTATTTAATACCAGGCTTGTGAGATCCAAAATTATAGCTTTTTTAAATCTTGCAATAGACAATCCAGATCAGGAAGGACTACAGAAATTGAGAATAACAAATACTATAAAACTATATAAATGTTCATGGGTTTTCATTGAATGATATTGTTTAGCCCAGAACCTAAGCAATAATTAAACAAACAATTCAAAAATTTAACTACCTTATGACAGCTTTATCTTGTTGATAGTCTTCCAGCATTTGTCTCCTTAATCTTCATAATTGTAGTCACAGAATCTGTTCTCTTATTATCTGATATAAGTTGTTCCTCGAGGTGCTGCTCTTCTATTGAATGCACTTTTAATAGTTCCATAGAGAATTAACCAAGCTGTATCCTGTGAGTCAATTAACTGTTTTAGTAAATGAATTTTTATTTGAGTATTATCATGCACATTTGTTTCTATATTATGTATCCATTGTTTTGTGTTACACAGCACAGATGAGTATCTGCTACAGACTGTAGGGTCTGTAATCTTGTACCTTTAAAACACCATAAAGGAAGTAAATACATATTCGGTAATTGAATAGAATGAACACATTTCTAAAGCAAAATTTCATTTAAAAATTTAATAAAGAAAGCACTGCAGGTGTGTAGAAACTAATGTGAAATTATTTGGTACATACCATCATACAACCAAAGATTGTCATAAAACCATATTTACAATATGAAGCTACTAACAGAAATAACATGCTCAGAGGCAAAGTTTATAGAACTGGAACTTAGTAGATAGTACAATTTCTTCACCCACTTGTTTGTTCACCTACTTTATTTATCACAACCTTAGTATGCATAAGCCAGTAATGAATTCTGATTTTCAAATTCAAATGTGTTAGGGATGATAACTATAATACAAATTCTCACAGAATTTATGATGGTTCAACTTAAAATATTTCTCTCCCTCTTCCTCTCCCTCTCCTTCTCCCTCTCCCTCTCCCTCTCCAAAAAAGCACTGTCTCACTATGTATCCCTGGCTGGCTGTAATTTTCTAGGAAGACTAGGCTGGCCTTGAACTCACAATGCCTGAATATGTCTCTTGAGTTATGCAATGAAGGTGTGCACCACCATGCCCCACACCATATATATAATTGTAAAAAGCTTAGTTATATAGTTTTTACTTTCAGAACATGTGGTATAGAGATATTTGACAGTTGATTATTAAATATTCCTTGTGTTAGATTATTTTGCCTTACTAAAGGTGTTTGCAAATGCTCTGAGTATAATTATTTTAGCCTCAATGTGCAGGAGGTCATGCATATTCTGTACTTTTCACTTATAATATTTTCAAATTGTAGTGGGCTTATCAGGATATCATCTGGTTGTACGCCAAGAAGCATCTGTAATTCATTAGGGAGGAAAATATTAAATAATCAAAGCGCCTTTAAAAGACACTGGTGCGATACATGATGAGGTGATAAATACTGAGTCAGTGGCTACCTTTTTCTGAGAAATCTCTGCATTGTGTGTTGGGAGTGTGTAGTGGGAGTGATTGCATCCCCTTGGGGACACTTAAATATGTCAGGAACCATTTTCCTTGTTACAACTTGGAAGAATGGGATGGAAAAGGTGCTACTGTCATCACTTGGAGAGAGTCCAGGGAAAGTGTTAAACACAGTGAAGTACAGGCACCTCCACCATCCCCACCCACACAAACGAAAATTAACAGTGCAGAGGCTGAAATTCTTATTAAGTACAAATCAATGTGAAAACAGTCAGCCTAGTGTTCCCTGTTTGAAGACTAAGGTAAAAGGCATAGCTAAAACAAAACGAAGATTAATGTGTTGGAGAAATTGAGAGAATTCCATATCATTGGCTAGCAGGAGAAACGAGAGTAAAAGTCAGAAAACAGACTTTGTAGATCATTGTAAGAAATCCGGATATATTATAAATGCCAAATGAGAGCCTTGTGGTGAGCAACAGCATGTCCTATTTTTCAGATATCACTTCAGGGACAGCTTGTGCCACAACCGTTTTTTATGTATTAAAAAAATCCACAGAAAATAATGTTTATCATGTTCTTTCCCCTCCTCCAATTCCTCCTAGACCTTCCCTCCTTCCTACCCACCCAACTTTATGGCCCTTTACCCCTCCTCTCTCAAAAAAGTCTTTATTGGTTTTGTTTTATTCATATTAACAAATCTTTTGCCGTTATCTTTGAGGCTTGTTCAGCATTCAGAAAGTATTTATAATTGCGTGTCAGTTTCTGACTGAGGGTGGCTATCAGGTAAACAGGAATTCAAGTGGTCTTCTGATGATAATCATGGCCAGAAAAATTAAGGAAATTTTACTGTTTTCATCCCCAATTTCTTGGTGATATGATGGTTATTTAAAAGGTTACTATTGAACAGTAAACTATTAATAAATATAAGCTATACTAAAATCTATTTATATTGATGTCCATTTTTATAATAAATAAATCATTGCCATTCACTTGTAAGATGCAGATGATAAAATTATGTCCAAAGTACCAGGCACAATGGATCCCATTAATATAGTAATTGCACATAAAATGCTAGAAAATGATAATTATAAAATTATTAAAGAAATAAAATTTAGAGTAACATTATTTCACTGTTTCATTCTGCAGCTATTATGTAACCATCCCACCAAACATTTTCACATACTCAACTGAAGTTAAGTTAGTAAATCTTTGTATTTGTGGATGTTGGATGCTTAAAGAATATAATTGCTGTAAAGTCTAAAATATATATATATATATATCTCCCTCTCCAATAAACGTCCTTACCCAGCAGAGATCAAGTTCCATCACCAGCAGTCTGTCACCCATGGTAATCTTTTTGTTTGATGGTGACATTCTCTGTAAGCATCAAAGTTTTACAGGAACGAAAGGAAACACATGAGACATTGGCTCGCCTAACACTGGAGCAAGCATAAAGACTTGAAACCCCTAGCCCCTAATAAGGGGCTATTTGTTCTCCAAAGGACTCACAGCGTATCTCCACCTTTCCCCAATGCTGAAATGAACAGAAGGACTGATGAGGGAAATCAGAGAGATTAAAGCCCTTTATTTCTACATTGTCCAATTAGAGCAGTTTGGGCATATCATTCTGTTGTCATCCAATTGAGAAGTTTATTCCGTGGAAGTGGTAACCAAATTCACCTTGACACCTGATTTGTCATGGAAGATAAAAAAAAAATCTAACTTTGTTTGGATCAGTTTTTAAAACCTGGTTAAAGGGGATTGCTGTCATCTTTTTTGATCTGTCCTTGCTTACAAAATTATACTCCGCTACAATCCCATGAGCAATGATGACAGCACATGGACTCTTGCCTTGCAAACCTGATTACCTAGTTTTCCCCTAGGAATGTCTTTGATGTTGCATTGTGTGAAGAATGGTTAGACACATGAAGAAGGTTCTCAGCACATAATACCTGGAAAAGACAAGCCAAAGCTACACACTAGAAAATAACAGAATAACTTTTTATTAACTCTTGTTTGAATTTTTTTTTTAAAAGAAGTTTAGTCTGTAAAGCTTGCAGCACACCAATAGCTTAACTAGTCCGTCTTTCTTTGTCAGTGAAATTCAATAAGCTTGAAGCCATTGCCTATGGCTTGGCAGAGAATTTTAAGCTCCGGTTTAGGATACAGTGTGAATATGAAGCCATGTCCCTGACAGCTAAATCCTACAGTGTGTGCCAAATGATTTAACAGGAAAGTTAGGAGTGACGTGATTGAGGGTCTGGAGGTTCTCAATGCCAGCTCTGTAGCTACATTATAAAATGATTGTAGCAGATTCTAATTTAAACATATCTAGATTAGTGAATTCAAGAAAGACTGTAAGAATCGGTTCAACAAAAGTACTTGCTAAATTACTGAAAATGCTGAATTTACCATGCCAGTTTTAAAACAATTAGAGTGTATAATGAGAACTTTCAACCAACCATGAAGTAACTTGACCAATGGAGGAGCAAATGTAACTTCTGGGGGTTGCAAGGCTGTTAACCTGGAAAGAGATGGTGTCATTCATTCTTCAAGACAGGACTAGTTGCTTTTTTCTCCTCAGAGAAGTATGAATGAATTCTCTTTCTCATTAGTTATCTCTATATAAACACTACATCCCAACCCTTATCTGAGGGAGACATTATTCTCATGTCTCACTGTTCCTGCTTCCTTCACATCATGAATTTTGGTCTTAGCAATTAGATTTATAGTTTGTTCCCTGCTGCCCTAGTTGGGACATAGCCCATCAAATAGCATTGCTGCCTACATTCTGGAGCTGCTCCTTGAAGGTAGATGTCTCTCCAGCATTTGCATTTTGAGAATTGAACTCCAAACCTAGTTATTATATTTGGAGGCATCTGTCTTGGGAAGTGGTAGGTTCGGGTGCTGTGTCTCATGGATGGACTAGTGTTCCTAAAACTGATTCCAGGGAGGACTCGCTGGCCACTGCCATTGACGCCCACATGGATGCACCAAGATGTGATGTCTTGGAAACAGAGGACAGTCCTGACAGGATAGAAACCTTCCAGAGTATTGTTCTTGGCCTTCCCAGCCTCCCTGTCTATTAGCAAATAAATTTATGATCTTAAATTACCCACTCTCAGGTCTTTAGCCACAGAATGTTTTAATCATACTTTGGAGAGTGAAAATGAGTTACAAGAAGTGTGTGTCTTAGAAATGGAATGGAGACAGATGACAAAACATCTCTCCTCATACTGGCACACACAACATATATGAGACTTTAATGCTATCTATCAGAATAGTTTAACTGATTATTATGTAAATCTTCTGTTACTGGGCAGGCAGAATTCCCAAAGATAATTTGTTCTGTATACAAACTCAGTATCCTTTACCTCCTTAGTAATGTGGTTTGTACACAGAAAGTGAAAGGATGAATGACTAGAAGGACAAATGAAAGAAAAAGGAAAAAACAAGTGAGAGTTCTTGATCTTGACCTTTAACTTAGCTGTTAGGTATACATAGAATATATTTAGTGCCTGTTTATTGCTTAATTTATTTTAAAAACAATGCTGTGATTTTTGCTGATTGTTTAAAACATGGCCGAGATAACAATGCTTTCACCTGAAAATAAAAATGAATATGTATGTTTGGAAAAACCCAGAATGTTTTGAACCAAATCCTTAGTATGTATTTTAATTCTTATTCACTATAGTGTCTTGTTAATTAATTAGTCGCTTACTCTACCTGAAAATTACAATAGAAATTCCCTACTTAATAACCTCAACTAGATTTCCACCAATAGAAGTATATACTTTTATATTTTTAAAGAATTAAATTTTAGCATTAAATTTTACAATGATTGACTTTATTTCAATTTATTTGCTTTGAACATAAAATAGATTATAGCTCTATTATTAATATAGAATATAAATATGAAAATAGCTATGTTTTTATCAATACCAAGATTTTGATTGTGTGCATGTATTGTATTTTCCTTTAACTAGTTACACCTATATATCAACTCCTATTTGTAGTTCTGAATATCCCTAAGGCTTATCCCGCACTACCTGGTTACTTTAGCATCTGGATTCATTTTGTTATTGAGCCATTCAGTGTATCAGACAAAAGCAACAACAACAACATATCATTAATAAGTAATATTATACCTTCTTAGGCTAATAGAGAAGATTTGGGGATTATCCACAATTCAAAATAATCTTCACTCCTAATTTCCTCTATTATTAGTGTGCATAATTGAAAAGCCTCTGCAGTTAACATACTTTTTTTCAGAAGAGTCATAATAATCTCTGGCCTTTAGAGTACCCCAATGAATGAAATAAAAAAAAAAGAATTTTTGAGATCTTAGTGATGGAATAATTGGAAAGATATTTCAGATTACAGAGTCATGAATGGCTGTTGGAGTAAATTCTTTGATTCCCTGTACCATTAACACATGGTATGATCTTTTTACAACAACAGTTCCATTTGGAAGGTTTGCTGACATCATAAGCCATCAGAGCAGAGAATGGGAATAAGATACCCACTTGATTCTGCTTCCTCCTACTGATTTCATGCAATGACCTTGCAGTCATTAAATATAAGCCAACTTGCACTCTCAGACCTCAGGCAACCCCCTTTTAAAAGTGATCATTTACTCCCCAACATTTCTACTAAAATTTGATGCTTAAAGATCACTTAATGGAGGGAGCCAATTTATCCCTGTCCCTTGGGTGGTCCTTAAGGGCATTATTTATTTATTTATTTTTTTCTTCTCCGTTTTGATACATTTACAAAATGCTTCCAGGCTCTGTGAACTTGGTTATACAAGAAGGTTATGACAATAAAGACTGTTTTCTTTGGAAAACTGTAAGAAAATACTGACCTTCCTTAAGTATACAGTGATCTGAAAAGCCTAAAAGCCCAGATGCTTAACACTGTGAGAACCAGTGCCAAATTCTAGAAACAGAGTTAAAAGTACAGCATTCAAGGAACCGAGAAAAGAAGGAACAGATCTTTACTTCCCTTGTTTTGTGTTCTATAGTCTGGATTCAAAGCAAAAATCCCTTCACTGATCTAAGGTGTTTTCAGGAGACAAAAACCTGGAAACAGTTCTTTAGTCTTATTCACGAGCAAAGGAAAAAAAATGGAACCAAGCCAGGATGACTTTGGAGATTCGATGAGGAACAAGAGCTCATTAGATGTTGGGAAGATCCCAGATGCTTCTGTGCTAACTACGAAGCATCAGTGTCAAATGACTAATTATCTGATCCAAGTAAGACAAGACAGGTCTCTGATAGGAAACAGTAGGCATGGCCTCAGATCTATTACTCTTAGAGTCAGGATATACACACGAGATAACGATTATTTATTGAATAAGGTGTTTTCTAAGCAAGCACATTCGGGTAAGGGATGCTATTCACTGAGAGTGGGTAGAGAATAAGGAGGCAGAGGCCATCTGTGCTAGCCAGCACCCACAGAAGTAATTACAGACAGGAGCCATCTCTACCCACGGGAACTGGGGGAAGCCTCAAGATTCACATCTCCAAACCCACAGAATATCTCATTCTTTTATTCCTTCCCTCTTATGCTCAGTTTCTCCTGTTCTAATGAGAATACAATACAATAAGCCTTCTGCTTGTCTCCTTGTGCATCATAGCACATTTAGAAAAACAAATAACCCAGGTAAGACAGCAAGGAATAGTCTTTAGCTACAAAGCCAGTGTTTGTGGTATACTGTACCCAGATTTCACTGAAGATTTTATACACACATTTATTGCATAAAAATCAGACTAGGACTATATCAAATAATGAACTTCTATCAATATAATCATTTTCTTGTTAGTGAGTCCTTATTTTAATTTCTACTCTATATTTTCAATATGTTACATTTTATCTGTATAGTGTGAATTATGTCAGCTAGTATACAGTGATTTTTCACATGTGGAATGCTTATGGGGGTATATTTTAAAAAAGTAATTGCAGACACAAAGGCACTCCTGTGGGCTCTGGGTATTCATACCATGTAATCATAAAGAACAATAGAAAGAAAAATGAATTGTTCTTTTCTCTTGCTTCAGTTTCCTATTGAGTAAAAATTTCTTCATACTGAAAAAACACGAAGCAAACACTGATAAGTGAGTATTACTGTTTTAGTGATTCTGGTGGTAATTATCTACCCTTTAAGAGAGGTCAAGTTCTCAAGGAGCTTAGGGAATTGCAAAATAGATTGCTAAATATCTTTTAGCCCAGAAAACTTGTGGGAGAGATAATAGAGGGCTGGAAATAAATACCAGGATTATTGACAAAAAGTGAGAGTGGATGTTCAATTGTAATTTTTAAAATCTACAAATCAAGTTACTTAACTTTGATACAATCCTTAGTATTAACAAGCTCATCATTAGGTTTTTCTGCCTTATGCACATATGCACAAAGGTACACACACATTGATATGCATATTGTTCCTAATAGTGATGCGAAATCTACTGTAACTTCCCTCCAATTAGAGTGAGAGAGAAGTTCTCCTGGAACTTGTCAGTCATGTGGCTCATGGAAAGAGTGAAAGAGCTAGTGAATCCAGGGCAGTACTCCCAAGCTTCTGCTTGGCTAGGGCCTATATGTCAGATTAAATGCAAGGATAAGTTCTATCAAAAATATATTGCAATCTAGTGGTAATTGAGGGAGGAGGGATATGGCCTTACTCTAGCAATGGACAGTATTGGACAACAAAAATATGCTTACCACTTTTCAATTCTATCATTAAAGAAATATATTTTGGATAAATCCTTCCTATTAGGCATTCTTCTAAATTTTGGAGATTTAATGTGATCTAAAGAAATACAGTTTGTAACTCAGAAGCCATGTTCTAGAATGGAATGTGTATGATATATCAATAATAGTTATATTCACAATTCATGGTAAAAGGTAGCAAAGATAATTTAAAAAGAAACCAGTCTTGCATTTGCAAACTAATTTAGGAAATACTAAAGATGAGGAGTACAGTCTGTTGGAGGCAAACAACTACAGATATGAAGGACATGTACTAAGTAACAAGTGTAATCTGCTTAAGAAGAGATTCCCAAATGATGCTACCTTGGGATGGAGAGTTTAAGGCAAGCTCCCTCACCCTTGAAATTGTCCACTTCTCAGTGATATCTCAAAGGGCCCAACAACTAAAACCAGTGATGTGCAAGTGCATGGCTTTGAAGTGTGTAATTGGCTTTTCCATTAGAAAATAGTGTCATGTAAATGTCTTAGCTCTTAAGCTGAAATAAGCGCATCACATTTTCTTATATTAGGGAATGCTCAGTTTTCTGCATTGATAACACTTCTGAAAACAAGATGAAAATTCCTAAGACCCATTGGACTTTCAAAAAAAAAAGAAAGAAAAAGAAAAGAAAAAGTGGAACATCCAGCTCCATACAGTGACACAGTACAAGAAGGGTAAGGATTCTCTGTCTACCCTGGAAAAACAAGGATTTTCACAGGCATCAGAGTGGCTACAATGGGTGGGCAGATGAGCCTGCTCTTAACAAAAGTCTAAAACTACAATGACTATTGTGCAGAGGCTTGAGTGTGCAGAGCCCACCTCTTAACTGGGTGCTGAGAGATGTGAGGCTCGGAACTGAAAGTCAATGATGAGTGAGAGGTCAAGGGATCAAGCTCTAACCCAATTATGTCTTAAAAGACACCATGATCGTGAGATTTTTTTTTCAAACAAACACCAACAAAAGAAATGTTTGTTTCTAGAAGCTTCCATGGTACCTTTTGGCATTACGAAAGCTAGACAGTAGAGATGAAACTTTGATATGAATGAGAGTGGTTTTTTTTCATGGTCCATGACTCGAGTGTATGGTGTCTTCAGCAACAGGGATTCACCATCAAGTTCTAAAGAGAAACCACGAGCAATTGGAATAGACTGGATGGAATGTAGGAGGGATTACGGGAAGTCATTGGCCAATGTCTTCAACGGAGGTAACCCATTTCTGCCACCAGTCTTCTCATTTGTTAGTCTTGGTGTCCAGTAGGTGCCTTGTTCTCCCTTAATAAAGTCACTTCATTTTAGTTGCCCACCCTGCCTCTCTAGCTGTGTGTGCACACGTGCACATGTACACATTTAGGAAGCTATTTTATAAAATATTTATTTATTATTATATGTTATTTTTATCTAAGTACACTGTAGCTGTCTTCAGACACCCCAGAAGAGGGCATTAAATCTCATTATGGATGGTTGTGAGCCACCATGTGGTTTCTGGGCTTTGAACTCAGAACCTTCAGAAAAGCAGTCAATGCTCTTACCAGCTGAGCCATCTCACTAGCCCAGGAAGCTTTTGTTGTAGTAAGTTTCCACGTGGCTCTTTCACAAGATCTGAAGTGTCTCCAGTGTTACTTAAACCTCCCAGCATTCTGTGCTTGACCCTTCCCTCCCCCCCAGTTTGCACCAGTTTGCACCCCCACGAGCCATGAATAAGTTTCCTCTGTGCTTACATCAATACTGATATTTGTTCTCATTTGGCTTTATTGATATTTGGCATTCTGTTTGGGGTAAGATGAATTCTGAAATTAGTCTTAATTTGTATTTCTCTGATGGCTAAGGATGCTAAATATTTTTAAACATTTCTCGGCTGTTTGTATTTCACCTTTTTTTCTTCTTAAAAAATGCTTTCATGGTAGTTTGAAACTTTCATGTATGAGTACTACACACTGCTTTTATATAATTTAAGAACTCCAGTTTAATTTCATGCTCCCACTTTTTGTTTTCTTGATGTTTAGTGGGGTATTTTTGTTTGTTTGTTTTTGAGTTTCTATCATATGTTCTACATGATAAGCCTCTGCCAGAGGTAGAGCTGGTAAGGACTTTTTCTCATTTTGTATGCTGCATCTCTACTGGAGTGGTGGTGTTCATGATGTCTTCTTCAACAATCATTTGTTTCAATGCTGGTACTATTAAGGTTCGGTCCAGAAAGTCCTTTCCATCGAGTTCAAGTGTATCCCCTATTTTGTTCTCCTCCATCAAACTGAGCTTATCATGTCTTAACTCAAGTTCCTTGATCCATATAGAGTTGGGTTTTATGCAAGGTGAGAGGGAAAGGTTGAGTTTTTTCTTCTGCATCTAGCCATGTAGTTTGATCAGCACCATTTGTTGATGATGCTGTCTTTTCTTGACTGTGTATTGTTGGTTTGCCAAAAATTCAGGTGACTTTCCTTACAAAGACCAGTTTTCCACAGTACCGGAATGTGATGCTCAGTCTGGCAAAGTGAGAATGCAACCAATTCTTCTGCCAAACTGTGTTGTCTACAAATCACAGTGATGAGCATTGTGGCAAGATATCCCTAGGAGTGCAACAGTGGTGTTTTAACTTGACAGTAACCAGCAGTGGGCATTTGATTGGACTTATAGCTAACTTAACAGGAGGGAAATCATGTCCGAGACTGGAGACCTAGACAAAAACTGGGTGTCTAGTAGATCATATATCTTAGAGGACAACCCACTACTTTATTAGACCAGTATAATTCCTAACTGCACTCTAAATGCTTATTCTTTTTTTTCTTTCTTTCTTTTTTTTATTTTATTGTATTTTATTTTTTTTAATTTACATTACAAATCATTTCCCCTTTCCAGTTTCCTCCCTCCCCGAAAGTCCCATAAGCCCCCTTCCCTCCCTCTTTTTTCCATTCAACCCCCTCTCCTTTCTCTGTCCTGGCGTTCCCCTACATCCAGACTTTCCAGGACCGGGGGTCTCTCCTTCCATCTTCTTAGAAATCTATTGATATGCGAATTGTGTCTAGGGTATTCCGAGATTCTGGGTTAATATCCCCTTATGAGTGACTGCATACCATGTGTGATCTTTTGTGATTGGGTTACCTCACTAAGGAAGATATTTTCAAGTTCTTACCATTTGCCTAGGAATTTCGTGAATTCATTGTTTTTAATTGCAGAGTAGTATTCCATTGTGTAGATATACCACATCTTCTGAATCCATTCCTCCGTTGAGGGACATCTGGGTTCTTTCCAGCTTCTGGCTATTATAAATAAGGCTGCTATGAACATAGTGGAGCATGTGTCCTTATTGCATGCTGGTAAAGCCTCTGGGTATATGCCCAGGAGTGGTATAGCCAGATCCTCCGGGAGTGTCATGCCCAGTTTTCTGAGGAACCGCCAGACTGCTTTCCAGAGTGGTTGTATCAGCTTGCAATTCCACCAGCAGTGGAGGAGTGTTCCTCTTTCTCCACATCCTCGCCAACAACTGCTGTCTCCTG
This sequence comes from Tokudaia tokunoshimensis, assembly GCA_036184795.1. Lineage (NCBI taxonomy): Eukaryota > Metazoa > Chordata > Mammalia > Rodentia > Muridae > Tokudaia > Tokudaia tokunoshimensis. The sequence continues at coordinate 46,626,825 of BTHU01000009.1, forward strand.
TGTTTTTGATCTTAGCCATCCTGACTGGTGTGAAATGGAATCTCAGGGTTGTTTTGATTTGCATTTCCCTAATGACTAAGGATGATGAACATCTCTTTAGGTGCTTCTCAGTCATTAGATATTCTTCAGGTGAGAACTCTTTGTTTAGCTCTGTACCCCATTTTTTAATAGGGTTACTTGCCTCTCTGGAGTTTAACTTCTTGAGTTCTTTGTATATATTGAATATTAGCCCTCTGTTGGATGTAAGGTTGGTAAAGATCATTTCCCAGTTAGTTGGTTGCCGCTTTGTCTTTTTGACAGTGTCTTTTGCCTTGCAAAAACTTTGTAATTTAATGAGGTCCCATTTGTCTATTCTTGATCTTAGAGCATAAGCTATTGGAGTTCTGTTCAGGAAATTCTCCCCTGTGCCCATATGTTCAAGGTTCTTCCCTAGTTTTCCTTCTATTAGTTTCAGTGTGTCTGGTTTTATGTGGAGATCCTTGATCCACTTGGAATTGAGCTTAGTGCAAGGAGATAAGAATGGGTCCATTTGCATTCTTCTGCATGTTGACCTCCAGTTGAGCCAGCACCATTTGTTGAAAAGGCTATCTTTTTTCCACTGGATGGTTTTAGCTCCTTTGTCAAAGATCAAGTGACCATAGGAGTGTGGATTCATTTCTGGGTCTTCAATTCTGTTCCATTAATCTACATGCCTGTCACTGTACAAATACCATGCGGTTTTTAACACTATTGCTCTGTAGTACAGCTTGAGGTCCGGGATACTGATTCCCGCAGAGGTTCTTTTACTCTTGAGAATAGTTTTAGCTGGGTTTTCTGTTATTCCAGATGAATTTTTGAATTGCTCTTTCTAACTCTATGAAGAATTGAGTTGGGATTTTGATGGGGATTGCATTGAATCTGTATATTACTTTTGGTAAGATGCTCATTTTTACTATATTAATCCTGCCAATCCATGAGCATGGCAGATTTTTCCATCTTCTGAGGTCTTCTTCAATTTCTTTCTTCAGAGACTTGAAGTTCTTGTCATACAGATCTTTCACTTGTTTGGTTAGAGTCCCGCCAAGATACTTTATATGGTTTGTGGCTATCGAGAAGGGTATCATTTCTCTTACTTCTTTCTCAGCCTGCTTATCCTTTGAGTATTGGAAGGCTACTGACTTGCTTGAGTTGATTTTATATCCGGCCACTTGGCTGAAGTCGTTTATCAGCTGTAGGAGTTCTCTGGTGGAGTTCTTTGGGCCGCTTAAGTATACTATCATATCGTCTGCAAATAGTGATAGTTTGACTTCTTCCTTTCCAATTTTTATTCCTTTGACCTCTTTTTGTTGTCTAATTGCTCTAGCTAGAACTTCAAGTACTATATTGAAAAGATATGGAGAGAGAGGGCAGCCTTGTCTAGTCCCTGATTTTAGTGGGATTGCTTCAAGTTTCTCTCCATTTAGATTGATGCTGGCTACCGGTTTGCTGTAAATTGCTTTTACTATGTTTAGATATGGGCCTTGAATTCCTGATCTTTCCAAGACCTTTAGCATGAAAGGATGCTGAATTTTGTCAAATGCTTTCTCAGCATCTAATGAGATGACCATGTGGTTTTTTTCTTTGAGATTGTTTATATAGTGGATTACATTGATGGATTTCCTTATATTGAACCATCCCTGCATCCCTGGGATGAAGCCTACTTGATCGTGGTGAATGATCGTTTTGATGTGTTCTTGGATTCGGTTGGCAAGAATTTTATTGAGTATTTTTGCATCGATATTCATAAGAGAGATTGGCCTGAGATTCTCTTTCTTTGTCGGATCTTTGTGTGCTTTTGGTATTAGTTTTATTGTGGCTTCATAGAACGAGTTGGGTACTGTTCCTTCTGTTTCTATTTTGTGGAACAGTTTGAAGAGTATTGGTGTTAGGTCTTCTTTGAAGGTCTGATAGATTTCTGCACTAAAACCATCTGGACCTGTGCTTTTTTTGGTTAGAAGACTTCCAATGACAACTTCTATTTCTTCAGGGGTTATAGGATGGTTTAGATGGTCGATTTGATCCTGATTTAATTTTGGTATTTGGTATCTGTCAAGGAAATTGTCCATTTCCTCAAGATTTTCTAGTTGTGTTGAATACAGGTTTTTGTCGTAGGATCTGATAATTTTTTGAATTTCCTCAGTTTCTGTTGTTATCTCTCCCTTTTCGTTTCTGATTTTATTAATTTGGATACTATCTCTGTGCTCTCTGGTTAGTCTGGCTAAGGGCTTATCTATCTTGTTGATTTTCTCAAAGAACCAACTCCTCGTTTTGTTGATTCTTTGTATGGTTTTATTTGTTTCTACTTGATTGATTTCAGCCCTGAGTTTGATGATTTCCTGCCTTCTACTCCTCTTTGGTGTATTTGCTTCTTTTTGTTCCAGGGCTTTCAGGTGTGCCATTAAGCTGTTAGTGTATGCTGTCTCCCGTTTCTTTTTGGCAGCACTCAGGGCTATGAATTTTCCTCTTAGCACTGCTTTCATTGTGTCCCATAAATTAGGGTATGTTGTGCCTTCATTTTCATTAACTTTCAAAAAGTCTTTGATTTCTTTCTTTATTTCCACCTTGACCAACTTATCATTGAGTAGAGCATTGTTCAGCCTCCATGTGTACGTGAGTTTTCTTTTGTTTTTGTTGCCATTGAAGACCACCCTTATTCCATAGTGATCTGATAGGAGGCATGGGATTATTTCTATCTTCTTATATCTGTTGAGGTCTGATTTGTGACCAATTATATGGTCAATTTTGGAGAAGGTACCATGAGGAGCTGAGAAGAAGGTGTATTCTTTAGCTCTAGGATGAAATGTTCTATATATATCTGTTAGTTCCAGTTGGTCCAAGGCTTCAATTAGATTCACTGTGTCCCTGTTTAGTTTCTGCTTTCCTGAACGATCCATTTCAGAGAGCGGGGTGTTGAAGTCACCCACTATTATTGTGTGCGGTGCCATGTGTGCTTTGAGTTTTAGTAAAGTTTCTTTTACGAATGAGGGTGTCCTTGCATTTGGAGCATAGATATTCAGAATTGAGAGTTCTTGATGGTGGATTTTTCCCTTGATCAATATGTAGTGTCCTTCTGTGTCTTTTTTGATGACTTTAGGTAGAAAATCAATTTTATTTGATATTAGGATGGCTACTCCACCTCGTTTCTTGGGGCCATTTGCTTGTAAAATTGTTTTCCAGCCTTTTACTCTGAGGTAGTGTTTGTCTTTGACACTGAGGTGCGTTTCCTGCATGCAGCAAAATGCTGGGTCCTGTTTACGTATCCAGTCTGCTAGTCTATGTCTTTTAATTGGGGAATTGAGACCATTGATATTAAGAGAGATTAAGGCATAGTGATTTTTGCCATCTGCCATTCTTGACGCTATCTTTATGTTTGAGTGGTTATCTACTTTTGGGTTTGATTCAAGAAGGTTATCATCTCATTTTTTCCAGGGTGTTGTTTCTCTCCCTGTATTGGAGGTTTCCACCTATTATCCGTTGCAGGGCTGGATTTGTGGAAAGATATTGTGAAAATTTGGTTTTATCATGGAATATCTTGGTCTCTCCATCTATGGTGATTGAGAGTTTTGCTGGGTATCGTAGTCTAGGCTGGCATTTGTGCTCTCTTAGTGTCTGCATGAGATCTGCCCAGGATCTTCTGGCTTTCATAGTCTCTGGTGAGAAGTCTGATGTGATTCGGATAGGTCTTCCTTTGTATGTTACTTGGCCCTTTTCTCTTACTGCTTTTAGTATTCTTTCTTTGTTAAGAACATTTGGTGTTTTGATTATTATGTGATGGGAGGTATTTCTGTTCTGGTCCAGTCTGTTTGGAGTTCTGTAGGCTTCTTGTATGTTCATCGGCATCTCTCTCTTTAGGTTAGGGAAGTTTTCCTCCATAATTTGGTTGAAGATGTTTACTGGCCCTTTAAGTTGCAAATCTTCACTCTCATCTATACCTATAATCCTTAGGTTTGGTCTTCTCATTGTGTCCTGGATTTCCTGGACACGTTTTTTGCATTTTGCATTTTCTTTGACTGTTGAGTCGATGCTTTCTATGGAATCTTCAGCACCTGAGATTCTTTCTTCCATCTCTTGTATTCTATTGTTGATGTTTGCATCTATGACTCCTGATTTCTTCCCAAGGTTTTCTGTCTCCAGAGTTGTCTCCCTTTGTGATTTCTTAGTTGTTTCTACTTCCATTTTTAGTTCCTGGATGGATTTGCTGAGATCCTTCACTTGTTTGTTTGTATTTTCCTGTATTTCTTTAAGGTATTTTTGCATTACCTCTTTCAGGATTTCTGCCTGTTGACCCACGTTCTCCTGCATTTCTCTGAGCGATTTTTGTGTTTCCTCCTCATGGGAATCCATCTGTTGATCCATTGTCTCCTGCATTTCTTTAAGCAGTTCTCGTGTTTCCTTTGTAAGGGCATCTAACCGTTGATTCGTTTCTTTAAGCAATTTTTTGTTGCCTCCTTATGGGCATCCATCTGTTGACCCATATTCTTCTGCATTTCTTTATGCAATTTTTGTGATTCCTTTGTGAGTGCATCTACCCGTTGATTCATCTCGTTAAGCGATTTTTGTGTTGTCTCCTTGTGCGCCTCCATCTTTTGATCCATGTTCTCCTGCATTTCTCTATGCGATTTTTGTGTTTCCTTTGTAAGGGCTTCTAACTGTTGATTCATGGTCTCCTGTAATTCTTTATTAGATTTATTTGTGTCCTTCTTGTGATCCTGTAATAGCATCATGAGAAGTGATTTTAAATCCAGATCTTGTCTTTCGGGTGTGGTGGGGTATCCAGGACTTGCTGCTGTTGGAGAGTTGGGTTTGGATTGTGCCATATTACTTTGATTTCTGTTAGTAACATTCCTACGTTTGCCTTTTGCCATCTGGTTACCTCTGATGTTATATGGTCCTGCTGTCACTGGCTGTTGGTTGGACCTCCTGTGAGCCTGCAAAGCTATTTCTGCTCCCTCTGGTTTACCAGGATTCCCCTGGCACCGATTTCTGGGGCCTGCCCTGCTCCTGAGTGACTTTGGAGCCCTGATGTGCCTTGCCCCAAGTGATGTTATATTGGGGAGTCCTTGCACATCCAAAGGCTCAGCGTAGTGGATTCCTGGAGCAGAGGTCACCAAAGGGAGGCTGGTAGGCTCCTGCCCTGTGCAGGGGTGTGTGATCTCTCCTAGAATGGTAGGGGGAGGGGGCGTCCCTCTGCCAGGCAGAAGTCCCACAGCAGAGCTAGCACGCTGGTTACTGCAGATCTGCCCAGCTCTTGGGAGCCACGTACACACAATCTGCCCGAGACTCAAGCGATATTATGCCTGTCTGTCTCAGAGCCTGGCAGTCCCAACTTCCCGGCCACTGGAGCAAAGATGGCGGAGTGCACTCTGCACTCTCTCCGTGGTGCTGGTCTCCCTGCAGAGGCGATGGCCTGCAGATCTGGCACCCAGACGACCACAGCGCTGTCTTGTTCTTGGGCGCAGGCGGAAGCCCCAACAGGCCGTGTCCCAAGTGATGTTATATTGGGGAGAGCCTGGGTACCTGTCTCTTCAGTGCAGTCTACCGGAACAGAGGTCGCGGAAGGGCTCTAAATGCTTATTCTTATACCACAGAGAGATGTAGCTCTCACCATTCATTAAGGGAAACTATCTTTGCAGCAGACAGATCACAGAAAACTTCAACTGACACTGCTTTGCTCAGTCCAACCAGTGCAAGCTTGGCACAAAGCCTGCTCTTAAGGTTCAGAAAGCAACACAGAAGAGGAGACAGAAAGATTATAAGGGTCAAAGTAATGAGAAGTCTGCTGTGAAATTGTGTCTTCTAGAAATGACAGGGATGCTATATCCATAATAGTAAAACAATGTAGATAGAAAAAATAAGACCCAAGCAATGATTACAGTAATAGACATGCTATTGTGGAAGGGAGAAATCTTAGGTTCGAAACTATAGGCAATTAAAGTCTGTGGAGAGAAGGAGAGATCTGATGAGAGAAGAAAATGTATTCCTTTTCTTACCAGCCAAATAAATTGATCTGTCCTACTAGTTATAAAATTAGAAAACTGTACTATAGCCTTCTCAAATTCACTACTTGAAACCTCCCTTCCTTGGCCACTAGAATATAAGGCATGGCTGTATATTAATATTCTTATAGTCATTTAAAAATTTGGCATATATTCATTATGAATACATAGTGCTGTTTTAGATAGACAATTTCTTACATTTATATCAATTCACTTTTTTTTTACTATATTCATCCTCATTCTGTCCCTGCTATAGCTCTCTTTATTATCTGCTTTCATGTTTAAATAGAATTTACATCAGTAAAGCATGGACTTGTAACTACCTTCACGTGGTGTTATCAAGGAAATATATATCTATGCCTTAATCTTCATTACCCTAACATGTTGGTCTCCAAGAACATTGAATTCACAAGGATAATAATGAAGTTAAAATTTTATTTAAAATATTTTACATATGATGGTTGAAGTAGTTTTGATATAATAACTCCATTTTAAAATATCAACATGATAATTGATTATTCTTTGCTCTTCTAAGCAAAATTGGAAATGTCTCTTAATAATGATGTAGTGAAAATCCTGCCTCTAGAAACAAGAGGCAAGCAGAAACCATAATCTCAAAAGGTGCTGGCTAGTATTTGTCAACTTTCACGTTTAGGAAATACCTCCATCAGATTAACCTGAAGGCAAGCATATAGGCCATTTTTCTTAACTAATTGCTGATGTGGACAGTACCAGCTCACTACGGACAATGCCTACACTTGGAAAGTGGTCCTTAGTTATATAAGGAAGCAGGCCTGAACAAGCCTTGAGGAGCAAGTCAGTAAGCAGCATTCCTCCATGTCTCCTGTTTCAGTTCCTGCCCCCAAGTTCTTGTATTGAATGCTTGCCTCAATTTCCCTTCAAGTTTGACTTTAAAATAAAAGGCAAAATAAACTCTCTGTTCCCAGTTTGCTTTTGGTCATAGTGTTCATCATAACAATAGAAAGCAAAGAGAATACCAAGTGCCTGGTGGATAATGGAAGTGATATAATATTGTATTTTCAGAAGGAAAACCCAAGTCACTGACTTGCTTCGCACAAACCAGGAACAAGTGGCAGGGAGCCATTAACAATATATCATCCTAAACATAATATTTAAGAATCATGCCTTTAATATTTGGCTCTCACTTGAATTGTAGGTCTGGCATTTAGTCCGACAAATTTCACAGAAGTTTGCATTTATTCAGTGAACACTGGGTCTTTTTCTCTAAGCAGAAAAGAAAATGTTTAGAAAAATCCAACTCAGTGGTTCTCCCACTGATATAATTTCATATGGAATGTGTGTATGGAAATAGTGTTAACCAGTTAAATTCACAGGAATTCAGAAAGCTCACTGCCAAATAGAGAACACTGAGGGATAGGGCAGCTTACTATTCTCTTCACTAAATTTGAAAATGAGAGTGCACAATGATTGAACATAAGAATTAGCCCCAGGACTTCTTGTAACCCCACGCAGACTTAGACCACACCTGAGGCCGCTTGTATTGGCACTAGTGATATAAAATGCTCCTGATATGATTCCAATGTGTGTCCAAGACACACATTGAATATTGAATTAGACCTTGTTTTTTTTGTTTGTTTGTTTTGTTTTTATTACCTCAAACTGATTTTACAAAAAGTATTTGAGGATAGATTTTTTGTGACAAAACAAAGTAAAACATATTCCAAAAGAAAAGACCCCAATTGAATATGTTAGAGTCAATCGTCTTGTAAACGCTTATGTAAAATCTAAAGGCATTATTTTTTTTTCAAGAAGTAATTGGTGGCTAGTAAGGTGATTTTAATACAGGTTTTGCATGATGTCAGCCTCACCCCATGCCACTACTTTCAAAGATGACGAAATCATCTGCTTCCATTTTTCCACTTATAAAAACCTTATGTCAGAAGTGGGTCTTGAGAGTTTGAGCTGCATTTAGCCATAAACATAGGAAATGACAAGCAATTCTGATAGACGTTTACGAAAAGCCAAACCACTATGTGCTGCTTTCCTTGGCCACAATGCAAGTATATAAGGATTTGCTTGTGCCCTTGGTATCTGATGGGCCACTGTCAAAGGCTCTGAAGATGGATGCAAGTGCTGAGGACTCCATCTGTCACTAGTTAACTTGGCTGGTTTTAGGAAAGTGCTAATGAGGCCAAGGTTGTGGGTTTGGCCAGTTGAATTCCTCTGTTCCAGAGCCACAGTGTTATTGCTAGCTTTAGCCAGCTGTCCCCAGATTCGAGCCCTTAGGAACAAAGATGGGTGAGAAAGTCCATATGAGTCCGTTAAGACTATCAGCTGCAAGAAAAACTGAAAGCACAACTAACGAAGCATGAACACCCTGCACCATGTTCATCTAAAGTCTAACATGCTACTTTAAGCTTGCTCTCCCTGGAAGCCAGCTCAATACACCGAAAAAAGTTGGCACCATATTTTGTGCTATAGTCCAGAGGCATTTTATGTCCTGGAGATATGGCCAACCAATTCGCTAGGAATAGTAATTATAATTATTTAGCACACAGTTTTATTAAAACAGAGAGGACTTTTGCCATCAGTCTCTTTCTCCCTTCTCTTAGTTTCAGATTTAGAGATTTAATGGCTCCAAAGATAATCAGAGCAAATGACTTTTGATCTACCTTATATGGGCAAACTCCAGGATTCCATGTCTTTATTCAGATCAGGATTTAGTTCATTGTCTTTTTCCTGTCCCTACCCACATTTTCTTATAGGACTCTCTTCACATTGACTCTCTAGTGGTCTGCTAAATTGATCACCATCTTCCAGAACAAGTCAACTCTACCACAGTAGGAAGAAGTTCTACACAGCCTACTGTGTACCAGTGAACCTCCAATACTCCAGATACTTATTTATGTTACTTTACTATCAATTTAAAATCCTACAATTCATATAGGACAGGGAAACAGTGATTTATGCTATGCAAATACTCAGGTTTGATTGTTTGGGGGAATGTGTGTGTAAAATTTTTAAAAATCAAGATATTTATTGACTTTGAAAATGTCCCTAAAATAAATATGCTCTATAAATTTAAAAAGTTGAGTATTGTGAGCTGGGGAGATGGCTCAGTGGTTAAGAGCACTGGCTCTCCTTCCAGAGGTCCTGAGTTCAATTCCCAGCAACCACATGTTGGTTCACAACCATCTGTAATAGGATCCAATGTCCTCCTCTGGTGTTTCTGTTTGTCCAAGGAGAACCACAATGTACTCACATACATAGAATAAATAAAACTTAAAAAATAAAGTTGAATGTATTGATACATCTTTATAGATTTCTTTAATAAAACATGCTTCAACATCAAATTACAATGGAATATTATTGTGTTCATTCATAATCCTAAAGTAAGAATTAATGCAATTGCTATAAGCATTAATTTCCAAAGGAGTCAGGCCTTCCTTGCAATCTTCTGAAGTTTAATTTGAAGTAGGACATCTAGCTAAACTGCTTGTTTATTGTTATGTATGCCCAACTCACAAAGCTATTTCTCTACTAAATTTTGTTTCCTTTTGATAGAGGGTGTGCTTACAATGTTAACTGAGAAAGGAAAACCGAGAGCATACGGTGAAGAATAAGTTTGCAGCTTGATATATAATCCTACTTTAAAATGAGCAAAAACATAATACATTTTAAGATTGTTTTTCAAGGTTATGTTTCTAAGTTAAGCATGAACTCATTAAAATATATCAGGATACTTCAGTCTATTGTTTGCATGCCCTACTTCTGACATTTGCATACATTATAGCAAAATTTTAGGAAGACTGCACTATGTTTTATTATTCTGATCATGTTAAGTGCCTTTCCTTCTATGAGCTGCAAGACCTCATGCAAAGGAACACATGACGTGAGCTTTATACTAAAGATATATTCAGGGACAGTGAGGGCCTCAGCTGTACCATGGATTGTGATGCAGAGACTTTGCAAATGATGATGTCTGAGCAGTATATTTTAAGAAACAAATCCAGATGTATGTGCTGTGAAATTTCCACTGACCCCTCACGACAGGCCACTCACCTTTTCTATGATGCCAGATGAGCTCAAGATGGGCAGAGGACACAGGTGGGCTGTGCTTTGTCTATGTGATGATGACCAATCCACTGTAGAGGAAGTTCAAGAGGGCAGGTGAGTCTAATCAAGTAATCACTTCCTGATTACAAAAGCACTGCACATTACACAAAATACTTTATCATCAGCTGTGCCTATAAAAAACAAGTTCAGAATGGGTACATGATACAACTCACACACCATATGAAGCTTAATAAGAAGGAAGGCCCAAGTGTAGATGCTTCAATCCTACTGAGAAGAGGGAACAAAATAATCACGGGAGGCAGAGGGAGGGAGGGACCTAAGTGGGAGAAGAGAAGGTGAGGAAAAAAGAGGGGCAGGATCAGGTATGTGGGGAGACAGGAGAGAAGTCTAGAGAGCCAAGAGAATGAATAGAAATATGCGTCAGTATGGGGTGGGGGACAGAGGGGACCTCTAGAAAGTCTCAGACACCAGGCATGTGAGAGGCTTCCAGAACCCAATGGGGATGACCTTAGCCGAAATGCTCAACAGTGAGGAGATGGAACCTGAAGAGACCACCCTCAGCAGATAGACATGGCCTCCAGTTGAGGGATGGGTCCACACACCCATCTCAAAATTCTCACCCAGAATTGTTCTTATCTAAAGGAAATGCAGGGACAAAAATGGAACAGAGACTGAAGACTAGAGGAGTAAGGTGGGTGTGGGCAGGTGGATGGGGAAGAGTACCTTCTTGGAGGGGAGGATTATGTTGTAGACTCATGGAGGGTAATCAGGAAAGGGGGATAGTATTTGTAATGCACCTAACCCTCATGAGACTGGAGGCCCCAGGGAGTTTAGAGTTCTGGTGGGGTGGGAGGTGGGGACATCCTCGTGGAGATGTGGGGCAGGGAGGAGGTATGGGATGTGGAACAGTTGGAGGGTGGACCGGGAGGGGAATAAAATCTGGAGTGTAAAATTAATTAATTAATTGATTAATTAAAAAATAATAAAATAAAAATTGAAAAATATTTGTAATGCAAATGAATAAAATAATTAATAATGATGATGATAATAATAATAATAACAACAACAAACCAAATAGTAGTCAATTTCTTTCGGATCTACCTTCTAATGATGAGTTGATTGTAGAGCTAATCAGGGTCTAAACTGTGCAGAGGTTCAGAGTCCAAATCCACAATTTCCTGCTCAGGTGATGTCTTTCTGTCTTTTATTTCATACACCTTCAAAACTAACCTTTGACACAGCCCTGAATTTAGTGATCACATTCACAAACATTTGGCAGATCTACATTTCCAAATAAGATCTTGCATTGAACTTCACAGTGAAATATGAAACTCTGAATTTTACAAGTCCTCTTGCACATCCATAGACAACTTCTAGTCACTTCTGACCCTGTCTTTTAGTCAAGGGAGTTTTCACGCTCACTTCTGCCATTCAATTGTGATTGCAACTGTGTTTCCCTTTTCTAATTCCTCTGCTAGACTGAAACCAATGCAAATGTGTCACTGATCTAAATACAGGCAGTAATAAACAATATGTCTATCATTTAGTACTATTGTCATAAGGGTTCAAATATAAAATCTTAGGCACCCCCCTGAAGTTTCCCAGTTGCTCATTGTAATGGAGTCTTTTTAACCAGATTTTTTTTAATGGTCCATCTTTTTGTTTCTAATCATATGTTATTTACTATCTATAAATATATCTTCCTGACCAACATGTCTATAATGTGAACCTTCTTTATCTTCTCAAGAGTAGACACCTGAAATGTTTGCAGAGACCACACCTTATCATAACTGGTATCTGAGCATTGACCCATATCTACCGGATAGAGATAAAATAATTCTGCTAATCCTCCCACAATGTAGAGGGTACACATTTTTCCAACAACAAAGAATTTTCAAATTCATCATGTCAAGAGTGGCAAGGTCGAGAGACGGTACAACAGATGAATGTAATGGCTAACTATCAGTTTGTATGTGTGTGTGATCTATTGTGAAATACAATACTGCTGGAAACTGACTGTATCGGCCCACTGCCCATTGGCATGGCTGTGAAACCTAGAGCAGCTTCAGGAGCTTCATACTTTGGATAATTTCATGCAGTCTTGGAGGCAGTGCCACACATGATCCTAGATCATGCACACACCAGAAAAGTAGATTTCACAAAAGCAGTTGGAAGATAACAGCTGCCTTTATCTTTCTCTTTGTAACCGCCTAACAGGTGGCTTCTCATAGCAAAGCCATGGATGTGGACATGGCTGGCTTAAATGTGTTTACTGAATGTGAAATAGTATCTGTATGATCCCAAACTGCAGAATTCAGAATCCCAGGATCTAGTACGATGATCAACCCTTATTTCTTTTTTTTTTCTTTTTTTTTTTAATTTAATTTAATTTTATTTTTTTTAATTTACATTCCAAATCACTTCCCCTTTCCCGTTTCCTCCCTCCCCGAAAGTCCCATAAGCCCCCTTCCCTCCCTCTTTTCTCTGTTCAACCCCCTCTCATTGCTCTGTCCTGGCGTTCCCCTACATCCAGTCTTTCCAGGACCAGGGGCCTCTCCTTCCATCTTTTTAGAAATCTATTGATATGCTGATTGTGTCTAGGGTATTCTGAGATTCTGGGTCAATATCCCCTTATCAGTGACTTCATACCATGTGTGATCTTTTGTGATTGGGTTACCTCACTAAGGATGATATTTTCAAGTTCTGACCATTTGCCTAGGAATTTCGTGAATTCATTGTTTTTAATTGCAGAGTAGTATTCCATTGTGTAAATATACCACATCTTCTGAATCCATTCCTCCGTTGAGGGACATCTGGGTTCTTTCCAGCTTCTGGCTATTATAAATAAGGCTGCTATGAATATAGTGGAGCATGTGTCCTTATTGCATGCAGGTAAAGTCTCTGGGTATATGCCCAGGAGTGGTATAGCCGGATCCTCCGGAAGTGTCATGCCCAGTTTTCTGAGGAGCCGCCAGACTGCTTTCCAGAGTGGTTGTACCAGCCTGCAATTCCACCAGCAGTGGAGGAGTGTTCCTCTTTCTCCACATCCTCGCCAACAACTGCTGTCTCCTGTGTTTTTGATCTTAGCCATCCTGACTGGTGTGAGATGGAATCTCAGGGTTGTTTTGATTTGCATTTCCCTAATGACTAAGGATGATGAACATCTCTTTAGGTGCTTCTCAGCCATTAGATATTCTTCAGGTGAGAACTCTTTGTGGAGCTCTGTACCCCATTTTTTAATAGGGTTACTTGCCTCTCTGGAGTTTAACTTCTTGAGTTCTTTGTATATCTTGGATATTAGCCCTCTGTCGGATGTAAGGTTGGTAAAGATCATTTCCCAGTTAGTTGGTTGCCGCTTTGTCTTTTTGACGGTGTCTTTTGCCTTGCAAAAACTTTGTAATTTAATGAGGTCCCATTTGTCTATTCTTGATCTTAGAGTATAAGCTATTGGAGTTCTGTTCAGGAAATTCTCCCCTGTGCCCATATGTTCAAGGTTCTTCCCTAGTTTCCCTTCTATTAGTTTCAGTGTGTCTGGTTTTATGTGGAGATCTTTGATCCACTTAGAATTGAGCTTAGTGCAAGGAGATAAGGATGGGTCAATTTGCATTCTTCTGCATGTTGACCTCCAGCTGAGCCAGCACCATTTGTTGAAAAGGCTATCTTTTTTCCACTGGATGGTTTTAGCTCCTTTGTCAAAGATCAAGTGACCATAGGAGTGTGGATTCATTTCTGGGTCTTCAATTCTGTTCCATTGATCTACATGTCTGTTACTGTACCAATACCATGCAGTTTTTAACACTATTGCTCTGTAGTACAGCTTGATCAACCCTTATTTCTGTGGAGATGATTTTTAAGCAAAACTGAAATGCCTTGTATGATAAGAATAATAACTTGGCTTTTCCTTAATTCTACACTTGCCAACATGAATCTATTAGTAAACTGGGTTCAGATTTATATGTTAAATCACAATGGCCCCAACTGCTTGTGGAAAAGTATATGGATTTGTTACTTTTACTGGCAGTGAGGGGGTGGATAACAGTCTGTTCAACACTTTAATAGACAGTAATAATCAAGGCATTACGATATTGTGATAATTTATTTGATTTTCTTCTGGAAACATAGCGATGGAAAACCATGGTGAAAAAAACATTGACAAATAAAATTCAAGGGCAAACCTCCTTCCCTTGCAGTAGATGGGGCCTTGTCTGGCTTGTCCAGAGGACCAGGCTCCGCATCTGCTTTTAATTTCTGTATGTTCTGTTTCCTGGGAACTTGAAATATCCTAAATGCAGCAAAAATTGACCCTTTCATAGTTCATTTTACTTTTTAACAATTCTAAGATAGTTTGTTCTTTGAACAAGAGTTTTTTTCATCTTTCCTGAATGGCAACGAGATGCAAATTGTCTTAAAACAGTTTTAAAAGTTAAACTTTATTAGTTGGACTGACTATAATATCTAACTTGCGCTAATTGTGGAATTCATTGTGAAATCTACGGTAATCAGTGTGCTAAAAGAGCTCTGATCTGGAAGGAGGTGGTCACTGGAGCTTTAGCTTAGAAGTTAAGTAGGGAAGAGTCAGTTTCTATTAGTGGTATGGCCCTAGTAGGTCAACCAAGCTCCTTGAAAGGCCACACACGTAAGAGTAAAATGGGCAACATAAGTTAGACTTATTAGGTTTAAAAAATAAATGAGGATGTAAAGTTGTGTGTGGAGAAGAAGGGCAATCAGGGAGGAGTTGGGGTAGGAGTCAAATATGATCAAAATATCCTTGTGGTAACTCCCAAAGAATTATTTGGGAAAAATAGTTTAAAAACTCCATCCAACCAACACTTCAATTCCACTCCATGAACAGGAATCCAGGCTGTAAGCTCACACAGGGGAAAGTGTACCAACAATAAACAAGCAATGATACCAAATGTCTCATGTCAGCACAGGAGCCAACAAGAGAGTTAATTTGAAGCTCCCAAGTTTGTTTTAAATCAGTCAAAAGTTTGCCGTGGTTCCACATCCTCCCCTCCTCCTCGCAGCAATTTTTTTGACAAATGTTGAGTTGGCAGAGCACTAGCGCTATCATTCTCTACCCACCCACCCCATACATCACAGGCCTGTCCACTAATGGGCTTTGATTCCATTGATACCCGTGGTACATATGATTTTCAAGTACTGGTCATGCCTACTGAAAAGGCCATGTGTTTTTTGTCAAGCGCCTTCCCTGTGCATAACGGACAATTTCCTAGATATCTTTGATGACACCGAAGGAAGCTGGGGAGTTCTTGTCGGAAGTTGCCCTTCTAGCTCGTTCACTGAGTGGATCGCCTTTCTTGATATAACCGAATATCTTCCAGAGATTATTGGCTTATTATGTTTATTGCCCTGGTTAGAAAAAGACCAGACTTTCTATAGCACGGAGGGCAAAAGATATGGTTTTTCTTGTTTACATTCTTCTTTCTAATGAAGCTCTCTATCTAAGATCCTGCAGAGGACTATATAGTGACTCTCAACTAAAAAGCCAAATTCAGCTTTTGAAAAAATTGAATCTGGAACTTTACCCTTCAAAACACTTGGCTTGGCTATGCAAGTTGAGAATTTATATTTGCACTTCAGCTGGTGTTAACTACACATGCATACGACAACAGAAATTCATATATATGTTTTTCTAACACAAACTTAAAATATTATGTTTCCTTGAATCTAAAATCAGAAGTGCCTCCGAAGTTTAAGATAAAACAAATTTCATTTTCTACAACGCTTTTGCCTCATCTTCCCATCCCAAAATCTGTGGTCCTCAGCCTTCTTAATGCTGTGACTCTCTAAGACAGTTCACCGCGTTTGAGGTGACCATCAACCATAAAGTTAGTTTTTATTGCTTCATAAAATGTGTAATTTTAAAATTGTTATCTAAATGTGAATATCTGCAGTTTTGATGGTCTTAGGCAAACCTTATGAAGTATTACTTAACCCCAGTGGTGTCGCAACCCACAAGATGGGAATGGCTGCCTTACGTGCTCCCAATGAATGATAAAACAGAAGGGGTTAAAAAAAGAATTAGAAATTGATGGAAAATGCCAATGATAAGAAGCAGTAATTTATTCTAGGAATAAAGTCAGGGTATTTTTTACACTGTTCTTATGATATTCCAAGTGTATTCTGTTTGATAAGATGAGTATATCATGAGTCCTTATTTGCTATATAATGTACTTGCCAAATACTCTCGTAGTAAACTAGGTAAGCAGAAAGTACAATTATGTGAAGAGTATTTCCTTATGAGGATTTAAAGTTCATTTTCTATTAATTCTATAAAGGTTTAAGCGCCTCGCATGTGTTGGGCTCTGCCCTGTGAGCTATAGGTTTGATGATAATTAAAACAGACATGCATCTGCTCACATGGAACAGTCACTGCAGTTAGTGCACTGGAGAGTAATACACATAAATTATAGATGTAGTTATAAAGTGTAGACACAAAACAGAGAGTTTGAATAGCGTAGTAAGACAAAAACCTACATTAAGAATGATATTTAGAGTTATATCTAAAGATAAAGACAAAATAGGTAAAAACTGAGGAGGAAGGGGACCATGGCAGCAGAAATAGAATAATCATTTTGAGATGGAAAACATAAATAAAAAAGCAAATTTAAAACTGTTCTAGATTTCTGGTGGTGAAACTGAGTGTCTTTAATTTCAGCACTTGGGAGACAGAGGCAGGCAGGGTTCAAGGCCAGCCTGTTCTACAGAGCAAGTTACAGGACAGGGCTAAAGAGACACTCTGCCTCAAAAACAAAAGAAAACATTGTAGCAGTAGGAACGTAAATGATAGTTTATGAAATAACACTCACAATGGAATCAGGAAACAAGTTATTCAGAGTCTGGATCATGATAAGAGACTTGATTGTTATTCAAATTAATGGAAACTTAAGTTATTTTAAGTACATCATTTGACTTTTCATTTTAATATGGCACTTTGTTTCCTATAAAGAGACAAATTTGGAGACTATCATATACACCTCAATGTACATAAAGTTCTTCATATCTGATTTAAGAAGGGAGATAACCGTGGCTTGGACTAGAATAGGGTGTGAGACGGACACAAACAAAGCTCCATGTATTTGCAAATATTTAAAAGATAGCTGAAGGAAGTCTTGTTGATAGCTTAATGGATTGGATGAGAGATGAGGAGAGCAAAAGAAGACCAGCTCTTTGCCTTGCTTGCTTGAATAGCTGTAATGACATTTGTTGACATGGGGTACTTGGAAAACCAAAAAACAGAGTTGGTACATCAGTACATTTTGGACAAGATAACATGGAGATATTCATCAAGTAGACAGTTATAAAGACATATATGGAGCTCAGTGAATAATATGGTCTAGTCATAACCACATACAACTTCAGCAGTAGGTAGTATCTCAAGGTGGAATGTGTGATGGTAATAACTGAGTAAATAGATAATATATCTTAGGAAGAAAATTGAATAGAAACAACATAAAAGGTTAGCATAGCTATAGGATGAAATGAATTCTAGATGAATAAGTTTAAGATGAACTGTAAATTATATGAGAAAAGGGCCCTTTCAAAAGAAAAACACGAGCTTATGATGTTAATGGTGACAAAGAATATTTTTTACAGAAATGGGGATTTAAGTGATGACAGTGAAACCAAAGAAAAGGAAGACAGAGACAGACACAGGCACCGAAAAATGTCAATGAATAAAAAGAGGAATCTGGAGGTTAGAAAGATGGCTTGGTAAGCAAACTGCTTGCTACATAAGCATGTGGGCCTGAGTTTGAATAGCCAGCACTGAAGTCAAAATGTCATTCTGGGCTTGACGTCATGGATTCGTAATCTCCGTACTTTGATGGAGATAGGCAGACACCAGAGAAGGAAGCAGCACTCTGAGGGACTAAACCTCCAACCAAAGAGTACCATGGAGGGACCCATGGCTCCAGCTGCATATGTAGCAGAGGATGGCCTTGTTGGATATCAAAGGGAGGAGAGGCACTAGATCCTGAGAAGGCTCAATGGCCCAGTATAAGGGAATGCCAGGACAGGGAAGCAGGAGTGGGTGGGCTGGTGAGCGAGGGAGGGGGAATAGGTTAGCGGGTTTTCAGAGGGGAAACCAGGAAAGGGGATAACATTTGAAGTGTAAATAAAAAAAGCGACTAATAAAAAAAGAAAGAAATGCCAGAAAAAAAAATAGGCAACAAAACCCAAAGGCTCACTGACCTTCAGTTTAGCTGAAGTGTTGATCTCTACCCTTCCACCTCATTGATGGAAAATAGCTCCCTTACTCCTGGTCTCCCGGAGCCTCAGTCCTTTCTCAGTCATTGAGGACAGACTAAGTGTTGCTGCCTCCAGTTCTCTCCGCCGTATCAAGGGCTGATTGCATAATTTCTTATATTTGCCTTGCCTTCAGTCTCATTTGCATATGATGCATATTTTCATATCCCCTCCATCTTTACTAACATTAATTTCCCATTAATGGGTTTTGCCTCCCAACTGCCGCCTAGTTTCAGAGCTTACTTTCTGCTGACTGGCCAGTCTAGCAGAAATAGTAATATTCATGCTCAATGAGGGCTTCTGTCTCAAAAAAAAAAAAAACAGAAGAGAAGTGACTGAGGAAGAGATCCCCATGTCAGTCTCAGGTCTCCGTATGAGCTTACACAGGTGCACACACACAAATACACACAGACACACACACACACACACACACACATACCATATACACCAGTACAATTCAATAAAAATAAAATAAAATAAGGTAAAATAAAGTTGGAGCCCAGGCAGTGTGACAGGAATGAGGAACACGTTAGAAGGAGTAAGAATCAGAATGCAAAGTGCAGATGTGAAGCCGACATGTGACTGTTGTTTACATACCAGACTCTGCTAGGAAACCATGCTGAATGATTATTTGTAAAGATAGGATGTGGAAAATACATTATAAATTCTAGTGAGAATAATTCAATAGAAAGTAAAGCAGTACTGATGAGGAGAAAAACATGAGATGATTCTACCACTTGCAAGAGAGTAGGGGGGGAATGCAGGCTCAAGCACTTACAGACTGCCCATAACCAACAAAGGCAGAGCTGTGTCTCCTCTTGATCATGATCAGGATGCTACATGCAGGCAAGTGGGTCAATGTGTGATGCTAAACAAGAGTTTTTGTCTGATTCACTTTGTTAATTTAAAATGATTGATAGCTAGATTTTCAATGAAGCATAGGAGAATGGAGGTTCTAAACCAGGGTTTGAATGTGTGCTTGTGTGGAGGGAAAGAGGTATGCTTCAGGAAAGAGAATGTATTAGATTGATTATTTCTGTGGAAATGGAAAACCTATTACAAGTGCCAGATAGAAAACTACAAGCACGCAATGTTAAATGTACAACTGTTGACTTAAAAGAAAACCAGTCAACCTACGTATATAACTTTCCTCATTATATTCACAAGCATAGGGAAGAGAGAAAAGTTAATCCTGGGATGGTTCAAAAGCTTTGTGCGCAGACATCATGTGCTCACAAGTGAATGGTTACTCTTGTGTATGATTAAGTGAAGCAAAATAATGAATAAATGAAGTATCTGAGGCAGTTGGATTAGAGATGTTAATATAATGGGAAGAACTGAGACTGTGAGGTGGAAAGTAAAAACAATACTGGAAATCCTTGGATTTGAATAAGGTGGGAGTCCAGATACTAATGGTGATGTACATATTCCTAGGGAAATACTTTGGACATAACTCTCAGAAGCCATTGTTGTTAGTGATTGTAGTAAGGTTCAGATAAAGGAGCCTTTAACAGGTACACATCACTGCCTTGGATGCTCAAGATATTAGGAACGTGTCAGGCTCAGACACTAAGAGGAAGGTGTGCACCTTAAGTGAAGGAGAAACTGTAAGAGAAAGTGCAGAAAGCAGAAATGAGGGAGAGAAAAGTGTGAAATACAAGTTGAAGGGTCCAGATTCTGGAACAAATAAGGAGAGGGGGAAGTGTCTTTGAGTCAGTAATGGGTAGCAAGGGGTCGCATAATACAGTGCCTGGTCCTATGGGAGAAGGGAAATAAATAGAGCAAAGAGTGTCATCTATTTTAGAGCTCTTCTGGGAAGTAGCTTGACTGGTTTTAGCCAAAGCAAAGAACATGTGATTATAGGAGACTGTGCTGAACACAAATGAAGCATTTCAGGGAACATGAGCAAAGGACCCATGAAGAAGAGCTGTGCAAGATAAATAGCATGAGATTAAGAAACTTGAAGATAATTTTTAGCTTTCAAAGCTTGGACTTCTTATGCTGCATTAGAGGAAGACAGAATGTCAATTTTGATTTTATGTCTGATATAATAGGCTCTTAGTGGCTAGAGAAGAATAAATAAATAGGTTTTGATATGACTACCTGGTTATTGCTACTCCTATAAGACAAGGTAATACTAAGGACATAGGCTGCAGTTTACTGCACTGGTGAGTCAAAGACATCATTTGGAAGCAATTTAAGTAATGAGGCTGTTTCTCGATGCTATCAAGTTCTTTCACCTTTCCTGAACCAAAGGACACCCTTTGGTTATTATAGTTTAAATTCCATGCTTTATATAGTCATTCTTATTTTCCCCCTTTCCAAATGAAACTATACAAATTTCCCCTCCACTTATGTACTACAGAAATCTGTGATCTGTGTGATACCACGGAATAACATCTGAAAGTGAGAGACCATAGCCATGCGGCCCCGCCTCTTCAAGGACCTGTGACAGAAGAATTATTACATACTTCACTTTGTGAACTTAGGCAGAACTCAGGTAGAATGCTCAGTAATCATTATCGATAAATTGTACTCTTATTTTTCGTCCTTTATTAAATGTCGCTGTCTAGTAATTTAATACACTGGTGCCATGGCAGTTACATAATGTAGACTTTGAAATGGGTCTCCTCAGAATGGTAGCTGTGATGCCCTCTGTGCCTATTGATCCTCTCTTAGGAAAATTAAGTCTCTGAAGTGCAGTTGATGATACAGGGAATAAGTGCATAGTCATTAATCTCCCGGGTCCATCAAATGCCCTGGTCATCACACAGGCTCACTTTTCACTCTAATGTAGTTTATCTTTTTACTTATCTGATAATAGAGATCAGGCATCCTACCTCAATGAGCTGGACCTGTTCCATTTGTAGAATGGAACATTGTGGTAACCAATTTCATTGGGCAGAATATTCTGGAGGCAGCATAGTATTTTTACAACAGAATTAACTTGGAAGAATACTTATGAAAATTACATCTTTCTTGTCACAAATTTCCTTTGGTTATTTCAACAGCCTGCTAAGTTCTTTTTGTGTGAATCAACAACAAGAAGAACCTGACAATAAACCATGCTGATGATGACTTTGTTTTTAATTGACATATGAGTTTTTTACATATTCATGGGGTAGAACAATGTAATTATATGTGTGTGTACAGTGTATAGTGACCAAATCACAAAGCAATTGGTATTTCTGTATTCCAGGCATTATCAGTTGAGCATGTTGGAAACTACCAAACTCTTCTCTATTTATGTTGGAATTGCTGCTGTCAACTGGTGTTGCCTTTTTATGACATGTAACACCAAAGTTCCTTCCCCCAAAAGTGTTTTTGTAGCACTGTAGTTTGAATAGAAAATGACCTTTGTGGGCTTAGTTTCTACTTAAAGACACTGTCTTAGGTAATTGTGAAATCTTTAAGTTTTGAAACATGGCGGATGGAATTGGGTCCCAGTAAATGGGCTTTGAGTTTGTGAACTGGCCTGGGGTCCTAATACAGTCATTGTCTTTACTTCCTGTTTATTTATTCCATTTGGGCTTACAAAACTCCCCCTAAGAGTCATAGACTACCTGACAAACAATTCTAGTATCAGGCATCAGAACTCCCCTTTGTAGCTGCTGGTTGTGTTTCCAAGAGTCTCTCCAACAATATAGGCTACAGCTGTTACCTTTGGCTGCTTCACAGAAGTGGAAGGTAAGGTCCTGCTGAAGGCACAGTGTACTGGGAGCCAAGACTCTGGGGAACAAAGCTGGATCTGACCTAAAAGCCTCTTCCCTGAGGACCAACTTTCATAGATCTGAAAGGTGCTATTCAAGCTTCCAGAGGAGGTAAGCAACCCATAATCCTGTTCATTGTGACACCCATGAACCACAAAAAGATGACCACAATAGCAAAATATCCCTAAGCATACTCACATCTTAGCAGTAGCCAATGGCTATGTAATTAAACATAATGGCTACTCATCAGAATGGAATACATGCTTGGCTTTGGAAATCTAGCCAACTCCCAAAGGCTAGGGAGGGCATGGATCCTAGAGGAAAATTTACAGCTGCCACTTTACTAAACCAAACTAATTCAGAACTGTATTATAAATACTTCTTATACTTGGATAATCTATATTGCTTTTTATTGTGTCAAAAATATTTTATTTTCTTTACAAACCCCTTTTTAACAAAGTAAGGTATAAGATAAAAAAAAATCACATTGAAGGTAGACAAAGCAACACAGCAGAAGGAAAGGAGTCCCAAGGGAAGGCACTAGAATCAGAGACCCACTCGTTCACACACTCAGGTTTTGGGAGTCAGATGATCTAAGCACGTGCTCTCTGACTGGATTTGAGGCTCACTCCACAGGAGGGAAGACATATTAGGTATTAGAAGCACACTAAAAAAATTATGGTGGAGGAAGATACAGGACTGAGAAAGAAACTTAATTCTGCTATCGGCTTAATAGAAATAGCATCAAATCACCTTCTAAATATTAATGTTTGTATCTATAGAAAATTGCTACTCTTGGCCCTAATCAGAAAAGCCTCTCTTCCTAGTGAGTTTTCATGAGCTCAAAACTTCCTGGGGGCAAAGAGTGCTGAGAAGAATCTAAGGGTCCAGACTTAAAAAAGACATTCATACCATCACCTCTGAGGTTCAGATAACATTGTGGAGGTTATGGAGAGCAAAAGATTGGGAGAGCTGAAATATAGCAAGATTGATAGCAAAACTGCAATTGCAATGACCAGTTCCCAACAAGGATAGATGGTCCTTCACAGTAATAGACCCATTAACAGCCAGGGCTCAGAAGGCCCTACCTTCATTGCTGGCCACATTCCCATGGATAGACTCACAGAAAGAAGTAGTCATTGCTTTTGGTTGACTTAGTGGCATCAACATGCTTCAGTAGATAGTCTCAATCCAATGGCAACACAGATGATCCTGGTTAAACCAAATAGTAGATAAAACCAAACCAAAAGTTTGTGGATTTGGGGGTTAGATAGAGAGGAGGTTAGGGATTGTGAGAAATGAAGAATGGGAAAGTAAGAGCTGAAATAGAGAGCAACCTGAATGTATCATGTGCATCTCAAATTCTAAAAGTACTAAGTAAAAATACAAAGGAAGGATATGTGAACTTAACCCAGCTACTCCATCATTTGCCAATAGAGAAGCTCAAACTAAATTGCAGAATATCCCAAGAACTGGTAAGAATGATGCAGGCAGTCCTACTTAAAATGTAAAGTGTTAAGATCACTATAAATAATTTCACATGATTCTGTTTTACTTTTCATATAACTCAGCTATTAATTTTTTTTAGAAATTTTCTATTAGAAATGAAAGCATACATTCAAAAGAAGTGAGGTAGGGTCATAGATATGTTCTCTCATTCCTAAAAATCTTAAAAGAACCAAATATGTATTGTGAAAGCCAAGGACAAAAGGACAGATTGCCACACAGAACTATGAAAAATCCGTGGTCCCTGTGGCAGAACCAGCAACTCACACAACATGTATGATATTCAGATGTGGTCCACTGTGTATAAGAGGTCAGATTCAAAATGGACCATGCCTAGAATATTTAACTTATACGATACCTAGAAGATGTAACCTGTAACAAAAGAAAATGGTGCAATTCTGATGGAGCCAGGGTTGAAAGTGACACTTAGGTCAAAGAAGCATCAGAGGATGTTTTACAATGCCGAACGAACGCAGATAATGCATTCTTGAGGGTCTTGTAAATGGAGGCTGTGTGATCTTTCAAAACTCCATAAGCAATATCTGAAATGCAGGCACGTTATTTTATAACAACCCATATGTTGATGAAGTACATGCAAACATTTTGAGTGGTCTAATGAACACAGCGAGAAAATGACCCAGTTCTTAAAATTCAGATCGGAGACGATCCTGTAGTAATACACCAATATTAAAAATAAGCCTGTACAACAAAATAACTCATGCGTAACAAGGATGTAAGTTTTTTGGCAGCATGCCCTACATTCTAAGCACCTAGATGACATTTCCTACCTTGTTATTTTCAGTTTGTTTCTTTTGTGTTAATGAAGCTATTTTAAGATAAGCCACAGACCAAATGCTCTTTCTTTCAATATAATGACAGGGGAAATAAACATTTCCCACTTTTCCCCCGACTAATGCCAGGTCACCCTCAGCGAGCTCTCTGCTGTCATAGGTAGCAGCCTGTCTCTCCTGAGAGCGAGAATGCATTAATCCATCTGATAAAGGCGCTTTGGAGAAGGTGAGCCCTGCTCAGAGCTCTTTAATCTGTCATGTCCTATTTTCTTTGTACCATTGAAATGTTCCAGAATCCCCTTTCCAATCTGTCATGGGAAGCCTAACATCCCACCCCAGTGTTTACATGAACCTTTAGTAGTATTATGGGAAGACATGAAGCCAGTTTACAAAACAAGGTCGTTTTCTATGAATTTTGTATTATTAGTGTCAGATGTGCACTACAAATCCACCTTTCCTACTTTTGTTAATGAGAACTATGCTCACATGTCCACAGCATTTCTGGACTGTGAAGGGGAGAAATTAAAATCTTTTGTTAAATAAATGGAACTGTGCTTAAATACTATGAAAACTGGGCCTTTAATTCATTTTACAATTTCCTGAAAATGTGCTAAATATCATTCAAAGTAAACTAACCGCCACATTGCACCTACAAAGCACGCCATTCTGAGCTGCAAACCAAAGCTGTGTGTGTTGGAATGTGGAGTGGAGGCTTCCTTCTTTGAAACCCTCTGTTAGAAAGGCAAGAGAGATTTATGGGCAGCTAATGCAATTGTTTCAGGGAATTATAAAATTAAAAATCACCCTGCTAGATAAATCTCTGGTGACAATTTCATCCCACCATCCCCAATGGCTTCTCGGAGTCTATGCAATACAATTAACCACCCAGGCACACCACTAAGCCTCACTGGAAAAACTAATATTTCTAACTTGAGTCTAGAGGATTCACACTAGCACAACTGAGTGATGGATGACTTCCTTTTCATTCACAGCTTTCATCTCATCTACTATTGAAGTTGTGATTTTCATGGGAACTCATAATTACCAATGGTAATGATCATGCATTCCAACTGTTTATGCATTGCAAGAATTACATAATCTGTAATACTTGTGTTATATTAAATGTGTTACATAATGTGTAATGCATATGTATCACTAGTGTTAGGTCTTTAAGGTCTCTTGGCCTGTGTCTACTCTTTGGTAAGCAGAGTGTTTAAGATTCATGATATATTGAATGTGATCCTACACTATTCTGTCTACCATAGCGGAGCAAAATAAAGTATGAATTCTGCCTTCAAATGGGGGGGTTGTTTGTTTGTTTTCCATTTTACTTAAGGAAAGCTCATACATGTGAATTAAAAGTGGGTAAAATGTAACTAATACAGAAGAGGATTGGGGCTGTATCTGTATGCCTGTGGAAACGAAGGAAGAGATTATAAAAATCAGCAAGAGTATTGGCACTTGGTAATTTCTACATAACAGGTAATGTGGGAGATTTAATCTTATTTAATATAGTGACATAGGATGTTAGTTTTAGGCCTGTTTAGTAGCAAGGAACAGCTAACACATAGAAACAAAATCCCCAACATGCATGCATACAGTTCACAATACTTTATTTAATTTTTTTGATTTCAAAGGGCATTTATTTGCTTTGATACTGTTACATTATTAAGCATAATGAAATGCTGATCTTCGTGGGTGTTTTCCTCACCATGTTAAAAAGAAATGCCAAGTGAAAAAATTAGTTCAGTGAGTTCTATACAGCCATATTTCAATGTGACATTCCCTGTAACATAGAATTGAAGAGATAAGAAATAAAGTAAGTAGGACTATGGAGAAAAATAAAATATCACTCTGAGTACCAAATGTTTAATAGCCATTAAGTAGGCTTGGTAAGACCTACTACTGTCATTTTGACAAGCTATCCCAAGTGACTGAGCTATTCAGACTACATTCTTGCAGATTATAGGGGAAAAGAAATCCTAAAACTCTATAGATAGCTCTCTGACCTCCATATATAGTCTTTTTTGTAATCTAATTGTAATTCTTTACAATACACTTTTTTCTAAAAAGAAGATATTGATAGATAAATGTTGATAGTTTGGCTTAAGTGGGTTTGTTACAAAATGTTTTCCCTAGAAATTTCAATGTGATTCATTTTCTAGAAATATTTCTGTAAATATCCATAGTCATATAAAATTTCTATCTAATTATCAATCCATTGAAATGTATAATTGCATGTCTAAATATTAGTGCCTCAGAAATAATAAATAGTGTACAACATAAGTCTTTCTCAGGGAACAACAACTTAGTATCTAAACAAGGAAAACATTTAATTGGAGATAGGAATTATCTCTCGAAAGATATTCCTGTGTCCATGGAAATGCATACTTTGTTCATTTTTTGTCCCTTCTTAGTTGTGTCTCTAAAAACTACAAAGTGATAAATAGTTAGTTAGTGCTTAAATTAAAATCATAATTGGGAAGTCAGCAGAGCTTAGACATAATTTATATTATTAGAAATAAAGACAAACTGACTCTTCATTTCAGCCCAGGATTTGAGAAAAAGTTAGGAGACATTATATAAAAGTTCCGAAAATAAAAATGCCATCAAACAATTACAATATTATGTTTCCAAATTTTTTCTTTGGGCAAACCATTCTCTAGGGCTATCCTCCAGAAGCAAAATTCCCTAAGCAAATAATCATCACTTTTACCCGGAATAAATGAGTAGGCTCTTTTCAAGAAAAGTCTAGAAGTCTTTACAGATGGTAATGCATTTCTGAAAGTACTAATATGTGCATATCAAGGTTTGGTATCAAATTCCAAATTGACCCATAATAGTATCTCATTTGAGGTAGTCATGTTTATTTAGATTTTGTACATTTTAAAACACAAAAGACAGAGGATTAGAATACAAAGAAAATGTAGATAGATTTAAATAGTAGAGAGCTATATTTCTTCAGGAGGCTTAGACTCTCCTGCTTGGGTTCTAGACACAGAATTTTCTTCCAAGAATGGTATAATTTGGAAGGAGTTGAAGTACTTACTCAGCAATGGTTGGCTATCTCTAGTAGCTTGTTTCCTTCTAAGTCCAATACATGTGGTCACCAATTTTCACACAGTGTAAATTTTCTGAGTCAATAGATTTTCTAAATGAGAGTTGGAGTCATGAATCACTGGAAGAGTTTAGAAACATTCTCACTAATCTGGATTTGCAGGATTTAAGAAACAGAGCTTTGCTAGGCAGGGGAAGGCTATGGTTTGACAAGACATGTGATTTGACCTGAGAAAAATACTTAAGCTAATAAACTAAGATGGTTGGATAAATGCTCTATAAATCATTCGAAAAGCCTAGATCATACACACCACAGTCACAATGCCCTTGTGTGGAAGTGCTTCTGGGGCTTATGATCAGCATTGCACAGTGTTGAGAGATTTCAAGTGTAAAAACAAATCTCTTTCTAGTTATCCAATATTTCTAAAAGGGGAAGGGGACCAAACTTATGATTATTTTTTCAATATTATGTGACAGTTTAAGATGACACTTAGACAATTTTAATTTCTTAAATGCTTATGAAAAATATTAGAGGCTAGAGGCCATTTGTGATTTCAACACTGGATTTTCTTTTCTTTTCCTTTCTTTTCTTTTCTTTTCTTTTCTTTTCTTTTCTTTTCTTTTCTTTTCTTTTTATTAGTTTTATTTTTCCTCAATCCTCCCCATCCTTTCCTCTTCTCCTCTGGGCATGTGGAGACCCCCTGGGTCTCTTCCCACCCTGAAACTTCAAGTCTATGCAAGGTTAAGCATTTCCTCTCCCATTGAGGCCAGAGAAAGCAGCCCAGCTTGTAGACAGGAACTGTAGTGGAGCGATAGAGACACCAACATACTCACAAAACTTTCAACCCCAAATTTATTCTGTCTATAAGTAAAGGAGGGAACGGGACTGAGGGAATGGCTAACCAATAACATGCCCAACTTGAGACCCATTGACAAGCACTAATCCCTAACACTAGTAATGATACTCAACACTGGATTTTCAAATTGGCATCATAGTTGTACCATGATCCCCCTGAGTTATCCTCTGCTATTGGGAAAGCATCTGTCCTACTGACAATGAAAAGTTAATACAGGTTAGATGCAAAAAGCCATGTCCCTTTCTGTATATGGAAGCAAAGCAGATTGGGAAGAAAACTTTCACTAAACACAGAAGGCTCTTCTTGATTCCTCTCTGTATATCTCTACTTCTCCAATTTTTCTTTTTCAGGGGCAGCCTTTTGTATTTCACTTCACTGTAGAAAGCTATCCTTTGTTTCTCTCCTCAGATTTTCATATGGTAAAATTAACAAAAATTTTTAAATGGAATTATTTACTTTTCACAAATTATCACTCCCCACAAAGAACATTTAGCAATTTCCATCATGAGAGGTTATTTCAGAAGGTTTCCCAAATTAAATATGGATGAAATAGGGAAACACAAAAGTCAAATTTGGTCCAGTGCAAAGTTTACATTTTTTTCCTCTTCCTTCCTATGATTAAGTCATAAACTTATGGTTGCCCTTGATCTGTAGTACAAAGGTAAAGGCAAACAATGATTTATAGTTTAGTTTTCTGACTCCCAAAGGGCTTAACGAAGAAAATAAAATGACTAGACAACAGGAAAGGAGAGAACCAATGAACTCATTCTTAGATTTCATATCAAAATGAGCTATCATCTATAGCCAATGGTAAAAATAACAAGTACCTAGCATGGGAGAGTGAAAATGTCAGGTGCAACCAGAAGCATCACGGAAACCAAGACATTCAATCTTCAGAATAGCCCCAGGAAGCAGATGCCATGTGTAATACGTCAGAATAGTGACAGTGAATCCTAACACATGCTCCACAGTGCCTACTGGTTGTTTCCTCACACAGCCTGCAGAAAAATTCAGGCAACCTATGTATAGTGGGGGATCTTACTATGACCTTAGGCAGTGATCCTCTTAAATCTGATATTTTGAAATTCAGTTTTACCGAATGGACACATTTATCCCTCAAATGCAAATTAAGAACATCAAACAGAAGATCATTTCGTATCAGTGTGTTTGTGAGGGTGGTGGTGACTGAGGAAGACCACCAGGAGGAGGTGGTCCTTGTATCATCAGAAAGGATATGCCGAGTTCAAGAGAAAAAAAAAAGGAAGACTGGAAGTTTTTTTGAAACAGGAAGTAATATTTGAACACAATGGGGGCAGTTAGAGCCTCTGGGAAAACAGAGTAGGATTGATTCATTAGACTAGCCCACAAATCACATATGCACCCCGGCAAAGGCCTGGCTGGCAGGATTCCCAGATACATTTGAATCCCCCGTAAACCTATAGATTGCCAGGCTCTGTCAGACCTACCACATCTGATTCTCTGGGTGAAATCTGAGGATTTGAAAAGTTGAAATAGTGCTTCCAGCATCAACAAGTCAATTGATCCCAGGCACTTCAAACTGCTAGAAATGCACCTCATCTCCAAACCTGGAGAGCCAGCCTGCAACTATTAGCATG
Organism: Tokudaia tokunoshimensis; assembly: GCA_036184795.1. Classification (NCBI taxonomy): domain Eukaryota; kingdom Metazoa; phylum Chordata; class Mammalia; order Rodentia; family Muridae; genus Tokudaia; species Tokudaia tokunoshimensis. Next base: position 46,656,706 of record BTHU01000009.1, read on the forward strand.
TTTTCAAACAGTAAATTCCTGCATGGAAGGATCGTGTGTCTCATAATTCACATCACCTACACCATATGCAGGTTGAATCTGCACTTTTGCCCCCAATTTTAATTCAGGATGAAAACATTTTATTATGTTTCTAAAGGGTTAGTTTGGAAAAAAGAATTATAAACAATACAACCCAAATTTTGGCTACATTTGGTACAAAATAAAACCATCAAAACATGGAAAGAAAGAAAAGAAAAGAAAGAAAGAAAGAAAGAAAGAAAGAAAGAAAGAAAGAAAGAAAGAAAGAAAGAAAGAAAGAAAGAAAGACTGTTAAGGTGTTGGGATTTTAAAGAGTGATATTTGACATGCTCACCCAAGAGAATGCCTGTCTTCCAACATCAGACATCAGGCACTAATAAACTGTCACTCTCCTGCATGCACGTAAGACTGAGCTTGTGCTATTTCTGCTCATTTGAATAACCAACCACAAACATGTTGACTTTTATTCAGTTTGTTATAAGAGTCATTCGTCTGTCTTGTTTTTCTTACAACGCAGTGAGCATGTTCTGGTTCAGTGGTAGCAAGTTTCCATTCATTTAGGTCTAAATGCCAGCCTTACAAAACCACTGCATCTTCTGCTTCTTCCTACCTCGTGTATGGTGCAACTCTAAAAGCAGATATGCTTTTGGGTTTGTAACTCCCATGTGCTTACGAAAGAGAAGAAAATGCCATTCACCAAAAGAAGTGAAACCCTTAGTAGAGGAAAGATTGTGCTCATAGACACTGCAAATCTCAAATTCCCCTGAGTCTTCCCCTCATGCTTGCCAGCCTGACTTTCAGGCAGTGCCATTCTGCCTTTGTCAGAATGGAAATCTGAGGCACTTTGCCTAGACCATGGCTGTTTTCCTCATTTCTCAGGATTAAATATCACTGGTTATTAGGAAACTCAGTTTTCATCAAAGAAAGTTACTAGAAGGTAAATCGCCAGATGGATGGATGCGTGCAAGGTAGGTGGATGGATGGATGCATGGATGGGTGAATGGATGGGTGAATGGATGGATGGATGTTCAAAGCTAAAGAAAAGGGAATCCCTCTGGCAGTCTAAATTTTTAGTCAAAAGTAAATGTTACCAAAATTTCAGCACATACAATTAAAGTGTAAAAATTTTGAGCTACATTAGGATCTTCTTCTAAGTACCTATTTACATTGAAGTTCTGAACTTCACTTTCTAACTTCCATTCATGAGTTACCTCCAAGTGAGTTTGTTAATACAAAGGAAAATTAAAGACCAAGTGAACTTGATTTATTTCAATAATATGTCTTGTAGATTTACATTCATTACTCCCTCTAAATAGTAACACACAAGCCAATGTGTTGTGTCCTTGTCTTTCTCCCTATTTGGAAAGCATGAAGCATGCTGCCAGGCATATAACACGTGTTTAAAACACACTTATCAAATTATACTAACTATGGCCCAGCCTACACATAAATTGCTGCCTGAAGAGAAGCAGGGTGTACAAGCACACTGTGTAATGACCCCATCTGCTAGAGAGATGAAAGTCAGGGCATAGCATTTCACTGGCCAGATCCATCTGCCACCAGTCACTGTGGGCAGAGGCTTCTGTTTCTTGTCAGCCAGGAATAGGAAGCCAAGCAGGATTTAGTAGCTGCTGAAGTACCAAAGGAAAGGGCAGAGTACACACCATTCATGTCAAGTCCCTTATGAGATCCATGAGGTCCGGGCTTCCTTATCCTCCCCATCTTGTAAATAAACACTCTCCCAGTGCTGTTTTGCTTCAGAAGATACCTTACTTGCTAAGTCAGGGGAAAAAATATGTTCAGTTAGAAGATATTCAATTAACCCACTTGTACAAGTAAAAGGATGTGATTTATAGTTTTATCTCACTGAGGCTTTATTAAGACAGTATTTCAGTTTCCCGCCCCATTTTCTATACTTAGATGATGTGGACAGGAAACAATGGTGAAATTTCTGGTCAAAAGGAAAGTGAAATATTTTCAGTCGTTTATACTTTGACATCTGACTCATCACCTGAAGCCAGACAAAAAGGGGGAAATCTCTGGTTACATTCTGTGGTCCTGTGATTTAGAGGTGCAAAGTTTGAAGCTATATTAATAATGGTGTGTGTGGGTGTGTGTTTATTTCTGGGGATCATATCTAGGTCATTCATTACACATGCATTACAAGCGCTCCACAAGTGAGTCAAATTCCTATCCCTATGATGCTTTTGTTGGTTTATTTTCATTTTGGCACCCACAGAAGAGTCAATTTGTTTAGTATCTAATGTCTTCTGGTTTAAAGGAGGAGAGAAAAGTCATTTGATGTCCAATTGCTGAATGCATATTCACTTCAACAGCAAACAAGACCTGTTTTACAAAATAAGACTGTAGTGAGCAAATAAACTGAACCAGCAAATAGGAGGCATGGAGAGAGATGTTGGAGGCACTGTGGGATTGGTCAGTGTCCACAGAGGGAAGAGAAGAATCACATTAAACACATAGTGTGGACCAGAGATTCTTCTGGAGACTACATGTATGAGTTTCTACTATGTTACATTTTTTAATATCAGGAATCTGCACCCTGTTTTTGAAGAAACAACTGAGAAAATTAGGAGGTGGAGAAAGTAAATTTTTTTTTGCATTTGTAATGAATTTTGTACATTTAAACGGTATTTACTTATTTATTTTGCAGGGGTGGCAGACTCTATTTTGGGCAGGGTCTCAGGCCAAGTTAGCTTCACTCTTGCTATATGGCTACTGGGAATATCCTTGAGTTCCTGATTCTCTCATTTGTCTCTCATATGTGCTACAATTACAGGCATGCACAAACACATTTCAAAATAACTCATGATGCATTTTTTAAAATTATATACAGATATTTTATAACCACATGAAATAAAGTTAGAAATCTATAAGGAGAAAAATTTTGGAAACTATATGAAAACATGGAAATTAAACTTTTTAAAAAAATAATCAGTAGATCCATGAAGGAATCAAGAATACAATTAAATAAAAGAAAATGGAGAGTTTATCAAATCTATAGGATTCAACAGAGGGTTACAGAGGAAAGGTTTTAGAAAGCAACACCTATATTTAAAAGTAGTAAAATCTCAGAGACACATCCTGGGGCAGGATCCTTCCGGGTTCCATCTGTGCCCAGAGCTAACCCTGTTCCATGCTCTCCATAACCAAATCCCACCAGGAGAGAGCTGGTTTACCAGTAGTGCTGACATATCTGAGAGCACAGGTGAGACCACCACTTGCTCAAATTCCTGGCCCAAGAGAGACCTGCCGAGATCCATCCATCAGGACACAGGAACCAAGGAACAGCTGGGAACAGGATCCTTCCTGTTTCCAGTTTCTGTCTGCATCCCTGACCTTTCTCCTCCTCCTCCTCCTCCTCCTCCTCCTCCTCCTCCTCCTCCTCCTCCTCCTCCTTCTTCTTCTTCTTCTTCTTCTTCTTCTTCTTCTTCTTCTTCCTTTTCCTCTTCCTCTTCCTCCTCCTCCTCCTCTTCCTCCTCCTCCTCCTCCTCCTCCTCCTCCTCCTCCTCCTCCTCCTCTTCTTCTTCTTCTTCTTCTTCTTCTTCTTCTTCTTCTTCTTCTTCTTCATTCATGAATATATATGTATTTTGGATATTTTATTTATTTACCTTTCAAATGTTATCCCCTTTCCTGATTTTCACCGCAGAAACCCTCTATCCTGTCCCCCCTCCTCCTGCTTCTATGAAGGTGTGCCCCCACCCACCCACTCACTCCCACCTCCCAGTCCCAGCATTTGCCTACACCGGGGCATCCAGCCTTCTTCTCCAAGGGCCTCTTCTCCCATTGAGCTCTTAGGGACTAAACCACCAACAAGACGTACACATGGAGGGACCCATGCCTCCAGCTGCATTTGTAGCAGAGGATGGCCTTGTCAGACATCAATAGGAGGGGAGGCCCTTGGTCATGTGGCGGCTCTATGCCCCAGGGTAGGGAAATGCCGGGGTGGCAAAGCAGGAGTGGGTGGGTGGGTGGGGGAGAACACTCATAGAAGCAGGGGAGGGGAAGATGGGATAGAGGGTTTTCGGAGGGGAAACCAGGAAATGGGATAGCATTCAAAATGTAAATAAATAAAATAACCAATAAAAAATGTAAATGCAGCTTCAAAATGATACCAACACAATCTGCAGTGAGTCCTGCCAAAGAATTTTAAAACCTTGGATGTCACCTATTCGTAAAGGGATGCAAGAAGACCTGACCATAAATCACACACTCTTGCTTTAAAACCTGCCTAAAATGTTGCAAATCTAAATGTTGCTTTGGTTTCCTCAGATAAAGGGTTGAAATGAGAGACATACCCAAGCTGTGACAATACAAGGGTGGGCTGAACCCAGAGTGCTTCTATCTAGGTATCTCTGGGCCTAGACCTGGAAGCTTCTAGCTCCATACTATCTAATCTTCTGCAAGCCTGGACATTGAATGCTTCAGTTTCCAGCATCTGTCTGCTAACCTAAGCCTAGAATGTTTCAGCCTCTGAGGCTTACCACTGAATAAGCTCTCCCTTTCAAATTCTTTCTGAACTCTTGCTGGCTGGTTCTACTCAGCTGTTCTGGCTCAAAATCCTCTACAAGCTGACTGATTAAATCTGGCTTCTCTCAGCTTCTCACTGGATTGCTCTTCTTGGCCTCAAACTAATTCTGGCAATCTGCTTTAATCTTCTGGCTCCTTCTCATTCTCTGGCTTCTTCTGTGTTCACCTGTAACCTGTCTCTGTAAAACTGCCTCCTCTGTCTCTGCACAAATTGAACAGCACCAGACTCACTCAACTCCCAAGTAACTCTGTCTACCTGCACTGCTTTTAAATAACTTTTCTCCTGATAGTTGAGTGAATACTATCTCTGTCTCATTCTGCTAAATCATTCTCTGATTTGTTACATTCCCCTCAATTAGCCTTCATTGTTTGGGATTAAGGGTGTATACTAAAGGTGTGTCTGTATGCCCACCAGAGGGATTAAAGGTGTATGATCTATCTGCATTCCAGTCAGATCACACAGATGTAGAAGGTCTTTGGATGTGAACCCTCACCAGAGCAGCCATATTTCTAGATTAAAATTCCTTTATAAAATGTAGTTCAATAAAGGGATCTGTGGCTCCAGATACATAGTTTCAGAGGATGGCCTTATCTGACATCATTGGGAGGGGAAGCCCTTAGTCCTGTGATGACTTGATGCCCCAGTGTAGTAGGATGCTAGAGTGATGAGATGGGAGTTGGTGAGTGAGTGAAGGAGCACCCTCATAGAGGCAAAGGGGAGAGGGAGAGGGTGGATTGGATGGGGGGTTTGTGGAGGAGTAACTAGAAAGAGGATATGATTTGAGATGTAAAATAGTGGAATGATTAATAAAAATATATTATGATCAAGGAAAAATGTAGTTTGCATTTACTTAGATGAAAGAAGCGTTTACTCCATTTATTGATTCTTTTCTGACATAACATATCTAATTATGTTTTCACTCCCTCTACTCCTCCCAGTTCCTCCCCATCTTCTCTCCCATCTAGGTCCATCCCTTCCTGTCTCTCACTAGATAAGAAAAAGGCGTCTGAGAGATAGTAATAAAATACAGCAAAATAAATATAACTAGATAAAATAAAAACAGGAAAGCAATTTTTAATATACCTCAATCTCCGTACCTCTGACTCTGTGTTCTTCCATTCATCGGAACAATATTTACCTGAGTAAATTTCTAACAATGGGTTCATCTCTGCCAAGTTTTGCTTAGTATATTATGTTTTCAATATTTTCAACATTGATCAGGTATTAATAAAATAGAGCTCAAACCTAGGCTATCAGGTCTTAATATGATGGAGGTCAAAGACATTCACTTTCTAGCAAAGGAGACAAGCCAGCTCTTGGTGGAGATACTGATTTGGGGATATTCCCTCACCCCCACCTTCTTTTCTCCTCCAGTACATTACTTTCTCTACTCTCAAAGTCTACTTTTAATGTTAATTTATCTTTGAACCTTTCTTACATCTCATATTTAATTTCATGTTCTCCTACCTTCAGTATTTTTCCAGGCAATTATATGTTAAAGTTTCAGAAACTCTCTCACAGTTACAAGTATATGTTCAATTTAGGAAACAAGTGTTTAACAAACTGGCACTATTTGATAAATGAAATACTTAATAGCGTAATTACTATAGCATAAAGTAACATGGTAACACAAGGAGATCAAGGTGAGATTTTTAAAGCACAACGTAGATTTGTTTTAACAGTACTTCGATTTGCTTCATAGATGACTGAGATTTAACTAAACAACTGTAGTCAGCAAGTAATGTTTATACATGAGGTATTTTTCCAAAAGAAATCAGGATTATAAAAGCAATGTTTTTATATTTATGACAACTTTCTGTTAAAAATGAAAGTCTTGATTTTGAGTTGAACAATTTTAACTGTCAAGGTAGAGACATGCTGGCTTTTCACTCTGTGAACTAATAACATAATTACAAAACTAGAACATTTTTGTATTTTGAATGCATCAATACTCATTTTATGTTTCACAATAGGGCACATCATCATAAAGTATTAAAATAATAAATTTATCTCATTAACATTAGCTTTATGTTAAATGTATAGTACTATATTGAGAATGTTCTAGTAAAATAATTTATTATATTCTTGTTGTTTTGATAAAACACTCTGTAACAAGTATGTACACAAACACATAAAACAAAGAAAATTATTTGTTTGAGTGGTTTTACACATTATAATCTGAAAATATCTCAGAGAGAGAAAAATTCTGAAGACTGGGCATGAGGGCACTTCAAGATTTGAAGTCAAGAAAAGGTATAGAATTTGGCAAAGAAGATGGTAAGATAGAAAGAAAGCAAGGAGTATGTGTGTGTGTGTGTGTGTGTGTGAGAGAGAGAGAGAGGGAGAGAGAGAGAGAGAGTATATGCTGTTACGTGATAAGACGAAATAATCAACATGTGAACTATTTAAGGAATTTTATTTAAGGAGAGACTAGAGAGCAATAGTGAAGAATGCTGAGATGACATATATTTTAACCAGAATGCCCATGTGTGTATGTACATGTGTATATGCACATGGGAGCTAGAGGATAATTTAGGTGCTCTCTTCAGCAACACTGTCTACCTGCTTATGAAACAGAACTTGTCACTTGCTTAGGGCTCATTATTGGCTAGAATGTTGGTCTAATGAGTTCCAGGGAGCTTCGTTCATTTGTCTCCATGGATTACAATTCCTGGTACATTTTACATAGGTTCTGGGGATTAAACTCATGTCTCCTCAATCTTTACAAAGCAAAAAATTTACAAAGCAAGCTGTCTTCCCAGCCCTGGAAATGAGAATTTCCATGATATGATTTGTATTAAAATATCATTTAATAGAGGAGAAAAATGGAACTAATCTAATGTTAATTGTAAAAGAGAAAAGAAAGTGGACATTTTCATAAACAAACAACCAGTCAATTATAAGCATAGATATTGTTTGCCATTGTTCAGGAACAATAACAGTCATGGTTCCATACAGGAGACACAAAGAACATGGTTTGCAAGACAAGATGCTTAAAGGTTCATAGAATGAATGCCTGATAGATAAGGAAGTTCTTCTTTAAGTTTTTTAACTTGAAAAGAAAACTTAGTTAACCAGCCAAGAGTTAAAAGAAATAAAGGAAAATTGATCTATAGAGGGCAAGGAACAATTTATTTTTTAGTGTAGCAGAAATAATACCAATGCTAAAATTCAAATAGAGAATTGATGAATTTGAAGTAAATCTCATCGTGATGGTATGATTTTTCTCTAGTAAGAAGGGTAAACCAGGCAGCTAAAATTTCATCTGGTTTCGAGTTTTGTCATGCCAGTAGCAGAGAGAAGAAAGAAGTAAAAAAGAAATGTCAAAGGGTTATATAATGGAACAATTATGTGAACATCGAGGCTAAAAGAGTAAGCCCAAAGGAGGCAGAGGGAACAGTCAGGCATCAAAGACTAAATTGGGCTAATTAACTAAATCTGAGCCAGTTAGTGACTTATAAGGAGGGGATTAAGAGAAGGAGAATGGGGACATATGAGGATACTCCAGAGTACAAAAGCTTAAAACTGAAGCATTCGAAATAATTCTATTGCTATTTCTAAGAAGATTTGCAGGAAGATCCCAAGAGTGGAGATGACATAGAGGTAAAAATTACTAACTATAAAAAGGTCAAGGTTATATTCCATGGTAGACAGTGGATCTCATACACTGATGTAAAGGTCACCATAAATAATGATAAAGTACAGAAATGAATGACTGTGTGTGGAGAGTCAATATGTTCCATACATGAGGCAGGATAAGAATAGCATCAATGGTTGACTGGGAAACACGGTGAGTTACTCAGTCTTATAGTGTATATCTGTAGGAGATAAGGATCTTTAAGCAAGGAGAAGAATATGGTGTGGAAATAGCACTGATTAACAAGAAAGATATTTGCATTGGCTTTCCAATATTGTTGTAACAGATGATCATAAAATTAATGGCTCAAGCCAATGGGCATTTATTATATTACAGTTTCAGTAGCCAAAGTTCTCATATGTGATACACTGGCTAAAATCAAAATGTCAGCAAAGATGCGTTTTTCCTTGCTCTAGCTCTTCCTCCCTTGTTCTTGTGAGCCTCAGGATGTTGGCCACATTCCTTCACTCTACGTTCTTTATATTCACAGTCAGAAGGTAGCCTCAGCTCTCTCTTTGATTCTCACATTCTTATTTCTCTTTTCTAAAGATCCTTATGACATGAAAGGCCCAGATAAATAACTCAATATTGCATTCCAATTTCCACATCATAAGCCTAATCATATTCCCAGTGTTCCTTTTTGCCAGATATAGGAACATCTTCATAGGTTCTTCAGTTTAGATATTGACATGGTGTCTTAGGGTTTTTATTGCTGTGACAAAACACCAGAACCAAAAATGCAAGTTGGGGAGGAAAGAGTTTGTTTGATTTACATTTCCATATAGCTGTCTATCATTGAAGGAAGTCAGGCCAGGAACCTAGATGCATGGGTCTCATGTAGAGACCATGAAGGGATGCTGCTTACTGGCTTGCTTCTTCTTGCCTGTTCATGCTGCTTTCTTATAGAACCCAGGACCACCAGCCCAGGGATAACATTGCCACAATAGGCTAAGCACTCCCCCATTGCTAATTCATTGAGAAAAATTCCTTGTATCTGGCACTCATGGATGCATTTTCTCAACTGAGGCTCCTCTCTCTCTCTCTCTCTCTCTCTCTCTCTCTCTCTCTCTCTCTCTCTCTCTCTCTCTCTCTCTCTCTCTCTCGTCATCACATTGTGTGTGTGTGTGTGTGTGTGTGTGTGTGTGTGTGTGTGTCTGTAAAGAGACTGTCAGGACTTTACTTCTTTGCTTTACTTCTTTAGTACACATCCATTATTAAATTAACCATGTAGAGCTTTTTATGTCTCAAAATTTAGTAGAACATGCCATTTTTCCCCTATAGGCCATTCTTTATCTTCTTCTTGTTGTTGAAGGTGATGGTGGTGGTGATGCTGTCTGTATGTGTGTAGGAGTGTTTTTTTGTGTGGGTGTATATGTGCTTGTGTGTTTATGCATGCATGAGAGATAAAGACACACACACTCAGAGGGGGGAGGGGAGGGAGAGGGAGAGAAGTTGAGGGAGAGGCAGAGAGAGAGAGGGAGAGAGAGAGGGAGAGGAGGGAGAAGAGAGAAAGAGAACACTTAAAAGGTATTTCACTTAAATAAGACATCTGGTAAAGGCATTTCCTAGGATGGCACAGTCCTCTAGGAATCAAACCTCAACAACTGTATGTGTGACCTTAAATAATCTCTTTTCTCCTCGTAAGGAAAGTGTCATAATTAAGTCCATTTTATAAGATTACTGGGGATTAGACAAGATAGATGGGCATAATAGGTAGTAATGTCACCTGTTTTCATAATGACTTCTTTTGTTCTAGTATGTTTATTAAGTCTACCAAGTCAAGAGTGCTTCAAATTACACAGGGGAATACTCATAACAAGATCAATATGCTACAAAGTATAAAGATTTGTTTCTGTGCAGTGCAAACATTTGGGCTCCTTTGTTCCCTTGATAGCAATTTTCAAAATCTCCTATATACTCCTTTTACACTTCACCTGAGTGAGCTAGGATTTGGCTTTGTCAAACCTTTGTTAAAAGAGACTTTGTCAAAATCTAAAAACTGGGACAATGGAGTGGATACAAGTAACAAGAAGTAAAAGCAAAACAGCAAAGGAGACTGGAGGAGCCGTGAAAATTGGAACTCTAGCTACCTGGTTTCACTAACATTTTGAAAAGGAGTCTTGGCTTTTCATACCGTGGCTATCAAGATCCAAGCCAATCTTATCTAGATCTTTCAAGGAGGACAAGGTGGCCCCAGCTGACATCTGGGTTATATATTTAATGTCCAAACATCCAGGGCGGGGGAATCAGTCAAACTAACTTTTCTGGTTTCACATAAACAAAATAGCCAATCGACAGACTGATTACTTTCTTTGTTTTGGATTTCCATATACATAGCCATATGTCAGTGATCACACACGCGCACGCGCACACGCACACACGCGCACACACACACACACACACACACACACACATCATGCTTTTCTTAAAATTTAGAGCATCATACAGAACTCTTGTATATAGCTCATGATAGCCTAAGTTACAAAACAAAAAGAAAAAAATTAATAAGTCTGCCAAAGTCTCCAGCTCTCCTAATTTTACCAGAGCAGTGAAAATTATATTAGAACTCAAATAATTAAAACTACATGGAATATGAATAAATTCTCCCCCATATTTTTTGGCTTATTTGTTTGCTTCCTTCTGTCAGTGGCGTGCCATTTGACTACTTATTGTTATTGGTACAATAGCCTGGGCTGACCAAAAAAAGAAATTATTCATATTTCTCAAGTGTCCTAAATGTTTAAAATGGAGAAACTGTCTGCATATTGACTAAAGAAATTTAATATCTTCATGTATTTTCTATCCTCTATGTTTTAATTTGCTTTTTTTGAGGAATTAATATTATTCCAACCAAGACAAATGAACTAGTTATTATCCTTTCCAAGAACAGCATAGGCAAGAATTTATTTCTATCCTTATGGGTGTTTTGTCAACTTGACACAAACTAGAGTCAGTTGGGAAGACAGAGCCTCAATTGAGAAAATGGTGCCACCAGATTGTCCTGTGGGGTATGATTGATGTGGGAGGGCCCAGTCTATTGGGGGCTGTGTCACCTTAGGGCAAGGTGGTACTGAGTTGTATAAAAGATCAGGCTGAGTAAGCCTTATAAGCTAATATGAAGTGGTCCTCCACGGTCTCAGATTCAGTTCTGGTTTGTAAGATCCTGCCTCCAAGTTCCTGCCTTGACTTCCCTCAGTGATTGAGGATAACTAGAGAATTGTAAGATGACATAAACCCTTTCCTCCCCAAGTTGCCTTTGGCCATGGTGCATGCTATGGCACTGGAAACACTAACTGAGAAAACTTACTCCTTAAAACCCATTTTACACCCATCATGTGTGCATATGCAGAATCACAAAGACAAAATTTAACAGACTTTATCCATGAGTTCCTGGCACTAACATTTCTTATCATTTTGGAATGTGAAATCTTAATTGAGGACCAAATTAAGACATTCATTACCAAAATAATATATTAAGTCTGCTCCTGTAGACATCTTTTATTCATTATTATATATCTAGCATTGTATAGCTATAGTGCTGGAATGTGATCTCCAAACAGAAAATGAATAGTTTCTTTGTAGGGCTTACAGCCTAAAATTATGAAACTAATTTCACAAATCTGCTATTTTCAACGCTGCTTTTTCTTTGTACCATATATTGATCTGTTTTCTAAAAGTGCTGTTTGGTGATGAAAGGTATTTAATACTTTTTTGCAATCTCCTTTTTATGTCTAATATTTGGTTTGTTCAGATCCCTTACTAGATTCGTTATCTTATGTAATCTTTTAGCACCCTTACCATCTTACTCAGCTTCAATTATCACTCATTCAAAATATATAGCTGAACCAAATTTTCCTCTCAGATTGTAAACTCGTATATATATATTTGCAAGTTTCATGGATACCTAATATTTAACAATTGTCTTCCTTCCTGTCTCTAAAAACTCTTTTAACCTGAAGCTGGCTCTTCATTCTATATCTTACTGAGTGCGGCATCATTCACCTGCGAGTGTGTCCCATCCCCCATGAGCAGCCACTCTCCATTGACTTTATTCCTCAGCATTCCTTGGTTCCATTTTGTTCTTCCTATGTTCACTGTTTCTAGTCTTTGGTTACTCTATTCTCATCTGAGTAACACAGTCTACATGACAGGCTCCTGGAAATTTTACAGGATCCAAACTTTGGAATTTTCTGTGACTTGAATGTTCATAGTCAATGGGGATGTTGCCCACTGAGGTTGCATCTCTATTGTTATACAAATATCAAGTCGATCTTCTTGTCCTTGTTGCCTTATTACTGACAGCCCAGTGGTGATAAAACAAGAAGGCCCTCCCTAGGTATAACTTTGACATTGAACTCCTCAGTTGTCAATACTATAATCTAAACATTTCTGCTTGTTATAAATTACCCAAGTGTAGAACCTTTGTCATATGAACACAAAATAGACTGAGACAGACGCTCTCCCATCTAATTTCACACAGCATGTTCGTGTAATCTACCCTCCAGGACACCAAATAACTTAATTCCTTGAACATTTCATATTGGTCTTCTCATGCAGCCTCCAGATGGGATGGATACAATTTGCATTATATGTGTATATAAAAAATACATCACAAACATATCTATGTATAAAATTCAATGAGATATAATCAGCTCTATGATACAATCATTTATCATCTCTAAAATCACCAGCAAAGCTGGGTTTACTATTCTTCCTATAGTATCCCAAAATATGTTACATTATAAACAGAGAAATTATTATTTTGCTTAATTGCTTCATGTCAATCTGTTTTAGATTGACAAATTACCATAAGTATTATAGTTTAAACAGAATTTTAGTTCATTCTTACAATTCTGGCAGCTGGAAACTATCCAGATCAAGGTTCCCGTGTGGTCAAAACTATGTGTCCTAGTTCAGAGATGGCAATTTCTCACAATATAGAAGAGGTCATAGGAATCTTTTTAGGTCTGTCTTCAGGATCTTTAAAGGTATACTTACTTCATGATACTGCAATGCAATTCTTGAGACAACTAAATCATAAGGGCAAAAGTTTTATTTAGCTAACAGTTTGGAGAATTTAAATTTGAAGTTTCATTATGGGGAGGATATGATCTATTTGGGCCTCAGACAATGACTGAGCATCAAGTGTGACCTCACATAGAGTCAAAGACCTTATCTTTAATATATATATATATATATATATATATATATATATATATATATATATATATGAGTATAACTAAAAGATTGAGTATTATTTATTTTCTTTCAAATGAATACTTACAAATCTGGTTCATAAATGAGTACATGTGCTATGTACATTTTAACAATAAATTGATATCTAGTTTTACATCACTAGTTATCAGTAGAAATAATATTTATTCCACACACTTGTTTTATTTATCCACTTTACATCTCACTCACTGCCCCTGTCCTGGTTACCATGTTCCACAAGCTTTCCCCTTATCCTCTGAGAGAGTGGTGCCCCCTAGGTATCCCTTCACACTGGCACATCAAATCTGTGATGCTAGGGGTATCCTCTTCTGCAGAGGGGAACACTCTTCCATTGCTGGTGAGAGTGCAAACTGGTATGACGACTTTGGAAATCAGTTTGGCAGGTTCTCAGAAAACTGATAATAGATGGAGAGGGGAATGAAGCGTGGGTGGGGGAGGTCAGGTGTAGGGAGGGGAAGAAAGGAAATCTGTAACAGGAAGGGGTAGGGATCATCTCTAGGATGTGTCAGGACCTGGGGGAGAGTCAGAAAACACCAGAGAGTCTATGGGTTTGACTCTAACTGATGCTTCTAGCAATAAGGGATATGGAGTTTGAAGTGACTACCTCCTGTAGCCAGGAAGGACTTCAAGTGGAGAGATAAGGACACCAACGCAGTCACAAAATTGGTTACCCAAATGTGTCCTGCCTACAAGATGTACAGGGACAAAGATGGAGCAGAGATAGAATGCCTCTTACTAGCACCAGTTTCAGGACCTAGTTTTTGTGTATATATTATTGAGAGGCACTGATTTAAGACATGGCATTCACTAATCACGCTAGTAAGAATATTTCCTCATGATCTAATTGCTGCCAAGAAACCTCATCTTAGGGCTTAGTATGTCAACACACAAATATATGTTAACATTTAGACTATAGGACTTTTTCCTGCTTTTGTTCTTTATTACCATCAAACATGTCTTTTGTCATTATTTCCATATCTACCATGATTACAACCTACACTTAGGAAGCACAAAAACATGGAGAAATATATTTACCAGTGCATATGTTTGGATTTCAGGACAAGAATAAGAGAGGTGTCAGTATTTTCTTGAAATAACTATAATGAATCAGCTGTTTGTAGATAAGAGCAATACCACTGTTCTGTTACAAGCAATACATAAACTATAATACTCATAGTTCTTCTCTAAGATTAAGAACTGACAAAAACTGCCCATTCAACCAAAAAAGACCCAGGAAAGGGCAGGGTTAAATGGCAGGCCCTTTCCAAATGTTACCATGTTAGGATATGACAGCTCAACTCTAGCCAAACACAGCTAAACAAACCCCCAAGGACATCACTAAAAAACATTCAAGTTGCCTGCTGAATGTTCTCCAAAACAAGGATGATGAGGACAACAAAAAAATCATGTAAATAGAAATGAATGAAAAAGCCATGGCAGGTCAAATGATCTCCCCAGAGAGAATAGAGCCCTGGCCGGAGCACTCAGTGTGCAGATTGTCAGAGCAGTCAGTGATGGAAATCCCACCTTTACCCACGGGAGGCTGTTGTGCAAGCTTACCATTGCTTCTGCTCGGAGGAAACATTTTTAATCTGCCTTTCCCTCAGGGAGTACTACATAACATGTCATATATTTATCTTTATAAATGAAAATAAATTGTTATAAAGTCTTCAAACAGAGATGTTCATTCAACTCAGCCTGGGTTCTTAGCAGCAAAAATGTTCTTTCCCTCTACATGATATCTCACAGTGATGAAGTTCCTTCTGTACTGAGCTTTGTATGCTTTTATTTTATTTTGTCCTTATATGAAAACAGGCAGGGGTAAGTAATTAGAACGTTTCAATTCAGTGGTATAAAGCCTAGTAGAGGGGTTAAGGTGACGGTTCAATTGTGAAGGACATATATTGCTCTTGTAGAAGACCCAAGTTTCTCCATGTCCATGTTGGGAAGTTCACATGTGTCTATAACTACAGCTCCAAATGATCTAATGTATTCTGGTCTCCTTGGGAACCTGCAACTCATATAAGCAAACACAGGTCATCAGGCTTCTGAAGCACGTATTTCTGCCAATTGAGCTATCTTGCTGGCCTCCAAATGCCATTTCTTTTATAATTTTTCTTCTACTTTAGTTTATATTAAAAACTTGGGCACAAAACCTTCATTTAAAAAGTGAGCAATAAGGGTCTGAGAAGGATGGTTCAGAGTAGTTGCTATGAAGCATGGAGATCTGAGTTTAGCTTCTCAGCACCCAAGTAAAAGGCTGAGTGTAACTCAGTGACTGTAACCCCAGATCTGGGGAAGAGTCAGTCATATTCCAGCAGCTCAGCCAACCTAAGTGAAGTCAGTTACCTCCTAGTGTAGCATGAGAGCCTGACTCAACATAATGTGGGCAGTGACTAAAAGAGACAGCTCATCACTTCCACATGCACACGCGCGCACGCACGCACTCGCATGCACACACACACACACACAAACTCACACACACACACAAACTCACACACACACACACACCACTGCCACTGCCCCCTAACAAGAAAATAATAATAAATAGAACTCAGTAAATGAAAACTTTAAGAAGTCCACTAGTATCTTTTGCTGTGATTTGACAGACTATAAAGAAATATTGCTCAAATAAAATTCTCAGGGCTGAGAAATTTTTTAGATGGCATTGCAAATTATCATTTTGATTGTTTGCCATTAGGATCATATTATTTATCGTGATTTCTCTTGTGGCATTTTAATATAGCATCTTTTAATGTAACTGAAAATGTATCTTGTTCAATAGAGAAGGCAATGTTGACCTTTTGACTGCAAAATTAAAAGAAATATATTAAAAACCCACTATTTTCTTACCATCGAATCATTCACTTGTCATTTAAACATGCTTTAAACAATATTTACATTATGAAATTGACTGCCTATATTCCCTACTGTGTAAAACTTGAAACACTACTACATAATTGCACAACTGTCTTGCAGTCCATATTTTTAAAACTCTTAATATTTCATCATAAATCTAGAGAATTTTTCTTCTACAGAAAGTTCTGCCTTCGAGCTATAGTCTCTTTTGGGCATCTGCTACAGCTCAGCTTTAGGACCATTACATTTTAAATTCATTATACTTAATGGAAATCTGGTATGACAGTTTAAAATTTTTAAACAAATTGCTAGCATAAATGTATAAAATTAAAATTGCAGCTTATTTCTTTTTAATGTTTCTAATAGAAATGTTACTGACATTAACAATCGGGGCAGAATTAAAATACTAATATCTAGAGAATATTTAAAATTCTCTTATGTTTAATGACATCATCCTTTTTTTTTGAATAGTATGCATGTATATTGTTTTTAAGGGGCCGGCATTTTCAAATTGTAGATTCAAGCTAAATTATAAATTAGATGCTGGTTTGCATGGGATCTTACGTTATGCTTAAGATTCTATATTTGTCTAATTTGGTACATCTGAAAATGTTTCTACTTCCATGAGCTTTTCTACCTTTGTAATCAGTAGACATTTGTAAAGTTCTGACCATTGTGAAACCCTTCTGCAGTCATTTTCAACAGCATGCATTGACATCTTTGATTTTTGTTTATGATCTTTCAGCCAGTTCCCAGTCCTTGTGACTCTGTTCTCATCCAAGCCAATTGTAATTAATTTGCAAGAAAAAGTTCATGATCCACTGTTTCAAATGCTTCACTGGAGACCAAATCCATGACGTCTGTGTAATCTCTTCATCCAGTGAGATGAAGGATATAATTAGATGTTGCATAACCTTATCAAACAAGTAAATGGTGATGATCTGCCATGATTTCTTCATTATGGACCAAGCTGTTGAAGACCTGGGATTCCACTGTTTTGTAACTGCTTTCAGATTTTTCTTTCTTACTTCATTCTTAGTAATAATTTATTATTAATCATTGGAGAACATTTTACCTGTTATGAACAAATTTAGGAAGAAGAAAACCTAAATGAAAGTTGTTAAAATCACTTTAGTCTATATTTTTGTTTTATTTGTTGATTTTCTCTGTGTGTGTTTTATTTAATACATTTTTAATTTGGGAAGAATTTTTATAAATACTTTACAGCATTTCAACCCTCCCTTTCCACAGCCCAGTTTCTCCCATTTCCTCTCAATCCCTTCAAAATCTCTTCTTTAAATACTTTTAAAAATACTGTTGAAGTCTTTGTATTCACTCTCATATATAATATTATAATTTACATTATAGAATATATTGTATTACTACATATCATATATAATAAACTTTATACACACAATACAAACTGACCAAGTCCATTTAATTTTGATGTTGACTGTGTATGTGTATGTTTAGGGCTGATCCCTTAGAATCAAATAAACTACCAGCAGCTATTTCTCTGAAGAAAACTGATTCTCTCAGAAACCATTGATGACTTATAGCTCTTGATCTAGGGGTGGTGCCTTGTGAAATTCATTCTATTCATATTAGCATGTCAACTAGTAGTTTCTTCTTTTTTATTTTGTTTTTATTTTTTTTCTATTTACATTTCAAATGCTAAAACCTTTCCTGGTTTCCCTCCCCTCCCCGAAAACCCCCAACCCCTCCTCCCAACCCCTGCTTCCAAGTATATGACCCTCCACCTGATCCCCTCCCCTCCCCCACCTTGATTTCCTAAGCAATGAAACTACTGAGGTTTGAGGTTTCAGGGTTGCAACTTCTCTCTCACATCTAGATATTATCTGACAGCAGATATCCTGGACCTCTGACTCTTGCTATCTTCATGTGTTTCTTCCATGATATTTCCTAATCCTGAGATACAGGTGTTCTATTGTAGATATAGTTGGTAATGTGCACCCCATGTTTATTGTTCTTTATATTTTGACCACATGTGGATCTCTGTAATTGTCTCCATAAATGTGTGTGTGTGTGTGTGTGTGAGAGAGAGAGAGAGAGAGAGAGAGAGAGAGATGACAGACAGACAGACAGACACAGAGACACAGAGAGAGAGAGAGAGAAAAGGGGGGAAAGACAGAGGTAGACAGAAAGAGACTGAGAGAGACAGAAAGACAGAGAGTTAGAGAAAGAAGGGGAGAGAGAGACAGAGGGAGACAGAGAGACAGAGAGAGACAAAGACAGAGAGAGAGAGAGAGAGAGAGGAAGGGACGAAGGAAGGGAAGGAGGGCACACAGGGAAATATGCCATTTCCTACAGGATACAGCTGCAATAAAGAACTTGATGGTTAGAACTCTATTTCTCAGTAATTGAGGACAATAAAGAACACAAGGGAGAGGGGGTTGAATGGGGAACAGAGGGAGGGAAGGGGGCTTATGGGACTTTCGGGGAGGAAGGAAACGGGAAAGGGGAAATCATTTGGAATGTAAATAAAAACACTTAGAAAATGTAAAAAAAAAGAATTCCAGAAATCTAAAACGTTTCTAGACACCAAGGAAAACAATTAAATGTTTAAAGAGGAAGCCCACAGAGTGGGATGGAATTTTTGCCACATACATATGTCTGCTAGAGAACTAATGTCCAGAATGCATAAGGAATTCCAGAAACAAAAAAATCAAGAAAGTACTCCATATTTAAAATGGGCTATACTTATGACAAGAGTTCTCAAAAAATGGAATAAAAATGGTTAATAAATATCTTCTAAAATGTTCAACATTCTTACCAATCAGAGAAATGCAAATAAACTCTTTTAAGGTTTCACCTTGCTCATTCAAATAGGATCAAGAAGGTCCCCAATGGAGGAGCTAGAGAAAGGACCCAAGGAGCTGAAGGAGCTTGTAGCCCCATAGGAGGAACAACAATATGAACCAACCAGACCCCCAGAGCTCCCAGGGACTAAACCACCAACCAAAGAGTACACATGGAGCGATCCATGGCTCCAGCCGCTTATATAGCAGAGGATGGATGGCATGTTGGACACCAAAGGAAGGAGAGGCCCTTGGTCGTGAGAAGGCTTCATGCCCCAGTATAGGGGAATGCCAGGACAGGGAAGCAGGAGTAGGTGGGTTAGTGAGTAGGGGGAGGGGAATAGGATAGGGTGTTTTTGAAAGGGAATCCAGGAAAGGGGATAACATTTGAAATGCAAATAAAGAAAATAACCAATAAAAAAAGAAAATAATGGACACTCAGTGCTAGTGAGGATGAAGGAAAGGGGACCTTCCTCTGCTGTTGATGGCACTGCACATGGCTATGACAGCTATGGCATCTAGTGTCAAGTGTTGAATGGAGTTCTGGCATATAACACATGTATTCCACTTTTTTGTGATAAATATTTTCTTTATAAAATCTCTAAAATTATAAAAAGCTGTTGTCCTACAATGGAACATGTATAACACAAATTATTTATTGAGTCTAAAACTTTTAAGCCTGAAACCCTAGGTAATTACAGACTCTACTATAGATAGTACACGTATGTGTAGTAAATCTTTCCAAATGCTTTCATTCCACTTTTTAACACACACCCAAAGGACCTGACATTCTACTACAAAGACATGTTCATTGCCAGTCTATTTCAGGATAACAAGGAAATGGAAATGATATAAATGTCCTTCAACTGATGACTGGGTAATGAAAATGTTGCTTCCGCAGTGATGAAAACTGAAAGCATGCAATTTGCAGGTGAAGAGATAAAACTGAAAACATTATACTCGTGATCCAGAGCGAGGTATCACAAACAGAAAGACAAACACCACATGTTCTCCCTGAATCATTATAGTTGCGTACATAGCCTGAAGTAACTACAGAATCCAAGAACGTAGACAAAGATCATGGGGGAGGGGAGAATGAGCTATATAGATGGACACAATAAGACAAAGTTGGTGTGAGAGGGGAGGACAGAGCAGAAAATATGAAAGAGCCATAGGGGAATATTTTATAAGCTTACTTAAAAGTGAGTGTGTGTGTGTGTGTGTGTGTGTGTGTGTGTCTGTCTGTCTGTCTGTCTGATTCTGTTTCTGTCTCTCTTGATCTCTCTGTGTGTGTGTCTGTCTGTCTGTCTCTGTGTGTGTGTGTCTGTCTGTCTGTCTGATTCTGTTTCTGTCTCTCTTGATCTCTGTGTGTGTGTCTGCCTGTCTCTCTGTGTGTGTCTGTCGCTGTGTGTGTGTGTGTGTGTGTGTGTGTGTGTGTCTGTCTGTCTGTCTGTCTGATTCTGCCTCTCTTGATCTCTGTGTGTGTGTGTCTGTCTGTCTGTCTCTGTGTGTGTGTGTGTGTGTGTGTGTGTGTGTGTTTGTCTAGTTACAGTAATAATGCTGCCTCCACTACTGTGTAATAAAAGTACCAGGCAGGGAAAATGTCCCTTCAATTTTAGGTGTCTAAGAGACTCAGATACACCTCAAAGCTGTGTAGACTTACCATTGCCCAAGTTGCCTCCCACAACTTGAAGGTAAGTTCTTATAGCTGAAGACATTCTTTAGACATGGTACATAAAAGAATTCAGCTGGGAAAATCCTGGAAGTCTCCTTCCTAATCCCATACTATGGAAAGGTACTATGCAAGCTGCCAAGGGAGGAAAGGAAGCGATAACTCCACCTGACTGTAAAGTTGTGTGTGTGTTTCATAATCATAAAATTAAATGAGTTATTTTGAGAGTCTTTGCTCTTCTCCTTTATTTCTCCCATGTAAAATTCTTTCCAAGGGAATAAATAAGGATTCAAGCACTTATAAATAATTTACAGTTAGATTTTCAAAGGAAAATGAAAATTAGATATATTTGCTGCCCAGAGAGTATGTAGCATAAAAGAATGTGTCTCATTTTACTTCAGGTAGAAAAATACTAATTTGACTTAAAAAGTTCAATAAAAATTGAAGATTTATAGATGCTTAGATTAATGGTGGTAACTACTCAAGCCTTAAGAAAATTAAATAAAACAAAAATATTTAAACTCTCATAACTCTGTAAATAGCCGTAACAAAAACTCATTGCAAGTACAGCATTCAAAACATTGAGGATGGGGGTTGGAGAGATGGCTCAGTGGTTAAGAGCACTGACTGCTCTTCCAAAGGTCCTGAGTTCAAATCCCAGCAACCACATGGTGGCTCACAACCATCTGTAATGAGATCTGACGCCCTCTTCTGGTGTGTCTGAAGACAGCTACAGTGTACTTACATATAATAAATAAATAAATCTTTAAAAAAAAAATTGAGGATTTCCTGATATACCAGCTGACTCTTCAGGACATATTTTTACAAGAACAGCAATAAGTAGTAATCTATTGACATAAATCACCAGTGGCAGTTTCTGTATTAAGTAAATTAATTCTTCAAGGATGGTCACAGAAATGTTTCTCATATAGATACTCCTTCTTAAAACTTGTTGATATTTGCAAACATTTTTCTTTGGCAATAGAAACAAGGTTCTTTTATTTTGACCTTCAAAATTAGTGAAGTCTGGGAAATTAGGCACACCCTTCCTCTGATTATATTTTCTTTGAGTTTAGGCCAATTTAAAAACATTTAGGAAAAGTTAATAATTTTAATAGAAGTCTTATATTGTCCCCAGAGACATCACAAATCAAGCTTACAATCCAGTATCTTATTTCTGGAGCTGGGTAACTTTAAGTCTTACTCATCAGCATGCTGAATTGCTCCTTTTCCCAACTAATAAATGCCATCAAAAACCTTTCTGATATCCATGTTTTGAGCTCCTGTGTCTTGCTGATTCAAAGCCAGTGAATTTGAAACAAGTTCAATATCATGTCTTTTAAGGATTAATCAGCCTTCAGGGCTTGAAAAGCAAAACAAGGGACACCTGTCCTCATCTGAACCCTGCAGATATATCTTCCAAGACATTTCTATTTCAATAAAAGTCCCATTCTTCTAAATAACAATGTGAGTGGACAAGTGAGCACACACTGACTTATCCTTGAAACAGAGTCCAGTGTAACAACCTTGATCATGTTCTGAACATGACTACTACGTATGGTTCACA
Source organism: Tokudaia tokunoshimensis (assembly GCA_036184795.1). Lineage (NCBI taxonomy): Eukaryota > Metazoa > Chordata > Mammalia > Rodentia > Muridae > Tokudaia > Tokudaia tokunoshimensis. The sequence goes on from BTHU01000009.1 coordinate 46,679,062, forward strand.
CAGTAGCCAGATTCTTCCTGTTCCCCACCATGTACCTACTCAGAGCTTCTTCTTTTTCATTCCAAGGAGATTCAGCTCAACACTCATGCAATTGAATTCCCTTACCTGGGGCCCTTCACAATAACTGTACCAGTTCAGAGTGATATGTACATTTTCTGGAATGTCAACAGTATGATTGCTGACATGGTATCCATTCCCAAAGTAGCAACTAGATGCAACTAGAAGACTTTAAGGTTGTTTTGTTGTTGTTGTGTTTGTTTGTTTTAAACTACAAATTCAGTATCATATAAAAAACTTGTGAAAATTTCTTATTTTCTCAATTACCCAGAGTATTGCTTTTAACTACACTTTTATTAAATATTTAAGAATTTCATACATGTATTCAATATATTTTGATTATATTCACCTTACCCTTCCCCAAACGCCTTCTAGATTCCACAACATCACTCCAAATTTTGTTTCCTTTTTTCATATATAAATGTTTTAATTTTGTAAATGAATTTCATACATTGTACTGTATTTCCATCATTTCTACCTTCTACCTTCCTCCTCAAAATCTATATGCATGTGTGTGTGTGCCTGTGTGTGTGTACATATGTATGTATGTGTGTATGTATGTATGTGTATAAATGTACATGTGTGTGTTTAAAGGTGACCACTTGGGATTGGATAGTTTATCAGGAACCTTGTCTATGAAGAATCCCTCTCTCAGCAGCCCTTAATTGCCTGCAGTGGGGCCTCATGAGGTTTTTCCCACTCACATCAGCATGTAAAGCAGTGTTGCTGTTCTGGTCTTTTTTTGGTAGCCATATTATTGGGATTTCATTAGTGCATTTCCATGTCATCTATAGAAGACACTATCCCACAGCAGATGTCCTTTTCCTCTGTCTCTTACAACCTCTCAACTGCTCTTTTACAATATTCATTGAGTCTTAAGCATAAAAGCTATGAATTCCAACAACCTGCAGCATGGAAAGACACCCTCAAGAAAGAAACAGTGGCACTTATACCTTGGGGATAACCCACAGACATCTAATTGGACTTAAGGCCCACTCAATTATTGTGTGTATTCGGGGGGGGGAGGGAAATTCATGCCTAATACTGTAAATCCAGCTATGTATCTGTGGCTGGTTATGTCACAGACCCTAGAAGAGATCCTATTAGTACCACTTTCCTAAAATTATAATTTTTAACTTAATTATTACATACCTATCCCTATACACACAGATGAGAATAGCTTTCAACCTTCTTCATAGTATCTTTTCTTTGTATCAGATGGAGACTGTTATAGAAATGCATAACTGGTCAAATATGCATATGGTCATATGCAGACAAGTGACCATGGACTCCTAATCCCAGCTAACACATCTACAGTAGACTAGTGCTATTATGTGAAAATGTGTATAGATGTTATCTTTATAATAGAAGTTTAAAAAACCTGACTACTTGTTATCAATTGCATGGTAAGAACTTGGCCACTGAAAGGCTTGGTAATCTGCATTTCAATAGATGTTTGAAAAGTCCTTGGGGCGGGGTGGTGGGCATTGAAATGGTCTATGGGGCAGAAGATGGCAATTAAAGCTATCAGTGGGGCAGGAGGTGGGCATCAAAGTCTAATCAACTGACTGAAGAAGTAGCTAAGTGGGGGAAAGGACTGCATTAGGACCTGAGTTATGATCCCAGTACTCGTATAAAAAGCTGAGTGCGGCTATTGCTCCTGTAATCCCAAGACTGGAGGGCTGTAGACAGAAGGACATGAACATTTGATGGCCTGGCTGTTTAGCTGAAAAATGCTGAGCTCCAGGTCTATTGAGGGGCCTACCTTCAAAAAAAGAAGGTGGGAAGTGATAGAGGAAGACACGCATGCATACAGAACCTGTATAACACACACACACACACAGAGAGGGAGAGAGAGAGAGAGAGAGAAATAGAGAGAGATTATAATAATAAAAAGATGGGCTTTTCATTTGATAATTTGATAATTTAAACAAGTAATTACCTTTTAATGAATTTTATGACATTATAATGAAAAATGATAATTAATTTCTGTAAATTTCAATACAGATTACCTGAAAAGTAACACTGAAATTGCATAGAAGTAACTTTAAATCATTTTTACTACTTTTATTGTTGAGGTTATAATTTGATCACACCATTTACCCCTTCCCTATCCTCCATCCAAAGCCTCCTATATACTATGCTTTTCTGTTTCTAAAATTCATGGCCTGCTTTTTCCTTAACTGTTCTTGTATACACATAATGTATATGTTTATGCACATGTATTCCTAAACATAACATGACCAGTCTGTATATTACTCACATGTATAATCTTAGGAGTGATCATTTGTACTGAAGAAACATTAGTGTCCTCATATTTTCAATAGAAAACTTAGTTATAGAAGAAGTTCTGGCAATGTACCTTAATGAGTAGAAGGCTACCCTAGCATACAAGAGTATCTGGATTAAATTCCAGTACAGCATAAAATCATGAGGTGGGTGCATTCAGGCTTGTTATCCTTGTTACTACATAGAGAAATGACTTGAAACACACTCTCAACCCCAGCTAGCTCTGTGCTCACAGAAGCTATCTTAGACCCATACTCAAAATAACAATGTGTCATTTATAACACTCTCCACTTGAAGCATCATATTTCCTACAACTTACCATCATTACTGAGATGAAAACCATGTGCGAAATAGTTCCCTATATATCAAGCTTGCAAGATTATTATAACCTTTAATAAATGCTCATATTTTAAAAATCCTCTATATTGTTCTAGTTTCCTATCAAAGCTGTTAAAAATTTTGAATTATACTCATAAGGATGATAATACTATATTTTCTAAATAACAATACAATTAAAATAATTCATAGTGAGACTCAATAAGGCAGGAGTAATTAATAAAATGCCAAGGAAGCTAAGATGACCCATCTCTAACTCATTTGTATTAGTTTCACAGGAAACTAGAATACTCAAATAAATTAAGCCCAGGAATAATAAAACTAAATATATTTCACTTTGAAGAAAAAGTATATTTGATTTTAATACGATATCAAGATTCATGGGAGGTCTCTGAGTTAAAATATAAATAAGCCTGATTAAAAATTACTAGATGCTGGGCAGTGGTGGCACACGCCTTTAATCCTAGCACTTGGGAGGCAGAGGCAGGCGGATTTCTGAGTTCGAGGCCAGTCTGGTCTACAGAGTGAGTTTCAGGACAGTCAGAACTACACAGAGAAACCCTGTCTCAAAAGAAAAAAAAAGCCAAAAGCAACAATGACAAAAAAAATTACTAGACAAAATCTCCTTTTAATATATAATCTTGAAAAACTAATATTGAAGTACTGTAATGTTTTCCTTCTTCTTGAAAGCAACCTATCAATTTGATGTAAATACTCATAAAAAATTTAAGAGAGTTTCCTCTTTTTGTTCAGTGATGAGAGAGACAGTAACTAATCTGTTCTTTGCAGATACCTAGATGCTTAACAGGCAGATATCTTTGGTAAATATTTGATGACTAAATGTATATCTTGTGCTTTATGAAAGTAGATATAAGTAAATATTACACAACAGACCCTGTGACAAGTATTATACAAGAGTACTGTACACATACAGCAGAAGATAGTAATACCATAGAGATTATCAGACTTGGCAGATGACCTGATGAAGCCTGGTAGGCATGTCAAAAATCCACAGAACAGGTACTACAGTGGCTACAAATCATAGTTAAAGGTGACATTGTTCTCCAAAAATCCCGAAATTTTTACCTTTCTCAGAGAAGCCAACACTATGCTCTTTAGATCTTTCAAAGGATCAGATCAAACCCATGTATTTAATCTATCCAAAGAAATGAACTTTGGTCTATAATCAAATCTGTTAAATACTATCGTAGAGATACAATGTTTAAAGGAACAACCAAAGGCTGCTGTTGTCTAGCTAAGTTTCCATAGCAAAGACCTGAACAAAATGGATGTCAACTGTGTATTCCAGTGTGACAGTCCATCACTGAGAAGTTAAATATTCATAGCAGCCTTATTTATAATAGCCAGAAGCTGGAAAGAACCCAGATGTCCCTCAACGGAGGAATGGATTCAGAAGATGTGCTATATTTACACAATGGAATACTACTCTGCAATTAAAAACAATGAATTCACGAAATTCCTAGGCAAATGGTCAGAACTTGAAAATATCATCCTTAGTGAGGTAACCCAATCACAAAAGATCACACATGGTATGAAGTCACTGATAAGGGGATATTGACCCAGAATCTCAGAATACCCTAGACACAATCAGCATATCAATAGATTTCTAAAAAGATGGAAGGAGAGACCCCTGGTCCTGGAAAGACTGGATGTAGGGGAACGCCAGGACAGAGTAATGAGAGGGGGTTGAACGGAGAAAAGAGGGAGGGAAGGGGGCTTATGGGACTTTCGGGGAGGGAGGAAACGGGAAAGGGGAAGTGATTTGGAATGTAAATTAAAAAAATAAAATAAAATTAAATTAAAAAAAAAAAAAGAAAAAAAAAGGCTTTGAATCTTTCATGTTTATTATTATTATTACTATTATTATTAGAAATGATTTGTCTCTAAAGTTTATTCAAACTTTTCAAGTGTTTAGCTCATATTTCTGCTACCATAACAAGATATCTAACACTGGATAATGTATAAAGACAACAATTTTAGTTCACAGTCATGTAATCTGAGAGGTCTAAGAGCGCAAGCACATAGTCATTTGGTACAGTGTTTGGAGGATGGTCATATTCCCTTTGTAATCCATTCATCACCAAAGACTTCATAATCCAATCACCTACCAAAAGCCCCATCTGCAATCTCCAATGAACGCATTAATTTGGATAATATTGCATTATATTTTCAACATATGAAATTTGAGTAGTATTGTTGTTCTCATTGTTCAGAGGATAAATTTGAATTTAAAGAAAGGTTTAAAACTACATATACATTAGTGTAGTGGTTATTCCTTGTTGTCAACTTGACTAAATCTGGAATGAACTAATCAAGAATTGGAAGGCTCACCTATAATCCTAATCTGGAGGCTCAGAGATACAAGTTTCTGACCTGGATATTGGCTTGGAGATCTTGAAGCATAGTGACTATGAATTCCAGAAGATTAAGATTAGGAGATCTCTGAGTTCCAGGTCATCTGGGATTAAAGGCATGGTGGTACATGCCTTTAATCTGGGCCACACCCTCGGCTGGAGACCTATATAAGGACATTGGAAGAAGGAAGATTCACTCTGGCTTTTCCTGGCCTGTCTTGTGGGAGTGAGAAACTGCTAGATCCTTAGACTTTCATCCACAGCTGCCTCATGTGACTGAGCAACTGCTAGATCCTTGGACTTTCATATACAAGTACTGCTGACTATTGTTGGGGAGTTGGACTACAAGTTGTAAGTCATCGACAAATTCCCTAACTATATAGAGACTACCCATATGTTCTGTGACTCTAGAGAACCCTGACTAATACACATTAATTATTACATTATGAATAAGAGACATTATTCTTAAAACTATAGTTTTAACATGGCATATTAATACATATAGTGGATATAACAAAATGAGAGAATATACAATAGAAATATTCAAGTGCGTCATTTTAGCCAGGAAACAATCTCATTGTGTTACCTTGTTCTAACTTCAACTTTTTCATTGTCATCCTCATCTTTGTCAGTCTTCAATGTCCTTGAGAAAGTGTAAAGAGAAATTACAGGATAATAATAAAGATATTTATTATCATTTGTGTTCCATTACAACAGAACATTTTGAAAGGCACTAAAACACTTCTTAAGCCAACAACAGTAGGAAAAACAAGCTTTCCTCAAGAGCAATTGTCAAAGTTTATGAGAAAACTGTTATTGATGTTTATTCAGCTTCATTCAATGTCTGGGTCAGGCATAACTGCAAAGTTAAAACAAGATTCTAACCTTTAAGTAGGTGATAAATTCCTCTTCCCTGGCAGTATATATATATATATACTATATAATTATATAGTATGTATACTATATATACATACTATAATATATAGTATATATATATATATTCCCCTAAATATATATATATATATATATACATATATATTCCCCTAACTATCATCATTTTAAAACCCATTTTATATATAATCTTATTATCTTAGTCCTACAGGAAGAAATGATGGTAAGAGATAAAAACGTATTTATATATATAATAAATAGTTTGTAACAAATTTCAGTAAGTTCTTGATAGTCTAATAAATAAATGATGGGATTTTGATGGTCATTTTGAGCTATGAATAGAGAAGTTTATAGTGAATCTCAGTTTAGTCATCACTTCTTTGCAGAGACTTATGTTATATAAAATGGCATGGTGAAATCTTAATAAATACCTTGAGTAATCCATTATATTCTTTATAACAAGAGACTATCCTTTTTACTTATAGCATTAAACATTGCTTTCTTCCTGTTAGTATCAACATTGAAAGGCTAGCTATAAGTTCTCTAATTACTCCAAAGATACAAATAGGAGAGAACCTTGCAGGAAAAAAAAAAGAACAAATCCAGTCCAAAAAAGAAGAAAGTCCTCCCAGAAGAGAGCAGAATGAAAACAGATGTTGTGTCATCCTCCATTATGTTAGCTCATGCATGCTTCTTGCTAAAGAACAGACATTCAATCTGCTTCGAGTTATTTGTCACTTGGCTTCTTTATATTTCCATGCCCTACTTTGCATTTTGTTCACTACTCATTGTGTTACACAATCTAAGTTCTGGGAAAAAAAGTTAATATATGGTCTTACCAAGGCTTGAACTATGTGCAGCCAAGTTTAGAACCTTTGTACAACCTTGATGTTTCAATCCTGCAACCAAACTTGGTCTTTTTGGAGTTTGATATATTCTTCTCAGAAGAATATAAAATCCCATTGCATAGGACTCTAAACGGCTTATAAAATATTCAAAAAGCTTCTTGCACATCAAATAGCTCTTAAGACAGAACATTTTGATGAGTTTAGTGTAAATGAATCAGAAGCATATGGATTAAATTTACCTTAAAATACTCCTGGGTTTTAGAATTAAGGGAAAATGTGCTTGGCAAAACACATTTTGGGTTTTGCCTAACCCAGAACATTGGAAAAGTAGTTCAAGATGTTTGACGAACCCAAAACATGACTGGGTTCACCCATCCCTAATCCCCAGTGGTAATAGTAAAGGACAGGCAGGGGCAGATTTTAGGTGCATAAATCTAGTTCATGTTTGATCACGGCCATCCCAAACTATTGGAGAACTTGCAAATGACTTACCTCATCTAAATCAAATTTGTGTTATGGGCTTTTTAATAATTTCTGTGTGAATGTGTGTTTTATATGAAGGGTGTAGTCCTGTATAATTACAGCAACTTTGTTGAACCCACTTACCACAAACAGATATCACAGATTTTGCCTACCTAGAGTATATTAAGAGATATGAGCTGCTACCATTTGCTTGAATTAGCTTAGAAGACTGTCTATTACTAAAATTAAAAACAAAAAAATGCTTAGAAGATCAAAATTTTACCATATGCAGTATACACAATAATATTTAAAAACACCAGCATGACTAGTTCCTAATACAAGAAGTGAATAGCATTTCTGAGTAATTATATCCTGGTCAATGTAATTATCTAAGTGTAAGTAATATACTTAGATACAAAAAACAAAAGCCTAGTCATTTATGAATCAGAGAATTGCCAGTAGTACATAAATAATTTCTATTTATTAATTAATTTATATGTGTGTGTGCATGTGTGTATTCTTCTTATAGGAAATCAGCCAACACAGATTACTGGCTTAAAGTTTATTGCTATAACTCACAGGTCCAGCAAATTTCAAATTACCTTAAGTATTCATGATAAAAAGTTGGTTAATAGCCTTCATATGAAGCGACAGTATAGAAAGACTCTAAAAAAATATGCTACATGAAATTTTAAAAAATTAAATACTAGATAGAGTCTTAAGTTTAAGTTAATAAACAAATATTCATTTACAATGTCAAGTTTGGGGATTAGAAAGTGCTTTCAACAAGACAAAATTATGATATAAAATGATAATATGCTATGTCCTTTGATGGAGATCAGAAATATAAGACATATTTTATACTTTAATTCAGTGGTTTGAAATTTTTATGTTGTACAGTCAAGTCATATATATGACATATATGTATGTATATATATATATACATATATATATAAATGATTCCAATAATTGAATAGCTTAAATAGCACATTATAGAAAAGCAATATTGACTTCAAAATAAAGTAAAGTAATTGATTCATGAAATAGTTGATAAAAAATATAGTTCACGTCTTATTGGGAATAAGAGCATGTTTATTCTGAGGCAAATGAGTTCTAATGACTTTTGAACATGCATTCTAGTTGCTAAAACTAACATGTTACAACATGAAAGTCATTTTATGAATACTTTATATTTGCAAAACAAAAGAAAGACATAAATCAGGGCATGACCACATATGTCAGTGGAGACAGCAGGTAGTTGTATTACAGTAAAGCAGGAGAAAGTCTGGTAGAGGTTTCAGAGGTTATCTGACTGCATTCTTGGCTTTTGGATACAAGAAAATTTGTGGTATCTTAACATATCAGATGTATTTTATGTGACAGTTAAAAGAGATGATAAATTAAGAATGGAGGCCTGTGTTGTTTCCTTAATTTCTTTCTCAGCCCATTTATCATTTGTGTAGAGAAAAACTACTGATTTGTTTGAATTAATTTTATATCCAGCCACTTTGCTGATGATGTTTATCAGCTGTAGGAGTTCTCTGGTAGAAACTTTGGGTTCTCATATGTATACTATCATATTATCTCCAAATAGTGATACCTTGACTTCTTCCTTTCTAATTTGTATCCCCTTGATCTCCTTCTGTTGACTAATTTCTCTAGCTAGAACTTCGAGTACTATATTGACTAAATAGAGAGAGTGGGCAGTCTTATCTTGTCTTTGATTTTAGTGGGATTGCTTCAAGTTTCTCTCCATTTAATTTGATGTTGGCATTTGTTTTCTGTACATTGCTTTTATTATGTTTAGGTATGTCCCTTGAATTCCTGATCTTTCCAAGACTATTAACATGAAGGGGTGTTGTATTTTGTCAAAGGCTTTTTCAGCATCTATGAGATGACCATGAGATTTTTTTTTCTTTGAATTTTATATAGTGGATTGCATTGATGGATTTCCATAAATTAAACCATCCCTGCATCCCTGGGATGTGGTCTACTTGATTGTAGTGAATGATCATTTTGATGTATTCTTGGATTCAGTTTGCAAGAATTTTATTGAGTATGTTTGCATTGATAGTCAATATTCATAAGCAAAATTAGTCTGAAGTTCTCTCTTTGTGGGGTCTTTGTGTGGCTTAGGTATCAGCATAACTGTGGCTTCAAAGAATTAATTACTATTTCATTTGTTTCTATTTTGTGGAAAAGTTTGACATGTATTGGTATTAGATCTTCAAAGAAGATCGATAGAATTCTGCACTAAAACCATCTGGCCTTGGACTTTTTTTGGTTCGGAAACTTTTAATGACCGCTTCTATTTCCTTAGGGGTTATGGGACTGTTTAGATAGTTTATCTAGTCCTGATTTAGCCTTGGTACCTGCTATCTGTCTAAAAGTCATCCGTTTCTTTTATAGTTTCCAGTTTTGTTTTGAGTATAGGTTTTTGTAGTAGGATCTGATTTTTTTTTAATTTCCTCAGTTTCTGTAGTTATGTCTCCCTGTTAATTTCAGATTTGGTTAATTTGGATACTGTCTCTGTGCCCTTTAGCTAGTTTGGCTAAGGGATTATTGATCTTGTTGATTTTCTCAAAGAACCAGCTTTTAGTTTTGTTGATTCTTTATATAGTTCTCTTTGTTTCCAATTGGTTGATTTCAACTCTGAGTTTATTTTCTGCAGTCTACTCCTCTTGGGTGTGTTTGCTTCTTTCTGTTCTAGAGTTTTCAGATGCACTGTTAAGTTGCTAGTGTGGGATCTCTCCAATTTCTTTATGAAGGTACTCAGTGCTTTGAATTTTCCTCTTAGCACTGCTTTCATTGTGTCCCATAAAGTGTGGGTATGCTATACCTTCATTTTAGCTAAATTCTAGAAAGTCTTTAACTTCTTTATTTCTTCTTTGATCAAATAGTTATTACTGTGAAGAGAGTTATTCAGTTTCCATGAATATGTGGGCTTTCTGTTGATTTTGTTTTTATTGAAGACCAGATTTAGTCCATGGTGATCTGCTAGAATGCGTGGGATTATTTCAATCTTCTAGTATCTGTTGAGGCTTCTTTTGTGTAGGATTATATGGTCAGTTTCAGAAAAAGTACCATGAGTTGCTGAGATGAAGGTATATTCTTTTGTTTAGGGTGAAATGTTCTATAGATATCTGTTAAATCTAATGATTCACTATTTCTGTTAGTTTCACTGTGTCTCTGTTTAGTTTCTGTCACTATTCATAATACTCACAAATAATATAAAGTATCTTAGCATAACTCTAACCAAGCAAGTGAAAGATCTGTATGACAAGAACTTCAAGTCTCTAAGGAAAGAAATCAAAGAAGACCTCAGAAGATGGAAAGATCTCCTAATTTTCATATATCAGTAAAATTAATATAGGAAAAATAGACATATTACCAAAAACAATATACGGATTCAATGCAATCTCCATCAAAATTCCACCTCAATTCTTCACAGAGATAGAAAGAACAATTCTCACTTTCATCTGGAATAACAAAACATTCAGGATAGTGAAAATAATTCTCAACAATAACAGAACTTCTGGGGAAATTATCTTCCTTGACCTCAAGCTATACTATAGAGCAATAGTGATAAAAAATGCATGATATTAGTACAGAGACAGGCAGGTAGAACAATGGAATAGAATTGAAGACCCAGAAATGAACCCATACACCTATGGTCACTTGATCTTTGACAAAGGAGCTAAAACTATCCAGTGGAAAAAAGACATCATTTTCAACAAATGGTTCTGGTCTAACTAGCAGTCTGCATATAGAAGAAGACAAATTGATCCATTTTTATTTCCTTATACAAAGCTCAAGTACAAGTGAATCAAGGACTTCCACATAAAACCTAATAGAGGAGGAAGTGGGAAATCGCCTTGAAAACATCTGCACAGGGGAAAATGTCCTGAACAGAATACCAATGGCTCAGGCCCTAAGATCAACAATTGACAAATGGGACCTCGTAAAACTAAAAAGCTTCTATAAAGCAACAGACACTCTCAATAGGTCAAAACGGCTACCTACAGATTGGGAAAAGATCCTTACCAAACCAACATTCAATAGAGGACTAATATACAAAATATTCAAAGAGCTCAAGAAGTTAGACTCCAGAAAACAAAATAACTCACTTAAAACATGGGATACAGAGCTGAACAAAGAATTCTCAACTGAGGAATCTCGAATGGTGGAGAAACACCTATAGAAATGTTCAAGTTCTTTAGTCATCAGGGAAATGCAAATCAAAATGACCCTGAAATTGTACCTGACACCAATCAGAATGGATAAGATAAAAAAAAATCAGGTGACAGCAGATGCTGGTGAGGATGTGGAGAAAGAGAAACACTCCTCCATTGCTGGTGGGATTGCAAGCTAGTACAACCACTCTGGAAATCAATCTAGAGATTCCTCAGTAAATTTGGAATAGCTCTACATGAGGACTCAGCTATATCACTCCTGGACATATATCCAAAAGATACTCCAATGTATACCAAGCACACATGCTCTACTATGTTCATAGCAGCCTTATTTATAATATCCAGAAGCTGGAAATAAGCCAGAAGTCCTTCAATAAAAGAATAGATACAAAAAATGTGGTACATTTACACAATAGAATATTACCCAGATATTAAAAATGATGACTTCACAAACTTTGTAGGCAAGTGGATGAAACTAGAAGATATCATCCTGAGTGAGGTAATGCAGACCCCAAAGATATATACTCACTGATAAGTGGATATTAGCCCAAAAGATCAGAATACCCATAATACAACTCAAAGACCATATGAAGTTTAACAAGAAGAAAGGCCAAAGTGTGGATGCTTCAAACCCACTTAAAAGGGGGAACAAAATAATCATGGAAGGCAGAGGGATGGAGGGATCTGGCTGGGAGAGGGGAGGGGGAAGAAAATGGGAGGATGGGGTATGGAAAGGGACAGGAGGTCCAGGGGAATTAATAGAGGTATGCAGTAGCACGGGGTGGGAACTTGGGGAACCACAAGAAAGTCACAGACACCAGGAAAGCAAAAGGATCCCAGGACCCAATGGGAATGACATTACCTGAAATATCCAAGAGCAGGGAGATAGAACCTGAAGAGACCACCTCCAGGAGATGACATGACCCCCAGTGGAGGGATAGGGCCACTCACACAACTGAAAATTTTTAATGAAGAATGTCCTTGTCTGAATGAAATGCAGGGACAAACTGGAGCAGAGACTGAAGGAAAGGCCACTCATAGGCCACCTCACCATGCGATTCATTCCATCTGCAGATACCAAACTCTGACACTATTGCTGATGCCAAGATGTGCTTACAAACAGGAGGCTGGTATTGCTTTGTTCTGTCAGCACCTGACTAAGACAAATGCAGATACTCACAGCCAACTATTGGACTGAACTTGTAGACACTAATGAAAGAGTTAGAGGAAGAGCTGAAAGGAATAGAAACTTGATAGCAAGAACAAAATTATCAACTAACCAGACCCCTGAGAGCTCCCAGGGACTAAACCACCAACCAAAGAGTACACACATGTATCAGAGGACTGCCTCATCTGGCATCAATGGGAGATGAGGCACTTGGTTCTCTGGAAGCTTGATGCCCCAGAGAAGGGGGATGCTAGAAGAATGAGGTTGGAGTAGGTGGTTGGGTGGGCAAGTACGCTCTTGAGGCAAAGGGGAGGGAACTGAGTTCATGGAGAGGAGATTGGAATATTTGAAATGTAAACAAATAAAATGATTTGAAAAAAGAACAGAGGTGGACAATAAAAAAATTATTAAGGACCCTAAAGATAGGCCAAGACAATTTAGGTTTGGATATGCAATGCTTTCCACTTGGGTTTTGTTTTTTCTTTTATTGGATATTTTCTTTATTTACACTTCAAATGTTATCCCCTTTCCTGGTTCCCCACTCCCGGAAACCCCCTATCCTGTCCTCCCTCCCCTTGTTTCTATGAGGGTGTTCCTCCACCCACCCCACTCCCACCTCCCCGTCCTCAATTCCCCTACTCTGGGGCATCTATCAAGCCTTCATAGGACCAAAACCTTTCCTCCCATTGATGCCTGACAAGACAATCCTCTGCTACATATGCAGCTGGAGCCATGTGTACTCCTTGATTGACGGCTTAGTCTCTGGGAGCTCTGGGGGTTCTGGTTGGTTAATATTGTTGTTCTTCCTATGAGGTTGCAAACCCCTTCAGTCCTTTCTCTAACTCCTTCATTGGGGACCCCGAGCTCAGTCCAATGGTTGACTGAGAGAATCTGCCTCTGTATTTGTCAGGCTCTGGCAGAGCCTCTCAGGAGACAGCCATATCAGGCTCCGTCAGCAAGCACTTCTTGGCATCCACAATAGTGCCGAGGTTTGGTGACTGTATATGGGATGAATCCCCAGTTGGGACAGTCTCTGGATGACCTTTCCTTCAGTCTCTACCCTATACTTGAGTTTTTCTTGTCAGTACTATTGTCTTGCTATGAATTCCTATTCATTATAAATATATAATTTAATTTATATGTATAGATGAAATACTGTGTTTTGACCTCTTTGTTTATGTGTAGCAGTTTGTTATGTGTAGCAGTTTCACAAAAGATGTGTAATATCCAGGCTGCTCATTTGCCTAGACACCTAACCTTGACAGCAGCTTCCTATTACAAGACTAAGGGAAAGTAAAAGAGCTAAGGTAAAAAATATGTCTTTAAATCATTGCCAGATGGATCCAATGCAATCAAACACTTAATATTTTCCATTATTTTTTTCTAATTTTCTAGCTTTAGTTTATAGTTTGGATTATATTTAAGTTATTATAAAGAAATATATCACTAGCCATAGTTGTTACTTAACCATGGCACATAAATGAAGCATAACTGAATAATGATATGTGTTAATTTCCATCAGATTTTAATTTTTGTATAGATCAGGAGGAAGAAAGAGAATCAAAGACCATTTGAGGAAGGAAGTATAAAAGGTATCTAGCTATGGTAGGATGCAACTATTGGGGTAGGGGCTAAGGTATGAGGACCATGAATTTGAGATCAGCATTTAGTAAGATGCTGTTGGGATGAAGAGAAAGAAAAAGGGAAAGAGACAGAACCTAACTTAACCCTAACCCTAACACTAACCCTAACCCTAACCCTCAGAATATCATGTAATTGAATGTAAAATCCTAACAATATGGAAAAGTAAAAATTATAAAACCAGTGATGAAAAAGAATGAACAGGGGACTGGTAGAAATGTGGTGTCTCTCTCTCTCCTAAATGTCTCATCTACTTCCACTAGTCATCTACCCAATTGTATTGTCCTCAGAATTATTATTCTCTCCACCCCCATATACATATATATATATATATATATATATATATATATATATATATATATATATTCCATGCAAACCTTCTCACATTCTTATAATGGTTACCTTTCCTTGGGTCTGAAAGAGTGAGGTTTTTCTCCTCCCCCAAGGTAACATATATCTTTAAATTTTTCCATTTAACTTTTAGTGTTAATTTTGCCTCTGAAATATCTCAAATGATAAAATTATAGTACCATCACTCAGTTGACTGTTATTAATTTGAAAAAAATGCACTGCTTTATTTTCTTCCTACATAGAGGCTGGGCAAATTGTTGGTAGCTAAAGTTTGAAGGGGTGCTAATATGAAATGTGAAGCTACAAACATGCATGTGTACTAAGAAGAGCTTCCTATGATCAAGAAGAGCTCATACACAAGGGTATCTTCAATACATAGACAAAGTCGCAACAGCTGACTGTTTCAGACACTGCATCTTAGTATCTTGATCTTATTGACATGTAATACACTAACTACTAAAGCATACAACTATTCAAGATGCCAGGCTGCTGTGTGCATTTTAGGGATTATTTTATGATGACTAGGCACACCTCATAACAATGGTGAAAGATCCAGAGAGAGACATGAACTATATAATTGCATATTTTGAAAATATTATAACCACCCTTTCAAGAGCTTAATTTTGGGATTGGATTATCGAGCCAAGGACACAGAAGAGTTGCACAATGAGGATTTTATGACACTGCAAAAAGAAATTGTTGACACTGGTAGAAAATGGACAGACCTTTCATGTTTCTGGGTTGATAAGACTAATATTGCAAAAATGAACATCCCACCAAAAGCAATCTACAAATTTAATATAATTCCCATCAAAATCCCAATGAAATCATTTCTGAATATTGAAAAAAGGGCTCAAAATTCACATGGAAATAACAAAAGTTTCAGAAATAGTTAAAACAAACTTGAACAACAAAAACACAGCTAAAGCTATCACCATCCCTAATTTCAAGTCACTACAGAGTCACAGTAGTGAACATAGTGGTTCTTCAATAGAAGTTGACACATTGGTCAGTAGAACACACTTAAGGACTCAGATCTAATACCCCATGCTTCTACAGCTAATTGATTTTTCACAGAGGCAAACACATATTAGAGAATAGACAGCAATGTCAATAAAAGGTCAAACTAGATGGCTTCATGAAACTAAATGAAATTAAATACCTATCTCCTACCCTATACAAACTCAATTATTCTTAAGTTTTGGGGCAGACAGAAGTGAATGGCAGCTCATTCACTTAGTTCCAATGTTTTGGAGGCAGAAGCAGGAGGATTGGTGTGAGTTTGAGCACAGCCTGGACAAAAACTGATAAAAGGAATAAAAAAATTCTCCCACAAGAATGTTTAATTACTTGCACTATAATTTATCCCAGATCCAGCCAAGTTGACAACTTAGATTATACATCACACTTCTTAATATCCATTATATATTTAAATAGTTAAATTGAAGTTGCTCTACATGGGAGTATAATGTTCCTCTATATAAGCTATTAAATAAAAAGTCTAATGAAGGTCAGATATGGTATACCTCCTTCAAAATTGTTGAATATAGATTTCCCAAACCTCCCAAAAGAATACAGCCTGTTCCACTTCTTTTGGCTACACTTTAGAACTTGGTGGCAATAACTTGTTGTTGTATGACACCATACTTGGGTCATAGGTATGGAAAAATCAAGCTAGCATTGATTTGGAAACTTCCTCCCTGCTGGCTGGTGTGCATATGTTTTGTGGGCTACTGGGTGGAGGGTGAAAAGCCATCAATAATCCTACCCAGCTATGATTCCAGAAAATTAGAGTAATGAGCAGTTTGGCAAATTAAACTCATTGGTGCAATAATATCATCAATGATATAGGGATAAATTAAATGTTTTCTAATTACACTTAAGGCCTACTTCACAAGAGGAAACTCATGCCTGGCACTGTAAGCTGGTCAATGCCTATGGATACAGAGGTCATAAGTCATGCTACTATTATTTTGTTAAAGGATCAGAGTACCAAACAACCTCATAAATATTCCTACTTATAATTACAGGCTAGTGTGATGTTTTTTATCAGAGAAAGTTCTTTATGCAGTAGATGATTAGTACAGAGATCTCAACTGGTTGAAGTACAGAGGGTGTATGTGGAGCACTCAGTCTTTAATGTGATACCCCCCATCATACCCCTTTGTCACCAAGACTCAGTGAACACTGCAAAAAGATCAACAGCCAAAACTTGTAAGAGCCAGAGGCCAGAGAATATTACAGAAAAATATCACGCCTTCAGCCCATGAATTGCCGGTTACACTCATGAACTCACAAATGCTGTAGTTGTCAACCAAAAACCTACAGAAGATCAATAAAGTCAACATCCAACACAGAGAAAGGAGGTGGTCATGAGGCCCATACCTACCTCATGAGCTATTAGCCTTTTGACTGCGAGGGAGAGAGACATGTTTTACTCCACTAGTACGGCCTTATGGTAGGTTTTCCAAGCTCCAGTGGACAGTCCCAACCAATGCAAATATGGACAGTACCAATTTGTTTGAGTAAGTTACAGGAATAGGAGGAGGAAGAGGAAGATAAGGTTGAGGAGGAGGAGGAGGAGGAAAAGGATGACGAGGAGGAGAATGAATAGGAGGAGGATGGCAAAGAGGACAAGGAGGAGGAGGAGAATGAGGAGGAGGAAGACATGAGGTGAAAGGTTTATGGAAACGTTGGTGAATTATACACATTGTAATTCTTTTCTTTTCTTTTTATTAATCATTCCATTTGTTTACATCTCAAATGATATCCCACTTCTCTGATCCATTTTTTTTGTCCCTGTTCTTCCTTTGGACAGGAACATTTCTGTGTTAAAAAAACATTGAGATGGGTGGGTGACCCCATCCCATCTATCCACTGGAGTGGTCTCAACTGATTCTATCTCCCCCTTCTCTGCGCATTTTGGCTAAAGTCATCCCTGTTGGGTCCTGGGAGCCTCACATTTTTCTGGTGTCTTGGACCAATTCAAAGAGCCATCAAACATCTTCAACAAAATTATAGAAGAAAACTTTCCTAGCCTAATGAAAGAACATACAAGAAGCCTACAGAACACCAAACAGATGGGACCAGAAAAGTAATTCCTCTTGTCACATAATAATTAAAACACCAAGAGCACAGAACAAAGAAAAAATATTGAAAGCAATAAGGGAAAAAGGTCAAGTAACATATAAAGGCAGACCTATATAGTTCTCAACAGAGACTACAAAAGCCAGAAGATCCTGGGCAGATGTCATATAGACCCTAAGAGAACACATTGTAATTTTAAAAGTTTTTAAATTTAAGTAAATGGACCTGTGAATAAATAAATTATGACAGTAGGTCAAAACAGAACTGAATCTCAGAAGTCACATTCTTTTAAAATTTTCTTTACCATGTTTCTATATAGAACATCACCACCCACATGGATTTGAGGAAAGAAAATCTTGATTTCCTTAACACAGCAATTGGTATAGAGTGGAAACGGCAAGAAAGGGTTGGTATTAATTAAGAAATATGATGCTAACAGTTACAAGCATTTGATTTGCTTAACAATAACGGTCCTTACTGAAGAAAATATACTTGAAATGCTTTGGATTTCTTCTCTATATAAAATACATACATTATTAACACATAAGGATTATAATTTTTCATTTCAGAGGAGAAATTTTGAATTAAATAATCTTGCAAAAGTCTCTTGCAGAATTACTTTAATTACAGAATATGTGAACAGTTCTTGACAACAAGAGGATTTGCAATAATCGCTAAGTAAGATAACTGAAGCCTAGAGATGCTAAGGTGTTTGCCCTACATTACTAGATGTAGGAAGGAGACAGAGAAGACTGCTCTTCAACAGCTTCCCATGTTCAAACTGATGCAGTTAAACATGAAATCCAATGGCATTCCATAGATTTGCCCTACAAGCTTTTAAAAGATAATGATCTCTAAACAAATAAATAACATTTGGAAATATAAAAATATGCCAAAGCTCTACATTCTCGAGTAAAATATCCTTTGGCTTCATTCCTGTTTCATATTAGTGTCAGCTAATATATGAACATTTTAACAGTACTTAGCAAAGAGTGATTAGGGAATATGTAAGTGAGCCTGCAGGAGGATTTACTTCAATCTCACTTCAAATAAAACAGAGTATGTCGAGCCTGGAGGGAAAGCTGAAGGAATATTGAGCTAGCATAACAGAAACAATATGTACCCATATTAGCATAAAAGACTTTGGATAAAATATGGCATACTTTTTAGGCTGGTTTCAGTTCCTCAATGGAACCTCCAGTATTTATGCCTCACTTGGCACTGAAACCTGCTTTCTTATGAGCCTTAGTCATCCTTGATAAATGGTATCACAGGCCGAGGGCATTCCTTTGTTTAACAGACAACATTGGTGGTGCCAAAACTTTGTTGAAAGACAGAAATGCAATTTTTAGAGATCCCTTGGAAATTCTGAACATTTTCTGTTTATTTCTGGAAGCAGGTTTTTGACATGGTAGCTTTTCAGGTAACTCTGAAACGCAACTGGAAACTAGCTCTAATGGGGAAGGAGCTTTTCCCAACAGAACAGGATTAATTCAAATTCAAACAGTGTACTCGGAGATGGAACAGTGTTTATGACACAGCAGTGAGAAAAGTTACCTAATTTTAAAGACTCTACAGCAACTCAGTCTTTTGTTGCAGAATTCATAATGGCAATAATATAACTTACAAATCATCAAAGAGCATACAGTGTGGAATTTTCTAGTCACAAGATAAATCGATAAGAACAAAAAAATGTTCTTTTTCAGTAGAGACCTAATTTCCTGCCATATCATATTCTAGCACTAATTTTGAGATTAATTTTATTACCTCTACATTCTTAATTCAAAGGCAACAATCTTCCAATTATTCTGATAAACTACAGAAACAAGGTTAAGGCATGGCATGTAATGAATAGGTCAGAGGTGGCTATTTAGTGTCTACACTTAATATTGTATGCAGAAAGGTAGCAAATCACTGAGGCTGAAAAGATCTGGCAGTGCTGATCCAAGTACTTTCTTCTGTAATTATTTTTCTTCAATTTCTAATATTTATTTCATCACTTTTCATATAGAAAGAAAACATTTGTGATAATATTTTTTATTTACAATAAGCCTTAAGCAACACAAGAGCTGGGCAGATATCTATCTACCCTATATGCTGTTAAACTCACTTTCCTATCGCTAACCCCTAATTATTACTTACTACTTCCTACGTTTCATCTGGGCTGCCCTTGACTCCGATTGGCCAGACCTTGGGGCCAAGTTTTTATGTCTCAGCTGGCAGCTTCTCTCTCCTCCTCACCTTGTTCTTTCATGATATTTTTTTAATTTACAAAAATTCTTCAAATAGTATCTTCAACATACTTAATCATTTTGCTTTTGATTAAACCTTTAATTTTTCTTTTTTAATTTTTTTATCGGACATTTATTTATTTACATTTCAACTATTATTCTCTTTCCTGGTTTCCCCTCTGGAAACCCCCTATCCCCTCTCCCTCCCCTGCTTCTATGAGGGTGTTCCCCCACGCACCCACACACTCCTGCCTTACCACCCTAGCATTCTCCTACACTGGGATATCGAGCCTTCATAGGACCAAGGGCCTCCCCTCCTATTGATGCCAGATAAAGCCATCCTCTGCTACATATGCAGCAGGAGCCATGGGTTCTCTTTGGTTAATGGTTTAGTCCCTGGGAGCTCTGGGTGGGTGGGTGGGGTCTCGTTGGTTGATATTGTTGTTCTTCCTATGGGGATACAAACCTCTTCAGCTCCTCCAGTCCTTCTCCTAACTTGCCATTGGGGTCCTGTGCTCAGACAGATGGTTGGCTGAGAGCATCCACATCTGTATTGGTCAAGCTCTGACATAACCTCTCAGGAGAAAGCTTTGCCAGGCTCCTGTCAGCAAGAACTTCTTGGCATCTGCAATAGTGTCTGGGATTGGTGTCTGCATATGGGATGGATCCCCAGGTGAGGCAGTATCTTTATGACCTTTTCTTTAGTCTCTGCTCCACTCTTTGTCCCTGTATTTCCTTTAGACAGGAGCAATTCTGGGTTATGATTTTGGAGATGAGTGGGCGGCCCCATCCTTCAACCAGGGACCTTGCCTAATTTCTGGATAAGGTCTACAGGTTTTCCCTCTCCTTTTTTTGGGTCATCCCCGTGGGGTCCTGGGAGACTCTTGCTTTCCTGGCATCTGGGACTTTCTGGTGGCTACCTCCAGTTCCCCATTCTCCATTGCTACACACCTCTGTTCAATTTCCTGACCCTCTGTGTATCACCCTGTCTCCTCCCATACCTGATTCTGCCCCCTTTTTCCCCCTCCCTCTTCTCTCTCCCTCCCAAGTCCCTCCCAACTCCCTACCTCCTGTGAGTATTTTTTTCTCCCTTCTAAGAAGGTCTGAAGCATCCACACTTTGGTCTTCCTTCTTCTCGAGCTTCATATGGTCTTTGAGTTGTATCGTGGGTATTCTGAGCTTTTTGCCTAAGATCCACATATTAGTGAGTGCATATTACATGTGTTCTTTTGTGACTGGGTTACCTCACTCAGGATGATATTTTCTAGTTCCATCCATTTGCTTGCAAATATCATGAAGTCATTTTTTTAAATTGCTGAGTAGTACTTCATTGTGTAAATGAACCACATTTTCTGTATCCATTCCTCTGTTAAGGAACATCTAAGTTGTTTCCAGCTTCTGGCTATTTTAAATAAGGCTGCTTTTAGCAAAACATGGGCTATTTGTGATCTGTTGCTTCACAGAGTATAATTTTAAGAAGAGACCCTTGATATCTGTGATTAAATTTTGTATTCCATCTGTCAAGACTAAGGCAAGACAAGATGACATTTTGTTACTAGAATTTATTCTGCTTAATAACACCCAGGAGTGTGACCTTCATACCAGTGCCCTCCATCTTTCACAGTCACAAATCTAACATGTACAATGGAGCAAAGCAAGTCTCTCAGATGTGAAATCTGAACAGGTGATGTATATCCTAAATAAAAGTAGAACAGAAATTTAATGGGAAACCTGCAGAAGATTGGGCCCTTTGGGGTTGCAAAGATGGCTCAGCAGATAAGAACACTTGTTGCTTTTCTAGAAGACCTGATCTCAGTTCCCAACACCTGCTTGCAAATTTGACTCAGAGGAATCCAACTTCTTTTTCTGGACTCTCCAGGCACTTGCATGCATTTAGCATAAACACACACTATCATATACACACATAAAATTTTAAATTATTTCCCCAGGTCAATCCATCTGCCACCCCACCTAAATTATTCAACCTGCTGAACTAACAACTCATACTAAAATACATAAAAAACAACCTAAATGCACAGGGTCCTACAGCAAGACAGAAGAGCAATATGAATTATGAAAAAAGAAAACAATATTTCTCCAGCAATTATTCCAGTTCTGTGTTAATTGTCCTTGTGGAGAATGGCTTAGATGAACTTCAAGACATAGAATTCAAAGGAATAATTACAAACATGTTCAAGGAATTCTAGAAATTAAAAGGGGACACCAATAAATATCCAAATGAACTTAAACAAGACAAGACTATACTAGAGATGAAAATACATTAAAAAACACAAATAAACATCTGAATGAAATAATAGCAATTCAGGATATGAAAACACAATTCAATAAAGAGAAATATTGAACAAAACCCAAGCTTAAATGAAACTGGAAATGAAATATTCAATAAGCCTAATAAAACTCAGTGGAGAGACTCACCAATAGAATGGGTCACATAGAAGACAGACTATCAAACCTGTTTAGGCAAAGCTGAAGAATAGATCACTCAATAAAATAAAATGCCATATTTTTCTCTATATTCATGGTTTATGAAGGTAATTTGACACACGATGAAAGTCCAAATCTACCAATTATAGACCCAGAAGATGAAAAGCTTCAGGTTAAAGGCATGGAACATATCTTCAATAACTCATAAAGAGGAGATCCTCAAATCTCGGGAAAGCAGTGAGCTTCCAGGCACACAGAACTCCAAATAGGTCTACATAAGAAGTACCTTTATTTTCGTTGAAGTTGAAACCTTGGGGCTGGACATATACCTTAATGGTTAAAACCAGTCTAAAAGAGCCAGGTTCAATTCCCAGCACACATATGACAGCTCACAAATGTCTGTAATTCCAATCCTAGGTAGTCCAATGCCCTCTTCAGTCTCTTGAAAGCCTCATGCACACATGCAGTATATAAACATACATGCAAACAAAACATTCATGCCCATAAAATTAAAAAGAATCCTAAATATACAGAACAAAGATGGATCCTGAAAGCTATAAGGCATTAGGTTCAAATTATATACAGAGTCACCCCCATTAGAATGACAGCTGATTTCTTAGTAAAAGTTTCAAAAGCCAGTTGAGTTTAGATATTCAAGTTTTGAAAAAACACAAATGCCAACCCAGACTACTTGACTTGGCAAAACTATGTCATCATGATTGAAAGAGGAAAAAAAACTTCTTATGACAAAAACAAGCCTAAGAGATTTATAGATACCAATATGCTCTACAAGAATACTAGGAAAATACTTCAGACCAAAAACGGTGATAAATATACCCCAGAGATGCCAGGGAATAAAGCAAATGATGCTTAGATAGTTGTTATACAAAGTCAAACTAAGACTAACACTACAAAGTCAACCAAATAACAGCAATTGAAACATCTTTCAATAATAATTGGATATTAGTGACCTCAGTTTCCCTCTCCTGGGATAAGGCTAGTCCATTGGATCCATTGTTTTGCTGTCTACAACAAACACATTCACCTTCAAGAACAGACATTACTTTAGTGTAAAATGATAGAAAAAATATTACAAGCCAGTAGAACCAGTAACCAAGTAGGTGTTACTATTCTAATATCTGACAAAATATACTCAAAATCCAACTGATCAAAAACAAATGAAGAAGGTCATTTCATTTTGATCGAGGAAACAATCTACAAAGAAGACCCTGAATTCTAAATACGTGTACACCCAACTTTGGTCCAATTAATTTCAAAGAGCAAATTATAGTATGCAAAAAGCCACAGATTAATGACATTAACCCTAATATAATGATACTAAGTGACTTCAACACCCCTTTTTCGCTAATAGCTAAGTTATAGAGGCAAAACCAACAGAGAAACATTAGAGATAATTGACACCACACACCAAATGGATTTAATTGACATCTAAAGAATATTTCACCCTAATGTACAATTTCTTAGCAGCACATAGAAGTTTCTGTAAAATAGGCCCTATGTAGTAGAATCAGTTTAAGCTTATCCCCGACTAGCATACAAATAAATGACTCAGATAATGGCTATTTTATTTGGCTTTGAAATTTACTGGAGGTAAGCCCTAATCTACTCTTCTAACTGCTAGCCTGGCTACCTCCAGAGTAGTATGTTTGCTGTTTCTCTTGGTCATGTTCTCATCATCCATCTCCCCTCATGGTGGCTTCCTCTTTCTTCTCCTTCTTCCTTCACCTTCTCTCCTTGAACCAGCTCACTCCCAATCCACCTACCTCTAATCCCTCCAATAATTGGTTGTAGCCAATTTCATTTAACCAATAGTTTCAAATCAAGGAACAAGGTTTGCACAACAAATGCTTATAAACATGAGAAGTCACTCTTAGGTCTAGACCTTCAGGTATAGAATTTAGCATTACAATACACAGCAACAGACAAAACTTCAATAATCACACATTATGACTCAAAGAAAATTTCAACATATTTTACAAAAATTGAAATAATTTCATGCATCTATTTGACCACAATGAAATAACACTTGAAACTCAAAGAAATTTCAGAAAATGCACAAATTCATGGCTATTAAATCACATTGTATTTAAATGGTCCATTGAAGAACCCAATAAGGAAGTTTTAAAACTCATAGAATTAAATGAAAATGAAAATATAACAAACTAAAACCTCTAAGATTCAATGAAAGCTATCCTAAGAACAAAATTTATAGTTCTAAGTGACTACATTGAAATACTGAGAAATAGCACAGATTAATGATGTAAGCAGATCAATTGCAAAAAAAGGAGATCAAAGAGGTAACTAAAAAAAATTCTGATGGATCCACAGTTGAGTTCTTCCAGACCTTTAAAGCAAAACTACAGCAAATGTTACTCAAATTGTCGCACAAACTAGAAATGGAAATAACATTCCCAGTCTTTTATGAACAAGTATTACTGTAGTACCAAAATCATATAATGATAGAGCAAAAAACAAGAGGAGATGTGGCCAATATATCTCCTATAAACATAAATGCAAGTGTGTCAACAATATACTTGTGTATATGACCCAAATATTCCACTCTTGGACATAAAAATGTCTGTTCATCTTATTGCAGAAAAACTTACTCATCCCTATACAT
This sequence comes from Tokudaia tokunoshimensis, assembly GCA_036184795.1. NCBI lineage: Eukaryota > Metazoa > Chordata > Mammalia > Rodentia > Muridae > Tokudaia > Tokudaia tokunoshimensis. The sequence continues at coordinate 46,704,077 of BTHU01000009.1, forward strand.
TGTCATTATATTAGAAATACCTATAAATGGCATTACCCTAGATATCAATCAACCAGGGAGTAAATAATGAAAATGTGGTACATTTTGAATATAATGGAATTCTATTCAGTTTTTAAAAAATGAAATTATAAAATTTTTAGGTAAATGGAAGGGAGTAAGGTGACCATGCACAAAAAATAACACATCACTGCCTGTTCCTCTCATGTGTAGATTCTAGCTTCAAGTTTTTGATTTTACATGTTGAACTTGGAGCACCAGCAGAAGCTAGATAAGAAGAAGCACTATGAAATGTCAAAGTCTGGGCAAAATAACTCAACCTTCACAGCCAGGAATTTTCATCAGCTGCAGAACCTTGCACTGAATATGCATAAGAATGGTCTCAACAATGATCAATTGTGGATGGAAAAGGGGCTCAGGGTCCGAACCCCTCATTTCTGCACTATTTACCTCTGGTAGATTAAAAGGGAGAAGGAATTATTGTCTCCAGCTGTCTAGGCACTGATGACCTCACAAAGCTTCGTTGTGTAGTTCTTGATCTAGTCAGTGTTCACCATAGACAGCTTTGGTAAAGATAGCTGGGTCATGAAACAAAATGAAGAATTGGGAACCTTAGAAAAAGACTAATATCAATGAAGAGGGATTGTCAGAGATGGGAGAGTGATCTGAGAGGGTTATAATCAGAATACATCATGTACATGTACATGTACAAAATTAGCAATACAATCAATCAACACAAAATAGTACAATAATAAAGGGATTGAGAGGAAAGGAGGAAATGATTTAATTATATTATAAATCTCGAAAACTGAAAGGAATATTTGAAATGACTATAATTGTTCCATCACAAAATGTTTTCTGAATCATATATAACAAGAAAACTAAAATCTCAGAAATTGAGGGTTGTGAACTCTTACAATGAATTATATGTAATACCTGAGCCCTGTGTTTTTAGATCCTTCTGGGTGATTCTGGCTTAACAAGATAGCTGTTCTTTACTATCTCACAGGAAGAAACTATCAACTGATCTTTCTACATAATTGATTCATGGAAAAGTACAGGTGGTTATTAAACTTAGCTCTAAGTGACACAGTGTGGAACTGAAGAAGACTCAGAATGATCTCAGTTCATTCCTCAGAGGGGGGAAAAGATAAAAAATATTATTAGCATATACCTTTGTTTTTGTCTAGGGGGTAGAGTGATACTCCCTGAACACAGCTGTCCTTTAACCCACCAGAAATGCCTGAAAACAAGATTCAATATTTCCCAGGCTTATCTGAAGGAATTGATGATGCAGCAAAGGATGGAGACTGGGGTAGGAGATCAACTGAACACATCAGGAATTAGAAAAATTTTAAAGTAGATTATGAAGCACTTATTTATAGTGAAGAATCATAATACCCTTATGCCAGCGAACAATTTCCATTTTCAATTACAAGTAGCTGGGATGTACGGACTGTTCAAGATACTGGCATAAATCAGTGGCACATTTTTTGAACCAGCTATTTGACTTGTTCAAGGTTCATATGAAATATGATAACTATATTCTTATGAGACCATAATGATTTTCTCAAATTAGATCACAGAAGACAGCTCAGGTGCCAGAAGAACAGTTCTCAGGGAGCCAATCGATTTATGAAGCAGTGGATTTAAAGAAGGTAAACACTATTTCCTGTCGGGTTTCTAATGCTTGATAGTACAGCAGAGAGCTTTACAGGTTTTCAAGTACACCCTAGTCATTGATTCTTAAACTCATTTAACCAAAAGGGAGTTGTTGTTTATGGATTATTATAAAATGCTCCTTAAATTATTTAGTACTACAATTGATTAACTTATTGTGATGGCTGATGGTGGCTTTCAGCTTTAATGCATATAGACTGTGGAAGCTAACCTGCATGCAATAAGGACACATGCTCCACTATGTTCATAGCAGCCTTATTTATAATAGCCAGAAGCTGGAAAGAACCCAGATGTCCCTCAACGGAGGAATGGATTCAGAAGATGTGGTATATCTACACAATGGAATACTACTCTGCAATTAAAAACAATGAATTCACGAAATTCCTAGGCAAATGGTCAGAACTTGAAAATATCATCCTTAGTGAGGTAACCCAATCACAAAAGAACACACATGGTATGCAGTCACTGATAAGGGGATATTAACCCAGAATCTCGGAATATCCTAGACACAATTCGCATATCAATAGATTTCTAAAAAGATGGAAGGAGAGACCCCTGGTCCTGGAAAGACTGGATGTAGGGGAACGCCAGGACAGAGAAATGAGAGGGGGTTGAGTGGAGAAAAGAGGGAGGGAAGGGGGCTTATGGGACTTTCGGGGAGGGAGGAAACAGGAAAGGGGAAATGATTTGGAATGTAAATAAAAAAAAACTTAGAAAATAAAAAAAATAAATAAAGAAAAAAAAGAGTTTGAAGAAGTGCAAGCTTTCTCAGGAAGTAGAATATGTGAGCTCTTGGGTACCTTGTTCCAGTAGCTTTGCCTACCATTTGTTGCTCTTCTTCCAATATGCTGCAACTGAATCATCCCTTTGGAGCCCTAAGCCCAAATAAACAGAAGTTGGTACCAGGAAGTGGGGTGTGGCTGTCAAGAGTCTGGTTCTGTTGTGTTATAGAGAAATCTTGACATCTCTGAACCTTTGAACAAAAACCTGAAACCTGTAAGCAAAGTTTAGCGAACTGTCCTAGTAAGAGCTTAGAAGGTAGCAATGGAGAAAGCAAGCACTGCTAAAAGAAATGGACAAAATTTTCTTTAGCATCTTCTTTTTAGAGAATTTTGTAATGGCTAAACAAACAAGATTTCACCCATTGCAGCTGTCATTCTTTAAAATTCTGAGACATGGCAAGTCAGGGAAATGGCTTTGTGCTAAAGTACTTGCCTTCAAGGATGAAGTTGTGAGTCCAATCCCTATAATCCCCACAAAAATACAGGGGTGGAAGTGTGTTATTGTTATCCAGTTCTAGGGAGGTGGAGACAGCCAAATCTTTGAGGCTTGATCTGACTTTATAGTCTACTTGGCAAGTCTTGGGCTAGTTAGAGACCTTGTCTTAAGAAAATATGTGTGTTACACCTCACACAATATTAGTGGGAGACTTTAACACCCCCACTCAGCAATGGACAAATCATAGAAACACAAACTAAACAGAGACACAGTGAAACTAACACAAGTTATGGACCAAATGGATTTAACAGATATCTATAGAATATTTCATCCTAAAACAAAAGAATATACCTTTTTCTCAGCATCTCATGGTACCTTCTCCAAAACTGACCATATAATTGGTCACAAAGCAGGCCTCAACAGATACAAGAAGACTGAAATAATCCCATGCATCCTATCAGATTGCCACGGCCTATGTCTGGTCTTCAACAGCAACAAAAACAACAGAAAGCCCACATACACATGGAAGCTGAACAACACCCTACTCAATGATAACTTGGTCAAATAAGAAATAAAGAAATTAAATAAAGACTTTTTAGAATTTAATGAAAATGAAGGCACAACATACCCAAACTCTGGGACACAGTGAAAGCAGTGCTCAGAGGAAATCTCAGCTCTTGAGTGCCTCCAAAAAGAAACTGGAGAGAGCATACACTAGCAGCTTAACAGCACACCTGAAAGCTCTAGAACAGAAAGAAATTAATACACCCAAGAGGAGTAGATGGCAGCAAATAATCAAACTCAGGGCTAAAATCAACCAAGTAGAAACAAAAAGACCTATACAAAGAATCAACAAAACTAGGAGCTGGTTCTTTGAGAAAATCAATAAGATAGACCCTTAGCCAGACTAATCAGAAGGCACATAGAAAGTATCCAAATTAACAAAATCAGGAATGAAAAAGGGAGATATAACAACAGAAACTGAGGAAATTCAAAAAATCATCATATCCTACTACAAAAGCCTATACTCAACAAAACTGAAAAATCTGGATAAAATGTGCAATTTTCTAGACAGATACCAGGTACCGAAGTTAAATCAGGATCAGATAAAACATCTAAACAGTTCTATAACCCCTAAAGAAATAGAAGCAGTCATTGAAAGTCTCCCAACCAAAAAAAGCCCAGGACCTGATGGTTTTAGTGCAGAATTCTATCAGACCTTCAAAGAAGACCTAATACCAATACTCTTCAAATTATTCCACAAAATATAAACAGAATGAACACTACCCAATTCATTCTATGAAGCCACAGTTATGCTGATTATTCACCATTGAAGATGGAATGGTTTCTGTCTAATCAGGAACATTTCACATTTTCCTTTCATAGAGGACTTCATAGGAGTTTTTTTTGTTTGTTTGTTTTTTGTTTTTAGGTTTTTTTTTTTTACTTCTATCATGTTTAATGTTCCAAATAGATTTTAAAAACTGGATGAGTGCATATTACTTTTAGCTTCACAAGATATCATTTATATTTAAGAGACATTTAACTGTTATAAATTATTTTTATGACTTAAAAATGTCAATACTAAGTTGTATATTTAAAAAAATTATTATTTTAATAAAAATAAAAGAAAATGTATGTGGTACTTGAGGAAATGCATCCAAGGTTAACCTCTGACCTTACGCATATGTGCAAGTACTTGCCTATGCATCTGCATACATATTAATATACACATACATGCCAATACTGCAATATGGGTGACTTTGTAATATTAATATAGTGAATAATCAGGAATAATTATGGTTGACTGGATCAAGTCTCACATAAATATAAATATGAGCCCAAAATACTATGTATTTGTTTTACCTGGCTATTTTAAATGAAACAATTGGGATCAATTAAGTTTCATGGTTTTTTTCCTTAAAAGTATAGTGATTAACATAGCAAATGCTTGGTGTTAACTTAATTAAAAGCACTGAAAGGTTATTAGACTTTTAACTCTGAGATGAACCTTTTGGTGTATAAGCAATTCTTTTAAATGGGAAAAAAAGATTCAAGTTTACTTAATACTTAGAAGAAATTAAATATAAAATAAATTAAATAAATTCCTGGGAAGTTAAACATGATTAACCAAAGTGCAAGTGAACCAGACTAGTAGATGAATGTCACACACTGTTCTAAAAATGATATTATTATTCCTAGCCAACAAATGTAAACTCTTTTGAAATACTATTAGTTATAAAGTTATCATAAAGTCAATGAGGCCAAGTGGCTGATAGTCCCAGAGAGAACATTAAAATAAGCTCACTATTTCTTTGGCAAAGAGTCATTGGATTCTATAAGGCACATAAACGGTTTTCTGACTTGGCAATGTGACAGCTTTACTCAATAAAACGTGGGCAGACTGCAGTGTGAATCTGAATTTCCTTTATGTTCTCCTTTCTCCATTTCATTTCCTTTCCCCTCTGTTGCCAAATTCACCCTCATTTCACCAAGGTCGGCTTTCTCTTGCATCTTTTTGAGATGTGTTCTTTAAACTGCTATAGTAAGTCTCTCTCTCTCTCTCTCTCTCTCTCTCTCTCTCTCGGGTCTTTACATTTAAATTACACCATGATGCTCTGTACTTTTCATGAGATGTGGAAGTCTGACATCTTTTCTATTTCTTTTTTTTCCCCCAACATCAACATGAAGGGGTTACTGTCTCCATGCCAGTGTAGAATTGAAAAGATCTATTACCTACTCCACTATTGTTCAACATCTTTGGATGGGAAGTTTAGAAATAATAAAGAGAATTTTCCCTTGAGGAAAATGCCTTCCAACTTCAAAAGGAAATTTTACCCTAGATTTAAATTGTTCAGCATATCTACCAGAGAATATCATGTCCTCCTGATACCTACCTACACACTTCTTCCTTCTAGTGAAGTGATTCTGGTGGTCTTAAACCCCAATAAATGTACTATCCCACTATATATTGTTGATATGTCTGGTTTGTATTATATTCTCTATGTGGGTTTTTTTGTTGTTTGTTTGTTTGTTTTTTGTGTTCTTCATTTAAGAGTCATATTGACAATCTATAAAGTCAATGAATAACATCACTTTTCCTGCCTACCAAAGCCAATTTAAAACAGAGAAGTGAAAAAAGAGAGGTCAAAATATTATCTCTTTGCTTAATAAAAGAGATGCTAGAGATGAAAGCTTTGGCCTCAGGTCATCTCTCTATGACATGTATGCACTCAGTTACAGACAACTAGCTAACCTGGGCACGCAGCATGCCTGAGAAGCTTGTCTTTTGTCAGGAACAAGTAAAAATCTGAAAACAAGTCTGTAAGGGGAAAGAAAGAGAATGCAATGTCCACCAATTTCTTCTTCAACATTCGCAAGTCAAGTTAGTCACTCTTATTCCTTGGCAATTACGGAAGGATCATGTGGAAGAAAATGAAGACAGACCAGGACAGGAATTACTCTCCAGTGAAAATATGAAACAAAGAAAAGATGATTCCCAGAGGGGGAGTTTTAAATTATGTCCACACTATCCCTCCCCTCTAGATCGGAAGCTGAGTTCCCTCCTGAGAGGGTGTAGGAAAAAACAATAACACACTCATAACAAAATGAAACGGAACTTGGTAGAATGTGTCTTCACTCAGGATTCCCAGACACACTCAATCTGTGTGTGTGTGTGTGTGTGTTTGTGTGTGTGTGTGTGTGTGTGTCTTTCTCTCTGTCTCTCTGTCTGTCTCTGTCTCTCTCCTTCTCTCTCTTTCTGTCTCTGTTTCTCTTTGTGACTCTGTGTCTTTCTCTCTGTCTCTCTGTCTGTCTCTGTCTCTCTCCATCTCTCTCCTCTCTGTCTCTGTCTCTCTGTGTCTCTGCCTCTCTCTTCTCTCCCTGCTTGACTTTAAATGCTATGCCCTTAAAGACAAAATCAAGATCTAAAAGGACAAACTAAAGACTCTGGACAAGAGCCTTTTGAGTGATCAGCATGTAAATGGATCCACCAGTCCCAATCAAGACTTCAGAAACAGCAGCTATTGCTGACACCCTGACTCCAAACAGATGGAGACTCTCAGCCAGACCTACCAGCTAAGCAGCTCTTTATTCCTGACCTAACAAGGCAATGAGATCACAAATGTGCCCTTTCCAGTTGCTATGTTTTGAAATTATCTAGCAAATAGAATCTTAAAAAATGAAACCAAAGAACATGTATCAATGCTAAGCACGCATTGTTTTATACAAGTTAATGAATGCATGCATGATCGAGCCACTTCAAGTCATCATAATCAGCTGTTAGTTCCCACATTTTTGTTAGTACTGTTCAGTATGAAATACAAAACAGTCATGTTAAAGTGTTCTGTGTAATTTTTACAGAATGATACAAAGGTAAAAATAACGATGCACATGTATAGGAAGCCACATTTATTCATTTTTACTAGGAAAAGGGAATACAATTACAAATTTTGAAATGGATTCATTTTTCATCATTCTACAAATATTTATTGATCACCTTCTATGTTCTAAGTGCTGATCTGACATTTGGGAAACCTTGAAACAACACAGCGATTCTTTTAATAATCACAGGGATTATTTCTAGGCTAGGCAAATATATAAATGATAAATAGATATAGTAAATTAAACAACCACATAATTTTACAAAGAGAAAGTATAGAAAGAGAAAAAGTAAATTGAAAGAGATGGCTAATTCTAAATGTTAACTTGAGGAATGTACAGTCACCTGGGACACGGGCCTCTAGACAGACTTATGGAGAATAACCTCATGTTAATTGATGTGAGAAGACATGCCCACAGTGGGAAGCATCATTCTCTGGGATGAGTTCCCTGACTTCATCAAAAGGAGGAAGTGAGGTGAGCATGAACCATCACTATCCTCTGCTTCTTGAGTATGGATGCAAGGTGACCAGGTACTTTAATCAGCTACCACCTCACTTCCATACCCAGATGAACTGTACCTGTACTCGGTGGAGTGTGAGTCACAGACCCTTCCTTAAGTTGCTTTGGTTGGGCGATTGTTTTCACAATGCATAAAGTAAAGGATAATCAAAGTATGAGAGTCATTGCAGGCTGCTTCCAGAAAAAGGGAGGAATTTGGACTTCATGGAAAAATATCATTATGAGCAAAGACAAAAAGGTGAGTGAAGGAATTACTATGTTGCTATCAGGCTAACAGAAGAAGACAGAAAGCTAAAGAGTTGCCAAAAGAAAGAACCTTGGGAGAAAATGAGTTTCAGAGCTGAAACAGGAGGAAGGAGGGTGACATATTTGCAGCGGAAAAGAAGGTGGAGAAAAGTGGATATGGCGTTGAGATAGTTGTGCTCAAGTCAGGAAGAATTTTGTGAGATATTCAATATAGTTTATACAACTGAAGCAGAACATCACTGACTTTCTGGAACAAGCAAATTAGCTTGAGGACAGGCATTGCAGCAGAAGAAAGATCAAGCTTGAGCTAGGATAAGAAAGTGTACAGGGAGGCTTGGTGAGAAATAGGTTGATATGATCGGACAGCGGTGGCGCACGCCTTTAATCCCCACACTGGGGAGGCAGAGACAGGCAGAATTCTGAGTTTGAAGGCAGCCTGGTCTACAGAGTGAGTTCCAGGACAGCCAGGGCTATACAGAGAAACCTTTTCCTGAAAAAAGAAAAGAAAAAAGAAAAAAAAAGGAAAAAAATAGGTTGATATGAATGAATAGGATGCTATTATGTTTTAATTCTCTAGAATTAAGAATACATTCTTATTAAAGCACTATAGTGAGTGAACTGATGTCATAATGAAACTGGGCAATATTGACTTTCCCCATCTGAAGTCAAGGAGCTGTTACAGCAGAGGGAGGAGATAATCTAGGAGGATATGAACATCCACACCCACTTTTGAAGATAAAATGGAGGACTCCCAGGCAAGGAGCTATCTTTAAGGCAAATAGCCCTCAGCTAAGCACCAGTGATGTACTGGACAGCTGCTCTATTTCAAAGATTCTGAAAAGGCTCTGACTTCTTCCTCATGTGGCTGTAACCAGAGCAACCTTGTTAGCCCACCATGTTTGACTGGTATCATGAGATGGTACCTCATTCACACTGGATTGGAATGACCCTTTCCCAGGAACCTACACTTACTTTGCTCAGACATCTTTTTCAGTGTAGTCCCAAAGTGATTTCTTGCCTCGCTGAGATGTGATAATAAATGACGTCAGTTCCTTTGTAACAAAAACGAACTTCATGCCCAGTTTCCCAAAACTCCCATCTTCGCCCAAGCTCCCAAAACAATTTGATGTGTTGCTACCTTTTGATTTTTTTTCTCATGCATGCACATAGTCATTGTCCTCTTTTAGGTCGTGCTATAGACGTCTGTCATCTCATCATGACAGCATCTTATTTTCTTGAATGGAAGCATTGATTACCCAAAGAAGGAGACATGCATAAAACTAGATCATCAACTTTCTGTTATGGAGATGCAGAGGGGTTGATCAGGTCATAGCCCACCAAAGCATTTATAGACTATTAATGGTCATTAGGTGAGAGGACTCTTGTCTCTTATCAAGAATCACAGGCAGCTAACAAATGCTGAGGTTGTGCCCACAAGATACTGATCCTCCTCAAGATTTATAGGCAGTTAACAGTTGCTATGGGGGATGGGTTTTCAAGGCATGGCATGCATGTATATATGCATATATATATATATGTATATATATATACATATACATATACATATATATATATATATATATATATATATATATATATATATATGGGATTTTCTTTTTCTTCAGTGGCATAGCCACCCTTAAGAGTTCCCCATGCTTCTTTTTTATTGGTTATTTTATTTATTTACTTTTTAAATGTTATCCCCTTCCTGGTATCCCTTCCACAAACTGCCCATTCTATCACCCCTCCCCTTTGCCTCTATGAGGGTGCTCGCCTACTCACTCACCCACTCCTACCTCACCACTCTAGGATCCCCTTACACTGGGGGTATCAAGCCTCCATAGGATCAAGGTCTTCCCCTTCCATTGATACCAGATTAGGCCATCCTCTGATACATAGGTAACTGGAGCCATGGATCCCTCCATGTGTACTCTTTGGTTGGTGGTTTAGTCCCTGGGAACTCTGGGTGGTCTGGTTAGTTGATATTGTTCTTGCTATGGAGTTGCAATCCCCTCGGCTCCTTTAGTCTTTCCCGTGACTCTTTCATTGGGCTCAGTCTGATGGTTGGCTGTTAGTATCCATCTGTATTGGTCAGGTGCTTGTAAAACTTCTCAGGAAATAGCCATATCAGGCTTCTGTCAGCAAGCACTTTCTGGCATCAGCAATAGTGTCAGGATTTGGTTTCTGCCGATGAGATGGATCCCTAAGTAGGGAAGTCTCTGGATGGCCTTTCTTTTAGTTCTGCTCGATTATTTGCCCCTGCATTTCCTTTAGATGGGAAAGAATTCTGGATTAAAAATTTTGAGATGGGTATGTGGCTCTATCCCTCAACTGGGGGCCGTGTCTATCTACTGGAGATGTTTCTTTAGTAACATTAACTAACCTCATTGTTTCCCCCATGCTAGTAGTTTTTTAATTCCTTCATTGTTAGACTATCTAAATTGAATAGATGTTTATCATTCTCCTCATTCTTTCAGATGAATCTATTATGTTTACTTTGACCCCTCTTGGTTTCTAATGTGTGTTAAAAATTCTTTCAAATATATCTTTTATCTCTGGTTATTATTAGTGTCTTGTAAACATGAATTGTTCAGATGTAATTATAACTTGGCTTACATTACACTACAAGGGACTCCTTCAAAATAATTTAGGACTCGGAGGAGTTTAGGAGTATGAGACATTACATTTGTGTGTATTACGTTGGAGGGTCTGGAGGGAAGAATGGAAAAGGGGAAATGGTTTATTATAACCTTAAAAATTAAAAACAAAATAAAAAGAATAAAGACACAGAACTATGAAAGGAAAAAAAAGAGTTACCATGAAGCAATAGAAATTCTCAGTTATTCTCGATCATTCATGGATGCATCTCTCTCTCTCTCTCTCTCTCTCTCTCTCTCTCTCTCTCTCTCTCTCTCTCTCTCTCTCTCTGTGTGTGTGTGTGTGTGGTGTGTGTGTGTGTGTGTGTGTATGTATGTCTGCTTCTGTGTACATGGTTATATTTATTCATGCCAATATATGGAAAATGATATAAACCATGCCACAAAACTATCATTAATGGTTTTATCTGGTATTTTTTTTTTAAATATGGATGTCACTCCTAATTTCAAAGCAAGATTCTTTCTTCCCAAAAATATCACAAAAGAGCTAGAACAAGAAAGGTAGAAAACTGAGTGCCCTCACTTCACTTCTGTGGTGAAAGCGCTCAGGTTCAAACAGGTCGGGGAAGTGGCATGTAACTTCACCCCAAGTTTAGGAGTCACCAGTTTGGCATTTTGAAAATGCTTATTTGATCTTCATGAAGAACACTGGCTCACTTAGGCCAGAAATAAGCCAAGATACTTGTTTTTCAGAAATAATGGCCAATAACTACAGTGAAATGAAGTATAAACATAAATAACCCTTGGTAATCCACACTGATAGGTTTTAAATAAAAATACAAACATGTTGAAGTTATCAAAAGCATTTTAAGCTATAACAAGCTTGTTTTACTATAGTAGAATTGCAACAAATCCCCTGAGAGATGAAGCATTAAAAACAGGAGAAAGGATCTGTAGCTTACTTATTTTTGCTTACTATGTGGTATGTACCTGTCTAGGCACAGAGGATATAGCAGTGGACAAAACAGAGTGACATTCTTCTCTGGAAAAATAAGTAGAAAAATATCACATAAATAAAATGCATTATGCTATAAGGTAGAACCAGGTTTTATTTTTAAAATAGGAATAAAGGAATAAGAATAGTTATTTAAATGCTGGTAACCTAGAAAGGCTTCTTACAGAGACAGGCTTGAGACCAAAGAGAAACGGAATAGAGACTTTACAAGCATGTTTTGGCTGATTCAATGGCAGAGGCAAAGGCTGCAGTATATGAGTAGCTTTGGCCTGTTTAAAGAGCATGGAAGTTGCATTGAGACGAAAATAGTATTTGAACTGAGATTAATGAAAAAGAGGAGGTGTGACCAGAAAGCAGTGTAGGACATCACGTTACTCTGAATGAGATGGAACTCCATGAAAGAGGTGGGTCTAAACCTGTGGGTCGCAACCCCTTTGAAGGTCATAGGACCCATTCACAGTGGTCACCTAAGACCACAGTACAGAAATGTACAATATGATTCATAACAGTAGCAAAATTACAGTTATGAAGTAGCAGTAAAAATAATTTTATGGTTTGGGGGGTCTCGGTGTTAAGAAGGTTGAGAACCACTGCTCTAGAGGCACTCACACAGCAGCTTAACACTATCTGTAAATCCAATCCCAGGCGATCTGTCCTCTATGGTCTCTACAGCCATTGCCTGTGTGTGGTCCACAGACATAAAATCAGGCAAAGCAACTAGACACACACACACACACACACACACACACACACACACACAAACACACACTCAAAGGAAGAAAATAATTATATATAACAAAGAAACTGGTATATATTATGTTACTCCCTTCTTGTTTTTTTTTTTTTTTTAGATTTAAAGTGGAGGGATAATAAGCTAAATCTGTGGATAAGTCAAAGGTTATATTCCTGGGAAGATAAACATATTGGTTATATTCCAAGACCATACATGTTTTTATCAACCCTTAGCCATGTCTCAATCATAGATTCTGCTTAAGTTTGGGCTCAAAAGTCCCCTGTTTTAAAGGCCTGCTAACAAATTTCTGTTATTGCAAAAGTATGTAAAGTCACATCTTTGGTTCATCAGAGACATGTACTTGAAGAGAATAGTAGGACTCAGCCCCAAGTATTCGGCTCTCAATCTCTCCACCAGGAAATGGATGACATTGCTACATCACACACAGTGAATCACAGGTCGAAGAGCAAAAGAGTCAACCAATCATGGACTAAAGCCTCAGCAGCTGTTGATGGCCTCCCTGGTGTGCTACGGTGACAGCAAACTGATTACTACAGAGTAACTGAGAGGTGCTTCAGCAAACCTCATTTTGGGTATAGAAACAAATGAAAATGAATAATATGACTGTTGATGTTTTAGATATAAATGAAGTTGTAGTTATGACAGAAATATGCATATTTTCAGGGTCAGTATTCTAATTCATACGATTTTAAGAATTATCAATATATATACACATATGATTTATCACTGCACACATAGCTGTCAGAATCTTAATCACTTATGAGAATTTGTGTTATGCACAGAACTTAGTAAAAAAAAAAAAGAGACGGGCCTTTGTGTATGAGAGTATGTGCATGAGTGTATATGTGTGTGAACGTGTTTTCTTCTTATTAAGAACTGGCCTGGAATTTTGTTATATTCTCTGCTTCTAATATAAACTGCTTCGCTATCCAGAACTTTAATCTCTTTTAAGTTTTCTTATTTAATTTATGTTGGGAATTTGTGAAACAAGAAGCATTTTGCATGTTGGAAGCCTGCCTTGTTTATGAATATTACTCCATCAAATATTCATCAAGATTGGTAGCAGACAGCTGCTGCTGATAGTGCATAAATGGGGAGTCAGGATGCTCTCTGCCAAATTGTAACCTCTGTTATGTGAAGACAAAGACTGTTCTTACTGAAATCAACAATAAACAGTTCCCATTTTGCCTTCTACCAATAGCTGACTGGAGAAAGAATATGATTTTAACTTTCTTTTCTTTCTTTCTTTCTTTCTTTCTTTCTTTCTTTCTTTCTTTCTTTCTTTCTTTCTTTCTTTCTTTCTTTCTCTCTGTCTCTCTCTCTCTCTCTCTTTCTTTCTTTCTTTCTTTCTCTTTCTCTTATTTTTGGCTTGTGTGGAAGAGGATAGAATTGTGGAACAAAATGAGAGGTGTCACTCATTGGGGCCCTCAGTCACGAAGTCTCAGCTTGGTTGTAATAGTTGCTAGTGGCTAGCATCCAGTCTAACTGTTTAATAGTCCCACTTTGAGAGAATTTTGTCACTGCTGTTTTGGCATCTGAGAGTTTTTACTGTCACCTCTGAGTTGAAGACTTCCATTTTATTTGTAGGTAATTCTAGGTCTGAATTTAAGAATGATGCAGAGTAATGGCCAAGAAACAAACGAACACTGTAAACCTAGAATAGCTGCTGATGCACATCTTTCCAGACTCTTCCTCCTTCTAAAATGATGACAAATTATATATATATGTGTGTGTGTGTGTGTGTGTGTGTTTTCTCTACATATACACAGACACACACACACACACACACACACACACACACACACATATGCTACAGACAGTAAAACAGTGGCAATCTCACATGAGACCCTGCTTAATCCATGAATGTGATATCTCAGAAATCCCAGTTGAAAGTGTAGACTGGGAAGAATACTGGAGAGATGCTAGTCTGCATTAGGTTCCTAAAGAAATTGATTCTAACAACAGTGAAGGAATCCTGCAGTAACAAAAATCTATGAACTTGTCAGCACATAGGCAAAAAAGCAAATATTCTTTCTCCTGTATCCTTCTGTCTGGGCTGGTTCTGTCCACATTAACAGTGGGAATTCATGCTTCAAGAGCTGATTAAGACAATCCCTCACAGGAGTCCCCAGCAGCTTGTGTTTTGATTGATTCCAGATTAAGTGAATTGACAAGCATGATTGGAAATCACAAGTCCTCAGTTTGACCCACAGCCACATCTGCTTATGTCATATTTGATTTTCAAATAAAAACCAATATTCGGATCAAAATCCCACCTACTGTACCTATCCCACATACAACTGCTAACATGCCACAGGTTTTAGAATAGGTGGCAATGTCCCCTGGGGAGTGCTTAGTCTTAGTACCTCACAACTTAAATAAGATGCTATAGCTTCACAATGATTAACCCCTGGTATTTTCTCCATCAATGTCATGTTACAAGACAGAGAAATAGGAGGAAGAAAACACAATTATATGAATATATATGTACACAAACATGCTTTTAACAAATATAACATAAACTGGAATGTCAGTTACCAGCCTCAGTTCTGCAACTGGTCACATATCATTCACTGGTATTTATAACTAAGTTCCTCTACTACTCATTCTACTATTCATACTACTCATTGCCTTGTCCTGTGCACGCACTGAGGCAGCTGTTCGATCTTTGCCTAGAGTGATGAGCATAATTTCATCATTAAGGATCTAGACCTTTTATCATCCTGCCTGGGCTGCGTTGGGGTTTCCCATTAACCTTAATAATGGCATGGTGTTACCAAGAGAGAGCCTAAAGCCTCCCCTGTTCTTATATTATAACCTTCCATCCTGCCATTGTGGAAAAACAATTTATCTTCACCACTGGTAGTCTAGAAACCCACTCACTGAAATACTATTATTTCTTTCTTAGCCATTTGATGTATGGGCATCAGAAGTGGCCGGACATGACCTTGGGAAATCTGACCTTCAGGTCAGTGAATTTTTGTTGTACATTCTAACAGGTGTATCCCTCCTTGTTTGGAACCCAAACTCCTAGGACAGGAGAGGATAGGTCTTGGGAACAGGAAGCCCAAATTTCCCTAGTGGGTGGCTAGATGTGATCATGATTAGCCATCAGGGATGGCAATAGGGCTGGCATTATTTTAAAGCATCGTAATGAAATTAACTAATTATTACAACATTATAACATCTAAAGAGGCGAGTGTGCCATTGGAATCAGTCACTTCTATCCTTTAAGTATGTTAAACAGCACATCATAATGGGTGACTCTCATAGAACCGTCTAGAAGAATGTTTCATTATCCTTGGAGCAATTCTTTTATTTTTTAAGGTAGAATTTTGAAGGGAAAATGTTTTGCAATTTCTGACATCCTTATAAATCACCATCAAGTTTAACTTACATCAAGAAACAAACCTTTAACACCATTCTGGAAGGTCCCCTTTGTTTTATCGTATCTGTTTTATCATTTGAAAGTGGAAAGTGATATTTAACACTGCTTACTCTTTGTTCATTTTAAGCAATACCAAGAAAGCCAAACAAAGAGCTAGGTACTCTTCTGTACTGAGGCCTCTCACAAATCTCGTCTTTCCATATATTCATAACGTAAAGTGAATGCTTCCTACTTATTTCCCAAGTGAACTCTTTGGTTCCATCCTTGTCATAATGAACGTGATGCTCCAAATAGGAAGACATGATGTTGTCGTGAAAATGTTTGCTATGGAAATACAGTCTTGTAGCATTAAGCCCAAAATGTTTTGTATAAGCTCTTCTGTTATCATGCATTCTAGTAAAATCACAGATGGAAGCCAAATGTGTTACAAAGGAATAAGTATTCAAGTACCAATTAGTAACTTTACAGGGCTACAAATTTCATGAATGGAAATACTCTGTGTCACCGTGTAACTCAAATTGACTCAGACTCAAGCCTCAAAAACCTTCAAGATTAAGGAAGCTATCACGTAGAACTATCTCCATGTGTTGATGTGAACTGTGAGCTGAGACTGAGCTGTTTGTTCTAATGTAGCTTATAGGAGTAATGTATCATCCAGAGAAGTCTCCAAGCTGTGTCACGTAGAACTCTCTGTATCTGTTGTGCCTCTCTCATCTGAAGGACCAACCTAAGGCAATAATTTGGTCTTTGTACAAGTCTGGTGCCTTAATGTATCACAGAAGTTTGCCACAGTATAAGATGTAAGCTACTGTGACATGCCTAAACTGTCAACAGCTTGCATTTTTTCCACAAGAAATCTAAATTGTGTTTCTGAAACATCAAGTCACCTCTCCAAGTAACTCTGTTCAGTCAATCAAGACTCACAGGAATCTACAAAGATGAAACTTCTATTGTTTTGAAGAAAAGGAGAAAAATGAAATCAATAAAACATGCATAATAATAAAATAATCAAAAATGGGTGTTCTCAGGTCTGTGTGTCTGGGCAGTGAACATCCGGTGTATGTGTGAGGTCAGAGGACCTCAGTGCAAATTAGAACTGGAGTCGCTTACTGATCAGGGAAGTGGATACAAAGCAATAGAAACTATATTCTCACCCCTTTCAGATAGAATGATTCCATACAAAAATATCTGGTTCATCAGCTAGGGAGAATTTAACACATTTAAACTAGAAATAAACAGATTTGGGGAGAGAGGGGCAGATTGACTCATCATGTGGGAATCTTTGACTGTATTCTGCTAGGTCACCTTCCATAGGAAAAAAAGCTAAAAAATTTACAATTGGATCAAGAGTTTTTACTCCTGAAAGTGTGAAAAGAAACTATAAAAAATATATTTTATATGATAGAAACATTTTAGAACATAAGTTTTTTTAATTGGGTAAAATGATATTTTTCTTATAGAATCGTTTTAATAAGGAACTGTCTATAAAATTTATGAGACTCTTTTGAAGAGAAACAGAAGGAAATAGAAATCATTCTTACCATTAAAAATTACTTGTTATATATCTGCTTTTATAACTTAGGTTTTGCAAAGCTCTCCTACGCCTATGCCACTAAGTAGAGAATTTTATTAATTTTCTAAAGTCTTTAATATGCAACCACTTTAATCAATGGTTAATTAAATCAGCGATTAAATCACATTTTAGTTCAAATTATAGGAAAAAAAGACTTGCTTAATAAGAAATTAATTGATGTCAAGATAGTTGTCCTAAAATTTAAATATATGCTAGGAAAATAAATTGTAAAGTTATTTCCTCTAATAACTCAAATAAATACAAAGCCCTAATTACTTGTGAATGGGACATTCTGTTTTTGAACTATTAGCTCGTTCAGACTGTTTGATTGGGAACAAAACAAAATGGAATGCTTTCAGTCTCAAAAGAATGAGACTTTTCTTAGTGCCTAATTAGCTTTCCTTTTTTAAGGAAGAGGATTTACTCAGCTGGGCCCCCCTCTTCAAAGTAGGTCCAGCAAGCTCACATTGAACAAGGTCACAGTCAGTAGACAGGGTTTCCATGCATGCCAGATCATATTTCCTTTGGCGGTACAGAAAACAGAGAAACTTCTGAAAAAGTACAGGTTACCCCACGGACTAACAAACAACTATGCCAATTGCTCCCTGGGGTAGTCCATCACAGTTGAAAGATTCGGTGCACATAATTACTAGTGACACAAGCGTTCGCCTCAGCCAACTTGATTCAGCTACCTACTGATTGTCCTCAAACAAGATGGACAAATGCCCTCTCCTTTATTTCTGCTTTTATCAAAAGAATTGATGTAAGCTCTTAATCGGACAGTTCACAAATGGTTAATACAATTTTATAACATAAAGCAACGATTGTCCTTTAGATACAATGAACCATGGATATGTGAGCTTTATTTCAACCAAAAATTCCTGGAGTAGTGCCATAGCATTGATTCAGTAAAATCACTGACTTTCTTCTCTCATTACAGTTTATTTTTCTAACAATGGTGTTAACCAATTTCCAATTTTCAAAATTTATTTAATTTAAAACAAAATGAAGCTTTGGAATTAGATACTGTGCCAATTGGATAATATATTCAGTGCAAACCTAAGTGTTAGAAAGGTAACAAATCAAATATATTAGTAATTTTCAATTGTGCAGGCACACCACAGTTAGCCTTAGAGAAATCTAATAGAGGACTGGAGAGATAGCTCAGTTGTTAAAGGCTAAGCTCACAACCAAAAATAAAAGAGAAAGCTAACAGATGCTTGACATATGCAAAAATAAAAACAGAACACAATGCATGCGCAAAACTGAAACCAAGAGAAAGAAGAAAAACTCCAAATGTTCTTTTATATCTGAGTTCCCAATTTTTATTCAAAATTGATCTGTACTCATCTAATCGAATAATATAGATTAACTCCATAGGTTACAGATTCATATAAGTTAAATAAAATATCTTAAAATAGAAGGTATGGGATGTTTTTAGTGCTTTCATGTATAGTGCATCAATAAGATGAGTCAATGATATGAAGATTATTACATATATTATGTAATATTAATTACATTAGTGGAGAATGGGTTAATATTAAATATATATAATCAATATAGTCATGATGTAAAATGATACATAGGCTCAAAATAATCACAATCATGCCGATCGCATCTTAGTATAACCCTAAAACAGAATTCCATAATTAAGACAAAGAACGTAGTGAAGCGCTACTGCCGATCGCATCTTAGTATAACCCTAAAACAGAATTCCATAATTAAGACAAAGAACGTAGTGAAGCGCTACTGCCGATCGCATCTTAGTATAACCCTAAAACAGAATTCCATAATTAAGACAAAGAACGTAGTGAAGCGCTGCTGCCGATCGCATCTTAGTATAACCCTAAAACAGAATTCCATAATTAAGACAAAGAACGTAGTGAAGCGCTGCTGCCGATCGCATCTTAGTATAACCCTAAAACAGAATTCCATAATTAAGACAAAGAACGTAGTGAAGCGCTGCTGCCGATCGCATCTTAGTATAACCCTAAAACAGAATTCCATAATTAAGACAAAGAACGTAGTGAAGCGCTGCTGCCGATCGCATCTTAGTATAACCCTAAAACAGAATTCCATAATTAAGACAAAGAACGTAGTGAAGCGCTGCTGCCGATCGCATCTTAGTATAACCCTAAAACAGAATTCCATAATTAAGACAAAGAACGTAGTGAAGCGCTGCTGCCGATCGCATCTTAGTATAACCCTAAAACAGAATTCCATAATTAAGACAAAGAACGTAGTGAAGCGCTGCTGCCGATCGCATCTTAGTATAACCCTAAAACAGAATTCCATAATTAAGACAAAGAACGTAGTGAAGCGCTGCTGCCGATCGCATCTTAGTATAACCCTAAAACAGAATTCCATAATTAAGACAAAGAACGTAGTGAAGCGCTACTGCCGATCGCATCTTAGTATAACCCTAAAACAGAATTCCATAATTAAGACAAAGAACGTAGTGAAGCGCTACTGCCGATCGCATCTTAGTATAACCCTAAAACAGAATTCCATAATTAAGACAAAGAACGTAGTGAAGCGCTACTGCCGATCGCATCTTAGTATAACCCTAAAACAGAATTCCATAATTAAGACAAAGAACGTAGTGAAGCGCTGCTGCCGATCGCATCTTAGTATAACCCTAAAACAGAATTCCATAATTAAGACAAAGAACGTAGTGAAGCGCTGCTGCCGATCGCATCTTAGTATAACCCTAAAACAGAATTCCATAATTAAGACAAAGAACGTAGTGAAGCGCTGCTGCCGATCGCATCTTAGTATAACCCTAAAACAGAATTCCATAATTAAGACAAAGAACGTAGTGAAGCGCTGCTGCCGATCGCATCTTAGTATAACCCTAAAACAGAATTCCATAATTAAGACAAAGAACGTAGTGAAGCGCTGCTGCCGATCGCATCTTAGTATAACCCTAAAACAGAATTCCATAATTAAGACAAAGAACGTAGTGAAGCGCTACTGCCGATCGCATCTTAGTATAACCCTAAAACAGAATTCCATAATTAAGACAAAGAACGTAGTGAAGCGCTACTGCCGATCGCATCTTAGTATAACCCTAAAACAGAATTCCATAATTAAGACAAAGAACGTAGTGAAGCGCTACTGCCGATCGCATCTTAGTATAACCCTAAAACAGAATTCCATAATTAAGACAAAGAACGTAGTGTAGCGCTACTGCCGATCGCATCTTAGTATAACCCTAAAACAGAATTCCATAATTAAGACAGTGGAATTGATGGAAGAATCAATGAATAAGAGATCAGGGTAGCATGTTTAGAAATAAATTTGCATCAATATAGTCAACTTACCATTGTCAGAGGAGTAAATACATTTCAATAATCAGTGCAGGAACAACTGAACAACCACATACACAAAAAAAAAATAAATAAAAAAAGTAGACATGTTTTTTTTATATCTCTTATAAGGGTCAACATAAAAAGTACCTCAGACTTAAATATAAAACAAAAGTAAATTTAAAATATCCCTAGAAGAAAATTCAATTTTTAGTTTCAAAGACATTAAGAGACATACTGCTACAGAAGATGGAATGAAACATATTGAAAAATGCTCTACTGCATACCATCAGGGAAATACAATTGACTTCAATACAATTGACTTCAGAATGGCAACTCTCCAGATCATTGACATGACTAAATGCAAGAGAGGATATGGAGCCACAGAATATATGCTCTCAATACTAACAGAGATATACAACAGAAGAGGTTGTTATACTACTAAAAATATTTTTCCATATGAACCAGCACTTGAAGTCATTGAAATTTATCCCAGAGGGTTAAATCTAATGTTCATAGAAGCTATTGTCCATAATTTTTTGCAGAAGATTAATTAATAATGCCCTGAATTTCTATACAACCAAAAATTCTTTCAGTAGCTAGGAAAATAAGTTGGTATATTAGAATCTTAATATACTGTAGGAAGAAATGGATTGTCAATGGAAGAATGTGGATGGTCTTTCAATGCATATTATGAAATGAATAAAGCCAATCTAATTCTAATTCTGAATCTAATCTAATCTGATTCCAGCAATAAGCACTCTGAAAAAAGCAAAAGCATGAGATTACATTTAAAATAAGTTTAGTGGTTAATGGGGTTTAGAAGGAGGGAAAGAAAGATAAATGGGTGATACACAGAGAATATTTACATCATTATGACACTATATTAATGGTAAATACATGTCACTGTGGATTTGTTTAAAACAAAAAACATATAATGCCAAAAATTGATCTCTAATGGTAACTGTGGTCTTTGGGTCCTGATGTGTCAGTACAGCTCCATCATTGGTAACAAATATACTACTTGGATTGAGGCTGTGTTGGTTTGAATGAAAATAGTCCCCCCAGATGCTCATGTATTTAAATGCTTAGCCACTTGAATGCTTGAGAAGGATTTGGAGGTGACACCTTGTTAGAATAGGTATGATCTTGTTGGAGAAAGTGTGTCACTAGGGGTGACCTTTGAGGTTTCAAAATCCCAAACCAGGCTCAGCATCTTATTCTTCCTGTTGCCTGTAGATCTAGATGTAGAACTCATAGTTCCTTCTCCAGCACTACATCTGCCTGTATGCCACCATGATGATAATGAACTAAACCTCTGAAACAGGAAGCTAGTCGCAACTAAGTACTTTCTTTTGTAAGAGTTACTGCGGTTATGGACTCTTTTTTTAGTGATAGAATACTGACTATAACAACATAGGATGAGGTTAGTAATAGGAAGTTCACCTATGGGTTGAGGAAGGGTATAAATGGGACCCCCCCACACACACACATCTTCCTCCTAGGTTCCCTGCTGCTTGACTGCTTTAAAAATACAACCATTTTTTAAGAAAAAAAGGAGTATCTCTTGATTCCATCAAAATGTAGGTTGATTCTATTAACCTTCCTGCTCAGGGTCCTACAGGGATATAATCAATTTATTGACTTGCTGACCTCTTATTGAGAATCTCTTGGCGGGGGGGGGGGAGGACCTGCTCCCAATCTCATTTAGGTAATTCACAAAATTTTGTCCTTTGCACTCATGCAGTTGAGGTCTATTACTCATGGCCGTCAGATTCAGATCATCCTCAGATGTTATCCCAACATACATCGAGTCTTTCTTATATTTGGCATATTCTTGACTTCTTTTTCATCTCAACGACAGACATCCTGTTACTTTCCTTTCTCTTCTTTTCTTTTTCTAAAGCTTAGCAAGACAGTACTTTCAGGGAGTTCAGAACTGACTACCTTAATGAATGCTGAGTAGCTTAGTGTTTGGATAACCAGGGAGACAAAAGCCACTGTTGGATATTTTTTAGCATAATACCCACACATTGTCTAGAAGCCACATCACCAGTAGCTTAAGATCAACTACAGAAATAATATTTCAAAGACAATAGTCTTTTTCACAGTAATTGAGAAGGTAAGTTTTAACTCTGCTGTGGCACCATTAAGGACTTTCAATGACCTTGTTCAACAAAGCACCTTGCAAAGCTACAGAATATTGAATAGGCCAGTTAAAGCTGGCACTGAAATATATTAGTACAAAATACAAATATTTGATATCAGTAATGATGATGTTTTAAAAATCAGCTTTGATTGTGGTTCATCTTGTGCCGTGGCCACTTGTATTCACTACAGGTGAGCACATGTCTCTCATTTGAACGTGGGAACAGATTCCTGTTCTCACCATAAAGTTGTCATTCATAGGTAAGCACTCCCGTCCACAAGACACTAGACAGAAATCTCTGGTTTAGCTATCACCTTTACTTAGAAGCTTTAGCTCCATTTAGATATATAGTTTTTTAAGAAAATTATAAAATAAGTCACTATAAAACTTACTAGGGTTTTAATGCATCTAGACATTTATTGGTGTCCCTACATAGGCAAGCACATTTTCTGCTTCTGAGGCTAACATAGTTTACAGGTAAGAATTACCTCATAGGGATGGACCAAGTACAGGAGATGATATTCATTGAGACAACATAAAAGTAAGTAAGATGTGGCAGTTGACATTTAAAAATAAACAAGTCTGACTTCTGAGAAGCATTTTGAGGGTGCAGCAACTGTCATATTTATCTCACGTCTATGAGTTATTCATAAATCTGAGGAACCTAGGAAGCAAATGAAAGTGGTGAGCATTGAGGGAGTGCTAACTTACACATAGAGAAACTGATGCTCTATTTTTATCTCTAATTTAATCTGGTCATTTTTCTGAGTGTTCTTGCAATTTCTATCTCTTTGCTCATTTGTAGTATTGGAATTTCTTTGCAGATAATCTTATCAAAAATAATATTAGTCCCTTTTTTCCCCTATAGTTTCATACCACCAAGAAATCTATCCTCTTTCATTGTTTGTGAGTTCACTAGAAATGCTTCTAAGGTTTTTGTTTTTTTTTTTTTTACCACAGGCCATAACCTGTTACTAGCTTTTACAAGGAGTTATTATAGTATTTTTTAAGTCTTAACTCTATATTGATATGACCATGATTTTTCTCCCTAAGTTTTTTTTAATATGGTAAATTATATTGCTATTCCCTTCATAACAACTTATTTATGTATTCATAGGACATGATTTATACTATGGTAATCATAACATTGAAGGCACACTTGTGTTGTATGAAACTGTGTGTGTATGCCAACAGATGGTTGAATTTAACATTTTATTTAGGAATTGGTTAAATGAAATTAGGTGATGTTTTGTTTGCCCTACTTAGGTACTAAGATTAAATTGACTTCTATAGCTCTATTTTCCTTGTTAATCTTAAAATGATATTCATATGAGAATAATATAATAACTTTAATTTTGCTGCAACTTAACTCAAAACAATATTTGAGCTTGGCAGCATATTCATAGAGAAAATTCACCTACTGATTCTCATTTTATTGTTCAGTTCATCTAGATTTTGTTTTGATCACAGTTACTCAATTCATTAATTTATATCTTTCAATGATTTAGTTTTTTCAAAATAATTTCTTACATATAAAATTGTATAAACTACTCACCTTATAAAAAGTTTTTATTCAACCTTTCCCATGTAGCCTGTTCATTCCTAATAAAAACTGTCTCTTCTTTTTTATATTATTTTTGCATTCTTGCCAGAGTTTTATCTTATTATTTAAGGAGAAAAAAAAATATTGTTTCTGTTCATATCTGTTTTTAGTGCTTGCTGCCAAATTCATTAATCCAGGAACTCGTAAATGCTATGCAAGCAATCTATCATTTAACTTTACCCTCCTTTTTAAAAAAGGATTTATTTTATTATTTATTTATGTCTGTGAGTATTGTGTGACTGTGTGTGTGGGGGGGTATGTAAATGTACATGTGGGTACTCATGGAGACCAGAAGAGAGTGTCTGATATCTGGAGCAGAGATGGTTTGGAGCTACCCAATATGGATGCTGGCGACTGAACTCTGAGTTCAGCAAACCCACTTAACCTGGTCCCTACCTTCTAATTTTTATCTAGTATTTCTCTTTACTACTCCTTTCTATTAGCAGTTTCTAGAGTTGACTGATTAAATCACTTTACATCACTATTTAAGGCAACAGTTTGACAAAATTAGCTAAATACAGTTTTTTTAAAAAAAAATTAATTACCAAGAAATCTACTTAGAAAATTCTAAATGCATGGATAAATTTGCCTTTTTCTGATAGTAGTTTGTATTTGACTTTAAAGCAGTGTGATGAGAAAATGTGATCCATCAATTATATGAAGGTGCCCCGCAGCTTACAAGGTGGCGGGTTAGGATTAAGTCCATCATGTTACAAATGTCATGTACACCTCAACTACAGAATATCAATATCATACTTTAGCCTAATCTGCATTAAACAGATTCAGAACTCTTTTTTTTCTTTTTAGACTCTAAAAGTTCTTTTTATTTTAATTTGTTTTTTGTTTATGTTTTTTGTTTTGTTTTCACTTTTTAAATTTTTTTTATTTTTTTAATATTTTTTCTATATTTTCCCATACCTCCTCCTCACTCTCCTGTCTCCACAAGGATGTCCCTACCTACCAACCCCACACAATCAAACGTCTAAACTCCCTGGGGCCTCCAGTCTCTTGAGGGTTAAGTGCATCTTCTCTGATTGAACCCAGACCTGGCAATCTTCTGCTGTATGTGTTTTTGGGGGACCTCATATCAACTGGTGTATGCTGCCTGTTTGGTGGTCCAGTATTTGATAACTCTCAGGGTTCCAGGTTAATTGAGACTGCTGGTCCTCCTACAGGATCGTCCTTCTCCTCAACTTCTTCCAGCCTTTCCCTAATTCAACAACAGGAGTCAGCAGCTTCTGTCCATCGGTTGGGTGCAAATACCTGCATCTGACTCAGCTGCTTGTTGGGTCTTCCGGAGTATTGGACATGCTAGGTCCCTTTTTGTGAGCGCTTCATAGCCTCAGTAATAGTGTTATGTCTTGGGACCTTCTTGAGCAGGATCCCACGTTAGGCCTGTTGCTGGACCTTCTTTTCTTCAGGCTCCTCTCCATTTCTATCCCTGCAGTTCCTTCAGACAGGAACAATTATGGGTCAGAGTTTGGACTGTGGGATGGCAACCCCCTCCCTCACTTGATGCCCTGTCTTCCTGCTGGAGGTGGGCTCTTATAAGTTCCCTTTTACTGTCAGCATTTCATCTAAGTTCCCTCCCTTTGAGTCCTGAGATTCTTTCACCTCCCAGGTCTCTGGTGCATTCTGGAGGGTCGCCCCTGCCACTGAAGTCATCTGACATGAAATCTATTTTATAATACAAACTGCTCACAACATCAAGAGCTGTAGATTATCAGTATTTACTTTCATGATCGTGTGTCCAACCGGAAATACCATCTATCTGCTAGAGTCTGCCATCTCATACCTCTGAAACATACTGGGCACTTAGGTAGAACACTTTCAAAATTCCAGATTGTAAATACTATTTACTGACTATATATATATAAAGTCTAAATATCATAAGTTTAGCTATCAAATTTTTGAGATTGTCTATATAATAAAATTGTTGAGATTCTTGTACTATAAAATTAATAGTTATGTTTTTTTCAAGTTGATAAACCATAGTAACATATTGTTGATTTCATATCAGCTTGAAATATATGAGCAAAATGATTTTTAGCTATTTTCTCATTTCTATAAACTTTGTTATTTATCCTGAATTTTTCTCTGTGTATCCCAAAGCACAGCCTTGCTAATTATATTATTATTTAACCACTTATTAAGCAAGATCTTCATCTCCTCTAGTGGTTATGAATTTCCAAGCAATTCTTTGTAATGCTGTCAAATTTGCTTGATATAGTTTAGGTTTCTGGTGTTATGTCTGTGAAAACCTATAATTATACATTCTTGATGAATAGGTTGCTGTTTGCACAAATTTCTTTTCTTTCTGCTCTTTGTAAAAATTCTCACATTACATTTTCTTTTCTTTCATATTAGTATTTCTATTACTTTTAAATTTTAGTACTTCTCACATTCAGTCTAGGAAGTCCTCTGGCCATGGTCTCCCTTTCAGAAGTTCTGTGAAAACAGGATTACTTTTTTCAGAATACTAATATGCCACTTTTCACAGCCAATATTTAGTGAGTGCCAGTGGGATTTGTCAGACACTAACTGAAATACAACATGACAAGGAATTGACAGAAAATTCTGCAAAACTGAAAATAAGACAACTCTTTGTAATAACTTAGTTTGTTTCTGAAAAATTGTTTTTAAATAGGCAATTGTAGGGAACATACAATAAATTTATCATTGTTACTTTGAAGAAAGTAATAAGAATTCCTAATTTCTTGTAAATCCCCATTTTCATTTTAATAAGATTATAAAAACAGTGATATAAATCATATAAAATGAACAAAAATTCTTTGAGGTTCTCAATAAGGTTTTCAGTTCTGATCAGTGGTTGTGCTTCTGTGACATCACTAAATCCACATGAGGAAATGATCATTCTTATGGCTATTATCTATGTGTAAGGAAAATAAAAAGAGATCCTAAGGTACACTGTCACTTAACACAATTGCACAGATAATGTATGTTCAGGATTCCACCCTCAAGTGGTAATCTTTAAGTCAGAAAGCCATGGGAACTCTAGCACTAATAAAAATATTGAGAGAAGTATAGTCTCATAGTTAATAAGCTAAGATACTTACTTATTTTGCTTCTGTGTTTTAAACAAAACCACCTTATTACAAGTAACTTACAAATAAAAAGCATTTCATAGTCAGGTTTGCAACAACTAAAGTCTACACACATCAGTGAATTTCTATGGACTAAGGATAGCTAATCAGAAACTGTATTACACAAGGTTCTAACACAAAGAATCATACCTCTTTAAATAAAAATAGTTTTAATTCCAACAATTCTATGTTGATATTTTATATATGACTACTAAATGCACAGTTTTTCAAACAATTTAATCTATATCTTAGAGGATTTAGTATTTTAGGTGCAGCGTATATTTGTGGTATATTTTGCCTTTCTTTTCTAACATGCCAATTTCACATACTATTCATTTGTTTCCACAAGTCACCTTTTTCACAACATCTAATGTATTCTCTAGAGCTTCATCTATTAATAAGTCTTTGAAATGTTAATCATCATTCATGTATTCCAAACATAAGATTTAAATTAATTTTTAGAAGTCATTGTATCTAATATTAAAAAAGACCCTTCCAATTACTACTTCACTTCCCCCTACCTACACTGAATCCTAAATCTTTACTTAAAAAAATTCAATTTTTATTGTTTATTTATCCTGCAATCTGTTTCAGAGACAAAGCACACATGCCCTAAGAAAGACTTGGGTACCATGATTGAGACATTCTCTTGGGCCTTCAATGGTATCTGCTTTTCTTTTTTCATTTCATTTTATTTCCATTTACTCTTTTAAAGAGCTAACTTAGTTTGAGACTTGAAACTGTAATCACTGTTGACAAAAAACAACTTCTAATCTGATCTATGACTATGACCTATCCTAAATCACATACTTCACCTGAACTAGATTAAGGCTCTTCCTGGGATTCCCTCACTGTTATCTATGTGCCCCTATCCCTTCAGTGACTCTGAATTCCCTCTTCGGTCTTCAAATTTCTATAATGAATTTGACTCATAGTGTGGTTCACATGTTCTTTATTCCACACGGACCTCCCAGAAGAGCCCATATGGAAAGAATTCCCATGCATTTTTAACCAGTTTTCTGTGCTATTCAAAATTCAGGTATCTACGGTCAGGTTACTTTACAGTTATGTGAAGTTTGACCTTACCTACTCAATTATAATATGAGTTGCTTAATGAGAGATTACTTAACCTATCTTTAAATGTCCCCCATCATAAAATACAAGATTATTCAGAAATGTTTGTAAAGCATAATTTCCAGAATGGAATCTCTCAATTTAGGCACATTGACAATCATCCCTGCCACCCAGTGATAGGTAGAAAAGAAATTAGCTTTGGATTCTCTCTCCCTCATCTTTTTTACTTCATCATAGCTCTGGAAATCAAAAGGAGAGTTTTCCTTTGGTACATACTGGCCTCTTTTTCTACTGTCATCTGCCAAATCATCTTAGACCTTACTACAACCAATGATAATGAAAATGCACAAGCTCCTTCCCGTACGAGGAAGACTAAAACATTCCAAAACATTTTCAGTCATTGATACTTTCTTGGTATTGCTTTTATTTATTGGATATTTTATGTATTTACATTTCAAATGTTATCCCTTTTCCTGGTTTCTCCTCCAGAAACCCCCCATCCCATGCCCCCTCCCCCATGACATCCATGATACTACAAAAATACTGTCAGTTAAATAATACCTACAGAATAAAAATACCCCATCGACATGTCAATACCAAGTAGGAAAATGTCATAAGGTCTTACTCAAGATAAAGAGCTATAAGCAATCAATGGGCTGCTGAGAGATAGAGAATCAATCTTCTCCAGGGAAGAAACCCAGACATTTTAGCCTATCCCAAGCAGTCATCCAGAAGCACACATATATGAACAACAACAAATTGATTCATTAGACTGTGTGTGTGTGTGTCTGTGTGTGCGCGCATGCGTGTGTGTATGTGTGTGTGTGTGTGTGTGTGTGTGTGTGTGTGTAAGAATAATTAAAGAAGATGTCATGAATTTGAGAGGAAGTCTGGTAGGAAACCGAGTTGGAAGAGGGAGAGGTATAAGTGATAGAATTGTAGTACCCATATAAGCAATTCTCAAAAAATTTAAATAGAAAAAGAATGAAATATAATAGATTATTGAGATGCCTGTCATGCATAGGATAAAGGTAATCCTTCTAAGCAACAATTTGATTTATCCTAATTTTCTTGTTTTCACGGATGCATGTTATCACATTAGCTTAGTAAAATGCAATTTGCAAACAATTTATGTAGTCTACTTTTCCAAATGCATGTCATCCTCTATCTTTCATTTAGATAAACAAATAATTGTAAAATGCCTACTGCTTTGTATGTAGCACATTTGGCATTAAGTATGTGACAATGAATAAATCACATTTTCTGTTCTCATTTAGCTGGAGGTAGAAGAGGAAATCACTGATGTCTAAAATGATCACATTAATTTCATGTGGTAAATCTAAGGTATGAGATATCTTGTTTATTGAGAGAACAAAAATGACTTCCATGATTATATAGCCCAAATATTAAAGATGGGTAATGAGTTAAGTAGACACTGTCACTGAGGCATTTTAAACAGATAATATGCAATTTCTAGGAATACTAAAAGTTATAGAAAGTATCAGGGACTAGGGCCACCCAGTTAGGTAATAAGGACCTTCTGTTGGCTGACAACAATCTGAGAGTAAAGGTGTAGTTAGTATGTTCCAAGCTATGCTGCAAAGGAAACTTAAAAGTTTCCTATAACCTATAGCTGGTTCTTTTCAAAATATAGTTTCATAGTCAAAACAATCTACATGTCATGTAGTCACCCTTAAAAGCTTAAAGTCTAAGTAAAATCCTGAATTCATCAAGCCTATTTTATGTTAATTAGGCAATTTAAAATTCACCTAAATTCTAGTTATTTTGTCTTCACTAGAAAACTATTGATTCTATGCTACCCAAATATTTCACCAAAAATTTATGCAAATATTGAAAAGATGCTTTAGGGTAGATACTGGGCCTTTCTTTAATATGTATGCTGATAATGTTGGCCTTTATTTGAAATTCAGTAGAAAATCAGCCTCAGTATTACAAAAGAAAAATGGCTTGTTTGGGGCTGTGATGAGGGACTGTAATTCTGCATATATGTAAGACAGTTTAGAGGGGAGATAGGCAGGAGGTTGGAACACCAGTGAGGAGAATTCCTTCTTGGAACAGTTCAAAATACAAAACTATAAACATATGTATTGGAAATGTTTCTAGATTTATTAAATTCTATGATAATATATGAGAGAGATTTCTTTGAAAATTTATAACAGATGCCAGAAAGAGTACTATCCACTTTATCATCAATTAACATATATGTGGGATCTCCAGGGGCCACCTCACTTGTATACAACAACCCAAAACAAATTGCAACAGCCTTGCCTTGCTGTCAAACTGGAGGATAAATGATCAAGATAAAAATAATTAATTTCAAGTGGACTCAATTACTGTAGTCAGTCACTACTCAAGTATTTATTAAGGATCCATTCGGGTGCAAGGCAATTTGTGAGATGCTAGTAAAAATCCATAGTGATGTTAATGACAAGAGAATTTTTTTCATGACACAAAAAATATGAAATTCAAGTGGGAGTTTGAGTTAAAACTGGTCCCCATGCTTCATCTGTGCTGAGTCTTACAAAAATAAAAAGGCAGCGTACCAGTGAACAACCATTAAATAATTATAGTCAGAAGCCCATCAAGGAAGAGATCTTTGAACATGCCATCATGTAAGAGGATATTGAAATGGGCTTACTCCAAAGTATTAGAAAACTCATATACCCATTCAATCAAACAGTCTAAAAACATGTTTAGTTCAAGTAAAGTATCTGTCACTAAACAAACACAGAGATACAACAATGAACAAAATTTCCTCAAATTCTTCTTCTCAGGGTGGAATTCTGTCAATGAAGGCAAATCAGAAATAAGATTCACAGACCACAGGAAGCCCAAGAAGAAGGAAGACCAAAGTGTGGGTGCTTCGGTTCTTCTTAGAAGGGCAACAAAATACTCACAGAAGCAAATACATAGATAAAATGTAGAGCAGAGACTGAAGCAAAGGCCATCCAGAGACTGTCTCACCTGGGGATTCATCCCATATACAGTCACCAAACCACGACACTATCGTGAATGCCAAGAAATGCTTGCTGAAAGGAGTCTGATATGGCTGTCTCCTGAGAGGCCCAGCCAGAGCCTTACAAATACAAAGGTATAGTCAATCTTAACATGTTTTTCTATATATTTCTTCAATTTTATCAGAGATATTTTCCATGTATATATACACAATGGAATACTACTCAGCAATTAAAAACAATGAATTCATAAAATTCTTAGGTAAATGGGGAACAGGGGGAGGGAAGAGGGCTTATGGGACTTTCGGTGGGGGTGGGGAACCGGGAAAGGGGAAATCATTTGGAATGTAAATAAAGAATATAGAAAATAAAAATAAAAATTAAAAAAAAAATACAGAGGTAGATGCTAGCAGCCAACCATTGGACTGAGTGTTGGGTCCCCAATGGAGGAGTTAGAAAAAGGACTGAAGCAGCTGAAGGGGTTTGCAACTCCATAGGAAGAACAACAATATCAACCAACCAGACCCCTCAGAGCTCCCAGGGACTAAGCCATCAACCAAGGGGTACACATGACTCCAGCTGCATATGTAGCAGAGGATGTCCTTGTCAGGCATCTATGGGAGGAGAGGTCCTTGGTCCTATGAAGGCTCGATAGATGCTCCAATGTAGGAGAATCAAGGCCGGGGAAGTGGTAGGGGGCTGGGTGGAGGAACACCCTCGTAGAAGCAGGGGGAAGGAGAATGGGATAGTGACTATCCAGGAGGCGGGGAACTGGCAAAGGGAATAACATTTGAAATATAAGTAAAGAATATATCTAACCAAAAAAAGCTAAGTAAAAATAGAAGATATACAGATATCTCTGTGCTAAATGCAATGGAAAACATTTGGATAAATGCAATGGAGAGCAAATAGAGATATCAAAACTTCCAAAGAATTGGGGAGAAAAATATTCCTGGAGAAAAAGTAGGAAAGGACCATGCCCTGAGGTAGGCTTTTCTGTGGCTAAGTTAGAAAGAATAACCAAAAGAAGCACGATAAATGATTTGGAGAAAAGATCAGATGTAGATAACGTGGGTCCATTGTAATGAGCTTGGCTTTATTTTTGGGTGTGGTAGACACCTTGGAAGTTATTGAAGAGTAGAGAGATGGCTGAGTGTGAGAGAGTGAGTATCCTAAATTTTAATTCACAATTCAGCACCAGACTGGAGAGGTGGAGTACCCAGCTGCATGTAAGAGAAATCAAGACTGAAGATGGGAAGTAAAAAATGGAACGATATCAAGGGAAGAAAACAGAAAAAATACAGGGCCAGGGACTGAGCTCTGAAAGACACCAGTATTCAAAGATGGAGGAAAAGACAAGGAACTAGTACAGTGCACTGTGGGAGAACAACCAAGTAAGGAGAAAAAAGCACGGGCGGTGGTGGCGCACGCCTTTAATCCCAGCACTTGAGAGGCAGAGGCAGGCAGATTTCTGAGTTCGAGGCCAGCCTGGTCTACAGAGTGAGTTCCAGGACAGCCAGGGCTACATGGAGAAACCCTGTCTCGGGGAAAAAAAGAAAAGAAGAAAAAAACAGAGGAAAGTGATACCCTGAAATCTCTCTAACAAATTGCTTCAAGAAAAATCAGGAGGATTTTACCAAGCACAGTTGATAAATTAAGCAAAACTGGAATTTAAGCATTGATAATAGTATATCATCACAAAAATTGCTAATGACTTGACCAAAACCAGCCAAAAAAGTTAGTAATGAGATAAAAGCCTAATTATCATTGGAGTGGATGTAATAAAGAAGAAAATTTTGAAAGTAAATGCAGTTAACTCTTTAAAACTAACTTTCAACAAGCAGGAGGGTAGAAACGACCTTTGAAACGCAGTTGCTAATTTTTGATAAGAGCTAGTGGAAAGGGGAGGCTCTCAAGGGGTAACATTTTTAGAAGATTTTCTGGAAGTCATACTACTGTCATGCTCGAATTGGAAAGCAGGTCCCAATTTTTTAGTAAATAAATATGCTTGTATATAGAAGAGACCTTTTGTCATTTCTTCTAGACTTAATCTTGAAATAAGAAGTGAAGCCGTCCATAAGGAGTAAGAATGGGAAATGCATGAACACTGAGTAAAATGTGCTTTACAGATTTGAGTAAAGAACAAACAGAAGAAAATTGATTCTGGGGGAAAAATGCAAAAGGAATTATCAGGCAATTCAGAATTTCACTGAAGGTTAATGTTGTTAGAAATTTTGTCAACAGAATGACTCTATTTTCTTGTTCTTTTCTTTTCTTAGAGCCAAATTATGGTATACTGAGGTACAGATAGATGAGAGGGTTTGACTTAGCCCATAATAAACATTTGTAACATGAGAGTAACAAGGCAAGACATTCCAAAGTGAAATACTAGGTGAGGAAGAGAGGGTAGTGATAGACAATGAAAGACAGGCCACGTAAGGAGAGAAGTTATGTGTGATCAGAAGGATGAAAAGAAAATAAAAAGAGAATCAAATGGATTGTAGCTCCTGGAACGATTATTAAAATTCAAAAGGCAGGGATGAAATCAGAGAAATGGCAGCGATGGCCAGGGTGTTGAAGACTGCTGCTGCTGCTGCTGCGATGATGAATGCAGACTGAAGATTGAATTAAATGCACAAATCATTGGCAAAACATACCGCACCACTGGATGTGTCTGTGAAACTGTTTCTGGGAAGAGCAAGCAGCTAGTAAGTCCAGCCCTGAATATGGGTAATACTATCCCGTAAGCTAAGGGCTCCGATGTGATTAAAGACCTAAAGAAAAGGCTTATGCATGAATTCTCTCTCTAAATCCTAACCAATATGATTTGACCTGCTATCCAGCACGAACCATGCTAGAATAAAATCTCTTAAGCCAGGAGCCTGAAACGCTGCTTCCCTTATATTGTCAAGTCATGTATTTTATAACAATGATTAAAGAAAGGGATTACTAGCAAAATGATACATGATAATCCTGCTAATTATAAATTACATTTACTTATTGATGTGGGGGATGAGTCTGTGTGCACACATTTATTTATGTGCTCTACAGCTTAATTGTAGAGATCAGAGGACAACTTTCCCAAGAGTAGGTTTTCTCCTCCCCCAGTTGGGAAAGAATCTTAGGTCATTAGGCTTGGCAATAAGTATTGTTGCCCATTAAACCCTTCTGCTAATCCAGACTACTGTCTTAAACAATACCAGATTAATATATAATCCCAGGGGACATAGGAGCTGGGGGCAGCACTGGACAATTGTAAGACAGGAGGACAAAGAGCAGAAAAGCCAAGATATTTAAAAGATGCCATTTAGGCACACTGAAAATGTGTTGTTTTGTTTGTTTTCTTTTCAAGAGTTGAGAATAGAAAGGACTTAACATTGGAGAGGATCAGCTTTTTAAAAAATAGATAAGTGTGACAGGGCAATAGGACTTATCCGGTAAGAATAACTGATTTAAAATAATTTCAATTTTAGGTACCAAGCAAATAGATTCAATCATATTTAAACATGTACCCAGATTGCCTTATTAATGTCATTCTTATGAAAGTCAAGCTTTTGCTCTGGTAGGTCTGGAGTAGAAGACCTCATTCCTATAATCACAGTAGAAAAAAATATAATAACCAAGAAGAAAGAGTCAGACAGAATATAAAATTTTGAGTTTAAAGCATATCAGGTGCTACTCAAGAGAATTCTTAACATTCTTTTTTTAAGGGATTTTTTTCCAAACAGCATAGTGCCAAATTAGATTGTGATAGTCAAAATGACAACCCAGCCCAAATAGGAGAAAATTTTTAGTGATGTCTAATACATAAACATGTGTTCTGTTATGTGCAGAGCCTTGAACATAAACATTTTATTTAGGTTGTAAATGATGTATGACTTCTTTTCAAGATAAAAATTCCAAAATATGAACAAAGGCTTCTTCCTTCCTTCTGGTGGCAGCAATCAGGTGAGCCAGTTTAGTGCATATAAATACATCCAGGAGCTGTGGAGGAAGAAGTCGTTTGTGATGTACAAAGATGCAAGGATCTGCTGCTGGCAAGACCACCAGCTCTCTGTACTGCACAGGGTTACCTGCCTCACCCAGTCTGATAGGGTATGAAAGCTGGGATACAAGGCCAAGCAAGATATGTGTCCTTCATGGTGGCCGCAGACACCCAGTTGCTAAGGGTTCAACAAGCAAGCCTGTCCATCACAGTGATAAATAGCTAAAGTTTACCCAAAGCTTTCGGTATGATACTGAAGAGAAAGTTGGATGCCATTGTAGGGTTTTAAGAATCTTGAATTCTGGGTTGTAAAAGATTCCACATATACATTTATTTTAGGCTATCCTCACTGATCTATTTCATAAAGCTTTCCAAAGAAATCCTAATGCCCAGTACACCACCAAACCAGTCCACAAAAACAGAGAGATGGCTGGGCTGACATCTGCTGGCTGCAAGAGCAGTGGTCTTGGAAAGGACCCCAAGTTCCATCCTACTCAATGTGTAGCCTGGAGAACTCACTCTACTCCTTGGCTCCTCCGTTACTGCCAATGCACACAATATTTGTAAAATTCATACTCAATAAACAATTTAAGACATTAAAAATTTACAAAATACATTATGGAATTCTTGGCAAATTGTTGCTAAAGATTACTAAAGTATATGCAACTAGGCAGAAATTATAGGTTTTATTCTTTGTCACTGAAGGTGCTTTTTATATATTTTGCTTTTACAACAGAGTGTCCTGAAGGGGGCAGGGAAAGCTATACAAAGTTAGACTTAGTGGTTGATACCTGTTATCTAAGGACTTGGGAGGCAGAAGTAGAGAGACTTAAGGCCAGCAAGGAGTAGAGTGTTCGAGAAAGGATGTTTGGCCTTTTGTTTATTTGAAGGAGTTAGAAGACTCCAAGGTGGGATTGTGGCACTTGTGACTCATCAGAATTAAGAAATGATCTTGATATAAATGAAAATATATTTCCTGGAAGATGATAAGCATAGTTTACCACATAAATATTCAAAAATAAGATCTCCCCTGTTCATGGATTGGCAGGATCAATATAGTAAAAATGGCCAGCTTGCCAAAAGCAATCTATAGATTCAAAGCAATTCCCATCAAAATCCCAAATCAATTCTTCATAGATCTAGAAAGAGCTGTTCTCAAATTCATCTGGAATAACAAGAAACCCAGGATAGCAAAAACTATTCTCCACAACAAAAGATTTCCTGGGGAATCACCATCCCTGACCTCAAGCTCTGCTACAGAGCAAGAGTGATAAAAACTGTTTGGTATTGGTATGGAGACAGGCAGGAAGATCAGTGGAATAGAATTGAAGACCCAGATATGAACCCACACACGTATGGTCACTCGATATTTGACAAAGGAGCTAAAAACATCCAGTGGAAAAAAAGACAGCATTTTTAACAAATGATGCTGGATCAACTGGAGGTTAGGATACAGAAAAATGCAAATCGACCCATTCTTTTCTCCTTGTACAAAGCTCAAGTCCAAGTGGATCAAGGACCTACACATAAAACCAGACACACTGACGCTTATAGAGGAGAAAGTGGGGAAGAATCTTGAACACATGGGCATAGGGTAAAAGTTCCTGAACAGTACACCAATGGCTTACGCTCTAAGAACAAGAATCGACAAATGGGACCTCATGAAGCTGCAAATCTTCTGTAAGGCAAAGGACATGGTCAGTAGGTCAAAGAG
Source organism: Tokudaia tokunoshimensis (assembly GCA_036184795.1). Taxonomy (NCBI): domain Eukaryota; kingdom Metazoa; phylum Chordata; class Mammalia; order Rodentia; family Muridae; genus Tokudaia; species Tokudaia tokunoshimensis. The sequence goes on from BTHU01000009.1 coordinate 46,741,359, forward strand.
GCAACCAACAAATTGGGAAAAGATCTTTACCAATCCTACATCTGATAGACGGCTAATATCCAAGGTATACAAAGAACTCAAGAAGTTAGGCTCAAGAGAGTCAAATAACCCTATTAAAAAATGAAGTACAGAGCTAAACAGGGAATTCTCAAGTGAGGAAACTTAAATGGCTCTAAAGCACCTAAAGAAATGTTCAGCATCCTTAGTTATCAGGGAAATGCAAATCAAAACAACACTGAGATTCTACCTCGCACCGGTCAGAATGGCTAAGATGAAAAACTCAGGGGACAGCAGATGCTAGAGAGGATGTGGGGAAAGAGGAACACTTCTCCATTGTTGGTGGGATTGCAAGCTGGTAAAACCACTCTGGAAATCAGTTTGGCCATTCCTCAGAAAATTAGACATAATACTACCTGGCTATATACCCAGCTATACCACTCCTGGATATATATCAGAAGATGCTCCTACATCTAATAAGGACACATGCTCCACTATGTTCATAGCTGCCTTATTCATAATAGCCAGAAGCTGGAAAGAACCCAGATGTCCTTCAACTGAGGAATGGATATAGAAACTGTGGTATATATACACAATGGAGTATTATTCAGCTATTAAAAACAATGAATTCATGAAATTCTTAGGCAAATGGATAGAACTAGAAAGTGTCATCCTGAGCAAGGTGACCCAATCACAAAAGAACACACATGGTTTGCACTCACTGATAAGTGGATGTTAGTCCAAAAGCTCAAAATAAACAAGTTACAATTCACAGACCACAGGAAGCTCAATAAGGTGGAGGACTGAAGTGGAGGTCCTTGGGTTCCTCTGAGAAAGGGAACAATACACTTACAGGAGCAATAATGGAGGCAAAGTGTGGAGCAGGGACTGAAGTAAAGACAACCCAGAGACTGCTCTAACTAGGGATTCACCCTATAAACAGTCACTAAACCCCAACGCTACTATGGACGACAAGAAGCGCATATTGAAAGGAGAATGCCATGGTTGTCTTTGGAGGAGCCCTGCCAGAGCCTTACACATACAGAGGCAGATGCTAGTAGCCAACCATTGGTCTGGGAGTGGGGTTCCCAATGGAGGAACTGGAGGGCGGTCTGGAGGAGCTGAATGGGTTTACAGTCCCACGGGAAGAACAACGATGTTGACCACCTAGATGCTCCAGGACTCCCAGGGACTAAACCAGCAACCAAGGGGTACACATGGTTCTTGTCAAAAATGTGGCAGAGGAATGCCTTGTCGGGCATCAGTGGGAGGAGTGGTCCTTGGTCAGGTGAAGGCTAAATAGAAGCCCCAACGAGGGGAAATTGAGGGGGGGAGGTGGGAGTGGGTCGGGTGGAACGGCATATACTTGGAGGCAGGGAGTGGGAAGAGGAGTTGGGGGCTTTTGGGGAGGGGGGAAACTGGCAAAGGTTTTACCACTTTAAATGTAAATGAAGATTTTATATATATATCTATATATATATATATATAGATAGATATAGATAGATAGATATAGATATAGATAGATAGATGGATGGATAGATAGATAGATAGATAGATAGATAGATAGATAGATAGATAGATAGATAGATAGATAGATAGATGAAACATATGCTGTTCTGTTACCTAAAGCATTAGAGAAGCCATTTTGCAGCACTGGAAAGAAAGAAAAAAGGCCCAGTTACCTATAGCGTGCTTTCCCTCTTTTGATAGATAGAAGAAGCATACATAGTACCCAGCTAATTCCATTTGACTGCTAGTGTATCTAACTAGGAATAGAATCAGAAAAGCCAGGGTTAGCTCCAACTGAAGCATCACAGGTCTCTGAGATTATGAATTGGATTGATGAATTTTTCTTTCCTGAAGAACAACATGCAGATTAAAGAGCTTTTAACTGTTCTTGATGCAATCAAAAGGTTATGGTTGTCTGCTAAAAACTCAGTTTCGGCCACAGTTTATGCAAGTTGTTCGCATTACTCCTTCGGTAATGATGTACTTGGCCCCACGACTTGTGGTCTGGTTCTCATTTGTTTGGTATTGCATTCCAAGACTGCAATGACTCAGAAATGTCCCTTATTTTTTTACAGTAAGAACTAGCAGGGTTTGCCTGAAGCATCTCAAGTTTAATTGTTTGTCTGTGGTCTTCCCACAATATATCCAAGCAGGTGTATATGAGTAAAGACTTTAACAAGTTGAGTGAAAAGATTAGGCCTTTAACCAGAAACCTTCTGAAGTTATTGTCTTAAATTCTTTGACACCTGCAGAAAATTTCATTTCTTTTGATACAATAGAACATTTATTATTATCAAAATATGCTTGCTAACTCTTACCGAGTAGCCTATTCAGAATGCAGAAAAACATTTTCCAAGAGTTAAAGGAACCAAATACATTTTAGATATGTAGAAATAGCTATGAGGGAACATGAAATTTAACTACAAATCTATTTGAAGATACATTGTATGGAAGAGGAACTTAGTCTCAAAATGCCTGTTTCCTGGGACACCAAACTTCTCTGCATCATGAAAATGAAGTTATTCATTCAGGGAGAAAAAAAAATTCTTCTTAATGGCTTACCCTGCTCCATGTTTACATTCTAAAATTCCTTTGTTTCCCCACACCTTTTTCATGTATTAAGTTATGGCTTTCTTCTTTCCTGACCAGCAACAAGATCTAAGTTACACCAGAAACAGAGGGAATAACATCTTTTAAGACAGAATCTTCTATAGAATAGTGCTTAAATGGGCAGTCTTCTATAATATATTGAATGCAGCAAGATATAAACTTATGAATTGCATATGAAAATATGAATTAATATTATATAAAAGAGCTAATGTTCAAAGTGGTCTTAGATAAATAGAGTAAGATTCACTTGGTAACACACTTGCCATGCAAACATGAGGACCTGAGTCAAGATCTTCACCAGTTACATCCAAATGTAGGTGCAGCAGCATTGTCTATGTGGTACCCCAGTGTTAAGGAGGTGGAGATGCAGAGCCCAGCCAGTCAGTGAGCTTCAGATTCAGTGAATGCTCTTGTCTCAAAAGATGAGAAGTCAAGTGACTAAGGAAGACATCTGACCTCAACCTCAGCCCCACGCTACAAGAACTCATGTCCCACATACATGTGGATCGCCACCAGCCCTGTACACAAAGCAACAAAACACATCACACTAAGTTTTGATGAGAAGGGGAAATTTAGACAGGCAAAAAGATGCAGTCCTGCCTATAAAGAGTGGACCTGTACTTGATCATTCTACCTCACACTCTAGGGTAGCAGCAGGTACCAGGGACAAGGGACTTTCACTGTACTGGGTATCCCTGAAGCATTAACTGCCAACTGTTTTCAACAAATACTTACAAAAAACTTAGAGCAAAGGCCTGATAGAGACTTAAAGCCACCATCCAGAGGTTAAAAGAAAGAAATGCAGTCTCACTTACTTCAAATTGTTCGAATTTGACAAGTCTCATCTGAATGCAACAAGGATTCATTGCTTGATAAAGGTCTATGTTCTGTTTCCTCCATTATGCCACAAAGATATGGGCATTGAGACCCACATTTTATATAGCAATTTTCAAAAGAATAAGCAGCCCTTTCCACTGACTGTCCTTCATTGTACATATAGGTTATTGGATTTCTCACTCTTCTTTATTACTGATTGGTGGAATCAACACCTGCTGAACATCTGTTTCTGGATATCACCCCCGAATAGTGACAAGAAAACTCAGCAAACACCACAACAGTGTTCCTGGAGCACTCGCTGCCCTCTCAGCAGGAGGAGTCAGAGAGCAAGTCCTGCACATGGATGAGATAATCATCAAACCAATCGGCAGCGTCATAGAGTATCATTTATCCATTGCCCAGTGGTAAATCAAGTCATTGTTCTTTTGCTATGTCTGAGTTTCTTGCCAATTGAAAATGCTTCAGTTTATGGTTCGAGCCAGATTCTCCTGCAGTCGCCAGCATCTACCCTCTCCATTCCTTCTTTCTTGAGATTTTTGTAATGGTCTCTAAAGCTTCTGGCATCAATATATTTATTTTCTTTCTGAGCATTGCTTGCAACCTACTGTGCATTTCTGGTTTGTTAGCAGGTGGCCAAGCCTGCCAAAAAAAAAAAAAAAAAAAAAGAACTTGTGTTTGAAGTAACCCAGGGAACTCACCAGTTCCCAAATTGGTATCAGCCCTTTTACAAATTGCAGAGCCTCATGGGTACTTTAAAGCTTATTTAGCAGGAAGGCTAGTAGGGTATGAAGCTTTATCCAAACAATTTGTGTGTGATCAAAGGCGGACAGGATCTTTTTCTTTGGAGTTACTTTTACAAGTGACTAAGGAGATAAAAAAGAAGAAACAGGTGAAAAGTTCGGGCCCAGTGAGCCATGCCAAGTATTTCACAAGTGGGGTGGTAGTAGCAAATTAAAAATACAACAACACCAAGTTTGCTTTTGGTGGGGTTTCTTAACTTGGGCTGCCTAAGCAGAAGGTCCATCCTATTTAGAAAACAGTTGCTGGGTTCTGAATTGAAGCCTGTCCTTAAAAAGAGAGATGCAAAATGAAGCTGTAGATTACAAATACACGATGCACTCAGGAGCTGGAGATGCCTTCAGTTATTTACCCAAACGCACACGAAAAGCGACAAGAGTTGTGTATCCTCAAACAACCTTCATCTGGCAGAGTGATATCACCAAGTGGCCTGTTTTGCTGCTAGATGCACTAAAGATTAGATAAGAAAGCAAACAGTCCCTGTGGGATACTCCAAGTCCTCTATTTGCCAAAATAGCATCCCAGACCAGATCAAAAGCAGAAAGGATTTAGAGTATCTCTAAAGCACTTCACACAAGCATAAAGAAGATCTAAGAACCAAAACATAGGCATGGAGTTATAAAGTAAGCTTGCATTTGGATGGGAGGATTTTTCAGCTTACGTTTTACAATCGTATGTGCCACTTGGGGTTTTATTCTCCCACTATTTTTCAGATTTCTTGACCCATTTCATAAAGTAAATAAATCAAGATGACCCATTACACTGTGGGTCAAAGAAAGTTAGCAGCAGTGAAAGAAGTGGGCCTCTGCTTACTAATTTGCCATGAAGAAGCTGGAGTTCATCTAAATTTTCTTTATTATGCTCCCCTCTCTGTGAAAATCAGAGGTAGGATTATATTCCTTTTTGGTTCATTAAATAAACTACCTCTTGACTTGAACATCAGCTGAAGTACTTTAGGTGTCAATGTAAAACTATATACCAGTTGTTATTTAATGATAATCAAGTAGGTAAGAGGGTAATTAGGAGGAATATTTGCATGTTATTCTCTCTTATACAAAGACCATCATAGGATGCATGCAGCCAACCACTGGATTGAGCATGGGAACCCCAATGGAAGAGTTAGGGGAAGAACTGAAGGAGTTGAAGGGGTTTGCAAACCCATAGGAAGAACAGCAATATCAACCAAACAGACCTCCCAAATCTCCCAGGGACTAAACCACCAACCAAAGAGTACACATGGAGCGATTCATGGCTCCAGCTGCATATGTAGCAGGGGATGGCCGTGTTGGGCATCAATGGGGGAAGAGGCCCTTGGTCCTGGGGAAGCTTGATGACCCAGAGTCATCAAGGGACCCAAGGGAAACCTAGAGCAGGGAACCAGGAGTGGGTGGGAGGGTGGGTAGGTGAGTAGGTGGGGGAACATCCACAGAAGCAGGGTGAAGGAGGAGAAGTTTGTGGACACACAAACACCCATTTCGTTGTGGGCCATTGATGTAAGAACATGTTATAATGCTTAGGAATATTTTGTTATAGTTGCAGTCACACAAAACAGAACACAGTGCTCACCCCCCACTGTCAAAGGCTTTCCTTTATAAAAAGATGACCATTAGCTCTTCTTTTTAAGGCTTACCTTCTTTCACTTATTCAAATTTATTCCATTTTAGAAGTTAAACATACACATTCTATTAAACTATTGCTGCGTGTGTTTAGAGGCACAGTGTGAGAGAGAGCCTTGTCACTTTAGTCAATGACGATGCAAAGTTGGAAAGTCTGGCTTGCCCCTGTGTTTCAATGGCCTTCCTACTAAGTAGCAAACTGACAAACACAATGAAGGCATCTTAATGTGATAACAAACATGGACGAAGTGCTTTGGAAGGCTAGAGAACTCGGACTATTGACTCTGCCCTTTGAAAGACTGGAAGTGACCCAAGGAGGTTCACAGAAGGTGACACTTTGGGGAGAGATGACTACAGGTTTGACCTTTTCAGAGCAAAAGCTTTTAATTAGATCTAGAACACAAAGGCTGTGGCCGGAAATGCATCCCAGACAAAAGAAGAGGATTGGCAAAGGCATAGGGAGATGGAAATTTAACAAATAGTTGGTCTTTCCAAGTGAATGAACGAGAGTGCTCAGAAGGAAGAAAACAAGACCAAAAACAAACAAAAAAACCAAAAAAAAACCAAAATAAAAACCCCAAAACAACAACCAAAAAAAAAAATTAATTAAAATAAAGGAAGAAGGCTTTAGTTTGGTCAACACTTGAAGGTTCTCAACTTTACCCATATGGATCAATGAGTTGCCAGAACGTGCAGAATTTGCTCATAATGTTATAGATGACTCAAAAATAATAAAAATCTTAAAAATTACATGGGGACCCAAGATACACATTGTATGATTCAAGGACCGGAGATACACATTGTATGATTCAAATTCACCTCAACCTTAGCTGCAGTTTGGCGCCACCTGGTGACAGTTTCCTGCTTGGGTTTGAATACCTGAGGGAGTGACCCTGGTTCTTGTGGGGACTAGTTCTTTAGGACAGGGAGAGTGATTCCTGTAAGGGTATGACACTTACTCCTTTGATTCCATTTACTAGATCTGTAATCTAGGAGGTCTAGTTGGGAACATGGTTCCTGAAATCTCTTCCCTCGGTTTATCTTATCCTTCTATTTTACTCCCAGAAGACCAGACATCAGCTTCCGCTTGGAGAACAACTATCAAACCCTCATCCTTCAGAATTTTGGTGAGATTGATGCTGGCATATCTGTAATCATGCTGCACCTCTTCAGAGAATATTCCAGTTAACTGTGCTACCTACGATTTTCACGCTCATTGTCATAGTGACTTGGATGTTGGTCTTCATAATAAAGATCAAGGAATATTTTTTTAAGTAAAAAAAAATCAATATCTATAAAAGCAATGGAATTCTGGAGACTAAGAAGATCTTCGATATCATCTAGTGCTATATTCATACATGCATGTGCTTGATGACCACAGAATGCTTCATTTCCCTTTCTGTGTGGACAATTATTCACATTAAAGTTATAGCCCAATTCTGACTTGGGCAAATATTATTTTACTTCAGTATTATTTTTAAACTCAAGGATCTTTTTCTCTTTAATCCAAATAGTATAGATTATGGGACAGTCAATATTGTGGACAGCCTGTGCAGAGGTCCTGGAGGAAGATAGGAAGGAGTGGATTGTGGGCATAGGGACTTCTGGGAAATGGTGAAACACAGTGATGAACAGCTCAAATACATATTCCACTGCAAGGCCACAGGTGAAGGAGGAGAAAGAAAATGGAAGGGATGGGGCACAATGGCCCCAGATGTTCTGCCATCACTGTCTGTCTGCTGCTTTGTGTACCAAGGAGGGGTTACATCAGGAGATTTCAAAAGACCAGGGCAGGCAACCATCTTAAATTCCAGTTGAGGTGATGGTATCCTCATCCTGAGGTGGCTTCTAACTCGTGATGGCAGAGGGTCCAGGGCCTCGTGGCTTTTTGAAAAACATATAATCAACGGGGAACATGGTTTCCAGTCACACAATCTGCACTCTGACATCTAGATCTTCAGGGCAGTGTAGGTCAAAATCATCAGCATCTGTGAGTGCTTCTCCAAGCAACCCTTCAAGCAACCACTCACAGATGAGGCCACTCTTCGAGAATCATCCTTAGTCTTTATTTCAGAATTGGTCTCTGTACCACAATCTCATGTCCAGAAAGCCCCACCCCTCGAAGAAGGGTCTGATTATTAACATCTGGGATGAAAAGTTTAGGAAGGAGGGGTGCCAGGTTTGTAGCACATGGCCAATGGTGGTATCAACTGGAGCATGTACTTTTATGTCCTAAAGACCACATGGTCTGCAGCAGCAACCACAGTGGAGTGGGCAGGGGAGGCAGAGAATTCTAGGTCCTCTGGGACTGCTAAGCGGACAGTAGGTACCAAAGTACAAACCCACAGACAGACACAACATTTGCTCTCTTCAGCTGCCTGACGCGGACGCTATACAGTCTAGGTGTGCAGTTGATTCCTATTATAGGTCTCCTATCCTAGTAATTTTCAAACATCCAGTAATTTGGTAGGTTTGCAACAGATAGTTATTACCAGATCCTTTGTATATTTGAAATATACCAAAGAAAATTGAGAGCCTGTGCTCAAGGGCCACAATGAAAAATATGAACCCACATTTCTAATGATGTTTTGAGGACTAATAATATGTCTAAGGTTCGAATAGTATGCTTGACATCTTAACAAAGAGTAAGGGAAAAGTGTATGTATCTTGTAATCTCATGGAATCTACTCAAACCACAAGTTAAAGATATCAAAATACAATCTAATAGAAAACAAGGAAAGCAAACAAAAACTAAGGAAAGAAGCAAATAATTCCCTTAGGACTTCTAATTCAAATCATATCCCTAATAAAGCAACAGTTCAAGTGGAGTTTCTTTGCATTTTCAGATCAAACAAATTCCTATTTGCTTTTGAATGTCATGTCACATCCTTAAAGAGTACATGGGTTCTCACATGGAAAGTACCATCCTTAGTTCTCACCAAGTTAACCAGACAAAAATGAAAATGACCTCTCTCTTGACTGTGAAAGAATGATTGTTAGCTGAGGTAGTCCAATAGTGCAAGATGCCTAGTTATTTTTTCATAATATTTTTAGTTGGTTATTTAGGAGTTTCATATAATGCACCCTGATTACAATATTTCCCATTCTTCCCAGATTCATCTCTCCATCCTTATGAAGCCCCCCATACACACAAAAAAATGAAAAACAGTGACGAAGAAAAGAAAAGAAATACTAAGTCTAATTTGTGCTGCTCATATGCTCACTGGAGCATGGTCAAATTCCCAATGACCAGTCCCTTAAAGAAAACTATTTTAAACAAACAATAAAAATAAAGAATTGGGGCATCAAGCCTTCTCAGGACCAAGGGCCTCTCCTCCCTCTGATGTCCAACAAGGCCATCCTCTGCTACATATGCAGCTGGAGTCATGGGTCCCTCCATGTGTACTCTTTGGTTGGTGGTTTAGTCCCTGGGAGCTCTGGGGTACTGGTTGGTTCATATTGTTGTTCCTCCTATGGGGCTTCAAGCTCCTTCAGCTCCTTGGGTCCTTTCTCTAGCTCCTCCATTGGGGACCTTGTGCTCAGTTCAATGGTTGGCTAATAAGGAGAGGGAAGCAGGAGTAGGTGGATTGGTGATCCGGAGAGGGGAGATGGGTTAGGGGGTTTTTGGGAGGGTGGGACCAGGAAAGGGGACAGCATTTGAAATGTAAATAAAGAATATCTCTCTCACAAAAAAAAGAGAAAAGTTGAATTGAAATAGACTGTTTGCTGATTAAGATTCTCATATTATCATGAAAAAATAAAGAATTGGGAATGGGTAAAGCACTTGCCACACACGTGAGTGCAAGGACAGGAGTTTGGACTTTCAGGACCTATAGAAATGTCAGGTGTTCATGGCAGTCCATCTGGTACTGTAGGAGAAGACAGGGGATGCTGGGAGCAAGCAGGCTACCTTGACTAACTCGATCAGTGAGTTCCAGGTTCAAGTGAGAGACCCTGTGCTGGTGACGAAGTATCAGGTTGAGAGTAATTGGGAAAGCCAACCAACATCATAGTTATTTTATTTGAGAATAGACAGAAAAAATAGTACTGGCAAACAAGAGTTGATTGGATATTTGCCAGCCATGGAGTTCCTAAGGGATAGAATAAACTTGTACTTTATCACACTGTATTAAATTATTGCTTATGACTTAGAAGTCTTGCTGATTAGCCCGTATTCTTAAGGTAAGAAAGATCTCACCATCACCTTCATATTTTTATATTTTAGTACATTGTCTTGTGTGTAACAGATACTTAATAAATCTATAATTAATGAATTAGTAACTACTATGTAAAAAAGAAAAATAAGACTGCTGTCCTGATTGACAGAAGAAAGACAACGGGAGCTGTTACAGCAATGAGCCAAGGATGCGTCATACAATCTTCGGATGGATACACCTTGGGCGTGAGCCATGAATCATGTCAACACACAGGATGTTTGTGAGCAAGGAAAAACAAATTAGAAAGACAAAGATCCCATGAATGGGAACAGATAGAGGCAACTGAGGGAGACCTAATCATTCCCTATTGCAAGATATAGAAAAGCTTTTTCATTTTCCAACAGTTGTAATGAAGATATAGTGCTTGTCTTATATGATTATTAAATAAATATTAAACCAATAAACTATATAAACCATGAGCATTTGATATTTGTAAATATTTGAGAACTATGACACAATAATTGGTCCCTTATCCACTGCAGTATTTTGTGTACTTTCAGCAAAAATATTTTGTTACCAAATTGGTTATTATTTTGTTTATTTCACAGTTCTTAGTCACCAAGCTTAGTTCACAAATTCCGATTGTTTTTCAAAAATAAAGTTCATCTTCAAAAAATGAAAATGTTTCAACATTGAAGAGATTCAAAACAGTAGAGAAATCAAAACTCATTTGTGTAAATAATTTAGATTCAATTTATGAAAATAAAAGAAATACCATTTTTATAGTCATGACTTTTATTAAAAGAACTAATCATTTCAAGATGACTCAGCCCCAGCTTGCAAGACAGAAGCCTAAGAGGCACTTAAAAACTCTTTCTGCTTATGCTTCTTGTCCAATCAGATGTTTCTATCACAATCATTTCATAAATGGACTCTCTGAATCTAGAAACTTAAATCTCCACTACAGGAATATCCATATGAAACAAAAAGCAACAAGAGTTAGACAAATTCTGTCAGTAAGAACTTGTGGCAATCTAGAAATCATTTTTAGTAGGAATGATTTAGGTGGTCTTCTTCTTCTTCTTCTTCTTCTTCTTCTTCTTCTTCTTCTTCTTCTTCTTCTTCTTCTTCTTCTTCTCTTTTCTTTCTTCCTCTTCTCCTCTGATGTGTCTCCCAGGTTTATATCTGCAGACATAATAATGGGTCCAGAATTAAGTTAGGTTGACCTCCTACACTAGCTTACAAACAACACTCTCTCTTATGTATGTATATGTGTGTGTGAGAGTGTAACCTAAAAAGAAATTGAAAAGCATGAGGATAGATAAATCAAGGGTTTTAAGTGGGCAAGTTGTATTTCACATCTTTCCCATGTATAAGACACCAGGCTAAGAAAATAAGTAGGGATCAAATGACCTTGTTATTGATCAGAATACCGTCTGCTGATTAAAGGATATAGGACTTGATTTTGATCCTATTCAGGACTAGAAGTCAGTTTCTTTCTTAGGCAAGATTCATGAAAGCATGCTAGAATCACCAATAAAAATACCACCAGGAAAGAACAAGCTTGAGTCCAAAGTAAAACTATCCACAAACACTCCCAAGTGATGGAGAAAATATCTGCATAATCTCATGGCCACTTAGCATCCTTGATGTGAGACATCCTAGCATTTGCCAAGCGATGTTATGAAAAATGAGATAAACAGTGCTCATGAAGTATCACCGCCAAAAATACGCAACCCGAATCTAATCAAATCCCTCCAACTCCATTACAGAAAATACAGGAGCAAGTTAAATTATAGTGATAAAAGTATCAGACAAAATGTCAAGGTTGATCTGCTGCAATAGAACCTCAGCTGAGCTATAAACAGCATCACATTAAACAAAAAGACATAACTGCTAAGTACAATGTGTGTTCATTAATAAGGTCATTAATAGAAAACAAAGGTAAAAATACAATAAAGAACAGTTAGGGACTCTGAAGAAATTCTCATGTGGCCTGGCTATTTTATTAAATTAGGAATTGTTTACTATACCTTTGTTTTAGAAGATGTTCATTACACTCATGGGTGAACCACCAGAACCCCTGCTCCTAACTCTACAGCGGTGTCGCATGCATAAGTGTGTGTTGCCATGTGCAGAGAGATCGGCAGAGAAGATGCAGATTTGGAAAAATCTTCAAAACTACTGTTTTTCCAATAAAATTTACATATGCGTCCATTTTACTGAAATGTATTTTTAAAGCTGAATATTTGATAAAATAGGCTTAAGTTTTAAATACTAGAATTTCAAACTTTGTATTTGTATTCTCTTATATCCCATTATTAATAGGTCGAATATTATTTACTCTGGTGATTACATTTTTTGTATGCATAAAGATGTTAAGAGTAAAATAAAAATACATTTTTTTTAACCTATGTAAGTGCATAAAATGGTACAGGGACACCGAAGAGCCCTGGTAAACTTCAGTTCATTAAACAGAAAAGGTGTTGAAGAGTAAGCTGTCAATGACACATCCTGCCATGCCTCTGTTTCCTGTATAAATTTGGATTCTCTCCTTTTTGCCACACACGCCAAATCATGAACAAAGTTCTAAACTCACTTTAGACTAAACATAATATGCTTATGTTCCAGAGCGAGAAAATACTGTCAATTATTTTTAAGTTAAGCTCATGTAATTCTCCGACTGCATTCAGGAAAGCATTATGAAAGTACCCTTTCTCTACAACTTCGCTTTCTCAAGTTTATAAGAAGTACCCGATAGTCTATTCTTCAAACGCACCTTTGTAATGTAAAGGTTCTAAAAAGAACAGCTTATTGTCACGAATTCTTCTGTCTTAATTTATCATTATGAGATGATGACCTAGAAATCAACACACTGATGAGAATTTGGAACACCCAGAACAGTTTTTAAAATGCGCAATGCAAATCTAAAGGATAATATTGTGTAAACAGTTCTTTTTGTTTTGTTTCCTGTAGAGGGGAATAGCTTCTGATTTTGCAGGAATGGTGTCACATGCTGCGGACGTGGATCTCGGCAAGTAGCTGAAACACAGGGACCCAGCATTACTAGAAAGCCTATTTGTGTCAGAAGGCATCTAGAGTCTGGTGTCTTTTATCTCAAGACTTGATTGACTCTGAATGGCAGGCATGCAGAGAACTGATTTTGCCTGGAGGAGGGTGGAAGAATCCTAGTTAGAAGTGTTCCTTATACCAGCACACTTCTCTCAAAAGAGTTTTCTCAAGGCAAACCCTACAAGTAAGAAAGAACAAAAAATAAAACTACAAGTTAAGGACACTTGGTAGGGACCTCATAATAGTCCCCAAAATCTGTATCAAGCCCCCAACCTGGCACGCAGGGGCTGTTTTCTGGAGTTGGGTCGTCAATAGGTCATTTGGTTTAGAAGCCAAACTATGAATACTAATCTTTTCAGAACAGGCGAAGATAACTCTGATTATATGGAAATGCCTCTATCTCTATGCAAAGTGTAGAGAAACAATGAGAAGGCAAGTTCCTGGAAGTAGAACTAGGAGCCTGTACCAGAACTGGGCCCTCTGGTGCTGTGATCTCTGACATCTGTACGTTAGAAGATAAATGCCTGCTGCCCAAGGGACGGACCATGGAAGCCCAAGAAGATGGACCATAACACCTATGTTATATAAAGGCAGAATGAATACTACATCACATGGATATAATATGTGAATATATTTTAGATAATCAAAAAGATAATCAAAACTTAGTGTAAATGTTAGAAATTTGAAACTCATCTTAAAAGAATTTCTATATATTACATAAATTTTATTACTTGAAAAAAATCACAAATAAAATAAACATCATATACAAAGATTAACCAGACCCATGGTCTCTCTCTCTCTCCATATATATATATATATATATATATATATATATATATATATATGTCAATGAAATATATATATATATCAATGAAATGAACTTATATACAGTTAGACTAGCCATTACTGACCTGTGGAACTTCACACTGGATTTTCTACTTTCACTATCAAAAATACTATTATGCACTTATTCATAACAAAGAATGTAAGCTCTATGACAGGATGAAAACTACAAAGACAATGACATTTGCACCCTCTTTTATGATAGTGTTCAATATTCAGTCCTCAGAAGAAGAGTTTTAAGAAATTTAAAAACTATAACATTTAAAGAACAGACTCTCAGTGCCACATTTAAAAAGCTAAGTTGTGATTGAACACAAACTCATTAACGAAAAATTTAAGGCATTTATGAAAACTTCTAGGAAAGCTAATAAAATCTTAAAGTAGAACTTTAAGCTCTAAAGATGAGAAGGATCAGTGAGAAGATTCAATTCCATCTGTTAGGGTTCCAAAGGCAAGATACTGGGGACATGAAGCAAGGCCAGAGTCGAGGAATGAAATCCATGCCAAACACATGCCAGTCAACAGGGAGTAATATACTCCCAAAGAACAGACATGGCATACTTTAAACAACATAGAGAGAAGATATTCATTGCCAGGAACAACAGCTTTCTCATCCATAGCACAGTGGCCACTAAAACATGGTGGAATTACCTACTAGCTTAAAAATTAACTTCAACTAATGTGTCTCTTTAAAATAACTATAAAATACTACTGGGATAAGGAACTTTATTTGCAAACTTACTTCTATGAGATTTGACTTTTTGACAGGGTATTCATGAGGAAAACTAAAAATGAGGCAGATCAGGGAGGAAGCACATTAGCATAAGGCTGTAAAACTTTAATCAGCTTCTTACAGAATAAAAGCTTTGGGACCCAGGTTGTAGGTAGGGAAGTTTTCCATTTCCCAGTGCTCAATCCATTCTACTACCAGATAGATGCAAACTCTTCAGCTTGCACGGGGGTGGGGGGGGCTTGTGTGGGGGGCGATGGGGGGTGATGAGAGGGTAGGGAGTAGGGGGGGCAGTAGGGCACATGGCAGGAAAGTTTTCTTTCCCAGGATCCATCAGAGAGGCAACAGATCTTGAAAAGGAACAAGAAAACTCCACAGTGAAGAGTTCTATATCAGTGCAGGACTGGAACAAATTGCTACAGGGAGAATCTCAAAAAGTTGTTACACCTAAGACTTCAGAGCATGCTAGGGCAGGGTTCAGATTCTGCGTGTGAGAGAGCAGAAATCCTGACTAAAGCAAACCCAGTCCCAAGACCAAGCTTTCTCTACCACAGCCAGACCAAGAGAATCACAAACCAATCACTGAACAGTATACAGATAATCAAAATTTTTATTTCATGTATCTGAGTGTTCATCAGCTTGGATGTATTGTGTATAATATGTGTGCAATACATTCTGAGGCCAGAGGAGGGTATTGGAGTCCCCCGGAACTGGAGTTACTGGAGGTTTTGAGACCCCATGTGTATGCCAGGAACTGAACCCATGTCCTCCGGAAGAACAGCAACAGCTTTTAACTGCTGAGCTATTCCCTCGGTGCCCCCCAAACAACTTTTCTGAGACAAACCAAAGCATGAGAGATTCCCTTCAACTGTCTTAGCAGGCAAGGCTTTCTGAAGGTTGAAATGAGTTAGGGATGCACATGACATCATTTACTGGGTCACCCTTTACAAGAAAGCAGACAAAGATCTCTGGAAGTGTATGTAATCTGACAGATAAAAGCATATTGTAAAAAGTACAATTAACAAGTCAAACTGATTGTTTAAATAAAAAAAAAAAAGATTGTAGAAAAAGCCAGAGCCAAGAAACAAAGGGCAGAGGACAACAAACAAGAGAGCAATCCTCTCTCATCCCATCGGAGGATTTCTTCCCCTAAGCTTGGACTTCCTGTTTCAATTCTGACAGGAAGTATGAGGCAACTGATGCTGAAGAACATCAGAAATGCTCCATCTGAGAGGACTTCTGAAAGAGAAGGAAAGGCTCATTAATACTAGGACACTCCGATTGCCTAGTGTACAGCAAACAGTAGCAAAAGCCATTGATGTAAAATAGGATGTCACAGATGTCCTCACAGGAAGAAAAAGGCTGTGCCGTGAAAACCATCAGAGCTGTCTATCTTCAGATAGCTGTTGTTCAGAAAGACTATGCACCCCAAACTAAAGAGAAAATCTAGGCAGCCCAACCTGAGACACATTCATCTAGAAATAAAAGCAACAGCAGGAATGAATAGTTAAGTGGCCCGTGTGATGATGTTCTGAAGAACAAATATAGAGGAGCTAGACAGTGAAAGATTCTTGAAAGCCCGTCTTGTGGGGAAGGGGTTTGAGTTTGAGTTTTACCCACCAGTTTCTCACAATGCTGAGGTGAAAATCCTTCTCTGGAGACCCAACTGTGATCTTGGGATAGAGTAATCCCTTTGAAAGATGCAACGACATGTCCCCCACCCTTTTCAAATCAAATCTTACTTGCCAGGGTACAATTTTACCAGTGTATGAACTACCCAGAGGGAAGGCATTTCTCCGACTCCACCTGCCTCTAGTTTTCTTGTCTCACCTGAAGAATCAGGGGAAGAATCTGAGGTCAGGCACCAAAACCTAAGCCAAAGGATAAATCATAAAATTGTAGAATTTCTCCCCTACTCCACACAATAGCAACAGAGTTCCAGTGAAAAGAATTCTTAGGTGGAAGAACTACATCCGGGACAAGGAGTACTCAAGGAAACCACAAGACTGTAGACAATAAAAACAAGAGAAATTGCAACATTTGGCCCCTATGGCTACAACAAATATTAGAGGCAGCCTATTTTGTAGCCAGTTTAAAATAAAATCTCACAATAAAAGCCTACATATCTCAGTTCTAATTACTGGGGACTTCATCCCTAGTTTTCAATAAGGAAAAAAAATCTGTAAGGTATGCTGAAAGGCAAGAACAAAAAAGAAAACAAACCAAAACAAAACCAGCCTGAGTCTACCAGGCAAGCATTAGAATGGACTCAGATGACATGAGTTTTAAGTTCTCCAAGAACTTAAAATGATTAATATCCTGGGTAATAAGCTAATGTGTTAAGAGAAAATTGTACAAGTAGAAAATACATGAGAACAAATGGTAGTATAATTAGAGAGATAAAACTTAATTTCAAATTAAAACAAAGTACTGGAAAGCAAAGTAAAGAAAGCAAGAATGTTTTTGGTGGGTTCAGCAGTGGACTGAACATGGTCAGGAGAAAGTAACTGGGATCGTAGGGAAATACCAAAAGAAATATCCCAAACTGGACCCCTCTTGTATATTGAATAGTGGCCACTCAAAAGACACAACCAAATCTGAACTCCTGGAACATGTCTTTGCATGAATAATTAAATTAAGGATCACAGGCTGAGATCATCTTGGACTCAGGGTGGCCCCTAAATCTTTTCCTGATAAGAAAAGAGCTGATTTGAGAACAGAAACAGAGGGGAAAGAGAAAAAGAACCAAGAGGCAGAAATTAGGGCAACATGCACATGAGCCAAGGGACCACAGATTGCCAGCAGCCCCCATAAGCTGGCAGACAAAAGGGAAAACGCCTCCCTAAGGCCTTTGCACAGAATGCAGTCATGCTGACTCCTTGATATGGGGCTTCTGGTTGCCATAACTGTGAGAAAATACTTTTCTGTTGCTTTAAGTCACCCAGTTTATGGTGATTTGTTACAGGGGCCCTGGGAAACTCATATAAATGCAAGAAGAAAAACACACTGAAAATCCTTAGACAAAACAAAAATGGTGAAATGGCTTAAAGGAGGGAGAGGGAAGAGGAAGAAATAAAAGAAGAGACTTCACATCAGGATTCATGTAAGAAAGAACAAGAGAGTGAAGTGTTTACAGAAAAACTTTAAAACCATAAAACTAGCTAGCATTCTAGAACAACTGAAGTTTATCATTCAAAGTTGGAGAACTAATCCTTTCTCAAACACGTAGACACCGAGAAAATTGCTTGTCACAAACACGCTGTGCCTGAAAGGTTGAAAGGAGTTACACATGGAAGAGAACAACATCATAGATGAGAAATTCAGATCTCTAAAAAATGGGAAGCAAGTATTAGTGGTGCAACAAATGTTCTTTATTCTAATTGGTCTAAAAGAACAAATGTGTTTACCAGTTCTGAGTTTCTGAACTAACTGCCATCCACTGCACAAAGAAATTTCTATGAGAAAGACTGAGAGCTTCGCTAATCTATGAGTAGAAAGATATACATTGGAGGAAAGTTTGATAGAGTATAATTTTACTAAATGATAGTAATAGCATCATCCCTAGGTACTTTCCAGTCATAAGATGTTGGTCAGATTTACAATACAGGCATCCAGTTCCTCCCATAGAGTGGGCCAATTAGAAAGTGGTTGGGTTCTCCGGTAACATTCACACCACTATTGCTCCAGTGGGAATATCTTACCAGGCTTATTCTCATTGTTCTGCACAGCATTTACAGCTGGGTAAGACTCTTAAGGATACTTATGTCCCCACAGGCTATATAATACTTTCTGGTACTATGATAGGTAGCCATCATAAGAAGCTCCATAGTCAGTAATAACTTGATTTCTATATGTACTATGTCTAAATTGTGTGGCGTCTTCAGGAATAGAGTTTTAGTCAAATTCTGATGAACAACAAAGAACAATAAGACTAGTCTATATCGTTTGGGGAGTCTATAGAACATCTGCCACCAACAGCTTGAGGAAAGGTGGGCCACATCTGCTACTGGAGGGGGGCTTGTTTGTTTTTGTTTTGGGAAATCTATGGCTTCTGGAGGAGCATAATCACCTGTATAGCATAATGACAATTGATCTTTCTCTCTCTCTCTCTCTCTCTCTCTCTCTCTCTCTCTCTCTCTCTCTCTCTCTCTGTCTCTCTTTGACTCTCTGTGTGTGTATGCACATTTGTACACACACACACACACACATATATATATGTATATATAAAGTTTATATAACATGTTTCTGTTTGTTCTTTTCAAATATCCTTCCTGTTAGTTAGCCCTTTCACCCCACCTTGCTCTTCTTCCCTACTCTCCTATGCCCTTCTCCACTTCCCTTTCTTCTTCCAAATATCCTGTGCTTTACTATACTTCTCTATTAATAGTTGTTCTTTCACCCACCTCTGTAGCCTAAGAACTGATCAAAATGCAGGAAATGAGGTGCCTTTGGTATGTTTAGCCAGTGGGAAGTCTATCTATATCATATTCCTTCCCATAAGCTCTGGAAAAGAATATACAAAAATCTATTGTGGAAGAAATGGAAAGAGCTTAAGAGCCAGATATTGGGAGGGCACTATTGGCAAATAGTGATTTCTGGACATAATACTCATGAACTCACTGCAGCTGTGGTTGCAAACACAAGACCTGTGGAAGGTCAAGTCAGTCAACACTCCTGTGTGGATCAAGAAGAGGTTCACAAGCCTTCATCCCCAGCTAAGGCAATAATGAAAGTAGATGGCCACTAGGGAAGGAAGAGAGTCAGTTTTCTATAATGATATGGTCCATGTTAAATTGATTTTGCTCCAATGGTTCATATTACTTCCACGGATATATGACAGCACTAATTGGACTTAGTGGGTTACAAAAACCAAATAACAAAGAAAGAGAGGACAAGGAGCTGAGAGAATATAAATTTGGAAAGATTTAGAGGGAGAAATGAGAGAATGTGGTTAAAATACATTTTATGCATGTATGAAGTCTCTAATTAAAATATTGCATTAAAATCAAATTATAAAATATAATCTTATATCACAACATAATTAATTTAGAAGTGACATCAATTTACAAAAAAAAGAGTTTCTCCTACAGAATTTGTGATTCAAATAAGAATTAGAAATGTTAATAATTTTTAACTAGGATGTGACACACAGAATTGTACAGACTATGATAAAGCACTCCTTGAGAGGTATGTTTATCTCATTATACACTGTTGATATAGTGAAACAGAAGTCATAATGAAAGTCTACCTATAAAAAAAAAATCCCAGGATAAGATGGTTTTAATGCAATGGTTTCTCAAATTATTCCACAAAATAGAAGCAGAAGTTATATTGCCCAAATCATTTTAAGAAGTCATAATTACCCTGATAATCCACCAACATAAAGATCCACCCAAGAAAGCAATTTACAGACCAGTTCCCCTACTGAACATAGATGCAAAATTTCTCAATAAATACTTGCAAGACAAATCCAAGAACACAACAAAAAGGTCATTCATTGTGAACAAGTAGGATTGATCTGAGAGATGCACTCCTCCACTGCTGGTGGGATTGCAAGCTGGTACAACCACTCTGGAAAGCAGTCTGGCGGTTCCTCAGAAAACTGGGCATGACACTCCCGGAGGATCCTGCTATACCACTCCTGGGCATATACCCAGAGGCTTTACCTGCATGCAATAAGGACACATGTTCCACTATGTTCATAGCAGCCTTATTTATAATAGCCAGAAGCTGGAAAGAACCCAGATGTCCCTCAATGGAGGAATGGATTCAGAAGATGTGGTATATTTACACAATGGAATACTACTCTGCAATTAAAAACAATGAATTCACGAAATTCCTAGGCAAATGGTCAGAACTTGAAAATATCATCCTTAGTGAGGTAACCCAATCACAAAAGAACACACATGGTATGTAGTCACTGATAAGTGGATATTAACCCAGGAACTCGAAAAACCCAAGACACAATTCACATATTGATTGATTTCCAAGAAGACTGAAGGAGAGACCCCTGGTCCTGGAAAGACTGAATGTAGGGGAATGCCAGGACAGAGAAGGGAGAGGGGGTTGAATGGGGAACAGAGGGAGGGAAGGGGGCTTATGGGACTTTCGGGGAGGGAAGAAATGGGAAAGGGGAAATCATTTGGAATGTAAATAAAAAAACAGATAATAATAATAATAAAATATATAAATCAAAAATGTAGCTCACCATATAAATAAACTAAAAGACAAAAACCTAAAGATCACCTCACTAGATGCAAAAATGGGGCAGGGTTTACCAAAATCTAACAGTTCTTTATGATAAAAATCCT
Source organism: Tokudaia tokunoshimensis (assembly GCA_036184795.1). Taxonomy (NCBI): domain Eukaryota; kingdom Metazoa; phylum Chordata; class Mammalia; order Rodentia; family Muridae; genus Tokudaia; species Tokudaia tokunoshimensis. The sequence continues at coordinate 46,762,339 of BTHU01000009.1, forward strand.
GGAGATATTAGGAATACCAGGGACATACCTCAACATAATAAAGCCAGTTGCAGCTAGCCCAAATCCAGCATCAACTGATATAGAAAGTCAAAACACTTCTACTAAAGTCATGGAACAGAACAAGTTTGTCCATTCTCCCCATATCTTCAGTATAGTACCTATAGTTCTAGCTAAAGCAATAAGACAGCCAAAGGAGACACAAGGATAAAAAATAAAATAAAAAAAAATAAAAAAATTTAAAAAAAAAGCATAAGGGAAAAAGGCATTTGTTTGCAAATGACATGATAGCATGCATAAGTAACCATAAAAATCTCACTAGGAAAATGTACAGCTTGGAGAAAAAAACAACAACAAACTATCAAAAAACCAACCAACCAAACAAACAAACAAACAAGAAACCTTTCAGAAAAAGCAGCTGTATGAAAAATTAATTTCAAGAATTGGTAGCTCTTCTTTATAAAACTGACCAATAGACTGAGAAAGAAATCAGGAAAACATCTTCGCAATAACTTAAAATAATACATAATATCTTGGGATATATCTAACCAATTAATGAAAGACTTGCATGAAGAAACTTTATATCCTAAAGAAAGAAACTGAAGAAGAAAGCAGTAGATAAAAAGATCTCCCATGCTCATGGATTAGTAGGATTAACATAGTAAAAATGATCATCCTATCAAAAGCAAGACAGTACAATCCCCATCAAAATTTCAACACAACTCTTCACCGAATTATATGGAAACACAAAAATGATAGCTAAAATAAACCTTCCTAATAAAGCGGCTGCTAGAGCTATCACCATCCACAATTTCAAGTTGTACTAAAGAGTTATAGTAATAAAAAGAGACATGGATCAATGGATTAGAATTGAAGACCTAGACATACATCTACACAGCTATGGAGACCTAACTGTTTTTATAAAGAAGCCAGAAATAGACAAACAGCATTTTCACCAACTTGTGCAGGTCAAAATACATGGCTGCATGTACTAAATGCAAGTAGATCCATACTTGCCACCTTGCACAAACTCAACTACAAGTGGATAAGAGGTCTCAACATAAAACCAGGTACAATGAGCCTGATAGATGATAAAGTGGGGAATCGTCTTGAACTCATGACTCAGGAAAAGATGTTCTGAATAGAACACCATTAGCACAGGCATTAAGAACATCAGTTAGTAAATGGGACTTTCTGAAACTGAAGAGCTTTCACACAGAGAGGACAGCATTATTTGGACAAAGCAGCAGCAGACAGAATATGAAAAGATTTTTATCAACTATATATCTAATAAAAGACTAACAGCCCAAATTATAAGGAACTCAAAAATCTAGATATCAAGCAAACGAAAAACCTAGTTTAAATATAGAGTGCAGGTCTAAACAGAGACTTCACAAAACAAGAAACTCTAATATCTAAGAAACAAAAGGATGTTTAACATCCTTAGCCATCAGGAAATGTAAATTTAATCTACTTTGAGATTTCATCTTACACCTGTCAAAATGACTCAGATCAACAACACAAATGACAGTCCATGATGTCGAGGATGTGAGCAAGAGGAACACTCCATCATTGCTAGTGAGACTGCAAACTTTTAGTGACTATGGAAATCAGTATAGTGATCCCTCAGAACGATGGAAATCTATCTATCTCAAGATTCAGATACACCACTCTTGGACATATTTACAAAGGATGCTTCATCCTACCATAGAGAAACTTGATCAACCATGTTCATTGTTACTCTAATCGTAATAGTCAGAAATTGAAAAAAAAAAAAAAACCCATAGTGTCCCTTACTCAATAGATTTATAGAAAAAGAAAATGTGATCCATTTATTTACACAATGGTTTATTATTCATCCATTTAAAAAAATAAAATTATGAAATTCCCAGGTTAATGGGTGGAACTAGAAATAATCATACTGTGTGAGGTAACGGAAGGACAAATGTGCTGTTTATTTGCTTATAAGTTGATATTAGCTGTTAAGTCAATGTAAACCAAGTGACAATCTGTAAAACCACAGAGCTAAGGTATAGAGTAAGAGACTAGGGTAGGATAGACAGATCTCCCTAGAAAATGGAAATAGACTAGATAGTTGCATATTGATGGGGAGCAGAAATGGGGAGATCAATTGGAGAGAATGTGGGAATAGAAGTATGAGGGAGGGAATATAGAGAAAGAGCTAAAATACACTTGGGGAAGAGGGTAGTATGAAATGCTTCCTAAACTATACACACAGATGAAGAGGATCAAAATGAAATTGCCAAATAATGGGAGAGACAGAAGCCAAGAGGACATCTCTTGTCATGAAATGAAGCTTTTATTACTGACATTGTGTTACATCTAATTGAGTTGTCGGCCCAAATGTTCCATGGAGAACCTCAAACAACCCAGGCTGTTGTCAAGACCACAGGTTGCCCTCCCTGATTTGACAGCAAGGACTCATTACTTCAGAAAACGTGAACACAACTCACTAAATTTGGAGTTGAACTGGTGTCTACGTAGAGCCTTCATGCCTTGGTACTAGCATCTTTGGTACAAGAAGGTACTCTGCATACTACAAAAGGAGAAAAATAAACACCAACCCAGCCACACAAACCCCTTGATTTACAATGGTATCCTGCTTGTAAAATATACTAGGGCAATGGTGGCACAAAACTGATATGAATAAACAATACTTGATTTGACTTAAGGCTAACTCCACAGGATGAAGCCCATGCCCAACACTCCAACGCTGCTTGGGTGACCAAGAACCTGAGAGTAGACAGCCCATAGACTTAGGGTAAAACCCAATACTACTGTTAGAAACATGGTAGCAATAAATGACCCCTAATGACATTCTGCTCTACTCATGCCCAACCATCATCAGAGATGCTTCCTCCTGCAGCAGATGAGAGTAAATAGAGACCCAGAGTCAGAAAATCTGCATGCTGAGAGTGAGGAACACTCTGACCTAAACAGCATGTTTTTATTATATCATCCTTTCCCTCAGTGCTCAGTGAGCCCTGCAGAATAAAGAGTGTAAGAGCCACAGGAATGGAGGACACCAAGGGAATAAGTCAATGGGATAGATGTACGCATGAATTCACAAAGTCAGTGGCAGCATAAGCAGGACGTACATGGGTCTCATCAGATGAGCTGAAAGAAGAAGTAGATCCATCCCTGCATCCATAACTCAGATGCAATCTTCAATTGATAACCACTTACAAACAAAAAATAATTTCTGCCAAGGGAGTCTGACTGGGGATATAAACTACATATAAGGGTAGTCTATGTGCCCGTGAGTAGAAACCAACTGAAAATGAACTCAACAACGTCTTTTGGGGTTCCTTGTCTCATAATGTTGTGTTACACCTCTACCCCAACACTGCCCATTCGTTTTTTAAATCTCATTTTTTTTATCTTGATTGTGTATTTCCCTTCTCTCTCTTTACCCTATAGGTCTGTACTGGCTGGTTTTGTGTGTCAACTTGACACAAGTTGGAGTTATCACAGAGAAAGGAATTTCAGTGAGGAAATGCCTCCATGAGATCCAGCTGTAAGGCATTTTCTCAATTAGTGATCAAGTCGGGAGGGCCCATTGTGGGTGGTGCCATCCCTGGGCTGGTAGTCTTGGGTTCTTTAAGAAAGCAAGCTGAGCAAGCCAGGGGAAGCAAGCCAGTAAGAAACATCCCTCCATGGCCTCTGCATCAGCTCCTGCTTCCTGACCTGCTTGAGTTCCAGTCCTGATTTCCTTTGGTGATGAACAGCAGTGTGGAAGTGTAAGCTGAATAAACCCTTTCCTCCCCAACTTGCTTCTTGGTCATGATGTTTGTGCAGGAATAGAAACCCTGACCAAGACAAGGTTCTTTCCATGTATTTTATAGATTTATAATATATATTTATTTTATATTATTTAGTGGTTTTATGGGATTCCTGATTGTGCGAGCCAGTGGGTCTCTGTTTCTTGTGCCTTCTCTTGGGCTCTTTTCCTTCTGTTTGTTTGCCTTGTCCTATTCTGATGTATTGTTTTTTTGTTGCATCTTACTAATTTTTTTTATTCCTTAGGGTTTTTTGTTTGTTTGTTTCTGTGTTTTCTCATGAGAAATAGAACGGGGATGGATCTTGATGTGAAGGGAGGTTGGAAAGAACTGGGAGGAGTAGAGGAGGAGAAACCATAATCAGGTTATATTATATGAGGGAAAAAATCTACTTTCAATGAAAGAAAAAAATTAATCTGTTAAAAAAAGCAAGTGAGATCTTTTGTATTTCTTTATAAAAGTAGATCTACAAGTATAAACTCACAAAGCAAAATCTTGTGTCCAAATTGATTATCATATGAATCCTAACAAGCTCAGAATAATTAAGTGCTAACATGATATGACTTCTTACAGAAAATTTAGAGGAGAAGGCTCTTTATTTTCTTCTCTAAAGCCAGTATATTATTTGTATCAAATAGATATCAAAATTAGAACTTTTAAAGAAATCTATACATACTAATGAATAAAGTTTTCAAACATGAAAAATTGTTCACATAAGAGATGGATATATTGTAACCAAATTCTGTTTTTCTTAATATACTAATATTTAATATTAGATCATAAATTTTTAAATATTTATGAAGTGTATAAATAGTTTCATATAAATATCTTGGTAATCTGTTCACATCACCCTTTTTTTTCTCCCAAATGCTGATTAATTTTCTCCCCATGAATATTTGCCCTCCTGTTTCTGAGTCATTTTCATGTATATTATATATTATATATATATTATAATATATATTTGTATATATACTATATACTATATATGTGCATATCATGTGTATATATGTATATTTATATGTATATATAATATTGTATATATTACATATTATAATATATACATTTTTATATAATATATACATATATAATATATGTATATTTAAATCTAGATGATACATATAAGAATATGAGATCTTTTCATTTTGTCTTCTCTACATCTCTTTTCTTCTCCTACATAACCTCCTTTCTACTTTCAAATAATACATGCATATTTTTAATCTAGAAAATATAATATTTATGAATCTGGGATATTTTGCTTAATGCAGTATTCTTTAGATCCATATATTATCCTACAAATTACATAATTTTATTCTTTTTTATGACGGATCAAAACTCCAGTGTAGTGTGTGTACGTGCTTGTGTGTGTGTGTGTGTGTGTGTGTGTGTGTGTGTGTGTGTGTGTATTTCCTTTAGCCACTTACCTATTAATGAACAATTAGGGTGCTTCCATATTATAAGTAGGATGAATAGCCGTGATGAATATCATTATGCAAGTATAATTGTAGTATGTTGATTTAAGATTCCTTCACAGATCTTGCTAGAATTAAGAAAGAAGTATCACATGAAAAATATGGGACTTTCGGGGAGGGAGGAAACGGGAAAGGGGAAGTGATTTGGAATGTAAATTAAAAAAATAAAATAAATAATAATAAAAAAAATATCTATGCTTAGTTTTCTGCACTTCATGTTTATTTATACACTAACTGAAATTTAAGTTCTCATTATTCTGTTCAGGAGTTCCTTTTCCCTAACCTCTGCACCAGAATTTTTTGCAAACTTCTTTTTCCTTTCCTACTTGTTTCTCATGTAGGCCAGGCTGTCCTTGAATTCACTATGTAACAGATGGCTTTGAGCTACTACCCCTACTTACCTAACAGCAGCAGAATTACAAGCTTCCCTACCATACCTGACATGTCTGTGTTGATTTAATGATAACCATTCTGACTTAAGATGGGATCCTAATGCCCTTTAACTTCCATTTCTATGAAAGCAAAGGATGTTTGACAGTTTCTCATATTTTTTAAGGGATAAAGGGAATGTGTTTTCCTTTGTTTAAACTGTCTGCTCACTTGTCCATTATTATATTGTTAGTGTTTGGTTTTGAAGTTCTCTATAGATTCTAGATATTAAAACTGACAGGACATGTAGCTGTCAAAGCTTTTTTTCCCCCTCTTTCTTTAGGTTGTCTCTTGATTTGATGTACAGAAGCTTTTAAATTTCACTCTGTTCTCACAATTGTTTCTTGAGCTACAGAAGTCCTATTCATAATCTCCTCACTCATGCTTGTGATATTACAGTGTGCATTACATAGCGATTTCAAACGTTTAGGTCTTTTCTTAAAAATTTTGACCAATTTTTGACTACAATTTTACAGAGTGGAAGACTGAGATGTAGTCTCATCAGTCCACCTGTGGAGATTCAATTTTGCAAGCGCCATTTGAAGAGGCTATTTTTTCTCCAATATGTTTTTGATACCTTCTGCAAGAACCGTATGCCTGTCATTAGATGGGCTTATGTCTGCATTCTTTCTTCCGGTCATTCTCATCCTTTGTAATCCAGTTCCTCAGGTTGTGGTGACCCCACCCCATCATAAAATTATTTCATTGCTACTTCATAGCTGTAATTTTGCTATGGTTAAGAATCATAATGTAAATATCAGATATGGAGTATATCTGATATTTGACCCTTGTGAAAGGGGTCACGACCCACAGGTTGAAAACTACTACTCTATTCTCTTCTACTTAGTCTCTATGTCTGTGTTTTGTGTTTCTGTCATGCTGGCTTTGGTGCTGTGGCTCCTTTTAATAATTTGGTTCTTAGGTTTGGTCTCTTGATCAAAGATTTTGAAATTTGTTGTCAAAAACACACATTCTTACACTTATTCATATTGTTGTCATCTGGAGGTAGCATATATAGTCTTGATCTTCCTCTTCTGCTATTCTTTCTCTTCCTTGATCTAGTCTGCCAGTGATGTTTGCCCTTGTGTTATTTTATTTTGGGTTTGGTTAGTCTTTCACGTCCAGTGCTTGTGTTTTGTTGTTGTCCCTCAAAATCACACTTGATGTCATGTCTCCTGCACCCATTCTGCTGACTTTCTCCTCTGGGCTTTCTTCCCTGGGTCCATACTTGGTTTTCTTCCTGCCTCTGCTTGCCGGTTGGAGTTGCTGATGGAGTTCACAGACTAAGCTTTGAATTCTTTAAGGATCGGCCCTTCACCCATTTCATTATCTTTGCATTTGGTAATTGAGAAATTACGATCTTTTGAAAGAGTTGAATTGCCTTGCTTTTCCGTGTCTCTCCTTCTGTGTTGCAATTTGCACATCTGTGGGTTGAAGACATCTCTCTGGCTTTGCTTGGAAATCTGTGTGAGCAGTTTTGACTTAAGTGCTCAGTTCCCAGCACCACAAAGAAGGAGAAAATAAACTACTATTATAGCAACATCACTACACCAAAACTCATACAGAAAACATTTTAAATTGATTAATTCTTAACTATTATACATCATTGACTATTGACCACAGAAAAGAAAATAGCAAAATAATGCAGAGTAAGCTACAAAATTAAAAAAAAATAATTTAGGGGAAAATAACTATTGAATGAGTTAAAGGAAGGAGGTGGTAATGAGAAAAAGAATAATAATCGAGGCTAAATATGAGAACAAATGATCCAAAGATAGGAAGGTTGAGGAGAGAAAATAACCAGATACTGAAAGTTATACAATAACAAAAATGGGTTAGCAAAATATGTAAATGTAACAAGTGGAATACTGAGCAGAAACCTTGAGTTGTTTTTAATACATAAGGAGCAAGAATATAATAAAAAGATGAAAGAATAATACAGGAAGAAAAGGGGAGGAAAGGCACAAAACTAATGCATTGAGCAGATTCTTTCTCTGCTCTGTAATATCTGAGCCTGCCAAGTGGGCAGGCACATGAAGTTGGGTCAGCGAGTTGGAGACTTGCTTTGTCCTGAGGCTGAGCCAAAGGTGATCAAGAGTCAGTCTGTTCACAGTGCTGAAATCGCGTTAGCCCTCCCTACATTTTGTACATTTCTGACTTACTCCTCATTCCACAAACTAGACAGCTTGTAGACCTTTGCTTAGCTACTGTCTAAGAAATGAGTTACCTCTTAAGTGCGCTGGAGAAGGGGAAGCCAGGTGGAGCACTGAGCTGTTACTGGGGAGCACTACTCAATATTTTCTGATTCTATTAGATATTAAGCACCTTTCCAGAAGGAGGGAGCAGTGTGGAGTCCTCAGTATCTGAGTGTCAGAGTCCGCAGTCACTCACATTTGTAAAATAACAGAAGGCAAAGAAGAAGTCATGTTATAGAGAGGGGAAGGAGGCCTCTAGGTCTCATGCCCTACAGAGAAGCAGTTGATAGCTGTGAGAGAAGGGAGACTCATTCTCATTTTGATTCGCCATCGCCAGCATATTCTCTACACTTTGGTGGGCATGCCACATCTGTCCCTTATGGGCAATACTAAGTGGACTTAATACATTGTAGGCACATGAAGTTGGGAGAGGGTCATGTTTGTGGGTTGCTTGGGAGGAGTTTGAATGGGAAATGGGAAGTGGGTATGATTAATGTTTCAGTGCAGAGACATGTATGAAAATCTCATGAATAACGAAAAATATCATCTTTCAAAGCAGTAAATAGAATTTTAGTTCCCAAATTCCTCGGGCTCAGGGTTTTCATTTTCTTACAATTAAAGACACCCTGCATGGTATAACTCAAGACTTCCAGAGTCTTCCTTCAGTCTTTCACACTGCCACCAGGCTTTCTCAGAGCATGTACGCTCAGCTCTGACTCATTTGCGACTGCCTTGTGCATTTATTGCTTACCTGGAGAAAGGACTTTTGAGCATCTTGTTCTCAGACTTCCAGGTAGCTCAGTCTCAAGGTCACCCATCTGTCATCAGAACGTTAGCTGTGTAACCCAGTCCCTGGTAGGAAGCATGCGTGTACGGACACCTCCAGTGCTGACATCTCTCACAGAAGTGACTCTCAGTTTGAATGTTCGCAATTGTCCTTGAGGTTTGACAGAACTGCAGTCTCTTGGCAGCACTGTGGTTTCTTCTTTTATTTATTAGATATATTCTTTATTTACATTTCAAATGGTCTCCCCTTTACTGAATTCCCCCCTCCCCGAAAGTCCCATAAGCCCTCTTCCCTCCCCCTGTTCCCCAATCAACCCCCTCCTGCTTCCCTGTCCTGTTATTCCCCTACACTGCTGCAATGAGCCTTTCCAGGACCAGGGGCCTCTCCTTCCTTCTTCTTGGGCATCATTTGATATGTGAATTGTGTCTTGGGTATTCCAAGCTTCTGGGCTAATATCCACTTATCAGTGGTCTCTTCTTAATGTAAGACCACCTGACTACCAGTCCCGAGCTCCATTCCTCTATCACAGAGACAGTTGAACTGGTTCCTCTGGGTGTTTTGTGTTATGTTTATTTGTTCTTGTTTGTTTTTTTCTTTGTGGTTGTTTTATTATACTATTTAGTCTTTTTATTCCTCTGGGCTTTTCAACCCAGTCTCATTCATGATCTCTGATGTTCTTTCTTTCTCTCGTAGAGTTCAGTATTTGTTTCCTAGACTTCTCAATTCTTGGGGTCACGTAAAGGGTTAAGCCTGCCACATTGACAGACCTCTGAAATCATCAGTGCAGATCTCAATCTTAGCACCTTGGAAAAGTTATCGCAATAGAATCAAGGAAAAAATAAGACATTTGGCAAAATTCAACACGTAATATTGAAGATATCTTACAGTATTGATTCAAGGAAATTCATTTCATCTAAACATGATAGTGTTTGATAATCGTAGAATAAGGAAGTCAACATAAAGAGTGTTCTTACAGTTCTAGCTCAACTCTTTCAAATGAAAGCCAGGAAATAATTGCTATCCAGGTTTTTTTTTTTATATAAGCAAATAAATACGAAAATTCTAGAGTCCTGCTTTTTTCTTTCTTTCTTTCTGGAATTCCCTGGTAAGAAGAGACAGAATTTGAGATCCACGAATTGCTTGCTGTTCTCACTTCATTTGGGCATTCCGTAGTGGGTTAGCAACTGCAGGCAGAAAGGAAAAGCAACCAAAAGCAGATCTTGAGAAGTGGAGACAAAAAGACCCTGCTTTGCCGACTGAACACTCTTCACACAGAATATTCTACTAAATGTATGAGTTGCTACTATACAAGGAGGAAAAAAAATCATATTTTAAAAGACTGTCCTTAGATATGAATACCAACTTTAGGTAAAATGAAGTTAAATGTGAATTTTTTGGGGGGTGGGGAGGGGTTTGGTTTTTTGAGACAGGGTTTCTCTGTCTGTATAGCCCTGGCTGTCCTGGAACTCACTCTGTAGACCGGGTTGGCCCCCAACTCATAAATCCACCTGCCTCTGCCTAAATGTGAAAATCAAGAAACAAATTAAAAATGGGACATTCGGCGCACATGAAAGGAGGTTTATTAAGCAAGAACTACTTCAGCAACATGAAGCTGTTTATTTTTCTGACTCTCTTAAATAAATCAATTCTATAAATAAAAAATAGATGTTCAAATTCCAGGGAAAGTGCCAAAATGGGAAAAATTAAACATAGTTGCTTTTGATTTTCATAAAGCAATAAAGACTGTGTTCTTTTTTTAAAAGATGGGCAAGAAAGTATGTAAACATAGACATGTATAAAACTATCTAGTCTCCCTACCAGAAAAAAAAAAAGAAAAATTAAATGAAAACTTAAGATAATCCTCTTTTAGTCAAACAGATTGACATTGTTCAGTTATTATAGGGTTTTCAAATTTAACTTTCCTTAAAGTAACTTGATATCAAACAGTGAAATAGTTAAACATTTCAACACTTTATTTGATCCAGGTACAGTGCACCATTCTTGGAAAGAATCTATACTGAGTTCAAAGCCCTGCTTCATCTCCTTCTACCTTTTTGGCCCTAAGAATGTTAAATTGGAAATTAATACCTTGGTTTCACAGGTAGTTTGCAAAGGTTGACCTAATGCTCAGGAAAAGTTTAACTCAGGGACAGCCACATAAACATGTCAGATAAACATTCACCATCATGATCAAGTAGGTATTAAAGTCTGTCCTAAGGTAACCAGGCAGGGATGAGCTTCAAAACCGAGTTGGATAATTGTCAATGTGTGTGTGTATGAATATATATATATTAGATATATGAAATTGATAAACTATTTTATAGTCACTAAAGTAAGGAAATAATTGTACTGTTGGGTTAATTGGAAACATTAACTTTTTAGTCATAATTGTGAATTTTAATATGGTTTTTAAGGATACATCCCTGTGATATACTTCTATATGGTGTTTGTGTGTTTGTAAACGCAAAAATGACGATCTAAGGTGGTCTAATGGAGGAAAAGAGCTCTTAAATTATTGCCATTCTCATTGATTTTGAACTGTAAGAAGCATTTTGGTCGTGCTGTGCTTTTTTCTCACAATTAGAAAATAGGGAAATTTTAATAAATATGGAAAATGACTGACATGTGAAATTTTTAGTCTTAAAATGAACGTTTTTAATAATGATAGGCATGAAAGTATTTCTTCTCATGTCGTTACATTTCTTTGTATCTTGAGTCATGAATATTTTATCTGATTGTGATTCATCACTTATTTTTCTTTCATAGTATCGTCTTACATGGATAAACTTTCTGCTTGTTCTTGCGATACCAGATACAGACAGGGAGTCATTAAGCAACTGACTGCGAAGATACTGTATCCTTGATTTAACATTTACTCCCCTGATGGAATTATTTATGAGATTTAGGAGAGGGGATCAATTTAGGTGGATTAATATTACCTTGATGGTGCATGCAATATGCTAAACTGTTTCTCATTCGTGTGATAGTATTTAAATGTTCTCGCACTTATATTTTAAAAGTCAGCAGTAGGGTCTATAGGTTCTATAGACTATAGGGTCTATAGACTATAGGGTCTATAGTCTATAGAGCAAGCTTCAGGACAGTCAGGGCTATACAGAGAGACCCCGTCTCAAAAAAAGAAAAAATCCAAAGGAAGAAAATATTCAGAGCAACAGTCCTGCAACTTTATACACATAGAACCTAAAGCAAGCAGAGCCCATGAAAAGAGGGATGATAAAGTCCCTGTCAATTATTGAGAGAGAGAGATGGAGATCCTTTTGATTTATAAGGCATTGACACAAGTTTGGAACATGCTCTCTTTTCAGGTTCTGACTGAACTCAAGTCCATGCTCTACCTGTCAGCTTTTTCTGCCCAGGGCTGGCCAGAGGAGAGCAACACCTGAGAAATGACAGGGTTTCACTGTGTAGTCCTGACTGATCTGAAACTTACTCTGTCGACCTGGCTGGCTTCAGAGATCTGCCTGCCTGAATATTGGCATTAAAGCTCCCAAACCAAAAAAAATATGCATGAGAATGGACCATCATACAGTTGGCTGGAGCTTCAGAATCAAGGTTGTGCTGGTCTTACAACATGGGGATCCCGTTCTATTGCAACTGCAATGACAAAAATGGAGAAGAGACTAAGGGAAAGGTGGTTCAGTGATCAGCCCAACTTGGGATCCATCTCAAGGGGAGGCTCCAAGGCCTGAACCTATTAGTGATGCTATGGTGTGCTTACAGACAAGAGCCTAGCATGGCTGCCTTCTTTGAGGTCCTCCAAGCAGCTGACTGAGACAGATGCAGAAACTTACACCGAACCATTGGACTGAAGTAGGGGAACCCCTGATATCTCTCAGACACTGAGCCAACAACCAGGCAGTATACATAAGCTGGTTCAAGAGACACATGTAGCAGAGGTCTGCCTGGTCTGGCTTCAGTGGGAGAAGACTTGCCTAACACTCAAGAGACTTGAGGCCCCAGGTAGTGAGGAGGTCTTGGGTGGGGAACATGCTCTTGGAGACACAGGGGAGGAGGAGTGGGACGAGGAACTGTAGGAGGGAGAATCAGGAGGGGGGCAGCTACTGGACTATAAAAAAAATGTAATAAAACTTAGAAGAGACACCATTGACTGGAGCAACATTTAAAACCCATCAAGTCGGGTTGTTTTTGTAATTTTGTTTATATTTCAAATGTTATTCACCCTTCCTGGTTTCCCCTCACAATCTACCTATCCCATCCCTCCTCAATCCTGCTTCTATGAGGGTGCTCCTCCACACACTCACCCACTCCTGCCTCCCCACCCTGGCATTCCCCTACACTGGGGCATTGAACCTCCACAGGACCAAGGCCCTCTCCTCCCATTGATGTCCAACAAGGCCATCCTCTGCTACATATGCAGCTGGAACCATGGGTTCCTCCGTGTGTATGTACTCCTTGGTTGGTGGTTTAGTCCCTGGGAGCTCTAGTGGGGCTAGTTGGTTGATATTGTTCTTCCTACGGGATTGCACGTCTTTTTAAAAACAGTCTGTTCTTGTAAAGTTGAAACAGAGCAGCATTGGTTCAGCTACTCCGAAAGTCGACATCTACTTGTGTTTGCTACAGGTATTGGAAAGTTTGTTCTCATTGTTTCAAGAAGGCGGTGTAAGAATGGTGGTGTTTATGTCATATTGAACTTCCAGTTAGAAAAAATGAGTCTAGAAGTCTCTGTGTGAACATTATACTTGATATAGTTCTATATTCCACTTTTTGGAATATTTTAATATAAGTACTTCTGATTTCTTTTTTTTTTTTTTAAGTAGAAGAACACTAGATTTAACTATGAGTTCCCAGAAGCCCTTGCTGCTTTCCTGTACCAATTAAACAAAGATTGTAAGATATAGGGGCAAGCAGAACAGTCCATAATCTAGCATGTAAACCAAGGGACTCTGCCTGTGTAACTATGTAACTGGTGAACCTATGTTGTTACAATCGTACTACCCTGTCAAGGCTACACATAGCCTGTCTGTAGAACAAGATAGAAATTCATGGACTCTGAGTTCTGTTAGTATGTTCTACCAGGGAGAAACTAAAGAACCCAGTTGAGCCTTGGATTTGTCAGCCAACTTGAACTATTTTTCAAACCTTTTGGCGTCAGGAAAACTAAGAAGTTCATTTTGCCTAGCACTTTTGCCCTTAATTTTTAAACCCATGTGTATTTTAAGAGAAATTTAATCCATATGTGTCTCATTCATCTACACTTAAATCATCAAAATGTTGTTTTGTAAGAGGTATTTGATGTCCAAGGTTTTCTGAGCTCTGTGAACCCTCTTTTCTTAGAAACAGAATGTGTGTTTTGCCAAGGGTTTGAGTCTTGGTCAAAATGCCAAATTGGTGAGTTTCACATTTACCAGAGAAAGCTTCCTCATTCGCTCATTATAGAAAGAAATCAAACCGTGGGGTAAGCCGCTGCTCCTTTGTCTGCCAGAGCGCTCCTGTGTTCTTCAGTCTGCTGGCATGTGCAGCAGTCTCTCAGCTCTGCTCTGTTTGTGGAATGTATCCTATAGGATGACTTTACAGTCTTTGCAACCCGGGTATCGCCTATATGATCGTATAAATTACAAGGCTAAGCTGAAGTTCATGACTTTTGAAAGTTAAGGCACACATATAGAGAAAAGGTGACTTACATATCAAGAGGAGCTCCAATTATTTGCAAAAGTTGTCATATGATCACTCTACATATTGTTTTACACGCATATACATATATGCGTGTGTGTAAAACAATATGTATATATATACATATATACATATATATATTGCTATTAGAAGATCCCTCTGTTTTATTTATAAAAGGAATGAATAGCATCAAAACTGACAAATTCTAAAGTGTAAAAAACTCAACCAAAAGTTACTTTCAAAATTATTTTCTCTCTGTTATTACACATAGTTATTTAGCATAATTTCAGGAAGTATAATACTTTAAAATAATTTAGCATTCAATAACGGCCTTATAAAACAGTTCGCCTTGTGTGTTGCATGGACAGTGAAGTAAAAATACATCTTAAAATAATTAAAGAAAGATTTCTCTGCAGTTATTTATTTTTTTAAGTACTGAGAAGGACACCATGAAGTGTTACTCTAGTTTAAATGTTTGCTTAAGAACACCCCACATCTTGATCTTGCCCACATTTCAAGGATAATAAAGGTCACTTGATTGGTTGTTTGGAGATGCCAAGCTTTTAAATTTTCCTTCTTTGTTTGGCTGAACTTTTTGATAAATACGAGACCCTGGAGATTGTGAAAGCTGCATGGATTTTATCCTCACCTTTTGCCTTTGCATTACCTTTATAACCTAGACTTTCTAAAAGCTCGACAGATGCTTTTAAGATTTCAAGACATCTTGAGTGTATGGATTTTATGATTTTCCTTTAATTACTTATGTAACCTTCAGCTTTCTACTATTCATGAGAGTGGTTTTTTTGTTTTTTCAAATGACTTAAGTCCGGTTGTTTTGACAAATAAAAACCAGGCTTATTATCCAGTCCCTAAGTGAACAATAATTACAATGCTGATTATCTTTTGTTGGACTTGCTTAATAAAGTCCTGAGTAGTTTGGTAGGATTTATAGCTTCCAGGATTTGAACGAGAGGTCAGAGGGGTCTTTGCTTTCTGCCAGCTGACCTTGTGTTTGAGTTTAAATTAACCTAGTTTGTGTTCCCTTTATATCTGCTCTCAAAAGGCAGGTCTGCCCAGGATATAACAGAGACTCCTATAGCTGTCCAATCAAGTTATATTCACTTTTATTCGAATAAAAGAGTTGAGCGATTCAAAGACAAGGTTAACAGCAATTCAGTTATCAATGCGTGCACAGCCATGTCAATGACAGAAAAGTTAGGTCAGCTGCATGCTTTAGTGAATATTGGATTGCTTTTGCAAATTCTTAATATTGCTTAGTAAGACACAAAGCATATTCTCTTCTAATCATTTCTTTTTTTTTTCTGAGAGTGTTAAACAAAGTTATAAAAAGGGGTAATTTTAAAACTAGAATAAGTTTATAAATATCACAAAATCTGACAATTTATATGCTGAAACTAAAATTAGGAAAGTATTGAAATTAAAACCTTGTTTTTAAAATATGATTACCTACTTAGAAACAGGAAAAGGATGTGATTAATTTGATCATTGCTCTGGTCTTTGTTTCTTTTGGGGGGGCAATTAGATCAGAGATTTATCCACCAACATCTTGAGTATCTACCATATTGGTGGTTTTACAGGGATAAAGGGAACATGAAATTTCTCCTATGCTGAAGAAATAAGTTATGGCTTGGCTGTTATTTCTTCTTTCAGCCTTATATATTTCCATACATATTAATTTTAGTATTTCTTAGTACATTAAATAACTTAATGTTTCCTTACATGTCTTTATAAATCTCTCTCTCTCTCTCTCTCTCTCTCTCTCTCTCTCTCTCTCTCTCTCTCTCTCTCTTTCTCTCTCTCAGAAGTAAAAACTATGTTCTCTCTTGTTGCTAGCTCAAAGTCTCTCTAGATCTTTTTCTGAACAGTAACACCTTCCAGTGAAGGCAGTGTTGCCTTGAATGTTTTCATCAACTGTTTCTTTAAAAGTTAAGCCCCTGGCATGGCTGTCCTCATCAATAGCTACCTCTTTTGAGGACAGTCACAGCAGTCAAGGAATGGTATCAGGTTGACAGACCCATACCTTTGTTCACTGTCAATCCAGAAATGAGGTTCCAGGAGGCTTGTACTGGTTACCTAAAACTAACTATGCTAATGTTCTAAGAATAAGTTCTCAAGTTATTTCTGTACTATAGAAAACCTTACTGGTTCTAGTTCCTGGAATTTTAGGTAATAAAAACTTGAGAAAATCTATTTCTGTCTGTTTGACTCATTTAATAATGAATATAACAAAACAAATAATGCCTAAAACCAACTGATTTTGAAAGAATTAATTCTTTGCAGACAAGTAATTAGAAAAGGGGAAGACTACATTTAAAAAGGTGAGAATAGTTATAGCATGGTGTCAATACTCTTAATATTTACTAATATTAATTCCATTATTATATTTAAGGAAATATTCATTTAATATCCATATTTAAATGGATTGAGGAAGGAAATCTATTTAAATAATATTCATTATACAATCTTGTTGAGTTATGAGCATTTGCAATATTGAATTAGCCTATTTTTTAATTTTTTTCAGTGATTCATCTCATTTTCCAATCCAATTATTGGTGTTTTTAATATTAAAATACACACTAGACCTACATTCTACTTGCCACTTTAAGAAAAAAAACTTTGAAACTCATCTGTCTTTTATTCTCCATTTTTGTGGTACTAAACCTTGAGTCCTAGAAGTTCCTTATGCTAGGCCCGTGTTATGCCACTAAATTAAACCTCCAGCTCAGATACTTAAGGGATTTTAAAAATACCTATATAAAATACAATTAAATAATGAGAAACTATCAAGACTCGAAAGCCCATGGTGCCTAGTAATAACCTAATATGTAGTTTTTAAATTAAATATGCTTAAATATGTTTTAACTATGCCAAGTATTTTAATTATACTTAAGTACATTTTCATTGAAAAGCTAAGTAGGTTAATAACTCAGAAAGGAGTTACTAACTTTTAAATGTAAGTGTCCAAATATTTAATAAGTCTATCTTGTGCATGCATAGCTCAGTAGAAGAGACTAAGCAAGATAAACTATATATTCCTTTAATTTAAATATCTTACAATGTGCTTATAATTTAGCCCATGAAAGAAGCCATAATAGTCAAGAAAAGTTGAACAATAATAAAATAGTAATTGTTAAAGGTGCTCTAAAACCAT
Organism: Tokudaia tokunoshimensis; assembly: GCA_036184795.1. Classification (NCBI taxonomy): domain Eukaryota; kingdom Metazoa; phylum Chordata; class Mammalia; order Rodentia; family Muridae; genus Tokudaia; species Tokudaia tokunoshimensis. Next base: position 46,779,840 of record BTHU01000009.1, read on the forward strand.
TTGCTAAATAAAACAAAAATAGACGTTTGTTAAATAGCAAGTAGCTGGTATACTCAGTATATGTTAATAGAGTGCAGAGCTGGAGATGTTCACATTAGGGGATGCTGTGTGTCAGACCTGACAGTCAAGTTATACCAATGCAAAATGCTCCAACTAGTGCAGGTGGGGACGTTGTTAGGGAGAAGAATTGTAAAGTATCGAGCACAGAGCCTTTGAGCCATCCTCACACAGATAACAAATGATGCTTCTTGCAAAGACGGCAGACTTATGGCCCATTGGGCAAATCAAGGCCACACACATGTTTTCTTTGGCTCATGTCAGAATTTTACATCATACATATAACAGCTTTTAGAAAGCAAATGACTTCATGATTAAAAAAAATATATATCTAGGGTTTCTGGTTTCTCTTGAAAATCCCTGAAGATCTGCTATAATGGAGCCTGCGTTTCCTTAACGCAGATCTGTGGAGGCTGAACAGTTGCTGCCATTTCCTTTTAAACTTGACCTCAATCACTAAGGTCTCTCTGCCAACTCCCTCTGTGCCTTCAGATGTACTTAGAACCAGAGAATACACCGGGTATGACCTTGCACTTTGGCATTTAGACTCCTGAAAGCCATGAAAAGAAAGGAGGTTTCCCTGCTCCAAACTCCCAGGGGAGGAGACAGAGATACCAAGCAGAGAGCATCTGGGTAGGCTGGGAGATAGAAATCAGAGGAAGACTTAGAGGAAATTAAAAAGAGAGTAACTGTAGGGCCCTGCTGCCCTTGCCTCTTCCTTTTTGGACCAGATAATGAGACTACATAGGGATTTTCTTTTTTTTTTTCTTTTTTTTTTCTTTTATTATTATTTTTTTAATTTACATCCCAAATCATTTCCCCTCTCCCGTTTCCTCCCTTCCCGAAAGTTCCATAAGCCCCCTTCCCTCACTCTTTTCTCCATTCAACCCCTTCTCTTTTCTCTGTCCTGGCGTTCCCCTACATCCAGTCTTTCCAGGACCAGGGGTCTCTCCTTCCATCTTCTTAGAAATCCATTGATATGCGAATTGTGTCTAGGGTATTCCGAGATTCTGGGTCAATATCCCCTTATCAGTGACTGCATACCATGTGTGTTCTTTTGTGATTGGGTTACCTCACTAAGGATGATATTTTCAAGTTCTGACCATTTGCCTAGGAATTTCGTGAATTCATTGTTTTTAATTGCAGAGTAGTATTCCATTGTGTAGATATACCACATCTTCTGAATCCATTCCTCCGTTGAGGGACATCTGGGTTCTTTCCAGCTTCTGGCTATTATAAATAAGGCTGCTATGAACATAGTGGAGCATGAGTCCTTATTGCATGCAGGTAAAGCCTCTGGGTATATTCCCAGGAGTGGTATAGCCGGATCCTCCGGGAGTGTCATGCCCAGTTTTCGGAGGAACCACCAGACTGCTTTCCAGAGTGGTTGTACCAGCTTGCAATTCCACCAGCAGTGGAGGAGTGTTCCTCTTTCTCCACATCCTCGCCAACAACTGCTGTCTCCTGTGTTTTTGATCTTAGCCATCCTGACTGGTGTGAGATGGAATCTCAGGGTTGTTTTGATTTGCATTTCCCTAATGACTAAGGATGATGAACATCTCTTTGGGTGCTTCTCAGCCATTAGATATTCTTCAGGTGAGAACTCTTTGTGTAGCTCTGTACCCCATTTTTTAATAGGGTTACTTGCCTCTCTGGAGTTTAACTTCTTGAGTTCTTTGTATATCTTGGATATTAGTCCTCTGTCAGATGTAAGGTTGGTAAAGATCATTTCCCAGTTAGTTGGTTGCCGCTTTGTCTTTTTGACAGTGTCTTTTGCCTTGCAAAAACTTTGTAATCTAATGAGGTCCCATTTGTCTATTCTTGATCTTAGAGCATAAGCTATTGGAGTTCTGTTCAGGAAATTCTCCCCTGTGCCCATATGTTCAAGGTTCTTCCCTAGTTTCCCTTCTATTAGTTTCAGTGTGTCTGGTTTTATGTGGAGATCCTTGATCCACTTGGAATTGAGCTTAGTGCAAGGAGATAAGAATGGGTCAATTTGCATTCTACTGCATGTTGACCTCCAGCTGAGACAGCACCATTTGTTGAAAAGGCTATCTTTTTTCCACTGGATGGTTTTAGCTCCTTTGTCAAAGATCAAGTGACCATAGGAGTGTGGATTCATTTCTGGGTCTTCAATTCTGTTCCATTGATCTACATGCCTGTCACTGTACAAATACCATGCGGTTTTTAACACTATTGCTCTGTAGTACAGCTTGAGGTCCGGGATACTGATTCCCCCAGAGGTTCTTTTACTCTTGAGAATAGTTTTAGCTATTCTGGGTTTTCTGTTATTCCAGATGAATTTTTGAATTGCTCTTTCTAACTCTATGAAGAATTGAGTTGGGATTTTGATGGGGATTGCATTGAATCTGTATATTACTTTTGGTAAGATGCTCATTTTTACTATATTAATCCTGCCAATCCATGAGCATGGCAGATTTTTCCATCTTCTGAGGTCTTCTTCAATTTCTTTCTTCAGAGACTTGAAGTTCTTGTCATACAGATCTTTCACTTGTTTGGTGAGAGTCCCGTCAAGATACTTTATATGGTTTGTGGCTATCGAGAAGGGTATCATTTCTCTTACTTCTTTCTCAGCCTGCTTATCCTTTGAGTATAGGAAGGCTACTGACTTGCTTGAGTTGATTTTATATCCGGCCACTTGGCTGAAGTCGTTTATCAGCTGTAGGAGTTCTCTGGTGGAGTTCTTTGGGTCGCTTAAGTATACTATCATATCGTCTGCAAATAGTGATAGTTTGACTTCTTCCTTTCCAATTTGTATCCCTTTGACCTCTTTTTGTTGTCTAATTGCTCTAGCTAGAAGTTCAAGTACTATATTGAAAAGATATGGAGAGAGAGGGCAGCCTTGTCTAGTCCCTGATTTTAGTGGGATTGCTTCAAGTTTCTCTCCATTTAGATTGATGCTGGCTACCGGTTTGCTGTAAATTGCTTTTACTATGTTTAGATATGGGCCTTGAATTCCTGATCTTTCCAAGACTTTTAGCATGAAAGGATGCTGAATTTTGTCAAATGCTTTCTCAGCATCTAATGAGATGACCATGTGGTTTTTTCTTTGAGATTGTTTATATAGTGGATTACATTGATGGATTTCCTTATACTGAACCATCCCTGCATCCCTGGGATGAAGCCTACTTGATTGTAGTGAATGATCGTTTTGATGTGTTCTTGGATTCGGTTGGCAAGAATTTTATTGAGTATTTTTGCATCAATATTCATAAGAGAGATTGGCCTGAGATTCTCTTTCTTTGTCGGATCTTTGTGTGCTTTTGGTATTAGTGTAATTGTGGCTTCATAGAACGAGTTGGGTAGTGTTCCTTCTGTTTCTATTTTGTGGAACAGTTTGAAGAGTATTGGTGTTAGGTCTTCTTTGAAGGTCTGATAGAATTCTGCACTAAAACCATCTGGCCCTGTGCTTTTTTTGGTTGGAAGACTTCCAATGACAACTTCTATTTCTTCAGGGGTTATAGGACAGTTTAGATGGTCTATTTGATCCTGATTTAATTTTGGTATTTGGTATCTGTCAAGGAAATTGTCCATTTCCTCGAGATTTTCTAGTTGTGTTGAATACAGGTTTTTCTACTAGGATCTGATGATTTTTTGAATTTTCTCAGTTTCTGTTGTTATCTCTCCCTTTTCGTTTCTGATTTTATTAATTTGGATACTATCTCTGTGCCCTCTGGTTAGTCTGGCTAAGGGCTTATCTATCTTGTTGATTTTCTCAAAGAACCAACTCCTCGTTTTGTTGATTCTTTGTATGGTTTTATTTGTTTCTACTTGATTGATTTCAGCCCTGAGTTTGATGATTTCCTGCCTTCTACTCCTCTTTGGCGTATTTGCTTCTTTTTGTTCCAGGGCTTTCAGGTGTGCCATTAAGCTGTTAGTGTATGCTGTCTCCCGTTTCTTTTTGGTGGCACTCAGGGCTATGAATTTTCCTCTTAGCACTGCTTTCACTGTTTCCCATAAATTAGAGTATGTTGTGCCTTCATTTTCATTAACTTTCAAAAAGTCTTTGATTTCTTTCTTTATTTCCACCTTGACCAAGTTATCATTGAGTAGAGCATTGTTCAGCCTCCATGTGTACGTGGGTTTTCTTTTGTTTTTGTTGCCATTGAAGACCACCCTTATTCCATAGTGATCTGATAGGAGGCATGGGATTATTTCTATCTTCTTGTATCTGTTGAGGTCTGTTTTGTGACCAATTATATGGTCAATTTTGGAGAAGGTACCATGAGGAGCTGAGAAGAAGGTGTATTCTTTAGCTCTAGGATGAAATGTTCTATATATATCTGTTAGTTCCATTTGGTCCAAGGCTTCAATTAGATTCACTGTGTCCCTGTTTAGTTTCTGCTTTCCTGAACGATCCATTTCAGAGAGTGGGGTGTTGAAGTCACCCACTATTATTGTGTGCGGTGCGATGTGTGCTTTGAGTTTTAGTAAAGTTTCTTTTCTAAGCACTTCAAAATCTATTGGGCTAAACACATGGTCCAGTAGAAACAATTACCTAGCCCAGATGTAGGAGGAGTGTGCAAAGTAGGATCAGTCGCCTTTCTGCGGCCGCTTTGTCCAACTCATTGCATGTAGCTAGAAACTTGCCACTGAAGTCGTAGTGAGAAAAAGAGAGGACATTTCTTTGTGGATGTGTTTTTGTTACCTCTTTAAGGTTCTAACTAGTGGGCCTGATGGTATCTGTCATCTTAGTTTCCCAGGAGGCCGAATCAGAAAGACTTCAAATTCAAGGTCAGTATGGACTACAGAACACCTTCAAAGTCAACTTGGGTGACATAGTAAGCCTGATGCCTCAAAATAAAAGTTTTGAAAGGTTGAGAATGTAATTGAACAGTAGAATACTTACCTGTCATGTACGAGGTCCTATGTTCAAACTACAGTACCACAAAAATAAATAAAAATCTAACTGAATGCATATGTGACTCAACAAACTATATAGCAGGAAGTCAGATAGGAATTAGAGTTCATTCTTATTTAAAACTTTAGGAAAATGGGAGGGATCTTGCAGCTCCAACGATGTTGAATAACTCCAATTTTCTTCGTGATGCGTGTCAACATTTTTTTATTTTTTTATTTTTTAATTTTCTATATTTTTTATTTACATTCCCAATGATTTCCCCTTTCCTGGTTCCACCCTCCCTGAAAGTCCCATAAGCCCTCTTCCCTCACCCTGTTCCACAGTCAACCCGCTCCCGCTTCTCTGTCCTGGTATTCCGCTACACTGCTACATCCAGTCTTTCCAGGACCAGGGGTCTCTCCTTCCTTCTTCTTGGAAATCAATTGATATGTGAATTGTGTCTTGGGTATTCCGAGCTTCTGGGTTAATATCCACTTATCAGTGACTGCATACCATGTGTGTTCTTTTGTGATTGGGTTACCTCACTAAGGATGATATTTTCCAGTTCTGACCATTTGTCTAAGAATTTCATGAATTCATTGTTTTTAATTGCTAAGTAGTATTCCATTGTGTAAACATACCACATCTTCAGTATCCATTCCTCCGTTGAGGGACATCTGGGTTCTTTCCAGCTTCTGGCTATTATAAATAAGGCTGCTATGAACATAGTGGAGCATGGGTCCTTATTGCATGCCAGGGAGGCCTCTGGGTATGTGCCCAGGAGTGGTATAACAGGGTTCTCTGGGAGTGTCATACCCAGTTTTCTGAGGAACAGCCAGACTGCTTTCCAGAGTGGATGTACCAGCTTGCAATCCCACCAGCAGTGGAGGAGTGTTCCTCTTTCTCCACATCCTCGCCAACACCTGCTGTCTCCTGTGTTTTTGATCTTAGCCATTCTGACTGGTGTGAGGTGAAATCTCAGGGCTGTTTTGATTTGCATTTCCCTAATGACTAAGGATGTTGAACATCTCTTTAGGTGCTTCTCAGTCATTCAATATTCTTCAGGTGAAAATTCTTTGTTTAGCTCTGTATTTTTACATATTTGTTCACAGTACTTAAACCTAACTAACTGCATTGCTGGTAATGGAAAAATAAACCACCTCTCCCCACAAAAAAAAAAAGAAAGAATATGCTAAATGATTACTTAAATGGCCAAAAAGACTAGGAAGCTTCATGGGATCTTCAGAAATATTCCACATCGGGAATCTTTTCTGCCCTGCCAAAGATCCAATTGGTAACAGGGAAGCATGAACCTCAGAGAAGTCACAGAGGCCGAATGACAATCTCAGGTACAGCATTCATCAATTATGCAGCTTTTAATGGGTATACATGTTGAAGTCTGGAAGAAAGTAAGATGCATTAAACACTTAGTGAGTAGCAAGAGTCAAACTGAAATATTGGGCTGCCACAGCTTGCTGTCTTCAATTAGTATTGAGGAGAAAAGCTTTTTTGCTGGCTTAACTACTTATGGGACACAGTAGAGTCCTTAGTAGCTACACATAAGAATATTATTGCCCCTATCTGCTTTACCCTAGTCTTTAGGCATGGGTGGCAATACTTTCCAACTCCAACCACATAGCACTTTTAACAGAACTAATTGTCCTAATGCAAGCATTTTCCAGTCAATTTCTAAGTCTTTATCCTTCAATTTGGCCTCCATAACGTGAGAACAGTAGTAACTCATGTGGGTGGCATTCTGTGTCCGTAGGATATCTACCTCCTAATGAAAGACTCAGTTACTATTGTTCAAATAAAATTCTATCAAAAACCAATAACTGAAATTAAAAGAAGAAATTTTACATTCTCACATACTCACTTATGGTATTATACGGGGATTTCATTTCCGTGACTTTCAAAACGAACGCGTTGTTTCATCCTCATTTTCAGTGTGAAAAATCAGAGACGGGAGAGTATCAGTGGCTAGTCCAAGAAAACCACTCAGTATAAACCGTCAAGTCCCAAGCCAAAACTGACAACTGCTCCCAGAGTTCTAGCCTTCCTTCTCTCCTATTTTTGATAATGTTAAAAAAAAAAAAGGATAAGTCATTTCCAAAATCTTAATCCCTGAGAGACATTTTGGGTGCTTCATACATGTAGCTTTTGTTTGGAAAGCATGAATAGCAAGTGACCAACGTGCCTATGGAAATCTAAAGTGTTCATTGATGAAAGCATCAGAATTTACTGGGGCACTGTTTAATTTTTATGCTAGGGGTATTGTGAGAACCACCGTATGTGCAAATGATTTTAGGCTGCAAGGACTTAATCCTGCTTCACATAAGTCCTAGTCTCTGTAACCCCATCACTGAGATATTATCAGGCAATTTCTACCTCTGTGACTAACTCACGGTGAGCTCGGTTCACCTCTCACCTGAAAAGGGAAAAAATGCGTAGAAAAGAAACACACTCCCTCTCTCATGGCATATTCTTACATTAAGAGGTCACCTGTTAATAAATATGATGCTCCCTTTCTCTTTTCTTCAAGCAATTTTATTATGGGACAAATTTGTTCTAATCTTAGCCATGCTGAGTATAACAAATACTGACTCTGTCATTACAAGAAAACAATATTCACTTACCACATGATAAACAGAACGTCCAGTTGACCAGCACATTTCCAAATATCTTCTTCACTGCATTCATTCCATCTCAGAACAATGTATTATAAATGAGACCAATCTGAATTACTCCAAACATGCTATCCTCATGCTCTCAGCCATTTATTTTTCCCAGAAACACGTGTTTAGGACTTTATTAAATATAACTCTATCAGAGAACAATTGGTCTTACTTCACAGCTATTGATTTTACCTCTTTTAAAATAATTTGTTCCATGTACATTACTTTATCTTCCTTGTAAAGAATCTAAATATTTGTTACATTAGTGCCTGCTGTCAGAAGGCTAGCCAGGCCATAGTAACTTAATTTTCAATAGAGACTTGAAAACAGGTCTTATTTTTAAGAAGAAAATACATTGCTTATAATATTATAATCCTATTGCTTCGGACAAATATTAATGTAGTTATACTTAAAGTCCCTTTTCAGTTTTAATTTAAAGAATTTCATGATTTTAAAAAATAATTTCCATTTAAAGCATAAGCATGCTGAAACTTATTTCAACCCATTAAAATAAATAAATCTTAATTTTTGCTTTTGGATTAATTTAGTTATGCTTGTTGACTTTAATCAAGGAGAGTGCTGTCCACTCTCCTTTTTTTAACGGTTCCTAACAGAGGCTGCCCTGTCTCCTCCTGCTGCTCCGGGGGAGTTTTTGTTACCTCCAACTGCAGACATCTGTACTTGCTCACAAAACTTATTAGCAGCTGTGAAATGCTACTCTCCTAAGAGGCAACCTTTGTTGGTGACTGTTGATATGTGATTGTTATCACAATGAAATTACTCCATAGGCCTCAGCTACTCTCAAGTCACATTTAGCAGAACTAGCTTTCTGTGAAATACTAAATTCATCACACTCACAAAACTTCGTCTAAGGGAGTTAAAGGGCCATAGGCAGTGAGTTATTTCACTAGCATTGCAGCAAAGTCAAATTAATGCCATATACACAGACATGGAGGTATGAATTATGACCAATTAAAATGAGAAATCAATTCAGGTATGTTATCAGACTCCTACTTGAATCCCAGGGAGTATGATGAGTCAAGGTCTATGTATGGCAACTAATCAGTACTGGGGAGGTGTCTGTCATTGGAAGCATCATAATTAAACAGGTGCATGCATCTCGGAATGTACTCTGCAGCCGTATGTGACTGAACATCTGATGCCTTTCAATAAGTCACTTTATGGATATAAAGCCATCTTGTGGGAAGAAGAAATACTATAGCAGCGTTTTAAATCTGAAGGAGATCGAGACATGAAACAATAACACTGAAAAAATAATCAAAGTCCATGGTTAACATCAAACTCAATGATGAAAGACTAAAAGCTTTTGGTCTAAGATCATGAACAAGGCACAGAAGCCCACTTTTCATCACTTCAGCTTAGCATCCTGAGTGCTAAAAGTCCTATGGAGTGTAATTAGGTGAAGCAAGAAAAGCAAGTAAGCAAGGAAGCAAGGAAGGAAGGAAGGAAGGAGGGAAAAAGGAAAATGACTCACATAAAAATAATCAATAAATATAAAGATTCCCAGCCTCACGTAATCTTTACACAAGTGAAAATAATAATAATCAGTTATGAATAGATACTACTTCATACCCATTAGGATACCAATTATAATTAGCAAAGGAGAGAGAGAGAGAGAGAGAGAGAGAGAGAGAAAGGCAGAGACAGAGATAGAAACAGAATATAAAGGATATTATGAGAAAGAAGTATAGAAAATTTTAGCAAGGAAGGAGAAGAAAGGCCCAAAAGACATCCAAATTAGAAAGGAAATAGCATTGCCTTTGCTTATAAATAATGTAATCTCATGTATAGAGAAATTTAATAACATTTGCTTTTCAAACTAATACATACTCAACTAGTGGAGCATAAAATCAACACTTCCAAACCATGTGCATTTCTAGGAAAGAAAACTAGAGAATAGTTCATTTATACTTGTATAAAATAGTAAAGAAGCAGAGTATTATAGTAGTAATATCAATGACCAGATGAGAGGGTATGAGATCCAGACTAGGTTGTTAGCAGCTTAATTGGAAGGTGCAAGATCTAGGCTACACTGATATCAATTTCATGATTCGGAGAACATGGTACAACCTTTCTTTTTCTATTTTCTTCTTTATTAATAAAAATTAAGCTAGCTGCTTCTCTCTGATATTGTATGATGTTTATGATCTCGATGTTCTCTTTGTAGAGGAGGAAAATTTTCCAACAATGAAAAACAAAACTCTGTAATTTAGAAGCTGATACAGGTGGTAATTTGAAAATAATAAACAATTTGTGTAGTAGAAATGATTGATGCACCCACTTTCATGGGAAAGAGAAATAGTAAAGCAAGAGGAACCAACCTTGGTTCCTCAAATTAGGAACAACGTTCTTCACAAAGCCAGATGAGGGGAAATGTAATCTAAGAAAAGAGGCTACTGATTTTACAGACTTGATAAGATGTGGTGGTGTATATATATGGCTTTCAGAAACACAAGAAGTACTGAGTAGAGGGAACTGTGATAGAAACATTGTTATGGATGGTTCTGTTTTTCGAGGTTGAGAAGCAGGAACATGATCATAGAGATTCAGTGTCAGAGGATGAGTCTGTTATGACATCTTGATAGGACTGCTAGCCTCTGGATATGAGATCTCAAACCTCCAGAGCTGCTCTTCAGAGATCAGAGAGGGGAAGGGGTGACAGACAGGGCCAGAACTGACTTTGAGGAAGCCTGGATCTGGGGAGAGAGTACAGATAGGGAATGTAATCTAAGTGACACTTGAATTCAAAGGAATAAGAGGGACTCTGAAGGAAAGCCTTCTGTTCTACCAGAAGAGATCAGAAAGGAGCTCACATGAAACTTTCCATGTGTTGCTTCATGAGCTTTTAACTTGAGGATACTTTTCAAAACAATTTCTGGGAAAGATATTCAGCAGGAAGTTGAAGGCATTCCCCATCAGGATATTTAAGGAGAAAGAAAATGAATGTGTTTTATAGATATACTCTTTGAAATTTCGTATTCATTCAACTTTATAAACTTGCCACGTATTCTTTGAGAAGTTTGAAGAAAAGGTTCACACTGGGATAGGGACAGCCAGTTCAGAAACCATTACAGAATGGAAATTTTAGACATATTCAGTGAATAAGACATTAGCATTGATTGTCCATGTCATAGAGCCTGAGATATATAGGAAGACTTTCCAGAGGGGGACCCCAACTGTGAGGAGTGTTCTAGAAAAAGATCTTAGTAAGCAGGACAAGACAAGAAAATCCCTGACAAATGATACAGTGGACAAGAGGCATATTGCACATGACCTGGCTGCCCTAGAGTTGTGTGTGTATGTGTATAGAGCGCTGTTTTCATTGTTAGTCAGGGTTGAAAGAATATGAAAATAAATAAAAATCGTATGTGATATAAAAATGGCAAATAGGGTCAACAATATGTCTGAGCATGTGAAAGCATCACCAGGAAAATTATGATTCCCTTTTGGAATCTTAGTTTCATTAATAAAAAAGATTTTTAAAGATTTTAAAATAAAAAAAAATTTTAGAAGTTTCTTCTCAAAAGGAAACTTGGGCATTATTTTATTAGAATTTGAGGGGGGGAAAAACACAGAGTAGGCAAGCTATAAATCCTGAGAGGAAACTTGAGTTGAGATCCAAATTGTATGTGAAGAGGGACATTCAGCCTCAACAAACTTCTAGGCTACTCCTTGTCTAACAGCCTAAGGCTAGTGCTTGACATGCAAGTTTTAAAGCCTGACTTCAATCCTCACAGTGGAAGGAGAGAAACAGTTCTTTCAAATAGTCCTATGACATGTGCACATGTCACAGCACATATATGTGCACACACACGTATGTGCACTACAAACACATGTACACATACACACATCAAACCCACACACACACAATAAAAAACAATTTAGATTTTAAGATAAATAGTAATGTTGGCTAATGTAAAGGAAATATATTTGATAAAATTTAGGGTCGTAGTACTCAGGACTTGCTAATTCATTGTGAAGTGGATATAAAGAGGAAAGGGCCAAGAAAGCCTCCTCTTCCAACTTGGAAAAGAACAAGATTGAAAATTAAAAAATTAAAAAACAATCAAAATGGAGAAATACAAAGGAGAACTCATTGTTTATAGAGATATGCAAAACCAGTTTAGGCAACTAGTAAGTATATTTGGAGAGGACTCAGAAAGGATCAAAAAACATCATGCCAGCTTTCAACCTGAAAAATATCTGAAGATACAATATATTTAAAACATTCTTCCCAAAACAAGAAACAATGATGTCCTTTCAAGGTCCCTACCAGAATAAAATAAATAGCAAAACAGTTGGAGTGAACACACTGAAAAACACAGAAGAAGAAAATACTGCCTGTTGTACAATCTTATGATTTCTGAGCAACTGTTTTAGGGATTGGCATAAGGGCAAGGAAGGTCACCAGACAACATTCCACCCTTATCTGTGAGTCTCTGGAAAGCAAGACATGTGCTCCTATTTTTTTTTTTTTTTTACAAATGTTTACCTCCTATAAGCAAAGTATAGCCTCTTCCATCTCCATCCTCTAGTCACACAGAAAATGGGATTTTCAAGTGGCTATAATGTTAATAAATAAGAAATAACTTATTCCACCATAGTAAAAAAGGTGTGAGCCAAGACTGAGTAATAGTCTGCATTTTCCTCATCAATAAACCCCTATTGAAGAGGTTTACTTTGGCTCAGGATTTGGTTCAGTTTGCTTCTCTGTTGCTGTATCAAAGCACTGACCAAACAGAACTTGGGGAGAAAGGGCTTTATTTCAGCTTACAGCTTGCGTTCTGTCACTAAGGAAAGCCAGGAGAGAAGCTTGTGAGGGAACATGGAGGGAGGACCTGAGGTAGAGGGAAGATAGAGTAGTGCTGCCTATTGGGTTGCTTTCTGAATCACATTCAGCTACCTCTCTTAGAGTAACTCATGCCTTCAAGTCTAGGGATGGTATGGACCACAGTGGACTGGGATGCCTACATCAATTTGTAACAAGAAAATACTATACACACCTACATGCTAGTCTAACGGAAGCAGTTTTCAGCTGAGGTTCCCACCGCTGTCCAGCTCTACTAGGAAGCCTCCTTCTGTCTACTGCCAGCCTCGGAAAAGATTAAAAATGCAAAAGTTAAAGTATGGTGTCTATTGGGTACACCTTCCTTTTACTCTAAAACCTCTGTATTCAAAGAGCTAGAAACTAGTTACCAACTACATATAAAACTCACTCCATAAAACATCCCTAAAACCTTTTGAAGTGTAATTACAGGCAACAACCAGACCAACAACAAATGCTATATCTTCCATAATATTTACAAATTTCAACAGCCAAGATTAATTTGTTTGTTTGAGTTGTTTCCCTGTCTCATACACACACTGTACTTTTTACTTACAGATTGAATCTCAAAGTAGTAAAACTAGTGAACTATTTGTTTCAGGCTCACTGATTCCCTTGGAAGGCATAGAGAAAAGTCTTTGGCATTCTCATGGCTTTTGATAAAATATTAGAGACATTGCAGAAGGACAGGACCATCAAAGCTTGACAAGTCACCCTAAGCGATTCCCATACAGTTCCCAAGTAGAGACAGACTAAGGGTCACAGTCTGTCCTGAGCCAGAACAGTCCATCTCTTGTGAGCCTTCTTAGTCATAGTCTCTGGAAAGTCTGCTTTAACCTTGATAAGCCAAAGTGTTCAGAGAATTATACAGTTATTTAGATATAGTAAATAGGGTAGTCATGTAAGATAGTAGAGTTGAAAGCAATGCTAAGAAAAACTTTTAAAAACTATTTCAACTATGCACGAGGTCTCAGGCTAGATCCACAGCATTGAAAATAAAGGAGTGAATGCTGCATCGTAATCAAAAGTACTGCAGCAGACATTAGGCCAGACACTCTGGATTAAAGTCCTTGCCTGAAGTCTATCAGCTGGGTGTCTTAGCATCATCATCTTAAAATGCAGATAGTCATTGGTACCTACCTCACGGGATTTCCGTGACGATTAAACACATAATGTGTCCATCATTGCACAGACTAATCTACATAAAGTGGAAGTGTGGAATGGAAGCTATGTATTTGTTAATACATCAATACATTAAGTAGTCAAATCTGGCAAACTTGGAGGCCTCTTTCCACGTTTGAAAAGAAATCGAATTCTTTCATTTGTGTCAAAACATTTTCCTTTACAAATTTCTACAGTTTCTGAGATAGAAAATTATCATAGAATCTATGCAGTTTTCCACTAGCTTTGATTTTTCTTCCACTTAATCTAATAAATTACATCCTTCGCATATATTAGTCTTATTGAATTGAACAAATTAAAATTGGTTTTAAATATTTTGCTATTCAACTATTGCCATTGCAGGCATACAAGCGTGCCACTACTATCAATACCGTCAACTACTCACAATAAAAAGCATGGCCAAGATCATACAGTTTTCTATAATCCTTGCATTTGCTATTTTCCTGAATCAGATAAGGTTCGTTAAATATATGTTCACATAAATGCATATACTGATTCAGTGCAGTGGAAAGTGTGCTTAATGGAATGAAAATTTATTTCCATAAATATTCTGAATGTTTTGTAAAAAGAATGATTAAAACCTCCTCCACATATAATCTTAGCATTTAACACTTAACATTTTTTACCCTTCTCACTCTAACTTATTTGCCTTTGAAATAAATGAACATCGGTTAAATTGCAAAACCAAACATTTTCTTCATTTAGGACTCCAGAAACCAGCACTGTGCAGTAAATACAACACAGCATGTTCCCTTCTAGTACTTCATAAACTACATGTTTTGAAGCACCAATTTAGGGAGCAGGTTAATGTCCGAGAGAAGGAGCCACCCAAGTGATATGGTTTGGCACTTTGGGTTTTGGACAGCAAGCAGCTGCTAGGAGGCATTAGCAATACTAACCCCACTGTTGTACTGTTAAAGGAAGGAGAGAATTTTAAGAAACCCCGACTTTATTTAGTTACAAAGTTTAGTGAATTGCAGTTCACATTAAGGTCTCCTAAGAACAGGAAGAGTCCAAATTTCTGCCACTGAAGGTTGGAGAAGCCTGGTGACATTAATACGTTCCAGATCCCCGGGCCAAACAACTGTGATCTTCCTTATCCACAGGGTGAATTTGTTGAAGTGTTTCATCTCTTCTCCACAATCCCTTTCCTCTCTATCTCTGATCTGCAGCTGGGCAACAGGAACAGAAAATAGGAGTAGAAGCCTCCAGAAATTACAGTTCTAATTTAGCATTAGCAGGAATTTGTAAACTGCCACTTCATAGATAAAACCAAGAGCTACTAACTACAAACATAACCAAACAGTAATGTCTGTGACTGTTTAATGGAGATCTTGATTGGAAACACAGAAGCCAAGATCCTTTACTGGAAAAGCAGGGGCAATAAAGTGTTCTGAGGGGAAAAAAAAATAGGGCTCACACACAAAACAAGCATTCCAGAAATTAAAGTGGTGTGATCAGGTGCCGAAGAAGCTAAAATTAATACAGTAATTTTTAAGCTGTAACACAAATTTTGACACTTTGCTTACGTCAAAACTGGGTTGGCCTGAAGTGGAAGAATTGACATGACAATTTAATTTCTTAGAAAGTCTAATTTTGCAGGATTCTATGCAATTTAGGTATGTTTCTGATGTTTGTCTTTGTCTCGAATTAGAATTTGTTCTTTTGAGTTACATGCATGACCAAATAACCATCCTTATGATATCACATATTATAATAGTGTATTTTGAATAATCATTAGTTTGGAAAGATAGTCCATGCATTCAAAAAGTAATTTGTCCCTGGAGATAGTTCAAGAGTAAATCCCAGAAAAAAAGTTAAAGATATATTTACAGGTATTACAGGGACACAAATGCTTCATGATACTGGGGAAATACTGTTTATTGATAGTGATAGTCAATATGAAGGCAAAGACAATTATCCATTTGTTTGGTATTTTTAAGATAATACTCTATTCCATGAAATACAGGAATATGGCACTAAATTTTCTACCAATTAGACAGAAATAAAAATTAGAGCCCATCAGCTAAGCTGGTTATAGTTCAAGAGCTCAGCACAACAAAAAAATATGGTTAGCAACTATTGTCTTATGACATATATACATAAATCATTTTGTTCTTGAAAAATATTCTTCTACTGTTTTGGAAGTCAAAATAGTTCTGGGTATTGTATACTTAGAAAAAAGTATAATTCCAATAAGAACGTAAACATGTTTCTTTTGGTCAATATTTTCAAAGATTATTTTTTCATAACAGTAATAATGTTAAAGTGTAAAATTACTATATTCAAATTGAACAACACATTTTATCCATGTAACTTCCCCATTTTATGTGCAGAAGCAAAATTTAAGTGATTAAGTACTTGTAGAATGCACATCAGTAAAATTTAAAAACATTGAATTTCAAGATTGCAACAAAAATTAAGTTCATTTCCTAGTCAGATTATTCTAAAACATAAATTAGATTAAGCCTAACTATAATATATATTGTATAGAAACTACTATTTGTTAATTAAAATTAATACCATAGGAATACTAAATATTCACCAATTAATTTACTTGATTATTTTCTATTCTAAAAAACGGCTGCACTAAATTGTGTCAGATATACAAAAAGATAATTCTTACATTTTTTTTGACACGAAACAGACCAACACAAACTAATCAATGTGATTGCTAAAAGTGCACGTTTTTGTGCTACAGATAACATCAACAGAGTTCTGTCTGTTGAATCCTGAGCGCTTCATGAATGGTATCAAAGATTTTGACTTTTAACTTTTAAAATCTATTGGATCTAATTTCTCTCTTAAGACAATTACTCATTCAAAGAACTATATGTAAAAATATGTTCATACATATACGCACTTCCACAGATAGTGGTCAAAGGGAACAGTTTCTTTGAACATGGGTAGTAGTAATTAAAGCAATGGTCACTAAATGTGTGAAGACCTGTTCTGATGCCGTAAAACAGCATCCTTGGACCATCGTAGGCGGAATGGACAGATTGCTTAGTGCTTTCAGATGTTAGACCTTAATGACTAGGATGTGTTTCCTTAGTATTACACCAATCTATCTACTTTATTCTCTGTATAAATAAAAATGTGTCATTCTTTTAGTTCTGCCAACATTTTGTGATTTTTTCCCTTTTAAATAAAATGTTGTGTAAGAACTCATCTATTAAATAATCACACAGTTCCTACAATTAGCCTAAGTCTTCTTTTAAAAGTACTTCTTTAAGGAAACAAAAGAGTACAGCCATACCAGCATATGTCAGTTTTGGTTAGAGCTTTTCATCAACTAAGGAAGTCACTGCACTCATCTAATGAGAGTGGGAAAATACATCGTCCTTTCTGGTTGCTTCTGTAAGTGGAGAACTTCAGTGCCTTTCTTTGCTGACCAACCAGGAAGCCCTCCATTTACAAAGCATATTGAATTTATTCTCATAAAGAAGAAAAATAACACATATATTACAGGATAAAAACACTCATAATTAGAATTTTTCAATTAATAGCATGAAAATTGGAAACAAATGTTACTTCTTGTGAGAATGTGATAATGTTGCAGGATGGTTTTGAATTACCTTTCTTTTTTTTTAACTTTTATTTTTTTTTTTACAGTTCCGTTGTTACCCACTCCTGGGTCCACCCTCCCACAATTCCACATCCCATTCCTCCTTTCCCTGCCTCTAAGGAGATGTCCCCACCCTCACCTCCACACCATCCCCACTCCACCCCCACCCCAAACCTTCCCACTCACTGGGTCCTCAAGTCTTTCAAAGGTTAGGTCCATCTTCTCTGACTGAGGCCAGACCAAGCAGTCCTTTGCTGTATATGTGTTGGGGGCCTCGGACCAGCTAGTGTATGCTGCCTGGTTGGTAGCTCAGTTATCTGAGAGATCTCAGGTTAGTTGAGACTGCTGGTCTTCCTATGAGGTCACCCTTCTCCACAGAGTCTTCCAGTCTTTCCCTAAATCAACCGCAGGGGACCCTGATTCAGTCCATTGGTTGGGTGTAAGTATCTGCATCTGTCTCAGTCAGCTGCTTGTTCGGCCTCTTGGAGGACAGCCATGCTAGGTGACATCTAAAGAACTCTGCCAGAAAACTGTTCTCTGGTTTTTCATTATCACACACTGCTTATCAGTTCAACCTCAGGCAGATATGACCCTGAGATGAAAGTATTAAGAAGTAAGCATCTCCATTACTCAGGTACTAATTAACCAAAGCTAATCAGGATTTAACATATCCATCTATGAAAGTTGCTCCACTAAATACAAATGAATTTTGAGTTAATAATTTATTCATCCTCACTATCAATCCAACACTCTAATACAACAACGCCAGAAAAGAGAAAAGCCTGTCTTCACATACATTTTGACACATGAGGAAAAATCAGGCATGAGCACACACGCACGTGTGTGTGTGAGTGTGTGTGTGTGTGTGTGTGTGTGTGTGTATGTGTGTGTGATTTAACACATTGCATACTTATTTTATCATAAAACAACATGCTAAACTTTATAGGGATATTGTTTAAAAATGTCAAGGGCTAAAACACTGACTACTGTATGTAATGCAAATTGTGAATTCTAAAGGTATAGGGCTAGGGAAGAAGAAAATTTTAAGAATTATTTGTGTTAGGAGCCATGCAGCTGTCTGGCTTTATTTTACCTTTCAGTACCACCAGGATTTAAATGTAAGGAAAGCAATTCGTATAGCTGGAATAGAATTTGCTACAAAGCCACCATTTTTCTTTGTTTTTTGATTCTCATTAAAGTGGCCTAGGCTATTTTGACTTCTTGTATTGTGCTGATTAATAATGAATAGAGCACTTGAGAGTCATTTTATTTGCCTTTCTGTGTAACCCTAACTGTCCTGGAACTCACTCTGTAGACCAGGCTGGCCTCGAACTCAGAAATCCTCCTGCCTCTGCCTCCCAAGTGCTGGGATTAAAGGCATGTGCCACCACTGCCCGGTTTTATTTGCCTTTCTATTGCATGCTTTTGGATGTGTCTCCCTGCCTCCTGAACTCTGTAGAACAGAACATAGTAAAGCGATCTTCCAAGTCTATCTCTATACAATGTCTCACTGATAAAGCAAACAGCTAGTGTAGAGATGCATACTAAGGATACCAATGCAGTTTCCTTAATAAGACATTAGACACCTAACCATACCAAGTCACACTGTAATCAAATAAGCTCAGACCTTATTATTAAAGGCAAGTACTTCAACTAAAGAATTTTAAATAGCTTAACTATATATGGTATATATGGAACATATAACCATGATTAAGACTGCTTATTCTAGAGTTCATTTTTTCTACAGCTTGCTTAGAACAAAAGGCTTGCACGTATTTGAGATTAGATACTAATTTGTAGCTCATAACGTGCTCCTACCTGGCAATAAGCAACACTGTCTTCTTTCCAACTTGGAAATGTTTGTTTGTTTGTTTGTTTGTATTTTTAAGTTTTGTTTTCATTGGGTAGAATTGCCTTTCGAAGCTGCCCAAATCTCCAGGAGCCCTGAGATACTCAATAGAACACTTACCTCAGGAACTCTGTGACCACGACTCCGCCCATTTCTTCTCAATGCTTGACAGGAAGCAGCTGGCTCCAGGCAGTTCCAAACATCATCTCTTGATTTCTTTTTTTCTTGAACCAGGCTTCATATTTTAAAAAATGCAAATTAGGTAACAGTTTCTAGTGCTACAAAAACAATATGGAGATGGGCCTGACAGCAATTTGTCATAATATGAACAATACCGTCTTGTTTTGGTCTAGAACTTATCTTGGTTTTCAATCAGCCGCAGAGGGGATCCTAGTCCTTTGCAGGCAACCACTGTGGTTTTATTTGTTTGTTTGTTGGTTTAATTTGTGTGGGGGATTTTTTTCCCTCTTATTTGATTATTGAGACACACATGAAAACTGTCTCAGGCCAAAAGCCATAAAAATGAGTCTTTAGCCGGTGAAATTTTCATCTCATTTTATTATGCTGTCAATGAGCTGCTGAGATCTGCTTGGCTTGTTAACACGATAGCCGACAGATGAGAAGAAATAAAAACTACTGGCCTGTGAAAGCAAAATCAGAGAGCCAGGCTGAAGAGCTACTCAGGTTACTCAGGTGTGGCCCTCTGTGCCTAGCTGGTGACCCGACTAACGGTAGGAATGCCCAAGGTTCCGTTTGGATGATCCACGTGCTTAAACACAGTATTCAAATGTCTGCCAAAATGGTTGAGAATTTGCCTTTTCTTTGTAAGCTCTCTACTCAATAAACAAAAGACTGACATTTGATCCTAACCAAACACAGAAAGAACAGAGAATGACAATGGGTGCACGTATTCAAGACACAGTTCTGAACATGACATTGGAAGAGCTTCAGGGTCTGTCTTTCTCTCCCCCACATCTTTAGTTGCCCTAGGTATAAGCCTACTGCCATTCACTGAAAACACTAATATTTATAAACATTTAACAATACAAATTTCCTAGTCAAAGAGTATTAATTCAGTGAATTATCAAATAGAGGGAGATTTGTAGCTTTTTGAATGAATGGAATTTAAAAAATGAAATTTAATAAATGGGATGACAATATTCTAAAAGAATATTTTTCTATGTAAAAATACTATTCCTGTAAGGAAACAGCGTTGACTTCTACAACTAATACTGTCTTTTTCCATTGTCATGAGATCTGCATACTGGGCATTGAAGTCTATTGCCACCAGCTGATAAAATAAATGCACACATATTTTTAGTTGATTGCACCCAAAAATATTTGTTGTATCACCCTTTTTCTTATATATGCTGTTTTACAGCAAGATGGTAACTTCCTTGATTTAAAAGATTTTAGCTTTCAAAGTAAAGTTTGCTCTGAAAGTTCATGATATGAGCATGCCACCAATCAAATTTCAACATTCAATTATACGTGACATGCCATCCAAGGCTTTCAGGCTAAAAGAACTAGGTGTGAAAAGTCAAGTCATGATTTGTAGTACCACCCAGCATTACAGGGTCATGGTTATTTGATGACTTTACACAGTAGAATTTTTGTTTATTTATCTAGCATAATATATTCCAAAGAAATATAAATCAGCATGATTAATTGGTAAACATGCATAGCAAATTTTAGAGACAATATACCAAATACGAAAAATTTTAATTCTTTTTAGGAAGAAGCAATTTTGAAAAGTAGTAGTAAGATACAATTTCTGGTTCAAAACCCATCATGCATTATATTTTTGATCCAATTTAAGAGAATATATTAGAATTAGAGTGAATAGAAATAATATCTCTAGCAACTTATTATCTATGTCCTAATACATATCATAAAGGCCCATGATTGATAGCCTCAATGTTGAAATGTTTTAAAGATATATTTACTTTTATTTTATGTGTGAGTATTTTACCTGCATATACGTATATGTATTATGTACATGCCTGATTGAAAAACAGAGGCCAAAAGAGGGATCAGATCCTCTGGAATTGTGGCTGTGAACTACCATGTGAGTGCTGGGAACTGAACCCAGGTCCACTACACAAATAGCAAGTGCTCTTATCCATTAGACCTCAGTCTCATATCACAAATCACAACTTGCAATATGAAACAGCAGATAGAGACCTGTATGTTCTTGTGAAAATGATCTTTGAAACTTTGAGAAATATTATGATGCTATAATAAGAAGTCACAGATTAAATCCAGATCTCACAAAGGACAGATTTCTCATCTCTTTTAAGATACTTCTTATTCCGATCCTGAGAAAGTAGACACCTCTCAGCATATCTGTTTGTATAGTACGTCAGGTAAATACTCCTGTGAGGTGTAATAGGATATAATTGGTTGTTTTAATAAAGGGAAATCTTTGTGTAACATGGCCCACTTGCCAAAACATAACGCTCTGCAGTGTCCTGCCACAGTGTCCTGCCACACTAGAATATGTGAACTACACACACACACATACACACACACACACACACGTCTGTGTGTGTCTGTGTATGTGTATGTATATGTACATACTATCCCCTAGGCAGGGATAGTGAAGAATATAAGAATAAAGAAAGTGAGGTGATCACAAATACGCTTGCATTCATTTAAGTTTCTCTCTCATATATATGTAGCTGTCCAGCTGCCATGGATGAACTGGGTACCTGAAAGGGAGGCTGGAAATGAAAAAGGACTGGGGATGTGCAGGGGGGCAGGGAGGGGGGGGAGAGGGGAAGAATGAAGCCAAGACAAAAGTTTCTGATCAAGACTCAAAGTTTAATATCCTTTGTTTCAGCAGAATTATGTTGCAAAGCAAACTCAACAGGCAGTCTGCTCCTGTAGGATGTTGCAGGTGCAGCAAGGTGGAAGACCAATTGTGGCAAACACTTAGGGTCTATTTAGTCTGAGATATATATATGTTATTTTTAACTGTTGATTTGACACAATCTAGAATCACCTGATAAGGGGTAATCAGTGATGACTTTAGGGGATTATCTTTTTTACATTAATTGTTGTTAGAAGGCCCACTGTGAGTGATAGCATCCCCTAGACAGGGATATTGAAGAGTGTAAGAATAGAGAAAGTGAGGTGATCACAAATATGCTTGCATTTATTTAAGTTTCTCTCACACTGACTTTCCTACAATTATAGATTATAACCTGAAACTGAGCTAAATAAGCCTTTTCTCACATAGTTGTTTTTTTTTCAGGGTGTTTTCTAACAGTGGCACAAGTAAGCAAGCAAGAAAACAAACAAAAACCTATCTATCCTAAAAGCAAGATGGTATAGAAAACCTACCTACCCATCTAAAAAGCAAGATGGTATAGAAACATGTCTCTGGATGTTTGCGTCTTTGATCGCTAAATGATGTTGGGCAAATAAGAAACTATTTCTGAGACCCCGTTTCTCCCTTTGTATCTTCTGTAAAACAGGCACATGAAGAATGCTCTGCTCTAATAGAGTGTCAAGATGAGGACGACAGAACAGACAGCACCCAACAGCACCCCGACGTGTTCAGTAATCCAGTAAAAATGTGCTATCATTTTATTATTACAAGTCTTGTCTGAAGATTGGTCTGGATGGTACTAGGAGTGTAGATAAGAGTTTTACCAGCCTCAGTGAGGCATGAGTAAGATCCCAGCCTCCCACCATCAATATACAAACACATAGTTCCTAGGCTCATCTATTCAAACTGAGCAGACAGCACTGACATTACAGGCATCTAAGGGTATTTGTTCCTAGTGGATAAAGTGATGGGATTCTACCACATTTTTTCTAGGCTATGCATATACATACATGCACATACACACAGAGATATAAATAGAAATAGAGATAGATAGACATAATAAAGTAAAATATAAACAAGCTGTTTTCCCACTAGATACGTTAGAGTTTTACAACTCATTCACTCAATTTGAGTTCAGTCACCTGACTGACTGGTGACTAGTAGAAGGAGAATTTACTATTTTGAACATCTGCTATTTCCATTAGCATGTGCTATTCAAAGATGAAGAGAACTCAATCCATACAAGAGCTTAAAGCTAAACTTTATGAAGACAGAGTAGCCCCAATTGACTTCTGGGTTTTTAGAAGGATGAGATTTGCACATTTTTGCCTTTCTGGGAAAATATACAAACTACAGCCTTGTGGGAAGAAATATTCTGTGTCAGAGTGCTGCCCAGATCTCCATCCTTCTTTAGCTTTTGGAGTAGCCCTCACTCTCTGTCTCAAAGATACTGAAGTAAACAGGGATTACTTCATTGACATGGAGTTTGGAAGCTTGTTCAAGCACCGCGAAGTGCAAATGAACATTTCCTCATAATATCCCCTTGTTAACAAACATCTAACGTCTCTCTGTGGCTCACCGCTTTCCACTTTCATCATGTGTAACTCAATATAACAGAACTGAAGCAATTTAAGACAAATTGGTAGTTTATCAAAATTTCGCTTGTTGTTAGCTTGATAATTTTCTTAAAAGATATACTGTGTTTAAATGACATAACACAAATATGGAAGACATGAGTCATATAATGCATGATATCATCTTATAATCACTATTAGAATCGTCAAGATATGAAAGGCCTACTTTTGTGTGCTTTGATGTGCTTTTTCTTCATATGTTGTGCTTTTTCCTTTTTGCACATGCTACATGTCTGGGTGGGCTATTATTACATGACAGGCCAACTACAGTGTCTTGATTATTTAACAAGTCAATATTAGAACTATACATTTTGGGTAGCAACATTTTAAAGATTTGAAGAAAAGCATCTAAAGATAAAAAAAAAAAATCAGTTGGGCTGGAAAAATTGCTCAAGAGTGGGGATCACTTGCTCTTCTTGCAGACGACCAGAGTTTGGTTTCCAGCATCTACAAGGTACACATAAATGCACATAAATGATAAATGTATAAATAAAACAATCCATAAATGCTTGACTTTTAATGGAAACTATAACATAATAGCAAGTGAAAAGCCAAGACAAACCCTAAATAAGCCACAGTTATTACTTATAATTGCACATAAGACAAAAAGCCTTAAGTGATATAGCTTCACTATTTTGTATAAGTCTTCAACAGTCTTTTCTGAATTATTGTTTTAATGTCCCAAAGCCTTCGGCACAGTTGAATACTGGTGATCTTCGATATCTGTTTTGCATTGCTAGCCCAGTTGTACTTCTAAAAAAAAAAATGGATGCTCAACTTATTTTCAGGTTTAAATTTGTAAGGCTTTCTCTGTTGCCCTTCGATCTAACTCAAAATATTTTACTCAATTAATTCAAGCCAAATGTCATTTCAGTCTACCCAGGGTCATGATCTCTGGCTATGCCAGCTTTTCATAAGCAAATCCTTCATCTTCCAGGAGAAACCATTTCAGAATGAAGTAATGTAGGCTTGAGAACTGTTATTAAACATTTTCTTAAACTATCATTAATTCAGTAATCTATTGTAGTCTTGAGTAAATTTTCAAAAACATGCAACAAGACTCTATTAACCATTCTTTCAATTTAAAAAGCTATGATCCAGGTTCTCTTTAGATTACAGAAATTTACTTCAAAACCTATTTCAACAATGATGTTATAGTCCAGTTTGAAGTCCAGACTGGTCTTGAACTCGTGATGAGAGGTGCTCTTTCTTTCTTCCTTAGCCATCAAGTGATGGGATTGCATGGTGAGCACCATACTCAGCTGTATCCACATTTAAAAAATATTCTATTTTCTTCACTTGTATATTTATTAAAAAATCAAACACCTCATCCCAGTCAGACTGGCCATCATAAAGAAATCTGACATCAAATGTTGAGAGGCTGTGGAGAAATAGAAAGCTTACTCACTGCTCAGTGGATTGCAAATAGGACCATTTCGAAATCAATTAGAGATTTTTCAAAAAATTAAAAATATAATTGCATTATGACCCAGCTATTTCACTCCTGGACATACATCCATAAAACTCCATACCCTACCATAGAGTTCTTTACACTCTCATAGTTACTACTGCCTTAGTCACAACAGCAAGGGAATAGAACTAACCTACATGCCCACCAGCAAGTGAATTGATAATAAAATGGTATTCACCTACAAATAAAAATATTACAAAATGAATGGAATTGAGAGGTAGAATATTAAGTGAGATCACACAATTTCACTAAGGGAAAAAAGCATGATCTCCTTCTTATAGGTATCCTATTCTGTTATATGTGGGGGTATGGGAGTATATATAAATGTACCCACAGGTACAATATGATATTAAGAGAAAGGAGTAAATTTATGTGATGAGGAAGTTCAGATGCATGTAATGGTAACATGGGTGATGATAGAAGCTATAAAGCCAACAGTTTTCCTAGTTTTAGCTCTATTCTAGTATTTTCTTTATTTTATGTATGGCAAATAAGTGAGTCAAAATATACCTGATCATGAATGTGTAAAATCCAATATGAAGCTCTACAACTTCAGCATGACTATCTTCAACTTTATAAAGTCCAGTGGTTTTTTACATATATTAGACATAGCTAATCTTGATGCACAAAGATTTTTATAGGGCTCCTAGAAATAGAGGAATGAAAAAGCTAATGTTTGTGTATTTTTATTATGTAAGTAGGTTTGTCTGGAGGCAGCCATTTTCTGTCATCTAGAGTTTTTTAGGAGTGAGAGAGTCATCTACAAATCCCTTCAGAGAGAATATCTCCCTGCTTCTATGACTCTCCTTTCCCTACTGGATTCTCTTACCGAAACTCTCAACATTATTTTTTTTTAATTAAGTAAACTTGCCTATTATACTTACAAATTGCTCTATAGCTTTTAAAAGACTCCGTTTTGGCAAAACATCAAATTACATTATCTGATTCACTCCTTTTTTACTTTCTTAAAGTACCTGATGGTTATGTTTTGTAACAGTACACAGACAACTAGTTCTACCTTAAGTCATACCTTTAATGGCCTCTAACAGAAAGGGTCCGTTTTCTGCACAGTATTGTGAAAATGTCTGACTTCTTATTTCATGGCCCATTGTAGAAACATATTGGTTCATTAATGACAGATACAGATGGTGTCCATCTGTCCTCCATTTTTAACTCTAAAAATGGAGGCATAAAGATACTTTGAAACACTAGACTTGCAAAATCAGATGAAATCTAACAGCTCAAGGAAAAAGTTATTTGATCCATGATTATGTTTTTCTATATTCTTGGTCTTATGTTGCAGGCAAAACAAGGATAACTATGTACTAAATATAAATTTTATTTGAAGTCCCCATTTTTGTCCTATTGCAAGTCATCTAACAAATAACAAAGATATTACGAACCAATTTTCTACATATGGCTTATTTCACATCTGCTTTGATAAATGTAAGCATTTCAGACATGTTCTGACCTTTAGTTTTAATACACTAGTTCTTTGCATAAGAAAGTTCAAGTATTTATTAACTGAATATATCTAAACACACAAGGAAAAGGCAATGCTTCTGAAACCCTCACCAAACACTGAATTCTAGAAGAAAAAAATTATAGTTTCTTAAGCACAGAAGATATGATCATATTTATGATTGAAATTCAGTTTTTGCTTTTCATTATCCCCAGACAGACTATACTATGTCAATTACCTCCACAGATACCATGAAGATGTACGGGAGGCTTCAAAAGCAAAGTGGGTATTCCCATGGAAAAGGTTAAGTACAAAGATAAGTCATGTAGCTAGTAAGATGAATGGGCCTAAACCCTTCAGAATGAAAATAGGAAACATGAATACTTGGAGATAATCACTTCCATGAGGATAGCATAAAAACCAAAGTATCAATAGAAGTCATTTTAATAAGGCTAATAGTAATGTTTTGAATAAATTTACTAAAGGCAACAATAAATCACTATTCTTTCATGGGTATAAATATCTTAAATGTCAAATTTTTATACACATAATCAAGGGACTGTAGACAAGAATGTTGCTGTATTTATGTTCATATGTGAGCCTATGCATTGTATGCATTTAGGTTCAAAGTGGATTAAAAGTTGTTCTTTTCATTCAAAGTGCCTTTTCAAAAGTATTTGAAGATCATTTTTGGTACTATATTATTTTTGTCATTTTCTAGATGACATACTTTGTTTTTCTTATTTTATACTCTCCCATTCTCAAATACTTATCAAGTAGTAATAAGAATTAATACATTTAAAAATATAAAGTCTTGTTCTTGAAAGTTCCATACCTGAATTAATTACATAAAATTCATTTGCTCTCAGATTTAATTTTTCTCCAGAAAACTGATTATACTTTTACTTAAGTGATATTTTTATAAGTTAAATTTACTTCATCTTATGTTATAAAATATAGGATACCACATCACACAGACTAATGTATAAATATCAGGATGCTTTGTAATATGAGACACCTAACCAACCACCTAGATTTGGGTTTTTTTTTTTCATCAAATCACTAAATATCTGAAATTTCTTTTGTCAACACCAGAAATACAGGAGGAAAGATAGAGCAAAATGAGCCACATGGTGGAAGGAGAGAACTGAGTCCTGCAAGTTCCTTTCTTACTTTCATGGGACACCATCACATAAGCAGCCTCCCCTTCAACACACGTGACACTTCAAAAATGTAAATAATCCAAAACACCCTCTGTCTTACTCTTTGTAGCATTTTCTTTTGGAAACAATGGAAAGTTAACTATTCACTTAAACGTATAAGGAAAAATGATCCTCAATGTCTACTAGATTGTAAACATCCTATAATAAAGCTAAGTCAACAAAGCATTGATAGGAATACATTAAATAAATAATCATTTGTGATTAATATAAATTCAAGTATTATATGCAAATACAGAGTTAGCATGCTACGTACTCTTGCATGGGTGGGCTTTTGTGTTTTGTTAGCTTGCTTTCCTGTATCCTAGAGGGTTTAAATTCAGTGTCGGAAATTTAATACTGCTTACATGTATTCCATGCAATGATAAATTACATCATAAAAAGGAAAGTTTAAATCATGGACCAACATCTCCCAATAATGAACTGTGAACATTGGGCTAAGGGACTGAAAAGTGATAAGTTCTAAGCTATAGTTTTATAAAAGAAGAAGTATTAGGTAAACAGACAAGAAGAGGTAGACAGAGAAAAGGAAGAGGAAGAATTAGGATAAGGAATCAAGATATAGAGCAACATTTTTATAGCATAGTGTTATGAAGGAACAGATGAACAAGCTGAGGCAATAAACATAAAGAAAAGAGAAGGCTAAGTGTAAGGGTATGTGGAAAGACAGAATGTAGGTAAAAGATGTTAGCTATGAAAGAGGATTAAAACTAATGGATTTCTAAATGTAATTTTGCCATGAGTTTTTTGGGGTTTAGTGGTAGATAAGTGCATAAGATATGTATATATATATATATACATATGTATATATATACATAAGATATGTATACATAAGATATGTATATATATACATATGTATATATATGATACTTGAAGTATAACATTAAACATGAAGCCTCACAGCCTTCAATCTGAATGCTAATTCTAATTGTATAGACATTCTTGAGTTCTGTAGACTTTGTGCCATTAGTGTGGGGTATATTTATTTATTTACATGGATTTTTTTTATTAAAGTCTACATGAATTTTTAGAGTAACTAGTGGATATGTAGTTGGTCCTCCAAAATATTAGCTATTGTTCACTGTTTTTTCTTAAAAAAAGCATTATTGTAATTAGATGAAACATTTGAATAAGCACCATTTATGAAAAAGGAGAAATTTAATGATTAAGGAAATTCGGTTTATAATGAAAAATACAGCATACATTGCAGAGGAAGGCTTTGTGCTAGTGGCACTGAGAGTGATGTGCTCCGAAAGTATTTGATCCTGGGAGGATCTGCTGTCCTAAGCTGACCTTGTTGATGGACAGGGCTTTTCAAGAGCTGATGCTTCCCATTTCTGTGCTGCAGCGATCACGATATTCTACTAAAGGGATTGTGAGAGCTAAATACTTAAACTGTTTTAAAAGTTATAGACATTGAAACAAATGGAGCTTGACACAATGTCTAAGAAGTAACAGCAGTAAATGTTGGTACTGTTACTAATTTTCAATGGCAGACATAAACTTGAAATAAAATTTAACAAAACTGCCATGCAGCTAACAAAGGCACAGATTTAAGTCTATGTTCCTAAACCACATTACAGTTCAGTCTCCCCAAAACTAAAGAAGACAGGAAATGAAGCAAGAATTTGACATAGAACACATACTTCCCAATAGCTATTTAACTGATACAACCAAAGATGCCTCTATGTTTAGTGCAATTTCTGTATCCCAAAGGTTCTCCTAAGACTGCAAGGTGGTATTAAATGTGGAGCCAGTGTCTCCAAGTCTGGTGAGCCTGATCTTCATGGGAACCTTTTTGTGGGGGCTGATGTACCATCTGTCAAGAGTGACTTATCAAAGGAGACGGGGCCAGATGTCATGAAAGATCGCTGGCAGAGTGAGAAAGACCCCTGGCAATTCTGTCCTGTCCTGAAAAGTCAGAGTAAGGGACTCAGGAGCTTTCTTTGAAATGAAAAATGAGCTAATATCATACTTATTACAAAAAGCTCCCCAAGTTGTTTAAAATGGCCATTTTGTTGAAACCATAACTATATTCATTGTAAGCAAGTGTGCAAGAGCTTACAACTTACCTATCTGCTTGATATGATCTTTCCTGTGTTGGTAAGAGTGAGGTAGCTGGCCTCATAACATAAAAATGAACCGAAACTGACTCACAACTTTATACAGACTCAAGCTGTACACTCATCCCAAAAGCCCATCCCTCTGTGGAAGGCATTAAGGTACTATGGAATCATTACTGTGGTGTAGGTACTCAAGGGAAATCCCTCTTACATCAGAGAATCACTTAATGGTGTTTAGGCTGCTTTCACCAGCCAGCTCTGCTCTGCCTGAAGGACTCAACTCTTCTGCCTCAGATGCTGAAAAAGGCCAGTGTGTAAAATCTACCAGTCAGAAGTGGCTAAGCCCATGCTGAGAGAGTTCTACCATCTGTTCTCTCTTTCTCTTCTCCACTCTGTACTCATGGGAAGAAAGTTGTGTGTGTGTGTGTGTGTGTGTGTTCAAAGCCAAAGAAGAATGAACTTTCAAATTACCCTCAGAAACAAATTTACCCACTTGAGCTTTGCCACTGCCTGGGGCAACTGAAAACCAAAACAGGATGTTTTGCTGAAAGGAGCGGCCAGTTTACCTTACTGTCTCATTATAGAGAACCACCACCCACCTGGGAGGGCACTGTCTTACTCCAGAGGAAGAGTAATTAAGATTCAATTTAGGTCACTTAAATCTCCAAGTTCAAAAGTCCTTCCAAAACTCTAATAGTTCTCGGGGTTCTCTGACAACTGTTATGCATGATTTCTAATTTTTTTCCATGTCCTTCAAAATTGCCTCCACCCTATAAAGTGCTCTTTCTTTCGTCATCTGCTTAAGAACCCTCTAGAGCTAGCATTTTATTTGAGGAGATGCTGTGCAGGGACTCAGAAATGCTCCCCAGTGTGACATTTAACCAATCCGGCTGCTTTGAACTAGAAAAGAAGGCTCAAATTCTCTTGGACGCCCCAGTCTGGAACAGTCTCTCCCAAAATCCAGGAAGAGCGGCTCTAAAAGCCTCTTACCTGGCTATAGCCTGCAGTGGTCACGAGGTTCCACCCTAATCTCATGGCATAGTAATAGTTTCCACAAAAGGGGAACTTAAAAGTGAAACACCACACCTCAGGGAACCTTTGTCCCTACTCGCTGTCTCCTCTTTGGACTCATTCATCTCCGCTAAAAAAATCATTTACCAAAATTAACTCTGGCCTCGACTTTCCTTTTGCTTATGAAGAAGGCTGAACACACTTTGCAATCACAGTGGGTTAATGAGTACCCTCCATCACCCGTGTACTTGAGATACTGAACGCTTGTATCTCTTCTCCTGTTAGCCTGTCCATTTTCAGTTTGTTCCACAAGACCCAAAGACCCAATTACCAACTCTTCACAGGGGAGAAAGGTTGTGTCGCACAGTTTAAAAACAACCAGGGCCTGCAATTCTCGATGGTTGAATGAATCTGCTGACATGTCTAGCCCGAACTCAACTACGGGACCCACATGGCAGAAGGAGAGAACTGACTCCCGCAAGTTTTCTCCTGACTTTTCTACATGTGCACGGCATATGCACATACACGCTTATTCATTACACAAAGTTAAGTACATAATAAATGTATGTAAAAATCTTTAAGTAAATAATTTTTAAAATATGAACCACAATCAAACATTTTTAAATCTCTTAAAATTTAGGCTCTGAGAATATTTTGCATATATCAAGATTTACTTTAAGACAGAAAAACAGATAATAATAATAATAATTATTATTATTATAGTAGTAGTACAATAATAATTATTGTATAATAATAATTATACAATTATTATATATTAATATATAACATATTATATTGTTATATATTTATATATATTAATATATTATTATTGTAGTAATAGTATAATAAAATAATAATTATTATTATAGTAATAGTCATTATATTAACATAGCCAAAATTTTGAACTTTATACAGTAGTATAAGTATTAGTAGTATAAGTATTAGTAGTATAAGTATTAGTAAATTCTCTGCAAAATATACTGGACTAGAGCTTTAGTTAAGAGGAGCAAGATTCTGGATCTTTCTTTCCTGGGATGCTGCTATCTGCAAAACTGAAGGTTTTTACACAATGTGACCAGACAGCAGTAAAAAGTTAGTAGAAACATAGATTCAGAGGTAAGGAGAGAATGGAGAAGTGAATTCTGTCGACAACATCCCTAAGTGGACTGGAAAAGCCCAGGAGGACTCAACCCTATACACAGACCTGAGGAAAGCTGAGGGCAGAAGAGATGGTCTTCCCCTGGAAAAGCACATCATTTGACTGTCCGGTGTCAAATGGTCAGCCCTGAAAGCATACATACACATAGCATTGCATGAACTGAGCACATTATATTTACGAATGCATGTATGTGTGTGCATATGCATATGCATAGATGCATGCAGTAACAATTGATATAAAAAGAGGCCATGAATTTGAAGGAGAGTGAGGGGTGAAATATATGGGAGGGTCTGGAGGGAGGAAAAGAAGGAAAGACATTTTGTGATTATATTATAACCTTAAAAAATAAAATTAAATCTAATTCAAAATTGTTTAGAGAGAAAGAAACTGGAAGCAAGGCTCTTCACCAACGTGTGGCTATAGGCAAGTTAGGGGGCAGTTGTGGACTCGCCAGAAATTTAATCAAAGAAAGTATAAATGAAGGATTAACTAAAATTTGGCTGAATAAAATAATAATAATAATAATAATAATAATAATAATAACAAAGAAAATAATAAAAACCAACACATTTTTGCAAGGAAATTCACAATAACCTTTCAGAAAATATAAGGCTAAACAGTTTACAGCTACCTGAGCAGTAGTGGTTCTTGTTTCACTATCTATAGCAGAAGAGAAACATTATAGACTAGATCTGAGTAGAGACCTCGTCTCAGTACTGGGTATCACGGATGCAGATTTGACCTCCAAAAAATCCAAGCAAACCATAACATTAGAATAAACCCTGAGCAAACATATCAACAGCACAAGGGAGACCTGAGTCTGCTTGCTTGGGGGTAACTCCAAGCAAACCACTGAAACATCACCAACCAGCAAAAGCAGTAATTTCTAGGATATATTAACTTGTGTGGATCCTCATGTCTCAAAAGGATGATGTGTTTGAATAGATCTAACAGCAGTGAAACTTTATTCAATGGATGGCCAAGTAGGAGATTTTACTTCTCTGGGTCTGTGACCACCAAGAAATGAAGATTAAAATACTTTAAACCCTTTTCCCCTCTCTTTCTTCCTCCCCCTTGGCCTTTCCCTCTCCCTCTTCTTTCCTTTCTCTGTCTCATCGCAGGCCACAGATCTTAAGGGTGGGATATGTGTAGAAGCATGGCTCAATAGTTTAGAGTGATTATTGCTCTCGCGGAAGACCAGGGTTTAGTTCCCAGCATCCACGTGGTGGCTCACAGCCATCTGTAACTCCAGTTCCTCTTCTGGCCCATGTGGGTGCCATGTGCACACATGGTGCGCAGACATACGTGCAGGCAAACAATGAAGAACCACAAGCAACTAGGGAATGCTGAGCGTGGGAAAAATCATCTTCTCCATGGGAAAGCACACCAGCTGGTTATCTGATACCAAATGGTCAGCCCTGAAAACGTGCATAGAAGGGGCATCACACAGACAAGACAGGTTGTATCTAGGTATATATATATATATGTGTGTGTGTGTGTGTGTGTGTGTGTGTGTCTGTATGTGTGTCTGTGTATATATATATATGAATATTTTCATGTAACAGCTATTAATAAAATGTCCATAAATTTAAAAAGAGCAAGAAGGGGTATATGGGAGGATTTGAAGTGAGGAAAGGAAAGAGGAGAATGATATAATATTATAATCTCAAAAATAAAAGAAGTAATAAAAAGGGAAAGGTCACGTTGGCCCAAAAATGTGAGTACTTGTCTCAATAAGTAAATAAATACATACACACATAGATAAATAGGTAAAGTATTTCAACCAAGAGTTTAAAAGATTAAAAACAAGACAAAATATGTGAGTGATCATTATGCTTAGAAATGAGAACATTCAGCTTTTGATGGGACCCAATGTTAAGCTTACCAGGCAAAGACTGTAATTGAAATCTTATAAATATATTCACATAAAAATTTTGTGCAAAGGAATTAAGACAAATATTGTAGCAAGAATTAAAAAGATAGAAGAATTTTAGTAGACCAAGAGAATGTGAAAGTCGGATTTTTGGATGGTAATACTATAATGCCATGGCTCTGATGTAGTTTGGGTTTTCTCAAAAGGTTCCTGTACTGAAGGTTTGTTCCCTAATGTACTGTGTTAGTAGCTGTTGGAACCTTCCAGAGGCAGGATTCAGTTAGAAGTTGATTAGCGCATTGAGGATGCTGACACTCTGAAATGTGTTTTTCACAAAGGTGTATTGCACAAAGAATAACTTAACCGCTGGTTCTCTCTGCCTTCCTTCTTATCAAGGGACACTTTGGACAGACAGTTGCCATTGTGATGTCATCTGCCATGACCCCCCTCAGCAGAGGACAAGTAGATGAGGCTGCCTGAAGCTCGACCTTTAGTTTTCCAAACTGCCAACAAAATAAGTTTGTTTTCTTTATAAAGTGCCTAGCATCAAGTATTCTGTTTTGACAACAGAAAAGAGACTGGTACATTTAGTAATGAAACAATGCACTCAATGAGATCCAAAAACATAGTTGAAGTGGCAGAAAACAGAAGGAAGAAGGATGAGCTTAAGGATATAAAATTAATAAATCTATGTAATACAGGAAAAAGTCTCTGACGAAAATGGATGAAACACTACAAACTACAAAACAGAAAGAATCAAATGTGCCTGCATACGTCTAATGTGAGTTTCAGGAACGGAGGAATATAACCCAGTTAGCCATTGACCACCTCAGAAACAACAGATGCCAATAAGCAAAATGGAATGTTGAGAAAGATAAAGAGGAAAACTGCAGACATAAATTCTTTACCCCCAAAGCACTATTTTTCAAAACTAAACAAAAAGTTGTTTTATCTCAAATCCTCTAAAAGTAGAGAGTAAAACAGACAAATGAAGAAATGCTGAAATAATATTAAATATGACTGGAAATGAATATCGAGCACACGCAGTTTTTTTTTTATTTTTTTAAGTCCAAGTTTCTTTTAATGTAAACATTGTAACAAGACTTTTTTTTTATGCTTTAAACAATATTACATGTGATATGCAAAATAACAGCCCCCAAATCAGTGGAAAGTAAATGGAAAAACGGTAGAGCAAAAGTGTTGCAATTTTGATAAAGTCAAATTGTCACTAATGGAATTTATCTTTAATAAATAAGAATGCTTATTGTAGCATCCAGTACAGGAAATGAGAGAGTACTTCGAGAATATAGTTCGCACAGGGCACAGCGCTCCACCCGCACACTTTCTCAGCAGCCTGATCAGATTCTGCTTTCTTTTTTTCTTTTTCTTTTTTAACTTTTTTTTTATTGCATATTTTCTTTATTTACATTTCAAATGTTATCCCCTTTCCTGGTTTCCCCTCCAAAAACACCCTAACCGATCCCCCTACCCCTGCTCACCAACCCACCCACTCCTACTTCCCTGTCCTAGATTCAGCTTTGGACACTAACTGCCCCCTTCTCCAGCAAGAATCTTCTCTGGTGAAGGCTTGGCCTATCACTGATCTGTGGGTATAAACACAAGTGTTTAGAATGGAGTTTGCCAGCAGGACCATTGAGCAGAACAACATTTGACCAGGCCACACACAAGTGCTTCTGACAACCACAGGCTCTTGGTGAGGTTTTCCTTCCACAGTTCTATAGGCTGCTTGGATTGTACTCTGTTTACCAGGCTTGCGCTACAAAAGCCTTTGCCCACTGAGCCGTCTAGCAAGACCCCAAAGCACACATGTTCTTGAATTATTTCTTTCTAATTTTTGAGAGTATGATATAATTACCCAATCTCCCTCTTTCCCTTTCTCCCTCCAAACCTTTCTATATCCTGAGTGAAACAACCTGGACCCAGAAGAACAAACTTGGTGGGCATTTGCTGGCAAGTAAAGGATAATCACATTACAGTCCACAGACTCACCCAGAAAGTCAAAATAACAAAAAGAGCTCAAGGTAGGACACATGGGTCTCCCTGGCAAGGGGAAATAAAATAGATTTTAAGGACAGATTGGGAGAAGGTGGGGATGGGAACAGGAAGGATCAGGTCACGGGTGGGGATGGGGATGGAAGGACAAAGTATGAAGACAGATAACTGGGTACATTTCAAGAGGGTAAGAAATACAGTGCAATGGAAACTCCTCGGAGACCCTAGCAAAGACTCCTAGTAACAGGGAATATGGAGGCTGAATCACAAATCTTCTGTAAACAGGCAAGGCTTCCAGTGGAGGAATTTGGACAACAACCTAGCCACAAAACCTTCCATCTCTAATTTGCCCTCTCTGTAAGATGTACTGTGGTAAAGGTGGCACAGAACTTGTGGGAGTGGCCAAGCACTGCTGTTCGTATTCGGAGACTGATCAGGTATGCCCAAAGATCAGTGAGGTTCTTACTCCACATCAATAACACTTCTATTTGCAGTAGACCAGGTACATCATCAAAACCACAAGCAATCAAATCAAATGGCAGAATTTCAGGAATTCAGGCCCAATGGATACTTCTACAATGCAACCGAAGGCTCAAGAATCTTTTTTTTTTAAAGCCAATGTGTATTGAAACAGGAACTACCATCCATCATTCTTAGTATGATATCTGCTTAAGAGATACAGGAGGTAAACACTAAGCTAATTTATCTAATGTTAGAAACAGAAGAATAAAAGTAGTAATATTGATAACAAGCAATTCGTTTGAGGGGTTATCATGGCTCTGAAACCTACAAAACAAATATAGTTGCTGTGTTTTCCCATTTTGTAGATGAGAAAAAAATATACACAGAAAGACTGAGTAATTTTCCCCAAATTATACAGTTAGTGGATATGCAATGGTGAAATGCAAGATCTGAATATAACTGGTAACAGTCTGGGCACATAGCCTAGTTACTATTCCTATCCTGTTAGGTCACTACTGAAAGCCTTTGTATAAGTCGAGATTCTTTATATACACAGATTTATCACAGAAAATGTTATTTTCTTTTTAAGAAATTAACTCATGGGGCTGAGGA
Source organism: Tokudaia tokunoshimensis (assembly GCA_036184795.1). Classification (NCBI taxonomy): domain Eukaryota; kingdom Metazoa; phylum Chordata; class Mammalia; order Rodentia; family Muridae; genus Tokudaia; species Tokudaia tokunoshimensis. Next base: position 46,816,691 of record BTHU01000009.1, read on the forward strand.
GATGACTCAACAGTTAAGAGACTTAGCTGCTCTTTCAGAGGTTCTGAGTTCAATTCCCAGCACCCTCATGGTGGCTCATGGCCAGCTACAGAGGGATCTGATGCCCTCTTCTTGTGTGCAGGTATACATGCAACAGAGCACTCATACATAAAACAAACAAAATAAGTAAAATAAATAAAGTAAACTTTAAAAAAAAGAATTAGCTCATGTGCTGATGAAGATCAAGCAGTTCCTCAATGGGTCATCTACAAGCTAGACAGCTGGAGATACAGTTCAATCAAGTCTACATCCAAATTCCCAAGATGTAACTTTTCCTTTCGTCCGCTTTCCTGTTACTGGAGCCGTTGGGGGATCGGAGGATGCCTATACACAACAAGGAAAATCATCTTTCCTCCAATTCAAATGCTGGTCTGCACAAACAAAGATAGAAATAATTATTTATCACCCTGCTGGGCATCTCATTAGAGAGCCAAGTTCACATGAAATTAAAGCAACTCAGTATTATAGCATAGCATTCTAGTAATTGTTAGATTTCTCATAGACCTAACCATCTATGAATTAAATCTAGGAACATCACATCCCTCTCAGTCTGCATAAATACAAGACATGATGCTCACTCAAAGGCAAATGTACCTGACGGCAGGCACAATGCAGAGGATTTGCCTCTACTAAGTGATACAGGACTGTGTAGATTGCACACAAGGCAGAGAAATCACATGTAAGAAGAAATAAAGCTGTCTAAACCTTCTATGATAGAATAGAAATATTTAAGAATAATTGCATATTACTTTTAGAATTAAACTATCATATGAAAAAGAAACCAGGGAAAGTTCGAGCAGCTTTATTGCGTGTTAGGTTATTTTTACATAGCATATTTTATCTTCAATATTACTTTGACAAATAGAAAAGGGGCATGAGACCAAAATGAGAGCAACATGCACTTTTATCTGATTCTCCGTTTTATATTATTTTATTTATTTAATGATGCTGTAGATCAAAGTTTCTTGCATCTGTTAGGAAAGTACTCGACCCCTGAGCTACATCCTCCTTCTTCTCAGACTTTTTAAAAGAAGAACAATCATTATTATTGCATGCTCACAGTACCTTGATTTAGCAGTTCTTCAGATCTCTTCTTCTATTAGGCAGGTTTCAGAGATCAGCTCTGGCCTCCGCTCATAACCAGTACCTCCTATCCCCTGAACTGTTATGCTGGCCCTATCTTTGGCCATTCTTAGTTTTTTGTTTTGTTTTTTATTTTTATCCATTGAACTATGTGCTGGTCTTATCTTTGACCATTGTTAGTTTTCATTTTTCGTTTCATTTTGTTTTGTTTTTGGAAATTCTTTAGGAATATACTGAGGTTAGATATATTTAAAATATGCTTTAAGGGTTATTTCATAAGGTCAATTTTGTGTGATAGGTCCTATTTTATTTTCTAATCGACAGTCTATTCAAAGTATTTAGCTGACCTTTGCCTGAAATAAGTGATATAGCTTCTTAAATGCATATGAATATGGCAAGGCAATGGTTATTTGAGAGAAATAGGTAAAGAGTGTTACTGAAACAACTATTAAAAATAAAAATTTTCAACACAAAAAATATTTCATCTGGAAAATGAATTTCTAGAGGTAATAGTCGGGCAGTGAATAATGGACAATGGTAAATGGCAGAAAGACATATCTTATTTGACAGTGCATTTCCATATCCCAGGAGATGGCTAAGTAGCACAATTTACTGTTGTAAATTCTTGATGCTAGATTAATTAAAACAAATATTAACCTTCCTAAAAATCAAAATTTTAGGTTTTAAATACAAATATTTAGGTTTAAATACAAGGTGTAAGAACAATATAAAAGACATCAAAGAAAACAAATCATTCTATCTTTTATTTGATAAGGAATGATAAAAGTATCTATCATCTTTAAGCTTTTGGGAAAAATATAAAGTTACATATTTTAGCTATTTAGAGAAAACCATTGACAGAAAGGAACTAATATGTTCAAGTTCAGATCAAGGACAAGAAACAAAGGGATAGAAGAAAATCAGCATAATTTTTCATGTAAAGAAAAACTAGACCAATGAATAATGAAAATACAATGACCCATATAAGTCTGAGTTTGTATACATTCATAAGTAGTAGTGGTCCAGGTGTGAGTAGGGAGACAGTCTGAGGAGAATGTTCTTAGAAAAACAGCACTAAGAATTCCAAATCCTTCTCTGGAAGTATGTGCAATGTGTGTTATGGGGGTGAGGTCTGCAATGTTGAATGCTTCAGTGATGTAGGATACCATAACCTCATTCCCTAAAGACTAGAAATCTTTGTCTTCACTAAGACACCGAACACATTGGCCCATAGACTGGGTCAAGCGATCTGCTTGGGATATCTCAAGAGTTGCAATCTTGCCAGCCATTGGTGATGAAGGCTGAGTGGGCCGCTGTCCTGCACTGGACTGTCCTAAAACAGCTTCTACAGTCTAGATCTTATAATTATATCTTGTGAAGCAAGTATAGATCACATGGATAGCATAGGCCTGTAGCCATTTAACTCTTACCCCAGAAAACCACCTTAAAGGGGGTAGGTGGGAGGACTTCAATACTGTGTTGTGTGGTCCAGATTACCAGTAAAGGCAAAAGCTGTGGGAGGTGGGAGGCCCCATAAAACCAGAAAGAAGAATGCATCATCAGCTGCATGGGAGCTTCAAGCAAGAGATGAAGAATCTCAGGTTGAAGTAGGACTGTTAGTTTGACTGTCTGCCAGATAAGGGAAGCATAAAGCCAGGCTGCTCAGGAAGAGCTGCCCCACCCCCTTCCCTTGCTACCCACTGGCCTCCACCACAAAGTCCTGTCAGGATAAGCCAATAACCAGCAGGGATCTAAGAAATGATGAAAAGAATACTTACATGTTAGGATAATGCTATAAAAATAGAATTAAGATACCATGTAAAGTTTGATATAACAAACAACTAAGAAGATGCAGTAATGGCGAAACTTTAGGCAGCTAACAAAATGACTTTGAAATAGGACATATAAAATTATGATCATTCCAAAGACTATTTACAACATTTACTCTGAAGGTTTCAAGACTTCCAAATATGTCATGGGTTAAAACGTAATATGTAAAGGAATGAACAGAGGCTGAAGTGTACTGAAATTAGTAAAAATTAAAACTTGTAGAGTATATTTAAATATTACTCCAAATGTTTACAGATTTAAATCAATAAATTTGGGGAAAGGAATATAATGATGTCACAATCAACTCCAAATTTAGGACAGGCAAACTGAACTCACAAGCAATAAGAAGAAAGCAAGAGCGGAAATAATGTGGGAAAGTACAAAGAAATACGAGATTATTTTCTATGTATGACCTTTTAAAAATCTGAAAAACACAATTTTAAAAATATTAAGAGATAAATTAATAAGCATAAATGGATACTGTATATGATAAAGAGAATTTGATTACTGGTAAAAAAAATATGAGGTAATTCTGAAACTGACTTCATACTTATAATTTTGAATATATCCCTGGGAAAAAAAATTAAAAAAGAGTAGTTCAATTTGCTTTCTGGAGAAACAGAAATAATATTCAAAGGGGAATTAAATGTTAACTTTGGTGTGAAAATTCTAAACAATATAGTGTTGTATAAAATTTAGCTAGATTTTGAAAAAAAAATAATGATCAAATGACCTTCCCAAATAAAGTAAGGATGATTCTAATTTAGAGTAGCCATTAGTGTAAGATCCATGGGCAGAATAAGATGGAAAAATCCTACAACCTTGTAAAAGTGTGCTATCTAGCATTCAATAAAAGTACTCATTTGTGATTTTAAAAAAAAAAAAAGTTAACCAAGAACAGAAAAACTTTAAGTAAACAGTGCTTTTAATAGTGAAACTTTAGAAGTGTTCCCAATAAATCTAGGAAGGATTCTTTGAGGTACTAATTAGACCAGGAAAAAAAAAAGTTAAGAAAACTGGATTTAACAAGGAGAGGCACTTCCTTTCCTCAGTGGCTCTCTGAATGGTCTTCCACACTCTGTCCATACAGGGGCTTTCTATTGAAGGCAATGGGATTAGTGTGAGGTTTAAATACAAAACAAGCAATTGAGATCTATGCTTTGTTCGAAGGATTTCCTATGCTTGATGCTGAAGAAGGGCAAGGGCCCTGTCATCCTGATTGAGGGCCAACTCTTCTTGTTAAAAAAAAAAAAAACTTATGAACTCTTTGGGTGATCAAACTTTTTGCAATAAGAAGTTGGGCAGGGTAACATAAGTCTCAAACATAAAAGTTCTTCAGTTTTGAAAGATTTCTTATGGTCATTAAATGTTTCAGACAAACACTCGTTATGAACTAATTGGTAGCAAATGTTAATTTGAAGACTTAAGCTGGCTTTGAATTATAGTGGTTTGGGTTTTTTTGAGACTTGAAAACCAAAATAATGAGAAGTTGTGTGAGCATCTTCCAAGGCTTCAAAATTCCAATCACCGAACCTTATTGTTCCTCCGATGCAAGCTCTGAATGGAGAGAACCTTCTAATCCCAGCATTAAGGGAGCTGTACTCAATCCCTTATATCACGGAGAGGATCACTTCTGATCTGTCCCCTGCCTTTTTTCCACCGCCGTTCTCCAGATCCGTTGAGACATGTTGGCAAAATTCTCCTAATGTTTTGAAATCCTGAGGATTAGAAGAAGGCATTTTCTATAGAGGTGACTAGCCATTCTTAGGATTCCTTTACCTTTTCCTGTTGTTCTATGGAAACAAATTTATGGAGCGTGGGGCATGGGCTAACCTAAGTATCTCAGCAATTTTCTTCTTATCTGGCCACTCAGATTCCTCAGGCAGCATGATAATCTTCTTCCACAAACTATTACCTAATAATGGTCTCACCTTTTATCAGTCTTGGGGAAGCAAGCAAACAGGGAGGTCTACCAGGGAGGGCTAGAATGTTCTGATCACACACACACACACACACATATACATACACACAGGTTTTTACACAAATACAAAACATCACTGTGATCTTTTATGTCTTTCTCTGAGCCTTTTGTCTGCCATGCTGAATTCTGCGCTTCCCATCTCCCAGTATTGGGCTAAAATTCCCTACCTTCTAAAGACCATCTTTTATAAAAGGCTGATAAATATATCCATATGCTATTTTTTCAATTTAAGGTTAAAATCATAGATTGAGATGTTGAATAGTTGTTATAAATAAAAGTACATAGTAAATATCTTACATTGCCTTTGGAGGACTGCCATGTTAAATTCTGTGTATAAAACTAAAAGTGATTAATTAATTACAAAAATTCTCATATGTGAAATACAACAAGCCCCACACATTTAGAGTAAATAATGAATAATAATAATTTCCTCTAGATTTTCTGCATTGATATAATCGCTTTGGATTTATTAATTTCTCCTTTATACAATGGAATGGATAAGTTCTATTTTTGTGTGCATGTCCCTTCAAACTTTTTCTTGTCCTTTACCCATTTTTAATTCTTTACCCCTTCATTTATTTTGAATTTCTCTTAGAGTTCAAAATTATATTCAGAGATGAGTAACAAAAAAATTGAGAAGTACTAAGACTTGGAAACATTGTGCAATGCTAAACAGTCCAGTGACTGGAGTGTCTGGTGCCGCTGGTGGCCCTTAGGTTCACTATGGAGTCAGCGTTCTGAGAAAGGACCTACTCAGCTGATGCCCAGTCACATTTAATTTCATGAACTCTTGTCATGTGCTAACATGGCTCCAACAAGAGTCAAAAATATTCATTCATGGGTTTGATTTTTTTTTCACTTGTTTTGGTTTTGATTTTTAGGACACTTCAACCTAAAGGCAGAAAGGAAGAAAAACTGAAATGGATAATAAGTCGATTGAAATGTAGCCTCTACCACTCTGACCACATACACAATTACTAAAGTTAATTGAACTAAGTTAGGAGGTGTCTACACCACCACTGTCACCACCCCTGCCACTAACACGGTCATGCCCACCGTCATTGTCATCATTATGACCACATCATTATCACCATGGTTACCATCATCATCACTATCACCTCTAGTACCATCATCATCACCACCATCATTATCATCATCATCAGTGTTTACTAAGGTTATATATCTTAACTGATCGTAAAAGGTCTGTGCATTTCAGGCTTGTCTTGAATAACAGTATTGGAAGTTGTAATTTCTTTAGAGGTAGACCCTGTTAGAAAGCCATAGGCCATTAGGAAGCATGCTCTATTGAGAAGGTTCAGAGGTCTCCGACCTGGGACTTTTGTCTTCTTACCTCTAAGAGGTGATCAGCTTTGTTCATCTCAGTTCTTGCCATAACATACTGCCTGAACAAGCCCAAACCAAAGAACCATTTGCTCAGAGACAAAATCTCCCAAATTAAGAGTCAAAATAAACTTTCTTTTCATTGATTATGTTGGGTATCTGATATATCTGAATAATAATCTAATTATAGTACTTTGAGATGAAAAAAAGGTTGCTTCGATTTTTAAATCCTTAATGCTATAGCCTAAACATATATTTTCAGTTGCTTCTTTAATGAAGAAGTACATCATTTGGCTCCTCCCTCTATTATATATCCAGGCTTCTGATCCTGTGACCTTTTCTGCTTTCTCCATACACAAAGTCTCAGGAAGACCTTCACCTCATGTAACTCCAGCTTGGACATGTAGATGACTATCCAGGACTCTGTGAGCTAATAGTGACGACACTGAACACAAGCAGAGGGACAGGAAGGATGTGGTTTGAGGGACAGCTGTGTTTGTGTTTACTGCCTAGGTAAGTCTTCAACTGAAGTAAAGGTATTATTTGGGGAAACTGAACTCACAATGCTCCTCTTTTCAGAGCCTTTTTTCCCAACTGTCAAATGCTGCGCCCAGGGAAGCATCTCTTACAGATCGTGTACTCCTCTGCTTCTTCTCTGTCTTTCTTTGTGTGGATGTATCCTTGGGAACAAGTAAAAAATGAATAGGAGAAATTCACTTCATTTGGAAATTATGTAAATCAGTGTGAAATTTCTTCTTCAGTTTTTTCTTAAGCTAGGAACCCACAAATAATTTATTAGAATGCTACCAAACCCTAGTATAGCTTCTCTATCCTACTTACTCTACAAATATTTCATCCATTCTTTCAACACCTTTACTTGAAAAGTAGCTGCTTTCATAGAATTGACCACAAATGGCATTCAGTAGTCCACGATATTTTCTAGGAACCCTCGGAGACCCTGTAACACCTCCAGCCATGGTCTGCACTGAGCTCAGTCGTCACTTTCTATCTGAGATGCTTATACCTGTGATAAAGCTTTATTTATCAATTAGCCAATAGGAGACCAGCAACAACCAAAAATGACCAAACAAAACAAGTACACAATACAGAGGTGTAAAGAATAGTTACAAAAACAAGTATATGGATACATAGTTATAAAGAGTAGTTACAACTTGTCAGTTGTTTACTTTTGGAATTTTCCATTGAATATTCCCAGTCTTAACTTTCCCACAAGAAACTCAAACCCTGCAAAGCAAAACTAAGCAGAAGGTATGTACTCAAAACATTTGTGCAAGATAGGTTACAGGCTGCTAGGAAACGTTTGGCATATGTAAAGTATCTCATTTTCTTCTGGTCATTTTTTTCCATGGTACTGGTCTGTGTTGAATTTAGCTGCTATTGTGTCCATCAATGATTTCTTTTTATAGTCCTCTGGGATTTCTTTCTCTTTACCCTTTGTTAGACTAAATAGTTTGTCATCAACAAATTCTTCCCCTTTGCTACTCTCATGTTTTTAATATATTCGGCTTACTTGATCCCAATTGTCCCCATAGGAACACCATTGTAACATTTTTCCATACTCAGAATTCCTCATTCATTCTCTCACTCCTTATTTCTTAATAAGTATAAAATCTATAATGTGACCTCTAGATCTTCGCTCTTTTCGTGACCAACCGCCATTCAAATATTTCTTTCAAGGAAATTAATTTAATGTTCACTTTCGACGTTGCAATAAATCCCACTTATGAATATTCAGTAGCTTCTATTGTTTATCCCTTTTTGGAGAATCCACCAACTTGGGATCTCGATGGCAAAGCGGACTCCTCTGAGATCATGCTGTTCATGCTTTCGCCTCTGGGATTAAGCTATCCCTGAGTGATTAACTCCCGTATGCTTTTAATCTGTAACAGAGAAAGCAATCCATTTTGAGTTCCTATTTAGTTTTCCAGTTCCAAGGCTCTGGAAAGGGTGTGGCAGTGAAGAGTACTATGTGTTTTGCTGTTCTACAGCTCTGGGTGTGCTGGTGAAAATGGAATGGTAACTTGAGAGACACCTGCAGATGTTCCATAGGTCAATACTACTAGTGAAAACTCCATCCCCCCCATAAACAATAGAGTCAGAAGTAAAGGACAGGAACCTTGGTATCAACACCATTTGCTTCTCTTGTTTTGTGCCATTTACCCCCACCCCAGCTTGACTTCCATTTTTTCTGTGTTTTCTGTGTCCAAAGTTGTTTGGTGATGTCACTCTGATAGCAGTAAAGACCTGCTAAGCAGCATTTGTAAATTAAATGGGTTATGTTTACATGCAGGAATTAAGTTTTCAAGTTAACATACAAATTTAGGACCCTCAGAGAGGAGAATTTGTTATATATCTGGATGCAGACTCTCACTGAAGGCTGTTCTGCTGTGTTTCTATAAAGCCACCACATTTTCTTACTAACTAATGCTAAGAGAGAGGTTTTGTTTCTTTCTTTTTTTTCTTTAGTTTTTTTTTGTTTGTTTGTTTGTTTGGTTGGTTGTTTGGTTGGTTGGTTGGTTGAACATCCAGGCACCAAATAATTATGCTTCTAAGTAAACATCAATAGTTATCAAAATTGGGTGGCATAGCAGGAGCCCTCAGCCAGGTTCATCTACCAGTCCTCAATTAGTCAGTTTTAAAAGGCATATTAATAGTGGGAAGTGGAAAGAAGAATTCTTTCAATGTCGCAGCATTGGGAAGAAGGACAAGAGAACCACTGAATCCCTCACATTCCTCTTCCTGGTTCTGAAGAAAGATTAAAGTTTAAGCAAAGGGCTAAGGAGACACATCTAAACAGCCTCAGTTCCACCTACCACTGACCGACAACCCATCATTGTCAGCTACAGCCTCATCCTCTAAGGTGGTCTGACAAGTTGTTAGAACTCTGAGAAATCTCTCCAGGAGACAAGGCCCTCTGCTGACTGGTGCTTTTCCCTTCTTCCAGCACGAGATTCCTGAGGAAATCCTATTTCTTTGGAGTCTATTGTTTCAGTGGTCTGATAGTTGGGTTGAAAGTTAAAGGTATCTCTTTAGAGTATCTTCATTTCTGCCAGAGCTGTTATCTAGTGATTTATCAAGATGAAAATCATATTCTGCAATGCAAGAATTACAGTGCATGCCAAGATTCTCAGCTAACAGAACCAATATAGAATCAAGATGATTGGAAGATGATAAAATCCAGATCTTTCATGATGTTTATTGCTGGACGTAAGAATAGAATCTCAATGAGTGGAGTGTCTTACAGAATTGGCCACACCATTTAAATCACTGTTATTGTTACCATCTTTGCTTTGTCTGAGTAGACAGTATTAAAACCTAGTGGCTTCAAGCATATATAGCATATCTTACACAGCAGAACTGCCCATGCAATAGTCACTAATGACTTCCAAGGGTGTTTTTCAGTTACTAGGACTGACTGCAAGGGCTGAGTTAGGAGCCACTTTTCCTAATATCACAATGCCTTTCCTTTAAAAATTATCATCCTTTTCTGAATGGTACTGCTCCCTCTGGATTTCGTTATCTAGTTCATAATGACTTTGTTTTCCTTGAAGCAATTCGAAAACATCACTGTTTCCTTACATCCTTTCCTCATGGGTACCACTTCCCATCTGGATTGTTTCCTGTTGCAAACATGATGTCTAATCAGGGTTTTGCGCTTTATTCCCTATGTGGTACATCTGAAAAGTAAGCATACAATCCTTGCTTCAACCTTCTAAACTCTTTTTTTTTCTGTTTGTGAGCCACCGTCTTTCATTTTTATTAGTAGTTCTTTCAACTACCTGTGCGCCTATGCTGGTTGATCTTTATACTGGACCCAAACCTACACATATCTGAGAATAAGGGATCTTAACTGAGGAATTGTCTCTAAGTAATGACAGGGTGATTTTATCAGTGAGGGGCACATTGCTGATTGAGGTGGGAGAGACCAGCCTGCTGTATGAGATACCACCCCTGGGCAAGTTTATCCTCCATAGCATAAGAAGATAGCTGAACAAGCCAGGAAACAGCATGCTCTGATTCGTCTGCCTTCAGGTTCTTGCCCTGAGATCCTGGCCTCTAGGATGGATGGATTATGAAGTACAAGCTGAAATAAACCCTTTGCCCTCAGGTTGCTTTTGGTCGTGGTGTTTTTCTCAACAATGGCAAGAAAACTAGAGCAATACTCTTAAGTTTCCTCTCTTGAATATCTAAAACCTGTTCCCTTCTTTGTTCAAGCAAAGCATGTGTATTTCTTAGATTACACAGAGACACTCCTGACTAGTTACTTTGAATGTCAGTCTGCATTCTGTATGTTTTTTTGTTTGTTTTTTTACAAAAATACTATGTAGGTAAACTTCAAAAATGTTTAATATTATATTGGACTTCTAAATTATTCTTTTCCAAACTATCCAGAATATGCAATTACTTGGAAATGAAGCAATTACAAGTGTAAATAAGTATGATGTTTTTATTAGACCAAAATGCTTCCCCTGGGCATTATGACTGATATTCCTATATATTAGAACAATCTACAGAGAGGTATGCACACACCACACATGGAGAATGCATGTGAACATGAAGTCAGAGATGGTTTATGCATCCATAGACAAACAGCACCTCAAACAAAGATAGGGGAAAGGTATGGAGTAGATTATTCTTTATGATCTTCAGAAGAAACTTAGCCTATAAATAAATTTCCTGAGCTCAGATTCCAGACTCCAGACAACTAAGGCAAAATTTTCTACTATTTAATGTACCATATTTATGGTCCTTATCTTAAATCAGCTCTAGCAAACTAAGGAAAGTGAAAGTTTTAACCCAATCACAGCTATTTTCTATTGTATCAAACACATATTTCTTTCCATGAAATATAAAACTTGAATATGGTCTTCTATCTGTAGAGGCCCTTCCTTTTATTTCTCTTGGTTCTTATGTTTATAACACTCGCTTCATTTTCTTATATGATCATACATGATGGCCTTCTGTATAGTTACTCACTGGGAAGCTCCAGTCTGTCCACCATGATACATTAATGGCATCTCAACCTCCATGAACTATTACTGTTGTGATCATGAAAAGAGAAAGAGGCATAAAAATATGTTCTGTGGGCATGTGGGGGAAGGCGGTGCCTCAGTGAGCCCATGCCGAGGCATCCTGTGCCCCTGAGGGACCACACACACAATGGTATAATATAGAGTTTATTTAGGGCATGGGGAGGGGAGTTAAGAGAGTAGTAGAGGCAGAGAAAGGCAGAGAAAAAGGAGAGAGTAGAGAAGTAGAGGCCAGCCATAACCACCTGGAGAGAGGGGAGAAGGGAATGGGAAGAGAGGGGGAGAAAAGGGGAAAAAGGCGAGAGAGAGAGAGAGAGAGAGAGAGAGAGAGAGAGAGAGAGAGAGAGAGAGAGAGAGAGAGAGAGAGAGTAAGAGAGAGGAGGGGGCAAAGAGCCCCTTTTATAGTGGGCCAGGCCTACCTGGCTGTGGGGAGGAGCAAACCTAGCTGTTGCCAGGTAACTGTGGGGTGGAGTTTAGACAGAACCCCAACAACTACACAGTCAGATTCAAGCCTGGTCTTCCCTGTGTCCGTGGCACCGGCATCCCACTCTCTGTGCTTTGTTTCTCATTCCACTTTTTAGCCTTCACTGACCCTCCCTCACTACTCATTCCTCCATCCAACACCAAATTCTTTAAGGGAAGAGGTTTTATGTTGTTCACCTGGCTCTGCTGGAAGTTAAATATTCTGAATAGGTAAATGGACACAGTCTCTTTATTCCTTAAAAGACTATTTTCTTTTAAAATTATCTTTAATCTCTTTTTACAGTCCAGTCTTTAATTGCCACCACCCCCCTCCTGCCCCTAGGTCTGTTCTCAGGCAGTTCCTCACCCAGTCCTTCTGCCCCTATTTCCAAGAGAATGTTCCCACCCCCATCCTGCCCAGCCTCCCCACTCCCTGGGGCCTCAAGTCTCTTGAGGGTTAGATTCTTCTTCTTTCACTGCCGCCAGACCAGTCAGTCCTCTGCTGTATATGTGTTGGGGGCCTCCTATCAGCTAGTGTACACTGCCTGGTTGGAGGCTCGGTGGCTGAGAGATCTTGGGGGTACAGGTTAGTTGAGACTGCTGGCCTTTCTTCTTGATTTCCTTCTTTAACCTTCATGAAATAGGTTGTTCTATCTCAGCACTGTCCTTAAATGTATGGATTACTTAAAAAATATCGTGTGTGTGTGTGTGTGTGTGTGTGTGTGGGTGTGTGTGTGTGTGTGTGTGAGAGAGAGAGAGAGAGAGAGAGAGAGAGAGAGAGAGAGAGAGAGAGAGAGAGAGTGGTGGGAGGGGATTACTCCAGCTCTTTTTCTTCCCTCCAACCCTTCCCATGTAACTGTCTTGCTTTCTGTCAAATTTGTGGCCTCTTTTTCTTCTATTGCTGTTACATATATTCTGAAATATATAACTACAACATGCTCAGTCCCTGTATTACTTGTATGCATATGGTTTCCAAACTGACATCTTCCTCTTTCATGGGCCTCCCTTTAATTCTCCCACTTTATGCTAAAAGGCTGCATTTTCCTTATCATTTGTTTTGCTCAGACATGTTTCTTCAGTTGATGTTTATTTACAAAGTTGGGAAAGAACTTGTAATAAACATATTTTTAAAGTCCTGTTGGCCAGAATTGGAACATTTAATACAGAAAATCATTAACCAAGGAAATAAAATAAAATAGTTTTACCCTATCAAATGCCTTTCCAACTCAGTCCTTTGTTTTAGAACTTAATACAAAATGTCCCTCACAGCAGTGAGCACACTTGAAGTTTAAAGTGAAATTGAATAACCACACAGTGTTCTTGGCTACACATACATTTCTGTAGAAGACAATATTGTCTAATGAGATGGGGGGAGAGAAAAAGACTATCCAGTACAACACTCTATTTCATTGTGTTCAGCAAATATCCGTTTTAGTAAATACATACGATAACGAATATGTATAATTCTGAGTAGATAATTATCTTTTCTTTAGAAACAAATTAAATATGATGATGTCAAAAAGTTTTTTGACTTCTGTTTTCTGAAATGTTTTTCTGCAAAAATAATTGGATCCTTACTGAGTGTTGGACTACTCCATAGTATTCAGTCTCCATCATATAATTTCAATACAGAAACTATAGCACAGGAAAAGTAAGAAGTTTTTTTTTAAAAAACAAAACAAAACAAAAACAAACAAAAAAAACATAGATACAATCCTCCAGAGGCTCACTAGCATGTCTGAATTATTTTTAGCTATGTGGAGATATGAAAGACTGGAACTAATGTCTTAGGGCTATGTATAAAGTGCTCATTCCAATACAGGAGTTCCTTATCAGAACTCTTGGGTTCCTCAGTTTTATTAATAAAAAAATTTTAAAATGGACTCCAATGGAAGCTCAAGGACATTTTATTAGGATTTAGAAGACACTCCCACCCGATTCAGGGAAGGCAAGCTGTAAATACTTGACAGTTTCCTGGAGGAGACAAATAGGGAAAAAAATAAAAATCCATGTGACTGAAGCTGTTATGGAGGAGAGACATGAGGCAGACAAGCGGCCACAAGGGGGGAAGGGAGCTTTGGAAAAAGAGTAAGGCAGCCCAGAACCCTGAGGAAATCCAAAGTGGGAAGGGAAGCACACTTTGAAAAGAGATAGAAGTTTCAGGCTTGAGCAATGGCTCAGCACTGAAGAGCATTTGTTCTTACAGAGACCCCAGGTTTGGTTCCCACCACTCCCAGGATAGTTCCCAAACGTTCATAACTCCAGGTCTAGTGGATCTGGCTTACATGATACACATATATAAACGTAGTCAAAAGACTCAAACACATGAAATAGATAAATAAATGAAAAACGAAATTAAGTTAAAGTGTATTTTTAAAAAAGTAAGTAGAAGAAAAAGAGATGTTTTTATGAATAATCCAGAAAAGCAGGTGGTCGTATAAAGCTAGATAGCTATTCCTTGGAGAACTGCTTCACCAGAGGTGGGAATTCTGGGAACAAAATGTATAGTGTATCATTAAAAGATGTGTACCCTACCTCCTATCTCTTTATTGTGGCTTACAGTGAGTCTGCATTCCTAGGAATGAACCCTTGGCCAAGTGACTGACCTGGGCCAAATGGAACATCAGGTTTCCACCTAGAATAAATTTTCTATCCTCTTGACTAGAAGTAAATTCTTTTCTATTTTATAATTTCTATGCTGTTTGCCCATGGCGAAAGAAATTCCAATGATGACAATAACAACAACAAAGCAAAGTATATAAACACTAACTTTGTATCATACCAATGACAGGAGTATCTTATAAATTTTCTACCTTACAGGAAATATCAGCCCAAGGTCATGCACTTCATGAGTCTAAAATTATATTAGCCACAATAAACGAGGAGCATGCTTTTGTTGGCTCATGTTTCTATAAATATTTATAGTTGTTTGAATTACAGCATTTTCCTGACAATTAATATCTATGTAGAAAGTAAAGGCTGGCAAACATTCCATTGACCAACTTTGAAAGAAAAACAGAAAACAAAAAAACAACAGAAAAATAAAACAAAACAAAAAAAATCCCGCAAAGATCACTGTGGAATATAAATGTATGATGTCATCTCTAAAATTTTGGTAACCTAAAGAAACAATGCATGCCAGTTGTTTTATTTAGGGAAGTGGTCTAAATGTTCAAAAATTCAACGTGCTTTAAAATCTAAGTCCTTCAGTCACCTTTGTGTTTCTTTATTAATTTCATGTGCCATTATTCATTTCTCTCATTTTGCTAAGGACAAGAGCATTTATGTCCCCCACAGAGCACATCAGTACTTCCCACAATACATGCTTTGTGCATAGTCAGGTGGCTGGGAAGGACCATGCTAAGAAAACACATCAGATCGTTTTAAAAAAAAAACACAAGAAACATAAATTATGAAGTTATTTGGAAATAAAATATACTTATGGACCTCTCTGGTACTGATTATACACAATGGCTCTCCACAGCAAATGTATATATATAACAAATTATGAGATATAAGGTCTAAGCAACTATGTGAGTTTTGTTTTGTTTTGTTATTGTTCTTGCTGTTGTTTGTTTTCTTTTCTTTTCTTCAGGCAGAGTTTTGTTCTGTAGCCTTAGGTTCTGGAATTCTCTCTGTAGATCAGGCTGGCTTCCAACTCATAGACATCCACCTGCCTCTGCCTCCGGAGTGTTGGGATTAAAGGTGTGGCTCCCCACAGTTCTAAGAAACTATTTGTTTCACACTGTGACCTCTTAAATTACCAATCGCTGAAGGTTGAGTTTGCTTTTTGATTAACGGCAATTTTCACAGGCAGTACTCTTCAAGATATTAATAATATTATGACACAAATGATCAAAATAGCTTTGCAAACAGGGTTAGGAGGATTTCTAGATTTTAAATTCCTCAGACACTAGAAGACTAGATAACTGTGATGGACTCATACTATGTAGGAGCAGTCAGTAAATGTTTAATTTCCCCTTCAGTCCCAGCTTAGAACTTTATTTCCCATTGATTAATGATTATTTGGGAAGATTTGTGTTGAAGTTTTCTAGGGACTCATGGCTCCAGCCACAGAGGATGGCCTGGTCAGACATCAATGAGAGGAGAGGCCCTTGGATCTGTGAAGCCTAGTTGCCCCAATATAGGAGAATGCCAGGTCAGGGAAGCAGGAGTGGGTGGGTTGGTGAGCAGGGGGAGGTGGATGGGATAGGGGAGTTTAGGAGGGAAATTGAGGAAAGAGGATAGCATTTGAAATGTAAATAAAGAAAATATCTAATAAAATAATGACGCCAACAAAAACCAAAAACAAAAAAGCAATGAAGAATCTAGCCACTCAGGATCACTTTACAGTCAAGTTCAAGCAGCCATGGTTGTCTGTTCTCACATCCTATACAAGAAAACTGTCTACTTTCAGAGTTCGGACTCAATTCGTATCATCTGATACTACTGTTTTTATATTGCTCACCCTTTGTTTCCGGTGCAATTTTCCACTTGAAATCTACCTCTTTTTCATTTGTATAATGAAGAAGGAAATGATTATTACAAAGGAAAACAATGACTCTACACTTATTTTCTCTCTCTCTCTCTCCCTCTCTCTCTCTCTCTCTCTCTCTCTCCATATATATATATATATATAGTTTTAAAGTGCTTTTTAAATTTTTATTCTTATTTTATGTGTATGGATGCTTTGCCTACATGTAGGTACTTTTTGTTCTCTCTTCTCCAAATGGACTACTTGATATCGATGGAACATTAACAGGGACCTGCCAAATCACTGGCTTGGAGCTCTACTGGAATGAAGCAGCCAGTCAACAAAGGTGATTTGAGGTGGCAGAAGAAGCAATACTTCCTCTGGCTTATCATCACTTATACAGAATGGACACAAAGGAGATAAGCACAAGAAATTTGGTAAACAACTCTGAGAAGTTACAAGTCCTAAGCAAGAAATTAAAGATTTGTTATACTGTCCTTTTGTCCATGTTCCTATTTTGGAGCTGGAGATTTTGTAGATTGAGTACCTTCTCTCAAGTACCTTCTTATCATGATCTTCTTTGGTGTATGAAGGAACAGGCCATGACGTTTCTGATGTTCCACAAACCTGCTCTCAGGGAATGGAGTAGCAGTGTTACAATTCTGGAGGAGAGCTTCACTTGCTCTGATGAATTCTCTCGAACACTCCTTTGTCTAAGCAAAAAGAGCAATCACTTCTTCTTTTAGTACAAAACAAAGATGGCGAAATGCTAAGCGGGAAATACATGACACACTTAAGCTCATTCTCCACCAGACTCTCACCTCTTGTTTATATAGCCAGGAAGTCAGCTTGAGGAGGATGGTCAAAGAGACAGCCTGATCTCTTTTACATAAGCCCTGGCATTGGTGTTGGCCTCTCCCAGGAACTCTTCAGCACATAAAGGAGATTCTAGCCTATTGTGACCAACACTCTGTATTCACACACAACAGACACACCAATATCTATGTTATATAAGCACAGACAAGTTAATCCATCTGTGGAGGGCTCTACTTTTCTGAATGGAGACAGCTACACTAACTGAACACTATGGACTTGTAGAGAGGTAGTTTGAACAGGAGGTGGGAGAGGTACTTTGGTATATGACCTATTTGAGTTACAAGAAATTAAGGGCAGACTTGGTACTTCTTTTTAAATGCATAATCACATTTTGAGCACTAGACTTGAATTTTAGAATGGTGTTGGTGATTAAATGAACCACGCCTCCTGCCATACTGATCAAACATGTAGGTCCCCATTAGGACAATTTTAAAGCACTCCCAATTTTGTAAAACCATGGAACTTACACTTCAGAATTTTCCATCCCTAACTGCTTCTTGCACGTCAGAGGAAATCTATTCCATTTAAAATAAAGAAAAGATTTTAAATTAAGTCACAAAGGATCCAGAGAACTCTAAATTCAGTCCAGTTCTTCTTTGAAACCACAACTGATGAAAAAAAAAAGTTCTTTGTTAATTTCAGTTTGTGTTACATTCTTAATTTCATTTAAATGTAGGTATTTTGTAATTTCCGTTTCCTTTCATGTAAAAAAAAAAAAGCTGTGTTGGGGATTATAGACATAAAGCTTCACAAATTACATGATTCCGGTATAAACTGGTTTGTACATAACATTCCCTTTATAAACAAACAGCGTAAAGTGTACCTGATGCTGACACTCCAGAGCTATCATTTGGCATCAGCCTCTGTGTTTTACCGTATAATACAAACTTTTCACAGTTTCTTTTTTTCATAAAAGCTATCTAAAAGAGAAAACCTACTTTCCACTGAAACTCTATGTAAAATATTTTATTTTTAAGGCACATTTGTAATCATTTTTGGTTTGATAGGTGAACATTTTCTAATTTTGAAACAAAATATTGCTGTATGCTGGATTTGAAATCATTAAACATTTACTGATTTTAGCATGCCCCATGTCACCTACTATACCATATGAAAATTCCCTTATAAAATATCAGAAGACTTGATTAAGAGTATACACACTTTGACCACAGAGTTGCTTAATTCATTTGTAAGTAGACACCATACTCTTCATAGGACATTTTCAGTGTGAAGTAAAGATTTATTTATACACTAGGTACCTCAATGCATAAAGACTGAAACAGGAAGGATGTGGATGCTGTAATAAACATTGCGTCTGTTTTTGACTCTATCTAATGTGTGACTCTAGTCCTTGAGAAACTGACAACTTTGATATTAGTGATAGGGAAGGATCAAATGCTCATAGAGGCAAAAAATGGCAAGACTGAAACCTTCCGCAGCCTAACAACTATTTGTGTAGCTTTCTGAAGGAGACAGGGATCATTGCTCAAAAGTCAACTACTTTGATCCCATGTTACCTCGGTGACCACAAGTTAACAGACCTTCAAGAGAAACCGGAAGAGGGCAACAATGGATTTTTATTCCTTGCTGTACTAAAATAGAAAAATAATTGGTTAGAAAACATAGAAAAGCATCCTAGGTAAGTGTGGAATTATAAAAGGTATTGAGGTGGCACAGGGGAATTGGAAAACAGAAATTATTCCATAAAAAAAGAAGATGGGAAGGACAAAATCTGACCCACTGGAAGAATACTTTGGGGGTTAGAGAAAAGAATATACTTTCCAGAAAGCATATGAGGTATTTTCTTACCAGTCAGGCCTAAAAAGCTAGGCCTTTCACCTCAGGTAGCAAGAAGCTGATGTTGGAAGATCACAAGTTGAAGACTTATTCGAGCTGTATAGCAATTCTAGGCCGGTTTGGACAAATGAGTGAACTGATGTCTCAAAACTATTTTTAAAATAAAATAGCATCATGACAGAGTGACTGCCTGGTAGGTACTTGGGGTTTCTTTCTTAGGACAGTCTTCCAGAGTTAGGAAATGTTAAACACTAGCTACTGTTCCTAAAATGAAGAAATGCAGTTATATAGAGAATTTGAATGGACAATGAATATTTGTTCTCTCTTCTTCAAATGGGCTACTTGATATCGATGGAACATTAACAGGGACCTGCCAAATCACTTTTCCTTTGTTGACTGGCTTGGAGCTCCACCTGGAACTAAGTAGCCAGTCAACAAAGGTGATTTGAGGTGGCAAAAGAAGCAATACTTCCTCTGGCTTATTATCACTTATACGGAATGGACACAAAGGAGATAAGCACAAGAAATTTGGTAAACAACTCTGAGAAGTTACAAGTCCTAAGCAAAAAATTAAAGATTTGTTATACTGTCCTTTTGTCCATGTTCCTATTTTGGAGCTGAAGATTTTGTAGATTGAGGATTACAAGAGGAATGGCTTGCTGAATAAATAAAAGTACAGGACAGAATCTGGTTGCTTCTCCAGGATTTTTCTACGAGATTGATGAACACCTGGAGTATATAGCACAGAACGATCTGGACACCTGCCAGATTTGTACTATAAAGTCACAATCTAAGGGAGAGAAAGAACATTGTCAGATAAAACTATAAAACGGGATGTAATGAAAGACATCAGCCATTACAATCAAACATGTTATGCAAGCAGGATGGGGAAAAAGAGAATTTATAGTTAAAAAATAGTAAAGGAGGATCCAGAATTGTGTAATCAGAACCCAGATCATCGGCAACATTAGGAGTATAATTCAGGATAGTAAAACACTAAGATTTGTAGCTCGAAACACATGATCATAACAATGAAAACTTGTACTTCGTTCAAGCAGAAACTTGAAAGAAAGAGTAAATAGATTCTACATGTCATGAAGATATAAGTTTATGTGCAACTCATCAATTCTACTTTTGATAGCATGAAAGAAAATAGACCGGTGGAGATAAAAGAAATGAGAGAACAGAGTGAAACAGCAGAGGGAATGTTCCGTAGCTTGCTTACTGAAAGAAGGTCTTGTTCCTGCTCTTAGAACTAACATTAAGCTTGGATCCTGGAATTGTGGCTGGAGATGGCCCTAAATAGGCGGCCAGAGCAAAGTCATATCTGGAACAATGTTTACCTAAGGAGTTAAAGGCCTTGGAGCTGAAGAAAGAACCTAGACCTTAGTTGAAAGCCAAAGTGCTGAATGGTAGATTTAAAGATCAAGATGAAGCAGAAAACAGGAGCTGTCAGAAGCTGGAAGGATTAAGAGCAGGCCCCGGGTGTTGTGGAAAGGTTTCTGACAAGCAAGTCTTGATGAAAGCAGTGGGCAGGGAGCAATGGGGTGTTTGGATTACCCTTGGAAGTGATGTTTAGTGCACAAGAGGGTGACCGTGGGTGGGAATATTGACAGGTGGCACTGTCCGCAGTTTAAAGGACACACAGATCCCAGCCATGCAAAGGAAAACAAATACACTGGTGTTGGGAATTCTTTTTTTTTTTTCTTCCCTGTAGTCTGTTAAAGATCCCTCAACTGTTACGGGACCAGTTTAATAAAATCAGAGAAAGCAGAGATTTTAGAATCAAATAGTTTAGCATGAAGCCTGATTCTACAGGATTCTGTGATGTGACTCTTAATCTGAATCTCTTATTCTTATTTTTTTATTTTTTATATTTTTATTTACATTCAAAATCATTTCCCCTTTCCCGTTTCCTCCCTCCCCGAAAGTCCCATAAGCCCCCTTCCCTCCCTCTTTTCCCCATTCAACCCTGTCTCGCTTCTCTGTCCTGGCATTCCCCTACATCCAGTCTTTCCAGGACCAGGGGTCTCTCTTTCCATCTTCTTGGAAAACTATTGATATGCGTATTGTGTCTAGGGTATTCCGAGATTCTGGGTTAATATCCCCTTATCAGTGACTGCATACTATGTGTGTTCTTTTGTGATTGGGTTACCTCACTAACGATGTAAGATTAAATATAACAACATATTGACATACTTGAGCTTTGGGTGTTATGGTTTCTATGTAAGTGTTAGTTTACTCTTAGTCCAAAAACATGGCCAGAAGCATTTGTAAGGTCTTAATCTGCCTGTCAGTAAGTTCTTGTCTACTATCAAAATGGGTGACCCTACTGGAGGTCAAAATGTCTTTTAAAGAGGACCATCACATTCTCTCATCGGCAAATGGGGGTTCTCTAACCCAACACACTCTTAATGAACCTGAAGTTTCTTTGGTATGCTCCTTTTCTAGACAGATCTAGCCCAGATACAATTATAACTGAGCCTCAGTAAGCAGAAACTTTATAAATGAATAAACAGTGAAGGAACTACCAAGCAGAAGAGACTGAACATAAAGGCTAGCTCACAAAACTCACCCCAGGTTTTCATAAAGAGAAAGGTAGTTTTTCCCCCCTCCATTTTTGACAGTTTTGTATGTATGTATTATTCATCTGGATTTCAAATTTAGCTGCCCATCTTGTACTTTTATCTAGAAACTCTAAAACTTAGTAAATAAAAAAAAACTCTTTTAAGATATATATGAAATTTATCAGAATTTATCAATATTTACTATTAATACAGAAGAAATACATTTTCTTCCAATTTATATTGATAGTTATAGGGAAATCACAGTGTGTCCTTAAAACTAAAAAACATAATTAAGGAATTATCTACCTGAAGGGATAAAGAGAAAAGACAGGTTGGGTTTTAAACATTGTGCTAGACACAGGTATTATGACTTACCCCTGCATGTGTGTACGTGGGTGTATTTTGGGATAAATCTTCAAACAGCTTTTAAGTGTTTTCTATAATTTGTCCTTCTCCAGTTGGAGGTCACAGGTTATGTGTTTTTGCAACTAGCAGAAGGCATAATCTCACACTTTGAATTTAACGGCAGAGTTTGACAATAATTTATATATTTAAAGTCAAATATTATCTAGTCAGAACATCAAACAGAGTGATTTCACTCACTGTCACTGAAGACCAGCTAGTTGTAAATTTCTCAGACTAAACAATCCTTTTAAGTAGATGTCACTCATATTCTAAGACTCGATCTAGAAATTAGCAAGAAAAATATTAATATTTATGAAATTGTAAATGTCTTTAATGATACCATCAGCTCTGGGGATATATTTAAAATGTCCATCTTAGTACACAGTATTTGTTCAAGTATTTATGAGATCAATTTTAGCCCAAATGAAGCACAAGCCAGAGTTTCAGTATCTTTTCTATCTTTCATATTTTATTTCTTATTAGTATAGTTTTTCAGTCTTTTCTACCATCTCAGTAAGTATTAAACTAGTGGCTTAATGGAACCCAGTGCCTGGACTTCTTAGTCTATGAAATGTCCACAACACTGCCTAAGACACAGTGTTCTCATGAAGTTTATCTTATATAGGTAAGTTCCTTGAAGAAAGGGGTGTTGTTCATCACCTTGGTCACTACCAGAAGCACCATGGTTGGCATTTTCACAGCGAAAGTTTCATGCTGCCATATTCCTATCTTCTTGGTTATTGCTTCAGTCAAAGGCCTTGGGCTGGATGGAGTGCTTTTTACTGTTTTAAAGAAATATGGGGCCGGGCGGTGGTGGCGCACGTCTTTAATCCCAGCACTTGGGAGGCAGAGGCAGGAGGATTTCTGAGTTCGAGGCCAGCCTGGTCTACAAAGTAAGTTCCAGGACAGCCAGGGCTACACAGAGAAACCCTGTCTCGAAAAACAAAAAAAACAAACCAAACCAAACCAAAACAAAACAAAACAAAAAAAGAAATATGGGAAGAAATTCGGAGACAAAGTTTGGAACAGATACTGAAGGAAAGACCATCCAGAGACTACCCAACCTGGGGATCCATCCCATATACAGTCACCAAACTCAGACACTATTGTGGATGCCAAGAAGTGCTTGCTGACAGGAGCCAGATATAGCTGTCTCCTGAGAGGCTCTGCCAGAGCCTGACAAATACAGAGGCAGATGCTCACAGCCAACCATTGGACTGAGCATGGGGTCCCCAGTGGAGGAGTTAGAGAGCAGACTGAAGGAGCCGAAGGGTTTTGCAACCCCATAGGAAAAACAATAATATCAACCAACCAGACCCCTCCCCCAGTGGTCCCAAGGACTAAACTATCAAACAAGGAGTACACATGGAGGGACCCATGGCTCCTGCCACATTTGTAGCAAAGGATGACCTTGTCAGGCATCAATGGGAGGAGAGGCCTTTGGTCTTGTGAAGGCTCCAGATACCCCAGTGTAGGGGAATTTGAGGGTGGAGAGGCAGGAGTGGGTGGGTGGGGGAACACCCTCATAGAAGCAGGGAGGGGAGATTGGACAGGGGGTTTCCAGGGGTGGGGGAACTAGGAAAGGGGATAACATTTAAAATGTAAATGACAAAAATATACAATAAAGATAAAAAGTATGTTACCTCATAATAGAAAAGAAAGAAAGAAAGAAAGAAAGAAAGAAAGAAAGAAAGAAAGAAAGAAAGAAAGAAAGAAAGAAAGAAAAAAAGAAAGAAAGAAAAGAAAGCTCCACCCTTTCTAGGAAAGCCTATTCTATAATATCTGCGCAAAAGGGAGAATCTCCAGCTCCCATTTTGGTTTTTTTAGTTTCCTCTTCCTCTGATTTTGTTAGAATCCTTTCCTAATTTGAATGGCAATACTCTGTTTAACTCTGAGTTGTGTACCCAGTTTTCTCCTTTTATTCTAAAAGTCCATTGCCATGTGATTGTCTTAGCTGTTTTTGCATTCAAATTCTGTCCACTGAAAATGGTGAATTACTCTGCAATTTGACTGACCTTTAAAAGCTAGGTCTAGCCAACACAAAACAAGGTGCTTTGTAATACATTCATTGTGTAACACTTAATTGCCTGTCATGTGTTCTTTAAATATTCAACTGATAGACATACATTATGTGTTTAGTATATAGTTTTGGCTGTGAATACTCAGCATAATAAGCTATTTCTACATCTATTTTTATCTCTCAGTTCTTTTAGAGCAGAACTGTGTCAATAATTGTAGTTGGCATAAGACTGTGTTATATGGTCTCCTTCTTAATATTTCCAAAATTGCTATCCTGAATTGTCTTTCATATTGGTTTTATTTGTGTGTGTGTGTGTGTGTGTGTGTGTTCTAGAGCAGCAGTTCTCAACCTATGGGTCTCAACCCTTTTGGGGTCACTATCAGATATCCTGCATATCAGATATTTACATTACTAGCAAAATTACAGTTATGAAGTAGCAATGGAAATAATTTTGTGGTTGATTGTGGTCAGTTCAACATGTATGGAAGGGACACAGCATTAGGAAGGTTGAGAACCACTGTTCTAGTGAACAGGGCACACGAATGCCTAGGCCCATATATGAAGTTCATAGGACAACCTGATGTTAGTCTTTGCCTGCTTCCTTCTTTGAGGATAGGTCCTTTTGCTGGTTTTGCTACTGCATGTACTAGTATAGTTGGCCTGGTGTACAGACATTCTCCTGTCTCTGTTCTATCTTGCTATAGGTGTGCTTGGATTATAGGCAAATGTTACGATGTCTGGCTTTTATATTGTCCTGGGGTTTCAAATTTAGGTATTTGAGCATGCGTATCAAGCACTTTACATTCTGTTTTATCTACAACAATCTTCCCAGGCCCATTTTCCTGTTAAAGTCACAAAGTTATTTGTGACTGGGCTTTCTGGATATAGCAACATAAGTTTCTGATGAGATCATCTCCCATACCAGACAGAAGCCAGTATTGTGTAGTCTCGTTAATGCTTCTTGGAATCCAAGGATGGTGAGCCATGCATGGTTTCACCAATTTTACTCCATTTATCCACCTTACAATTTGTTTTGATGTATATGTAAATAGACCTCATTAACTTTTAAAATACTTTCTTTAATGCTAAGAAAATATTTTCCGGTCTGGGACTGTAGCTCATCAGAACAGTGTGAGCATAGTATAAGTAAAGTTCTAATTTTCACCCCCATCCCTCGGCATCACACACACAGACACAGAAATTAAATTTACTAATGTGGACCACACACTTCCTGGAATCCCAGCACTAGGGAGACTGAGGCAGAAGGAATTCCATGTTCAAATCCAGCATGGGCTGTATTGTCAGATTCTGCCTATAAGAGAAAGAAGAAAAGATAGAAGAGGGAAAGGAAAACATAAAGATCAAACCAGAGAATGAAAATATTTGCTTATTGAAAAAAAAAATAACTGTAACCGAATGCCTCTCTACCTCTTTAATTATTCACGCTCTGTGTAATTTGATCTATAGCTCTCAACGCTGGCTCTGCAGCATTTGAGAAATATGGTTGTCCTACCTCACTCTATGAAAAAAGAATAGAGTATTTTATGGTTGGAAACTTGAAACTACATTTTGAATAATCTTTGTAAGGTATTCCAATGGTCACGTGTGAGATTCTTCCCATTTCATTCTAATGAATTACAATTCACTATATCTGTATATTCTGGTACATCACTTTGTACCTGGAAATAACTCCTCAGAAAGTCTTGTTCTCTGATGAATAACACTGGTGCAATGTTGGGAATCTGCCTGTGCCATACTTTATCCTCTGCATTAGAGTTCTTCACTCGTTAAACATTAGGTATTTGCTTGTTTATTTTCCTATGGATTCTGGTTGGTAAAAAGGGACAGCCAATGTATGGATGTGTTATGTAAATGAGTTTAACTGTTAGTAATGACCTGTAAGGTGATGAAAAGTTGTACTCATTTGGATTGTAATGATCAGTGTTTATTCATATACTTTAAAAATAACTTGCAGCTTAAGGAAATTAGAATATATAACTGTACTATAGAGATGGTTTCTTAATCCCAAACAGATTGTATACATTTTAAATAATGCTAAACAGAAGACACTCCTTCTTTGAGCCTTCAATTATCTATTTTAATATTAATAAAGATCAGAAAATTTGTTAACCGCTGCATCATGATTAAACAGATAAAGGCTGATGTAGTTTTGGAGTCAAATTGTCAGGGAACATCCTTTCATATAGATGTTGTGTCCCCAACTCTAATAACTGACTTCACCTCTGAGTCATATTTTATACATATTCCTAGTATCTATTTAAACATAAGTGAATAATTAAATTATGCATGATCCTATTTGCCAATTTATGAATTATGTATTTTTGTTTGTTTTGATTGGTGTATAATAGCAGTGGAGGCCAAGAGAATGGTAAAGTTCCAGAACCTGATGATAGCATTTGAGAGGTACTTAACCATGAAAGGAATGCATTGGCTAGAAAACAAAACAGCATACATTTAATGAAGAGCCAACACAAAATGTCTCAGAATTTCAATGACTCATTCTATATGGATTATAGAACAACAGCAGAAAACAAACTCTTGAAGAATTCCCATGTGCTTTCCCTTTGGAATGAAACACAGCAGATAGGACTTTTGCCAACATTAGATCTAGGAACAAGCCTGATACCAAGAATTGCAGCCACAACATTTACTTGGTACCATTAGCAACCCAAAGCAAAGTTCTGACTGCTGTTGATTGAGCTCAGATGCCTCGCTCATCAAATTCCAGGACAAAGAAAATTGTTCCAAATGAAGACTGTTCTATTTGGCCCATCTCCCTGCACTAAATGGGCCATATGCAGCAGATATCATAGATTTTAACACAGTATAACATGGATTATTTGAAGCTAGCATCAAAATATTTCGAAAAGTTGATAAACACTTCTAGTACTATCACAACCAAGGATGAGCCTTGGAGAATTAACCACCACTCTCAGAAAAACAAAGTGTTGCTCTAGAGATAGAAGGTGGTACCAAGTTACAAGCTTATATCCATGTTCCAAACATTGTTCCAAACATGTATCAATCTGTCTCACGGCTACTTCGGATACATAAATCTTCTGCAAACAAGGTTTAGTGTATCTAGAGACTAGTGCCATGGCTCGAGGGCTAAGAGGGCATGCGGCTCTTGCAGAGGACCCAAGTATCTTTCCCAGCACTCAAGTCAGATGACTCACAACTGTCTGTAGCACCAGTTGCAGGGAATCCAGGGCTCTTTGAGAACTGAAAGGTCCATTGAATTTACTGCTCAACAGCAACAAGCCTTCAAATGCAGCAACCTTGAAAAGTTTCCATTATGCAAGATTTTATATTTTTTGCATTATGCCATTTTATCAATGTTCCTGAGTCCCATGCTTAAACTCTAAGCGGAAAGGTTTATGCCTAAAAAGTGTATTTTGGCTTAGACAATAGAATTAACAAAAATAATTTTATTTAAAGGCAACTCTGTTAGACATAATTTACATAGTGGATTGGGAATAAACTAGTAACAGACACAGTCTTGTTTTGGAGTACTCTTTGCCTCCTACTTCATCATAAAACCATGAGTTTTGTTGTACTTATTTAATTTGGGGAGCTGGGGAGTATATGTGATCAAAATACATTGTATACATGTACTAAATTCTCAAAGGATAATAAACAAAGTAGAACACCACTGAAAAGTTGTTGCCTTGAATAAGCTTAACTTACATTTGATCCCTTACATTTTAATTAAGTTCACTTGATATGCTTACTTGTAAGATAATGCTATTCTGAATCATAGATTCCCTCCCCCTCCCCCTGCAAGGGAAATGATAGTTGGATGGAAATGGGTAGCTAATGAGATAGAAGAAGATAGAGTCTAATGAGGTAGAGTCAATCAGTGTGGATTCACAACAAATTCTATTGCCAGGATCAACTTGAGTCTAGAAAACCATCTGAGTCAATTGCTCAGTGCAGCATGTAGCACCTCAGTTTTCAAATCCATACTCTGGTAGTACTTCTTTTGAAGCTGTTGAACTGAAACTGGAGATGAATTTTGCATCTTTTATAGTTCTACTATCTCAACAAAAAGTGATAATTAGAGTTAAAAGTTATTCTTTAAAAAAAAAATCCTGAGCAATAAAATATAAATGACATCATTGCTCAGAACAAAAACTTACCTAAGTTTGTTGGACATTGTTACTAGAACATTTAAATAAAATGTTATAACTATAAAGCCAAAACTATTCTTTTTCCTTAAATTTGAAAAAATGGTGAGCATAGATATATTTGAAGTGGGAACAGGATTGAAGAAACTTATGATACATCAAATAAAAAGCTAAGATATTATAAACTAATACAGCACATTAGTATTGGCAAGAATATTTTTTCAGCATATATGTTTAAACACAGTTAAGCCATCATTAAAAAAAAAACAAAATAATGAAATTGTTTCATGTTCTTCTGAAGTCCTTACAATGAGTGTTTCCTAAATACTTTCCAGACTCGGGTGTACTATGCCTGAGATACCAAATGTAATCTCCAACTTTTATGTCTTTACCCTTATCCCCTCCACCTAAGGTCAAAATGCATGTTTGATGGTAGTATTTTATAGTCTAGAATTCAGAGACCATTATCTCAAGAACTATCAGAGACTGATAGGAAGATGCTAATTTGTAAAATGTCACCTGAGTAGGAACAGAAAGGAGGAAGATATCTGGTGAACTCACAAGTAGATACCTACCTTAAAGCAGTCTAGTCAAATTTACTAAAAACAAAGCAGGATGTGCACCAGACAAGCCAGTTTCATTTGGTTCAGGGGTTGCCATGTTGCAACTTTTAGTCTTCATAGCTGTTTCCGATCACTAGTTACAATATAGATTGGCGCCATAAATAAGAACAAAATACAACTGTGCAACTCAGACTCCTCCCTAGAAAGTTGGGTAAAATGATCTTGAGTGGTTCTCAAGGAATAGATATCTTTGAAGCAGTTTTTTGGGTAATATTGCTGCCAAAGTTGAAAAGCTCTGATATGAAGAAATAAATTTGAGTATGACACATGCAAATGATTTGTTTGCCCTTTTAAAAGCTAATCAGTAATGGTCAAGAATAGGCTACTAATATGGAAACTCATCTCTGTGTGTGTGTGTGTGTGTGTGTGTGTGTGTGTGTGTGTGTGTGTGTATTCAGAAAGGAGAGATTTGTGACTGTGAGAACTGTTATGTTCAAATGCTTCAAGGCAGACTAGCAGGCTGGAGACCCAGGAAAAGAATGACAGTTTAGTTTAATGTCTGTCTGGAGGCAGAATGCCCTTCTTCCCAAGAGAATTCCTTCTTTCTTTGCATAGATTCTCCAGCAGATTGGATGATTCTCTTCACATTTTTTAAAAGTTTATTGATTTAAATTTTAATCTCACCTTAAAAAGTACAGAAATATGGGGAGAGGGAAATGCATGATCAAAATATGTTGCATGAAAAATTTAATCCTAAAAAAGAATTGTGACTATAAGAAAGAATCCAGTGTGTTCCTAAAGCATGGTCTTTAGAGCACTCTTCAATAATGACAGTTGGGAGAGTCAGTAAGAACCACTTCTCCAGTGCTCTGCTCTGCAGGAAACCTGGATTATCTGGCCTCCCTGGCTGGGTTTGAGGGCTATCTCATAAGGTGGAAGTATTTGTTGTTTGCATCTGTAACACACAATGCCAGAGTTTGAAAACCAAGGTGTATTCCAAGGAGAGATGCCAAGGGTCCATTTGCAGAAACGTGTCCAAATGTGCTGTCAAATCAAAGAAGACTGAGAGATCCACAGCCAAAATAATCCGAATGCAGGACAGCACAGGGAGAAACCATGGGTTAGAACTTGCAACTGGGAGGTAGTGAGCAGGAAGTGATATCTGGTGCTGTCACTGTTCTGGGTGAAGCAGAAGATAAAACAAGCTGGAGTATTTAAAAGGTCCTGCCACAAGATAGACAGCAAGGAAATTGGCTTTTAAAACTTAACCTTGGTAGAAATTAATTCTACCAGGGAGGATTGCTAGGAATGTAAAATCTGTGATAGCAAATTGAGCCTGATTGGAAAATGCTGATAGATCTTGGCTCCTTTTAACCATATTTTTAATGACTCAGTTTCCAAATAGAATTGAATTTCAATAATATATTTCCGATTAAATAATAAATTAATTCATGCATATACATGTATTTATTTAGAATTTTAACGAGACAGCAATTTATTAATTTATTTTTGAACTAGCTTAGTTGGTTGTTACTTAAAAGCCTCTCTCCAGAACAAAATACACTCAAGCTTTTTTTTTTTTTCTCTGTGTAGCCCTGGCTGTCCTGGAACTCACTCTGTAGACCAGGCTGGCCTTGAACTCAGAAATCTGCCTGCCTCTGCCTCCCAAGTGCTGGGATTAAAGGCGTATGCCACCACTGCACAGCCTTACACTCAAGCTTCTAAGTTTAGAAGTAAAGTAAGGTTTGTAAATGTACCATTTTAAAGTAACAAAGTAAAATATGTTACATTGTTAGATTGGGTTTTTCTGAAACAATCTCCATCACAAAAATCCCTGTGAAAGTGATTTCCTAGGAAAGGGCTCCCAGGGCAAAACAACAGTGGATCCAGAAGCAGGGAGTGAGGGAAATGAGCCAAATAAGATACAATTTCAGGTAAATCCTCCTGTTCTAAAACCTAGATGCAACATGAGCTCATTAGCATTTCCTAGAGTATGTGCCACTCCTTAGGGCTATCCTACCCTAGCAGAAGAGGCATGACTTTCATAGTATTGCATTGTACTAACCATCATTAAGAGTCACCTTCAAAAGACCACCTGGCCTTCTTTATGGGGAGGTAGAAGTAGTCCTCTCTTATATGAAGTCAGACATACAGTTTGATGGAGGCAAAAGTAGATTAGAGCATCTGAATCAGGAATTATACTAGATATCTGGGAAGAAGGCTAATAATTGTGGTAGATTTGGAGATAATATTATTTATAAATATATCAAAATTTCTTTGCACTTTTATACCAAAAGAAATATAGAGTGGGATAATTTCTAAGCAGTAGAAATGTACTGATCACACTTCGATGGACTGGGAAGTCCAAGATTGAGTTGTCAGTAAAGTCCCTGCTAAACATTCACTTGGCTTTATGCATGGATCCTCTTGGCTTCATACTTGCAAGGAGAAAAGTCCAAAGGAGTATCCCTGAGCACTATGAGGGTTCTAATCTCATTTGTGAGAGTGGAATCTTCCATTGGAATACTATTATAATGGGTTTTAGAAACCAACCCACAAACTTTGGGAAGATCCTAATTTCACTATCTGAACTCTGATCTGTTAAAGTAAATTCCTTTAATGAGATCAAATAGTTTTTTGTAAGAAAATGATGCTGTAGAAAAATTATTACGGGGTTCCAGAGAGATGACTCAGTGGTTGGAGCACTTGTTGCTTTTGCAGAGGACCTGGATTCCATCTCAGAACTCAAAGTGTGGGTCACAATTGTCTGTAACTCAAATCCCAAGGGACACACCTTTGGAACTCCACAGGCACCAGGCATACATGTGAGGCACATACATACCTGCCAACAAAAACTCATATACATTAAAAATAAGTATATATATTTATATTAAATATATTTATCTATTTATTTATATTAAGAATATGTATTATGAGAAAATGCTTGTCAATGGCAACAAAAATTAGAAAACAGAGTTTGCTTTTTTATTGTAAGCAACACCATCATCATTTTAGAGCTACAATGAAGGAGAAATCCAACAACAAAAAATGATCTGGAATGGCTGTTGAGTGTCCTTACTGTATAAAAATGAAAAGAATACAAACTCACTGATGCATTTTGGGAAATGGTGGCATGAGGTAGATTAAAATAATAATTAAAAGAAAAATTTGACACATACAGTAATAAAGCGATTATTATAAAATGCTCTCTACTAAAAATACCTCATAAATGATAATTTATTGTAAAATTATTATAAAATGACAGTAATGAAAATATTTCATAAATACTATTGATAATTTAAAAATAAAAATAAGCTTTTAAAATCTGATGCAAAACCTGGAAGATTTTCAAGAGGTTGTTAATGGACATGACCTGTAAAGTGCAATTATATTTACTGAGACCTATAACCAAATAGAAATTCAGGAGAATTTAATGACATCAAGTAATACTTCTAGAGCATAATGGCAGATATACATGTAAGATCTGAACACAGGAAATTATTAAGGCCAGAACTTTAAAAAATTAGTTTTCTTTACGTGAGTATTCAAAAGCAATGTGTATTTCTTTCCATAACTGAAATAGTGTAATAAAAGAAAAGAAGAAAATAAAATTATTAATAATTTTCCTTCCTATAGTTTCAAATAAACAATTTAAAATTACTAATCTTTATGTTTACTACCTCTACCCATATTATATAAACATTTGTACATAGTTAATATACTAAAATATATTAAAATATGTACCTATGCCCTTTTGTTTCAGTGTTTTATTTCTTTCCTCTCCTAGTAAATTTTATTAACCAGGAGAGAGTTCCATCTATAGCACAAATTGTCCTCAAATTTATGGCTGTCCTCCCACCTCAGCCTTCTAAGTGCCGGGAAATCAGGTATAAGGTACCACATCTGGCTGTCGCTGTTCCTAGAAGTTGAGTTTCTGGGGTAAATGTCTACATATTTAAATTTGAGAAGGTAAAAATAAATGTAGCTGATGGTCCAGTTTTCTATTTCAATGTAAAGCCAGGAGCAACCAAATTTTAAAATTTTAAAACCTTCCATAAACAAAAATCACCATGAATTTTCTAGGGTCTATAATTACATGCCAGGTCCATTACAGTGATTTATATTGATATGTCAATATGATATATGATATGATATGATATATGATATGACATATAATTAGATCAGGAGATACTCCCCTCTCTCTCCATCCCTCCCTTCCTCCTTACCTTGGTAATATACTTAAGTAACATTTCAAAATCAGCTTCTACTCTTTCTCAGTATCTTTATTTTTATTGGATATTTTCTTTATTTACATTTCAAATGTTATCCCCTTTCCTCCTTTCCCTCCCTCCTGGGAAGCCCCTATTCCATCTTCCCTCCCCCTGCTTCTATGAAGGTGTTCCTCCACTCACCCCACTCCCACATTAATTCCCCTACTCTGGGGCATCTATCAAGCCTTCATAGGACCAAGGACCTCTCCTCCCATTGATGCCTGACAAGGCAATCCTCTGCTACATATGCAGCTGGAGCCATGAGTACTCCTTGGTTGATGGCTTAGCCCCTGGGAGCTCTGGGAGGTCTGGTTGGTTGATATTGTTGTTCTTCCTCTGAGGTTGCAAACCCCTTCAGCTCCTTCTGTCCTTTCTCTAACTGCTCCACTGGGGACTCCACGCTCAGTCTCCCAAACAAGGCCCAGTGTTATTCCACCCTTGACTCTTGCACACATACGGCTCATCAGCACACCACACTCTTTATACTTTTGTGTGTATCAATATGGGCCACTTCACTATTTTTCTTGTCAAGCATCAATGGGAGGAAAGGTCCTTGGTTCTATGAAGGATCGAGAGATGCCCCAGTGTAGGGGAATCAAGGTGGGTGGGTGGGTGGAGGAACACTCTCATAGAAGCAGGGGGAGGGAGAATAGGATAGGCGGCTTCTGGGAGGGGGGGAGACTGGGGTAAAGGGATAACACTTGAAATGTAAATAAATTAAAAAATAAAAGAACAAGAATGTGGCTCTAGTTGTCAAAATGATCTCTCTGCTTTTACACTTTATTCCCTTCAAGGCCAGTTTTGTACAATAGCCAGAATAATTTATGTTTACCTTACTCCTCTAGTTAAAAAAAAAAAAAAAAAGTATATCCGTTTAGGTTTGCTGACAGGAGATATCAGGTATAATTCACATAATGTCTGATGATACCAAATGCCTTTACATGTGTTTGCTGCTCTTTAATACACCTTTTAATATTTGCACAACAGTTTAATGGTTTTAATCTTGTTGTCTTTTGCTTATGAAGACATGGAACTCCTACAACCTAGGTAACAGTTATTTCAGATGCACAACATCTATATCTTTGCTCCATACCTGTGGTCAGCCTCTTTGTGTCTTTAACTAGTGTCCCAATAATCCTCAAGTCTTAATTTTGAAAAACCACAAATGGTCTTTTTCTCAGTTATTATCTATGAGCCCAAGAAACAATTCCTTTTCTGAGCATGATGAAGCCCTCCTGTGTTTTTCATGAAACATTTAATGATTTGGGCTTCTGCATTTAAGTCTACAACTCATCCCGAGTTACTTTGTATGAGGAGTGACAGGTAAGGGTTAAGTTTTTACATAGTTGAAATGTGGTCCTTTGTAGACTAACTTCTTGCAGAATTTGTAAAGAATTTTCAGAATACCTTTTAAAATACTTGAAACAACTCACCATTGAGGACCCCAGCCTTGCAGTTTTCTTTGGGGGTAAGGTTTATTAATTGGAAATACAATTTCTTTATTTTGATAAATTCACTCATTTTGCCTAAGTTGTCAAACTTGTTATGTGACTGTTCTTGTTACCCTGTTACTAGTTTTTAATGTCCAAAATTCCCTTTGTTCACTCATAAATCTCATCGTTAGAAAGCTCATTACCCCGTACCAGAGAACTACATCTATAATAATCTGTCACCCTGGATTGCTGTATCATCATCCAACCCTAACAACTACTTAATGGCTACCTTTTCCTATTCTGTGGATATTTACAAATGAATAATGACATGTAATGACCATTCTACTCTTTTGTTTCCTTGATTTTTTGAGACAGGGTTTCCCTATGCAGCCTGGGCTGTCCTAGAACTAGCTCTGTAGACAACTAGTCTGTTGGTCTCAGACTCAGAGACTCTCTGCCTTCCTCTGCCTATTTGTGATGCAGCATGGCTTATTAGCTCGTGTCTTTTTAAAACTGATCAGCAGCCCATCATCTGAATACAACAGTTTATTTATCCACTCACCTACTGAAGTATATCTTAGCTGCTTCCAAGTTTGGGCAATTATGAATAAAGTTGCTATAAATATTTATGTGGAACCTTTTGTGGAACCATGATTTTCCTATTGATTTGGGAAAATTCCGGGGAATGATTGCTGGATTATATGCTAAGAACTTGTTTAGTTTTGTTAAGAAACTGCCAAACTCTTCCAAAGTGACTGTTTTATCATCTGCTTCTACCACTGAACAAAAGACTATCTTTTCTTCCCACAATGTATTGTTCCTCATGAACATATAGTTGAAAAAAAATGATGTGAGTCTATTTCTGGATTCTCTATTCTATTATATTGATGCATTTGTCAGCTCTTCTCCCATACAATACTGTTTTAATTATAACATTATTGGGGACTCGATTTTTGGGGGGATTGGTTGTTTTGTTTCTCTATAAAAACTTTAGAATCAAGATGGGGATATCCAAACAACTATTTTGGAGGGCATTTTGATTGGATTGCTCTTAAAATATAGACTAAGCTGACAAATTCAAAGTCCTTGACTTTTGCATACCTTCCACCTCAAGTTTCCTTTGCTGCCTTGTATTAGAACCTGTAGCTATAGTGGGTAAATCATCACCCACCTTTTACCAGGTAGAGCTTGGATGCACTTGGCTACATTTATGTTTGCATTTCTCTCTTGTGTGGGTAATAATGTAAGTCAGATTGTTTTTTAAACTTCAAGCTCTCCTTGTCTATAGTTCCTAAGAAAGGATTTCATCGATTTTGTAGGCTAACGTTATATCCTTCCACATTGGTAGCAATCACTTATTAGAGAAGCTGTAAGTCCCTTAGTATCTCCATAGATGATCGCCACATGTGCAAAAACGGTGTTTCTACTTCAATGTGTGTGCGTATGAGGGTATGTGCGTGTTTGAAACTTTATTTTACTTTTGTCTGAGTTATGACTTCTCGTGCAGAGTTTGCAAACACTGGTGACAGGAGACAACACTTCTTGTTTCTGGTCCTGATAGGAAACCTTTATATTTGAACAGAGTACAGTACATTATATCAGTTCCCAGGAGACACAGCCGTCACTGTGTCATTTTGTGTTTGAGGCCAAAAGTTGTGATTGTGCATTAAGCTTACCTCGCAGCTTGCTCAGTAACTTCAGCTGCCCTTCAGGCAGTGGTACCACAAATGTTCCACATACAGGAGGCCCTGAGTTTGATTTTTCAGAATAAAAAGGAGGAAGGGAAAAGTGTGAGGGGTGTGGGAAGAAAGAAGGAATGAAGAGAAAAAGAGAGGGGGAGAAGAAAGAAAATGCAAAGGTATTTCTGGGAAAAAATATGCTTAGTCAGACTCAATAGACGTCGTGTGATTCTTTAGTATACTGTTTTGGCTACCTATGGCAATTCTTAAGTCATTTTGTACTGAGAAAAGATATTTGTCTTTAATATTTTTGCAAGATCTTCTTCAGGCTTTGTCTTTGCTTCACAACATAAGTTGGGAACGGCTTTGTCTTCTTCATTTTGCAATATAGAGCACTGGGGTGTTTCTTCTTCAGTGTTAGAATGCGTCAGTGATGACACAGTAGGGACAGCAGCTTGGTTTCCTACAGCAGGTTGGATTTCATTAAGAGATTCAGGACTGTTGTTTATACAAATTTAGGAGTTACTACACTTTGATATGTCTATAAATTTTGTCTCTTACCTTGTTGGGGAGATTTTGCTATTTATTCTTGTCGCTGCCACAAATTGGCATTTTCTCCTGTCTAATATTGTGAGTTATTCTATCATGCCACTACACTTAAATTCTCCTTTCATTATCAGAAAGGGTTTTTTTTTCAATTTTAAAATGTATAATTGCTATTGAGTTAAGTTCAGTTTTAGGCTCTTTCCTATGAACGCTTCCTTCATTAAGTCGAAAATTTTGGAACACTATTTTTTAGCATTCTGTCTTCTTTTTTAAGAGTTTTTTTTTTTTTGGTTTTTTTTTTTTTTCAAGACAGGGTTTCTCTGTGTAGCCCTGGCTGTCCTGGAACTCACTCTGTAGACCAGGCTGGCCTCGAACTCAGAAATCCCGCCTGCCTCTGCCTCCCAAGTGCTAGGATTAAAGGCATGCGCCACCACTGCCCGGCTTTTTTAAGAGTTTCATCACTGTTCTATAGATATTATGAATCCTTTATTGGTTTTTAACCTTTACCCTGTTATATCCCAATGAGCACAGCTTTAAGTCTTTCCATGATCACTATGATATTGGGGCCATGAAAATGCTGGTCCACAGTTTTTGTTTTGTTTCGTTTTCTATTATTCATATGTTGTTGGGAGACATCCAGTTGCATTCTGGACATCGTAAGTGGCATGCTATATATTATCTTGTAGTCTTAGAGCTCTTTACTTTGACTGAACCCACACCATCAACTTTGCATTAGCTACAATCTCAGCTCAGTCCTCTCTTCTACAGCTGAGGTCTTTTCTGCACATACATGTCTCAGTGCTTAGACAGATAATTGTCTAACATGTAAGGCAGACACGAGAGAGAGCTCACGCTCCTGGCCGTCTTCTTGTATCATAGTCCCCCTTACTTTATAGTGTTCCTTGTTGTCATTCTGTCATTGTGGGTTTTAGACCAGAAAACTGTGGTATTTCCTCACAGATTTGCCATGCCACATGGCCACTAACTGTAGCTTGCCCTCAGGCTTCTCCCTTTATAGCCACAAACTCTCCCCAGATCCAGGGACCACATCTGCATATGACAATGGCTGGCATAAGAAAACAGACGTGTCTTTTTATTTATCAGTGAGGTTGCCAGAAACCTTCCCTTATGCCAGACCTGTGTCATGTGTCCACCCGAAAAACGAATCACCAGTAAAGACAATGGTGTGTCATGTTTGGCTTAGTGAGTTTAATGGCATGAGAAGGAGTGGGCTTTCCAAATAAGTCAGTGGCGCTACCACAAAGGAAAAAACTAGTAATGGGTCTGAGATAGACAGCTAATTGTGTCTGCTACAGAAACTTCTGCACTGCAAAATTCCAGGAGATGCTTTTCACACAAATGAACACAGGGATTGTGGGCCCCGCACTTGTGCAATGTGGTGCAGCTAAAATTAATTACTAGATAATTTTATAAGCTTGGAGAAATGTATGAAGCGAGAGATCAGATGGAACCCCGTTGGATGGTGGAACCAATTAAAGAGGGGGTAAGAACACTGTTGTTGAAGAATTCAGAGAGCAAAAGGCCAAGGATATAGCTCAGCTCATGGAGAGCTCACCAGCACTATATTCACCAGGCATGGTGGCACAGGCCTGCAACACCAGCACACTGGAGATATATGGGGGAGGATGAAAAGTTCATTTGTGACTGCGGATTAGTTCAAGAGCAGCAGAATACATGAGGCCCTGACTAAAAGCAAACAAACAAATAACAACAAAACAGTAAAAGAGAATCTGCACTGGCTCCTATGTACTTGGATATCTACTCCTCAGTTGGTGGAAATGTTTGGAAAGATTTGTCGGTATGGTCTTGTTGCTTGTGTGTCACAACAGTTGGACTTCGAAGTATCTGAAAACCATGCCACTCGCAGTTGGTTATATGTTGCATATATTAATACTTACATGTGCAAAAGCCATCCAAGTGGGCTGGAGAGATGGCTCAGTGGTTAAGAGCACTGACTACTCTTCCAAAGGTCCTGAGTTCAAATCAGAGCAACCACATGGTGGCTCACAATCATCTGTAACAGAATCAGATGCCCTCTTCTGGTGCGTCTGAACACACACACACATACACACACACACACACACACACACAAATATAAATAAAATCTTTTAAAAAAAAAAAGCTAACCAAGTCTTGAGCAGTTTTTCTTTAAAAATATTTTTTTGATGGTGCTAAAGACTGAATCAGGGCCTTGCCCATGCTAGATAAGTAGTCTATCTTTGAACTGTACCTTGAGCCCTTACTGTTTTTCTGCCATGTTCTAGGGATCTGTTGGCTGGTTTCTATCTGCCTTGTGTCTTAGGAGTAGATGTCTAGCTAGAGATCACTGAAAGATTGTGGGGGTTGGGGTGGAGGGTGTCTGGGTGTGCATATTAGTGCATCAATAACTGTAAGAAGTGAGGGAAATTCTAGCAATAAGCTTTTAATATGAAAAATAGAAATAAAATAGTTCTCATGTATTTTTAGCTATAGAAAATATAGTTGAAGTGGTAAAGAAAAAAATAGCAGCTAGACAAATCCATTTACAAATGAGCATGATTTCACTGGTGTAAGGCAGAATGCTGCTTTCTCACAGATTAGCCAAAGAGACCAAGGCCATTTTCCCTCTAGCAATAGAAATTTGGTATCAGAGTATCCCAACCTCCACTAACTGCAGTGGGAACACAGAAGCCAAGATTTATAAAACCTTACAGTCAAGCTATCCTAGCCTCCACTAACTGCAAAGGGGATGTAGAACAAGGACTTCAACCTGGGCCTGGAGGTACCAAGGAGACATTGAAAAGATTCTTTAGCAGAAATGGGTTATAAGATGCCACAGTTATGAATTGCTGGTCTTAGTTGGGATTCAAGGGTCTCACCGAGATCTCCCTGAAATACAGGGAGTTTAGTACATACTCAGTCACACAACACCATCTTCTAAAGGCAGTACGTACTGAGAAAGAAGTATTCAATCTCCTCATGTTCAAGACACTGAATTAAAAGGTGTGTCTTCTTTTTCCTGCCGGCTTCAGAGCCAGGAAAGGGCGTCTGCTATCCTGGAAGTGATTTGTCCTTGGTATGTGGAAGGGCTGAAACCTTTTCTGTTTGCTTATCTGGAATACACAAAGAAGACTGTCACCATCCCGACGGCCTACGAAATGCCATTCATCCTCCCCAGACCAACCTTTTTTTAACCTGTAAAGTCAGGACTGGAGGATAGCGGGAAGTCCAGTCTTATCAAGCTGTGTCCTTGCCTAGGACCGTCAGCTGATAGAGTGAATGAGAAGCCGTGTTTGCTCTGTGCTGTTTCAGTTTCTACAAAAGTCCCGAAAGTCTATGGACTTATGGGAATTCATGAAAGGACAACAGCCAACTGTCAATCATCTCCACGAGTGTTTCTTCTTGAGATTTTTCCATATGAAATAGCTTTATGCTTATCCTTAAAATTTATGTGACTACTTCTCCATTTTAAAATAATGTCTTTAGATGAAAACAAAATATTCAAACAGTTTTAATAATGCCCCAGAAAAATGACATAATTAATTCCTATCCTAACTTCCTAAAATAAACTATAAATATGTTAATAAAGTACTTTAATTTGCAAAAACAATTATCTTAAAGATTTGTAAGGATTTACCCTAGGAAATAGTTAAAATTTCATAGTTAACTTGAAGGAAAACTAATTGTTAAATTAATATTTTTGTTCTTTGACAGTTTCATACATATGTAGAATGAATAGCAATTCTTTTAATCCCTTTTGCCATGTAAAAGGTAATTTTAATATGGAGGTTTTAATTACAGCTTTGAGAAAAGCACTTCATTTATAGACATAATTTCAACTTTACTAAGCTCCTTTTATTATTTGTGAAAGTATTTTATCAAACCTGTAACAATCAAATAATTGATTCTTTAGACCTCAAAATTCATTAGCAAAATAAAAAGGTTGGTAGTCTTCAATCCAAATATAAATCTAGATTATATATTTCAGTAGTGCAAATGTCCTATGATCATTATCTCTTTTTACGGTCAAAGAACTGGGCACATCTCCTAGCAAACACAAGATGTTTTACAATGGGCTTTATGTTAAATTGCACTTCCTTATAATCTTGAATAAACACAAAAACACATTATCACAGACTGATTACTTACTGTGGAAGATGTGTATTCCAGTCTAAAGTCTGTTGATAAAATCAAATGCAAGTCATTGTCAGGGAACACTGGAGAGGTATAGATGTCAGCACAGAGCTAGGCAGACAAAGGAAGAGAATGAATTCCTAGGAATGATCCAAGAAAACTGGGCACAACAAAGATCGCATTTACTACAACACATTGGCTTTTCTGTTGTCAGTGATTCACACAGCACATCTCCTGTACCTAATTCTATTGAATAGGAGAAAAAACTTTGTCATACTTAGAGTGGATACTAGGTTGAAGCAAATTTCACAAGAAGTATGTTTTCACACTAGGCACATGGACCTGGAGAGATGGCTCAGTGGTTAAGAACTCCTATTGCTCCTGTAGAGGATTCTGTTCAGTTCCCAGTACTCTCATGGCAGCTCACAACTTCCTGTAATTCCATTTCCAGGGCATGCTCTTTCTTCTGTCCTCCATGGGTTCTTGCACACATGTAGTACATACATACTCCAGGCAGTCTCTCTCCCATAAAACACACTTAAATAAAGAACAATAAATAAGCCTGATGAAAACCTAGATAGAATACAGCAGACAGGTTATGGAATTTTTATCAGAAAATAGTTAACGTAAACATTTAGAACACAGATACTATTTATCCATGATTTTGGAAGTGGAAAGAAAAGAGAGAACATCAGGGCTACCTGGCAGAGACTTTGCCCAAACCCTAAGTAGAAGAAATCTGGATCAAAGGATTGTGCAATAATCACAGAGTAGGTGATTATCAAATCTTAATCCTTCATGAAGCCAGACAGCAGACATGACAGTCTCCCTTGACTCCTTGGTAGAGAAGGACAGCATAAATAATTGACAGGATCCAAGTCCCTCCAGATCCTTTCAAGATCCTGAGACAATTCTAGATTCCCCATCCCTAACGCCAAAAACAAAAAAAATTAAAAGGTTCACCCATGTATACATGTAAGCATACTCTTTAAGAGTTAAATTTCCATATCTTCTTTGTTAGATCTAAAATATTGAAAATTGCCTACTATAGCCTAGTAGCACATAGTAGGTATTCAATAAACAGCATTTGAATTAAAAAACAATTAAGAAAATATATGAAAAATGAAAACACTGCAAATATTTTCATGTCAATGAACCAAAATTATATATATATTTATACATATACATATAATTTACATATTTAAATATATGTTTGTATATTAAATAAATATAAATTATATATATGAATATATATACACATATATATATAATTTCCAAACAAAATATTACAAGTGTCACAACTAAGAACTAGAGGCCTTGACTTGGCAGGAGACACAGGTCTGCAAAGGGAGAGTAGGAAACACCAAATAAAGCTCTTCAAAGATCTCATAACTTTCCCAAGGAAAGGCTGCCTGTCAGCATCTCAGAGGTGACAGAGAGCAGCTTTGTGAAAATATATTCACTGTGTTTGGTTTCAAGATACAGAGCTCAGCTTTCTGGAATTGTGCTGATTTATGTAAGCGCATTTCCCAATATTCCAGTATAGATACTTTTCTTACATGGATTCCATTCCTTTCTACCTTGGCCACATTTCTGTTTCAAGAGTTGATCATTGGATCATTGAAAACAAGAGAGTAGAAAATTCACCTTTGTTTCAAATTTAAAAAAATAAGTGTTTATATGAATGTGTATGCTTTGAAGAACCTCTCTGTTGCAGGAAAATTTAACACGATGGTGTAAAGCATTAACTCAAATTAATAGGTTACATTTGTAAATAGTATCATTAATTGCTTGTGGGAGCAATTTAAAAACTCTTATTAAATCCCAAAGAATCTATGAATATCCTGAAAATGGATGGTATAAGCTACTTTTAAATGTTTTCATTTCATTTAAAAGAGTCTGCTTTACCCAAACCACAAAACCCTTATTTTATTTTGCCTAATCAAATGATAGTTAATAATTCAGCACATAGCCGGGCGGTGGTGGCTCACGCCTTTAATCCCAGCACTTGGGAGGCAGAGGCAGGCGGATTTCTGAGTTCGAGGCCAGCCTGGTCTACAAAGTGAGTTCCAGGACAGCCAAGACTACACAGAGAAACCCTGTCTCGAAAAACCAAAAAAAAAAAAAAAAAAAAGAGTACCCAAGAATATCAATAAAGAAGCACACTACTGACTAGTGATTTATTTAAAAAAAAAATAATTCAGCACAAAGCCATTTTATTGCTTTTCTCTGGCTAATCAATTGTAGCAAAGATATGCTGGTTTTTTCCATAACTAAAGCCTCCTAAGATTCCTTATCTCTTCCCTTCTGGCAACCCAGACCTATCAGAGTGAGTAGGGAATGATAAGGAGATAAACAGAGAAAGAAGGAAGAAGAAGAAGAAGAAGAAGAAGAAGAAGAAGAAGAAGAAGAAGAAGAAGAAGAAGAAGAAGAAGAAGAAGAAGAAGAAGAAGACAGGTAGATGGGTGTGGTGAGGGTCACAGTAAGGCCTGTGGCTGGCACTCCTAACTGGTCTGTCATTCTGAGTGACTCCAGTTATTCTATAAAGACCAAGAGTTGAATTCAGTTTCAGGCTGGCCATCTTCACTTCAGGAAAGTCCAAAAGATATTTCAATCATTCAAACTCTGAGAGGGTGACCAAGACACCACAAAAGGAAAATTTCAAATCTGACTTCCAAAGCCATGTTGCAATTGAAACAGACACATACTAAAATAAGTAAGCAATCCGTTTGTGTGTGCTCATGCATGAACGTGTGAGTGGGCTGTACTGTATGTAGTGTATAGCGAGTTATACATAGGCCAGGAAAAGACTTGTCCTGTGGTATCCAACTCTATCTCATTCTCTTAACCAGCAAGCCCCGGTGATACCCCACAACATCAGGGTTGCAGGAGTCCAGAGCAATACCTTTCCTTTCCTGTGTATGGATGCCAGGGATTCAAACTCAGGCACTCGTGCTTACATAGTAAGCACTCCGACCCTCTTAGATATCTCCCCAATTTCCTAAATTATCAAAATCCTTTAAGACTATATGCATAGCATTGATATTTGAAACATAAATGTCACTCAGACTTGGATTCAGATATTTGTGACCTCGCCTTGTATATGCAAATGTTTAAAATGAAAAATCAACAACTCTGAAAGCTAAAACACTTCTGGTCCTGGTTAGTTCAGTGAGGGATACTCAATTCCTATGGCCACACTTCCTACTGGTTTGCAAGTGTTGAGTTCCTACTCTCTGTGAGCTAAAACCCTCTTCTCATTTCACTTGAAGCTCTTAATTTGAAAGCAATAATTACGAACCCCTGCTTCTGTACTTAGCTCAAACATAGTTGATTGTGACCATCCTTTCTAGCTTTAGCTTTGGAAGGGAACGAGCAGAAAACAGTGCATTCCTACTGGCATTTCCTATATGTGAATAGGAAAACAGGCACATGTTCCTAAGGGCTGTACCACAGGCTTTAAAGGAAAAAACAAAACAAGGCCTGCACGTGTCGTAATTGTCAAACAGCCTGGCTGACTTTTGACCTGATTTAGCATCACTAGAAGCAGCTTACTGACACTGTCAATGCCATCTCATATAATAGAGCATACATCTTGTAACTGAACCACGGACAGTGCTGGGCAACATAAAGAGCCCAGGACAGACATGTCTCATACATAAACTGCTCAGAGAGCATAGCGCCTGAGGCATCTGGAAGAAGACCCTCATGGGGCCTCTTTTACACAGAAGTGCTACATTTGAGAGGTCTTGAGTGCTTTCTTCTCACAATCTTGCTTTTAAAAGTTTATAACTCTTCAAATCATCGCATTGAACAACAGCTTACCTCTCTTTCTTTCAATACAGATTTAGACTAATATCACTCAATCTGCTTAGGCCATAGAAACAGAGCACGCCTTGCAAGGATCGGATGAAAGAGACAGACAGCCTTTTAGAATAGTGGGTACCATTCTAATCTGAAGCTTGTTCTGCCCTTTCAATCTTAACAGAG
The DNA here is from genome assembly GCA_036184795.1 of Tokudaia tokunoshimensis. Classification (NCBI taxonomy): domain Eukaryota; kingdom Metazoa; phylum Chordata; class Mammalia; order Rodentia; family Muridae; genus Tokudaia; species Tokudaia tokunoshimensis. The sequence continues at coordinate 46,861,381 of BTHU01000009.1, forward strand.
AAACAATTAATAAAGGAACCCATTAAGACCTGATTATTGCAGCTAAAAAAAAAAAAGAAAGAAAGGTAGAATTTCAGTCCTTTGAAGTAACTGAGAATGATTCAGGCCTCATTACAGAGATATAATCTACATTCATACATTTATGTTAGTGATTCAAATCTATTGGGAGAGATTGGATTCCGTTAAATAGTGCATCTTTCCTGTGGAACTTTTCTCAGGCTTTCTGGGGCTAAGCTAAGAGGTGAGTTCACAATACAAAGTGGTGGGGGATTTAGGGATTCCACTGTGCCTCAGAAGAAAGGCGGTACAGAGAAGAAAAAGAAGAACGAGATATAATCTAAAAAGCTATGTCAGCTTTTCCTTTGGGCAGTTTAGTAAATGCCCCTCCCTGCCATCATGCTGTACAGATGAGAGGCAAAAGGACTCTGGAACTCTCTAAAATGGCACCTGCTGCTAGCAAGTTTTAATAGGAAAGTTTTGAGAATGCCCTTTACCTCATTGTAGGTAGAATTAAAGGCAAACTTTTAACTAGAAAATTTGAAGAGCTTTGACTGGAAAGAAAGGTGATGGGGGGGGGGAGGCAGTGCAGGGAGGAGTAGGGGTGTTGGGCTGAAGGAGTGAGTGCCTGGTGTGAATTAAAAAAAAACAAAAAACAAAACAAAACCACTCAAGCTGGCATCAGTAATGTTGGTATCCAGTGTAAAGAAACCCCAAACTAATTACTTCCTGTGTTTCATAATTTTTCACAAAAGAATCTTTATTGTATGGTTCCATCAAACATCATTTTTAAATGCAATTTCAATGAGTTGTCAATTCAAACATTTGAATTCTCCTTTCTTTGGGGATGTGACTTATATTCCTTAGAAACAGTCTACTCCTTCACTTGTTTGTCTGCTCAGGTATAAAACTGTGAAACAGGAAATTGAAATTAGCACTGTGGGCTCATTTTTTTTTCAATACCCATGCCTTAATTAAAGAAGCAAGACTTTGTTTGACGCATGCTCTTTATTTGCTTAACTTTTCAATTAATAGCTACAGAAATCAGCTAATCATATTAAAGTTGGAAATCTGCTGTGATGTTCAAGTTTGTTGAAATCTTTTGAATGAGCATTGCAATGAGTTATGAATAATGCAATTAAAAAATCCCGATTCTGCTATTAAGTAGTTCTGTTTCAAAGGCAATGAACACACAGAAAAATGGAAGAACATGCGTTCAAGTCACTGAAATGTATTTGAGGATCATTAATAACGTCTATATCTCTAGGACTTTTAAATTTTAATTGTCTTTCTCCAGTTCCCAACGAAGACCGAAACCTTCGTGGCTTGTGTGGTCAAGCTCCTTTTATAAACTCTTTCTGAATCACTGTGCCAGTTGCTAACTCTCAAGTTCACCTTGAAACCTCCGCCTCTTCCTCAGCTATTTAGACTGAAATGGCCACCATGTGATATTGACCATTTGTTTTGGGTAGCCAGAACACAGATGTCTGACTGCCTCCCACAACAGAGTAATATATGTTCATGCAGTCCCTTGCAGCCGGTTGTTCCCTAGTTTAGATATTTTTCTTAAGGAAATGATCTTCTAGGACTCAGAACTGTATCATACTCAGGTAGGAATGGGTTATTACAGTATTTCCTTCTTTGTGCCTTTTGGTTCGGGGCAGTAGCTCCCTGGTCTTGTGCTGACTTCTGTCTGTGTTTGGGTTGAAAGCGTGTTTCTGAGAGCAGAGGTAGAGTTGGGGGTTGGTGTGCACAAGAGTGTGGAAGAACGGTAGGTAGTGAAGCTGGGTTGTTGTAGAGAGCCCTTTAAACATTAAGTTTGAAGATGGGCAGGGACCTCCTCTTTATGGGAAAATGCAAAGGAAATTGCATAGAGAAAAAAAACAGGCAGCAGGGGATTTGGTTAAACTGAGTGATAAAATTTGCGATTGCAGGAAAGTGCGTAGACTTTGAAGTCCATGCGTGATTTTGTAAAGGACTCGTGTTACCAATTAGAAATCAGTAACTTGGGTCCCTGATTTTATTTGCGCCAAGAGAGGGGCAATGTTTAAGGGTGACGATAAATCTCCCTGAGCTTAAAAAGACAGAGAGGGCCAAAGTGTGAACTTTTTACTTCGGCAACGGAAGCGAGAAATCAATGATTCATTAAAACTGAGACCTCCTTGGAAGCTGGCAGGAGAAGAGGAAACGAAGCGAGCTCATTATGTCTCCCTTCTTGACTTTAGCTCCTATCAGTTTATAATCTGCTCTTGGAGAGAGTTTGCCCTGAGCATCCTCTTCTGCCTTCTCCCTAGCCCTCTTCCCTGCTTCTGGAATCTGGAAGGCAGAAACACATCCACACACAAAAGCCAAGCTCCAAACTCTATTTTCACTGCCAAAAGGAAAAGAAAGAAAGAAAGAAAGAAAGAAAGAAAGAAAGAAAGAAAGAAAGAAAGAAAGAAAGAAAGAAAGAAAGAAAGAAAGAAAGAAAGAAAGAAAGACTACACTGGAAAACAAGTGAGCAAGGGGTTCCCTGTAGGGGAGGGGAGTGGTTCCCGCCGGAGGGCAGCAAAATTCGGAAAGCACGCGGACAGCTAGCGCTGGTGGCCCGCGCTGCGAGCACAGGACGCCGGAGCGGCAATTAGCAGGAGCTTCAGGCTGCGGGGCGGCTGCGCCCACGGAGGCGGCGAGGAAGGGACCCGCAGCCCCCAGCTCAGAGCAAAGGCATTGCGCACTCCTCTCGCTCAGGCTCCCCACCCCACCCCACCCCCGGCCCCTTCCCCCTCCCTTTTCTCTGGCCTTCCCAGCAGCTTAGGGTTTCAGATGTCCCACCGCCGTTTGACCCCCTCCCCCCTTCTCCACCCCTGCAAATGAGGTTTGACCAGCAGAGGCAGAGCCCACCTCTGACTGAAAAGCACTGACATTTAGACTCCAGGCTTCAACCTGTTTACAAGCGGCTTTCCAAGGGACTTGGAGGTGGAGGGAAGGGCCAAACCAAACACCAGCCGCCAGCCGCCCCCCAAACAAGAAGTGGCTTTCGGGAGACTTCACATCAACAGGCACCACCAAAAAGAGAAAGGAAGGAGAAGAAAACAACAGCGCCTGGGCAGCTGCCTCGAGTTCTGACAACTCCAAAGAGACACACTTTTTTAAGTGGCCAGCAGGCTGGGACTCTGCAGAGAAGGACCAGAAGGTGCCAACCGCAGAGGGGCGCAGATGTCTTCCTGCACCCCCACCCCACCCACTTTGGGTTTTGTTCACCGTCCTGTCATCTGTTTTTCAGACCTCTTTTGCATCTAACATGGTGAAGAAAGGAGTGAAGAAGAGAACAAAGTAACCCCCGGGGGAGCGAAGAGCTCTGGTGACCGACACCACCAGTTCCTACTGCCGCGGCCACCCACGTCCACTGATCACCCTGAGACTGGAGAGACGCAGGCAGCGGATCCGAGAACGGAGCGAGGACAGGCAGCCGGCCCTTCCGAGGAGTTATGGATGTTGGTGCACTCGCTTCTGGCCAGATCCGTACCCAGAGGGAGCTAACCAGTAGCCACCACCTCCAGCTGTCTCTTTGCCTCGCACCAGGTCTTACCCTTCCAGTATGTTCCTTCTGATGAGACAATTTCCAGTGCCGAGAGTTTCAGTACAATGTGGAAATGGATACTGACACATTGTGCCTCAGCCTTTCCCCACCTGCCGGGCTGCTGTTGCTGCTTCTTGTTGCTCTTCTTGGTGTCTTCCGTCCCTGTCACCTGCCAAGCTCTTGGTCAGGACATGGTGTCACCGGAGGCCACCAACTCCTCTTCCTCCTCCTCCTCCTCTTCCTCCTCCTCCTCGTCCTCTTCCTTCTCCTCTCCTTCCAGTGCGGGGAGGCATGTGCGGAGCTACAATCACCTCCAAGGAGATGTCCGCTGGAGAAAGCTGTTCTCCTTCACCAAGTACTTCCTCAAGATTGAGAACGGCAAGGTCAGCGGGACCAAGCTGGAAAACTGTCCGTACAGTAAGTAACAAATGCGTGCTCCTCTCCTTCCAATTATCCACCCCCACCCCACGCGGGGAGGGGGGGGACAGAATCTGTTCCAGATGTGGCCAGCTAAATATTTATGTCCCCAACCCCTGTAAAATGATGAAGTGGAATACTTTCACACTAAATCAGCCCCCTCCCGAGTATACATTGTGCGCAGCATTTCCTCCACCCTGCAAGCCTCCTCCACATCCCTTGCAGCCCTGATCTCTCTAGTTTGTCGCTCACAGGATCACTCCTGGTGCTCTAGAGATGTTGCTGCTAGGAGATGCCCCATTCTGTCTCCAATACCTTCCCCCATCTCACCCAGAGGTCTCCTTTCCCTCCCTTCTGGAAATGGCTCAAGTAAACACATTTTGTTTCTTTTCGCTGGCAATCTTAAGAGTTTTGGGACAGACTCCTCAAGCTGAAAATAATTATCCAGTGTCAATTATAGGAGCTTTATGGGAAACCTAAGGAAGAAAAGTCACTTCCACTGTCCCCTGGTCCCCAGCAAAAGCCCCACCACTTCTAGATAGAAGCCAAAGAGTTTATTTTCGCTGGTTTTGATTTTTTTTTTTTACCCCCTCCTTTTGGGTCCTTCATTTCGGTTTGAGCGATTGCAGTCCATGAAGTTAGTTTTTCGGGCAGCGCCGCTGCTATTTGTCCCCTGCCTGCCTTCTCTTGGTAACATGATGCGCATGTCTGCATTGTCAATAGCATATGCGCTGCTTTGTGGTGTCTTGTTGTACTGTTTCTTCTGAAACCTCTCATATTGCAGAGGCATAGTACTACAGCATTGTAAACATCTGGGACTGGATTCACGCAGACCTCACACAAATTTCATTGTCATCCTTTTATTTTCAAAGTAAAAGCCCAAGTCTGTTTCCAAGGCTGTATCCCATAGGGCGAGGTTGGTCTCCCCAGCACACATTCTGCAGGGGATTCTTGGATCTTTCTCTCCTTTTTCCTTTCTTTCTGGTCTTTCTTTTCCGTTCTGTCTTGTGGGGGTTGGGGGTGGGGAGCTGGGGGTGCTGAAAGAGGAGGAAGAATGGGGAGAAAAGGGGTGGATACCATGTCTCTTCTTGAATCAAACCAGCCAAGCCAGATTATTCTGTTGGCTTCCTTTCCTGGTTACTTTCAAGTGCTGAGACTTATTCATCCTCCATTGACTGTTATTTGAAAGGATCCCAAGGCTATGTAACGGCACACTGAAGACAGTAGACAATGACATTTAAACATCTTTAATGACCATTTGGCTTTATCTCTTTGGTAAATTCCAAGTCACCTTTCAAGGGGAACTTTTTGTGTTAGTTCTTTGGGAATTCTGAGTATATATTGGCCAACAAACTTAAAATATGTGAGTCATCCATTTCTTAAGTTTTCACTTAAGAGTGTATCAGGTCCTGATGAAAGTGAAAACTGAGCAGAATTAAGCATTTTATTTTTCAATAAAGGTTACAGGAATTAAGACTTAAGTTTTCTTCTCCGAGGACTTACAAACATCCAGCATTAACTTTTGCTGATCTTCACTGACTTTTATCCTAATGGCTTGGTAAAATTAGCAATGTGTTTATGAGCAATACAATTGCAGAAGCATTTGAAAGTAATCTATGTTAAGTTTAGAATTGGAAATATTAAATACCTTATTACACACACACATATGTATCTCATTCTGATGCTCAGAAAGTAGCTGAAATGATATTAGTAAGGATGATTGTTCCTCTTTGAAAGTCTGTCACCATCTGAGTGCTATAGATCCTATAGATAGCCTTTATGGTTTGATATCTAATTTAATACTTCTAAAGTAGAATCTGGTGGTGGTACCTAGTTAAGGAAGAACTAACCCCGGCTTGCAAGGTTTTTTGTTTTGTTTTTCTTTGTTTGTTTGTTTTTTTAATCCCCAAGGGCTGATTTCCTTTAGTTCATATGGAAAACATGAAGAAATGGAATATAATTTCTAAATTTTAATCTTTAGGTTACTTTCCTCTTTTTAATATTTTGATAATAACTCAATCTTGTTGTTGTTCTGCTTTAAGTATTTTTTATGTGATGGAATGATCAACCTGCAGCTATTTTAGTTTATGATACTTAGATGACTATTTTGTAAAAATAATGATTCCTGGGCCATGAGCTACTTAGCAAAATGACTTCCAGGGAACACATTGGGTTTTATTTTTACAATATGAGCTATTCCAAATGAGAAAATTATGCAACTTTTATTGCATAAACAAGGGTAGCAAATTTCCACCCTAACATTTTTTTAGAAAAAAAAATAGGCATTACCTTTTTTTGTGTGTGTGGGATAACATATACTACTTACTAATACTCTGTTTTGAAATTATAAGCTAAATATATAATGTAAGAAGACTGTCTTAATTAATGGTTTAAAAGGGAAGGAGGGTAGTTATATTGCTAAATATTGTCAGACCATAACTAATTTAAGCTTTCCAAGAACATGTGTATCAAAGCATAGCAAGTGAAGATACAGATTGAGGAGATCTTAATTTCACATGTGGCCCAGTAATCAGCATGCTGCTATCATTTCCAGCTGGGCTGATACAGCTGAAATACATGGTATCATTAAGATATAGTTTAAATATTCCATAATTGCACGTAAGGAACATTTGCCACACCCACAGGGGTAGCCAGCCAGTCAGCCCAACAAATAGTAGCCTGTTAAATATTAGGATATCTAATCTCTGAAGAGTGTTAGTTCCCTGTCTAAAACCACATTTCAGTACCATTTCCCTAAACAAGATATTAATTAGTCCCAGTACACAAAGCTGTTCTTTTGGGGTTTGCTTATTTTAAGACTAATTTTTTTTTGTTGTTACATTTGACCCCAGTGTTATTGCTGCTAGAATACCATCACAGCTTACCTAAGGGCTTAGATGTTTGTGAAACCTTGGATAATTGAACAGCTGTTTCACTGGCTCATTGCCAGCAAAATGCTAACAAAGGGGAAGGAAGGAAATCACTAATAAGTATCACAAAATGATTTTTTAACTTCTTCCAAAGCTAACACCCTGTTTTGAGTAGTTCTGATGTTTCAACATGTGTTAAAGAAACTCTTCTCCATTTGAGTGATTACTATAGCTTTTTTTTTTCTTCAAAAGGGCAGTAGAGGTGTATATTTTCTTTCCTCTTTGCTATTGTATGGAAGCAGAATAAAGAGAGTAGGGGTAAATTGTGTTTCTCCTGTTGGAAGACTGAGAAAATTTGAGTAATTGAGAATGGCTATGGAGTGTCTGTCACTAGATTTGTGCAAGCTCATTTAGGTTTTGTTTTATCATTCCTTACATCGAGAGCTTTGCCCTTGAAACATTACCACTCAGCTCTTAATTCTGACCTCCTAGAAAGGCTGGATACAGCTGTTAGGTCCCTTTGCAAATGAGACTGGTTGACTTATTTCTGAACATGAGTAAAACAGCTGTGGGTTTCTCCCATGGCTGTCACTTGAAGAAGAGAAGAATCTAGCAAAAGGAAAATATATCCCAAAACTAGAGACAAGTAAGTAGATACAGTATTCCAATATAGAGTTCCTAAGCTTATGGGCTTTCTGAGAGAAAGAGAGAGACAAGGAATATATAGCATGAAATCCATCTTTTCATGACACTCCATCCTTTATGATACTCCATAACTTTGATAAAATTATACACATTAGAAAGGATGAAAACTAAGGTTGGGGATGAGTGGACTTTGAAATCACCCAACTATAAACTGATGAAAGTATAATAGGAATCCACCCCCATCTAATTATCCCTCCTTGGATGCTGTAGCTCTCAATTTATTAGACCAAGACACTCCAAATCTCCTACAAACGAACGATCTAAAACTCATATTGCCTTTCACTGTGAACACTAACCCGTTTCCAACTTCATTGGAAGAGAAGTAAAAGGACCGTGGGGATAAAGTGAATGTTAAAAGATAATCATTGCAGGTGGCCCCGTGGTACCAGACACTGTCACTGTATCCTTCAGGTCAGGGCTCTGTCCTTATATTATGTTTGAGAATATAATTGCTCGTGGACACACACAAAGCACACATACATCAATCTCACTTATGTTAACAGAGGTCATTAGGAATACATGACTATTTAAGAAAACCCATGGATGTCATTGTATATAGTAATTGTTTACAGCTGAGGGCCAAATGCTTAATTGTTCCCATGTGCAATAAAATAATTTGATTGTAAATACCTTTGGGAGCTTAGGCTGTTGCAGGAACCTCTAACAGAAGACTGACTCTACAGAGAGTGACAGAAACTTAACGCTGGAGATAGAAAGAATGCTGCAAAGTTAATCGGCAAATCAAACAGATACTTTGCCACTTAAAAATGATAGGTTGTAATGGTAGAAGAAACCTTAAAGGCTTGTATTATTACTCTTTAGACAGGAGTGAAGTTTATTATTGAATGCAGTCTTAAAAAATTGTTGAGGAAAGAAAACTACAGCATTGCCTCATAATAAATACTCGAGTTTTCTGGAGTGTGGGGGGAATCCTATGAGCAATTTATGACTTCCGCTGGTGTCTTATTTACAATTGTGGTTCTTTTCTAGAATTTGCTTGCAAAATTTATAACCAGAAGCATTTAATCATCAGCGTGGAGGATTTATGAAGGTAGAAGGCACTGTATTTAGTGTTTACATTACACTGCCTTATTACCTTTACTGCATCTGTACCATGGGGACCCTCCACTTTGATGGCTTTATCATAAATCCATTAAAATGCACAATTTGAGAGTTTCCTCTTCATAAACCTGATTTATAACCACTAGTAGAAGAACCCAACAAACCAGTTGGCTGGAATAACATGCTGGTATTGGAGGAGGAGGATTTAGGTACCAATCCCTAGGTCTTGGCAAGTTAAGTAACCTGGTACCTAAAGGTACAGAGCATTCTTTAATAGCACACATTTCCAAAATAATATTTAAACATATATTTTTTTTAAAAAGAAGGGTCCCATTAAATCAAAGTCCATTGTCTGCACATTTTTCTACACCATCACTATTCAGCTTACACATAAACTCTTATTCTAGTGTTTCCTTAGAAATTGAATATCTTGCAATGAACATGAATAGATACTTTAAATTCCTATACAATTACCTTAATGTTCAGAGGAAAAACCCATTTATTATCCAAATGTCTAGCGTCCCACAAACTAAAATGTAGAGGAAAAGGTTGGCAGCTCATTTAAAACACAACTTATGTTCCTCATATTTATGAGCCTATGGCTAACTATCTGCATCTTTCCCAAGTCTTAACGTCTTTATGCTTATCAAAAATTATAGTGCAAATTATATTTATTATCCTTCCAAAGGACAAGAATACATGACTATTCAAGGTGATTTTAATCTATTTTAACATTAATTCTCTGAACTTTGCAATGGATAGTAATTCAAATGACAGCTTTACTATGACTGTTCCAATATTTGTCAACTTTAATAGTTGATGTTTGCTTAATATAAGTAGGTAAAATATTAGCATTTCCCTTGAAGAAGTTAAAAACCTCTTGTTACTTTACAGTGAGACAAACTACAGATCGCTATTCATTTAATGCTAATACAGTATTTTTTTCTAACAGTTCAGAGATATAACAAGCTTCATTTGTTTCAAGTACTATTTTTCAAAGGTATCTAAATGTTACAAGGTATATGACAATTACTTAAGATCTTTTTTATTCACCACTTGAAAACATTTTTAAACTTTTTTTTTTCAGATTTAAGGTGCTGATTTTCTTGACTTTCTAATATCAGCACTTCTTCTCCCAATCTTACTTTCACCTGAACCAGTAGTAAATACAGCCAAAAATACAAAAAGTGTGCCTTTAAAGTTAGAAGAAGGAAATAGATCTCAGTCTTAAGAGCCATCAGTTATACTCTGATTCTGGATTTTTGGAGACACAATTTTGATATTATATAGTATCTTTTTAAAATGGAGAACTTAATTTTAACCACTTTTTTTTTTAAATTAATAGAAACATTCACAATATCTACCAGGGAGACAGATAACCTACAAAATAATGGCCATCAGGGCTCCTTGCCTTTAAATCAGGTCACTTGTGTTCTTTCTTTGAACATTGTGTTCTAATTGGAACAATAAATCCAAGAAGACACTCTGAGTAGATTCCCATGTAAGGTGGATAACTGGACAGTGACTTTTTACTGCTGCTAACACATGCATCCAATTACCATTTGATAGATTGATAGTGCTGGCAGTACCGCATTACCTCATTGTATAGCTCACCTAATAATTCTTCTGCCTAAATCTGTCTACCTTTACCTATACCTAACCTGTCAGTATGTGTATTATCATTAATGAGGAACTTTCAGATGTTTGGCATGCTTCCTGCAATGAATGAGGTGACAGAAATGTTAATTTATCACCTAACTAAGCTCTACAGAAGGTAATGTCTTGATTAAGCTGATGTACCCTAAACTTTCAATAATTAAATTAACTATACAAACCTAATAATTCCACTGCAATTATAACTTAATTCTGCAGTGTTGGTTAACCAAAAGATAAAAGACATATTTAGAAGCCGTATTATACTACAGAAAAAAATGTATTTTTTTTCTTTCAGGTATCTTTTGGAATGCTCACTTTCTTGATAAGCATAATTGTTGTTTTGCTCTTAATTTTTCTTAAGGTTTTACTATTGTGTTGAGACGGAGTTGTCATCTCTGTTATTGCAACTGGACTCAAGGCTCAGTTACTTGCTAGTAGTCCTGTTTTGAGGTATCCCACAACAACTCTGTTTTAAAAACACCGTGAATCCCTGATTAGTTTATCTCCTCTCCCACTATTTTCTCTTCCATTTTTGTTTGCATTTTTCATTTATTTTTTTTCCAGTTCCTTAAACCTACTGCACATCTTCAAAGGCAAACAAATCACCACTTAGCACCCAAGGTACTATCCAGGGCCAGAAGTCCAGACAGATACTATAAGGTGTTAGACAGTTTGTATTCAATGCATAAGAACTTCAACAGTTTAAATTGGACAGTCACCAGTAGCCTCACTATATTGAATTGCCAGCTAATTCCTCTATATCCCAGCCTCCAGGCCAGGGTCTTCTAAGTTCTGCTTACACCAAAGGGGGAAGACCCTTACCTGAGCATCATTCCTTACCAAATACCCAATTCTAAAGTTTTGTTTTCGATTCTCTTAACTTTTTTTCCACTTGCTTTACTCTCTTTATCCTCACTACCTTTCTTGCCTTCACACCTTCTTCTAAACTTATATAAAGGAAAACAAAGATAATTTAAGAATGAATGTTTACTCTGTATGTAGGAGGACATAAACAGTGGTTTGGAGCTCCCAAACCAGTATTGATACTCCTAACTTTCAGAATGTCACAAAGGTTATCAGATACCTTTGTATAGCTTTGACAAATGTATTTGGCTTAAAAAAAAAACTAAATCCATACCTTCATTAATTCTGGTTATTGGTGGGAAAAATACATATACATATATATGCACACATACATACACATATGTACCTCTGTTTAAACAAATACAGTCAAGTTTATCTCTATTAGGAATATTTTAAAACACTGCACAGTAGTTACAATCTCCAGCCATATATAAGTGTATTCATATTCTTCTCCTAAGAAAGAACCTTTGGGAACTACCTGCTAAATCAGAATTATTTGCTCTATAATCAGAGTCTGGCTGTTTATATGCATCAAATTTATATGTTACTGTAATAGTAACTAAAAGTTAAGCTTTTTAAATTGTTTCTGATTTACCAGTAGAATTAAAGAAATGAGTATTAATACTCCATAATATGGCAAGTGTGGCAACACATGACATATTCACATCTTAAAGGGAGATATTTTTGTAACAATATTAGTAACAATATTCATCAGATTTTTCTGGGTACTTTTAGAATGTATCTCTACATTCTATTTACATTGCATTCTATTCCATTGCATAGAGGTGGAGGGAGAGTGATGAACATGCCAATCAGATTATAATATGAATGCCTGATGAACAAAGATTCAGGAGCTAGCCAACCAGCCAGAAAGCTGGTGTAAAACACACAGGACAAAAATCCTAGGAGCTGGGGGAAAAGTACAACTAGAGGACCCAAATCATGCAGGTATACACTCCAAGAAGAGGGTAGGGGTTTTACTGGAGCAATGAAGACAAGCGTTTTAACTTCCCGGATAGAGTTCAGGCAAATGAGAAGCACTGCAGTATAAAAGGGCTGACCTGACAAGAAAATATAACCCAACTCCTGGCATTCAACTGGATGTTAAATTAACTGAAATGAGACCCTGTGATAGAAGAGAAATCCCACAGAGGTCACCAATAGCCTGTGTATCAGCAGAAAGAAAGCTCAGACCCAAGTCTTGCTAAAGAAACTATACCTTAACGGTGGAGTTAAAAAAAAAAAAAAAAAAAACAAAGCATGGGCTTTGATTCAATGTAATTAAATATGGACAGAGGGTGAAAGTAGACTTAGAAGTCACAGGTTTGGTTGCAAATTGCAAGACAGGAATGTATAACTTTGTACATGGTGTCAGAAATAAAAGAAGCATATTGATTTTTATTCCTTTTTCCTACATAATAAAGATAAAAATAGAGAAATCCTTAGTTAATTAACTCACTTAATAGAAACAGGACAATTGAGAATGCCACAGCAAAAGCTATGGGAGAAATAAGTATGTTCTAGGACTGGAAACACAGAAACTATTGTGATCTTTGTGGCTAGTGAAGGTCTCAGAGCGGTGTGGGTAAAGGAAGTGCAGGGAGCTAGGAGAAGACACACTGAGGAAAGTTCACAGAAATGGGAGTTAATACATGGACACCTTAATATTATGTGCCATATATTGCATCTTCATCAAGTAGATACAGTATTTTAAAATGAATATAATACTTTCATTTTTTTCTTTCTTTTTTTTATTTTCTAAGTTTTTTTTATTTACATTCCAAATCATTTCCCCTTTCCCGTTTCCTCCCTCCCCAAAAGTCCCATAAGCCCCCTTCCCTCTCTCTTTTCCCCATTCAACCCCCTCTCACTTCTCTGTCCTGGCATTCCCCTACATCCAGTATTTCCAGGACCAGGGGTCTCTTCTTCCATCTTCTTTGAAATCTATTGATATGCGAATTGTGTCTAGGGTATTCCGAGATTCTGGGTTAATATCCCCTTATCAGTGACTGCATACCATGTGTGTTCTTTTGTGATTGGGTTACCTCACTAAGGATGATATTTTCAAGATCTGACCATTTGCCTAGGAATTTCGTGAATTCATCGTTTTTAATTGCAGAGTAGTATTCCATTGTGTAAATGTACCACATCTTCTGAATCCATTCTTCTGTTGAGGGACATCTGGGTTCTTTCCAGCTTCTGGCTATTATAAATAAGGCTGCTATGAACATAGTGGAGCATCTGGTTTTGTACCAGGATTATCAAGACATTGAGCTCTTCCTATTCATTCCCGGCATACATTCCCTGCCTCTTTGCTTCAACCTTTTGGGCTACTCTTTTGCAAGTTTTCATTCTTGAGACAAGAGCTGAAAGATAATAGAATGCAATTCACACTAAGAGCTGAGAAGCAGGGTAAAATTATATAAGGAGAAACTATTAACTCAAGGAGAGATTGATGGCATAAGATCACAGCAGGAGGAGATTTCAGCAGGATATGACCACAGACAAGAGTAAGAATACCCCAGAAGAGGATACTAGAGCATGCACATTCACAGTTAAAAAAAAAAAAAGGCATTCAGGAGATAGCATAGTGACAGAGTGAATGGCTTACAGGCTAGTGGGTACAGAATACAACCTCAGCCTGAGAACTCGCTGTCACGTAAGAAGCAACTGTGCATATCCCTGTATGTTTTAGGACTTCTGTCATGGTATCATCTGGTCATGGTTTTGATTTGAAACTTACATTCTTCATTTTTAACATTTTTCCCAGTTAATTTTATCTTTTTGGTTGTGTGTGTGTGTGTGTGTGTGTGTGTGTGTGTGTGTGTGTCTTGCTTCCATGTATATGTGTGTACCATGTGCATGCCTGATCCCCAAAGAGGTCAGAAGAGGGTGTTGGATTCCCTGGCACTTGAGTTACAGTGAGCCACCATCTAGGAGCTGAAGCCACATCATTGGAATGACCAACAAGTACTGTTAACCTCTGAGCCATCTCTCCAGCCTTTACTTACTTTATGAAATAGAGAAAAACACAGAAAGCAAACAAGCAGAAATATTTTGAAAAGAAAACGTCATTATGTAGGCCTATAATTGGCATAATGAAAATATAGTTAGTAGCAAAAAGTTCCAACTGGATAAAAAAAAAAAACTCAGAACATTTTTTTTAAAGTAAGGACATGAAACAGATCTTGATATGGTCTTTAGTTTAAAATGTAAAATATGGCCAGCTTTAAATGTTCTTAATACGCGGGTCACTGGGAAGTGTTGTATACGTAGCAGCAAATTCTGCAGTAGCACTATTGGGATGCTACGCTACACTGCCAGCCTGCCCATTTGTTCCTCTCCCATACTGTCTTAGGCTTACTTGATGTAGATGATCATAGGAAATAGCAAAGTTGGCTACAGCTCATTATCCGGCAAATGAAATACTTTGGTATTTTTTAAACAAACAAGGGCCGTGGTGCTGACAACATGTATATAATGGTATCCAGCAATGGAGCTGGATGGGGGCTTTCTAGTCAAACTTTCTGGGGGGAAATAAAATCTGAATTCTGAAATGTCATGGCAGTGCGATCCTGGCCAAGTTACTATCCAAGGCTTTGTTCTGCACCTAAGCAAAATATGTTACTAATAACCTACCTCGTTATTGATACAAAGATGTGTTCGTAGATTTACAGCTGTGACTGGAAATGTAGATTGTAATATTGGACACTGTACAGAACCCAGAGGAGTTGGCTGTCATCAGTCTTTGATATTATGACCAACTTGTATTGTCACTAATTATCCCATTATCTAGGACGAGCCTTGGATTAGGTAATATTTTTAAAGTAGGTATAACATTGATAATACACTGCCTAACTTTGCTTTATAGTTTACAATACATTTAGTGTTTTCATCAGCTGATTCTCAAAATAACAATAGTATAAAGTAAGATAGTCATTGTTACCCCCTGCTATTTTTGGAAGAGAAAAATTAAGCCTGAAAGTGGTGTCCAAATTGAAGGAATGAGTCAATATCTGATGCCCACAAAATCCTCTCCCATGTATCATAATACAGTTTTACATTTGACTAGCTACTGCTTATTTCTAGCTTCATCCTAATTGAGAAAGTTGCTACGCTTTAATATAATCACTTAATTCAGTACCTGGCATATGTGATCAGTTTTCTCCACATTTATTATTAAACAAATTAATCATTCTCACTTTATAGCCTTAGTTGAGGCATTGAGACTTTTCTGGGGTCAGTCATATGTTCTGAAAAGCATGATTAATATCCCATGTGCTTTTAGAGAAGGGATTGAGGTAAATGATCTCATAAAATTGCATTCAGCTTCTATTCTCCAATTCTGAGAAATGGGAAAATACTTTAGAAGGGTCATTGCTAGTTGTCTGACTCTGAAATACTTATGTTCACCCAAACCTCTGAATTAAAATTGTGTTCTTATGAAATCAATCATTTTCCATAGTTCCTACATATTTCCTACTTTTACAAGGTTGTTTTTATTATATTGTATGGAAATGAATAATGGCTTTCCTCTCCTTCACAATTAATGCTTCTGATGAGAGTTGTTTCTGATTTCAGTTATTTATTTTTATTCTTGGACAATAAGGTGGCTGTTAAGAAATTAGAAATTCTTAGTAATTCCTTTAGAAGATAAGAATAATGTACTGCAAACAGTGGGAGTAAAGTAATGTGGCATGTAGTCTTGGTTTTGTCATAACATTTACTGTGAGATCTTAAACAGGTCATTTACTTTATCTTGGCCTCAGAGACTTATCTCCAAAATGAGTGCCACTGAATTTAGCTAAATCATCCTAAACTATTCAAGTTTGATTAAACTCATCCCATTAATTAAGTAACAGATTTCAGAAACATACCTCTAGTGAGAAATAATAGCTAGGATATGCTAAACTGCTTAACAGTAGTTGTTTATAGATATCAGGGTCCAAACCTTCAGTCCTGTAGATGCAATGTTAGACTGTATACTTTCCATAATAATTTTACAAAAGACAGACATCATATGTCTTTAACTATGTGGACCCAATAGGCTATCGCCAATGTTCTTATTATGAAATGCAGAGGAATATTAAAGGGAGAAGATGGTTTGATGAGAAGTAAAAAGATAACAATGAGACAGTGTTTGTTCTAAGTATGACTGAAAGAGCCACAAGGCAAGGTGTGTGGATCCTGTAGCTGGACAAGGAGACAGCCAGATTTTCCTTCTAGAGCCCATAAAAGAGCTTGATTCCTCTTGTTAGATCCTCTGAAACTGATATTGATATTGATATTGGTATTGATATTGATATTGATATTGGACTTCTGCTCCCCCCCCCAGGGTAATGAAATAATGCATTTGTGCTAAAATAACCATCTTTGTAGTCTTTTGTTATAGAAGTCATAGTTTTTTGACATGCAAAGTATAAGGCTCTTATAAGAAATGATGAGAAAGTAAAAATGACTTTGGAGTTGACCACTGAGCATAGAAGGGAAGAATTTTTAGACATGTATTTAAAAATGCAGAGTTTTTTTCTGAAACAGATACCTGGTAGAAAGGTGGGCACTAAAGATACTCTGGTTATAATATAGAAGATTCTTGGGTATAGTAAAGCCTAAGTCACCTAGGAATATCCATCCTTTAATAAACTGGCATTGCTGAAAATATAATTATTAACATTGCTTCTGGTGAAAGTGTGAGGGGAAATGATGAATGTGTTATTGGATCCTGGAGGACATGTGATTGTAGAGTTGGAGGCTCAATTTGTAAGTGGTAAATGTGACAATCTGGGAATATCCCCCATGCTAATGTTGACGGACAGCCTGCTTCTTGTTGCTATAATAAAATTTAAGAGAAGGGGGAAACCTTGAAAAGAGACCTGTTAAGTAGAGGAAGCATTGGATGACTTGGGGGAAATTTTTATTGAGTTGCAAGATATTGTCAAACTAAGAGACTCAATTTTAGAAAGACTAAGCCCAAGGAACTGCTGGATAGCCTTAGAGTACTCTTAGACTGTCCCTAGATAAGTGACACTTGTGCCATTTCAATAGTAGCTAGGAATAGCAATGAAACTGACCAAGGTACATTGGTGAGGATTCCTGTGATGCATGCAAATGACCCACAATGATGGTGAGAATGTTAAATCAGCAGAAATGCTGCTTTGGATTGAAATGGGATAAAAATAAGCAAGATGAAGCAGGATTGTCAAGTGCCCCACAAGTTCTATGGACAGTTCAGGGACTAAAAAACTAAGTAAAACTTTTCAGCCACAAACACATGCTGTCTTCAAAAACAAAACACAGGTCACTGTGACCACAGAATCTTGTGTACAAACTCAAGTCTTTGAGTAGACAGGCAAAAATCTTCCAATTGTGTGGCCAGATGCTGGGCTTGCAAGTGAAAAGAACTGTTCCCAAGCTAACAATATGCTCTGTTTGGTCTGAACTATGGAAGGGCCCTTTCCACTATGCAATGGCCTCTTTGGGGAACTGTACTATCTATAGTTGCTATTCTGTGCACATTTTTACCACTACATTTGAGAATGAATTACTTATATTCTGGTTCTATAGAAACAGTGGTGGAGAGTAATTTTGTTTTCAGATAGATCATGTTATTTAAAATACGAAATTGGAGATATTTGAACTACTAGTATTTGATTTTGAAAATATTATGCTATAATTGATGGAAACTTTGGAAGGATGTTGAAGGATGATTATCTTTTTAAAGCATATCGTGGAATGCAAGGAAATTTGGGGACATCCAGAAGTCTTAAAAGGTAAAACAATAGACAGCCAAAGTATTGCCTTATATGGTGAAGTTTTGTTGGCATAATTAAAATATTAAGATGAGATTATTGTGATTATCCAGGTAGACCCTACATGTCATCAGAAATAACCTTAAATGAGAAGACAAAAGGAGATCAGATATATACATGCAAGGCAGAGTGTGATTCAATAATGGATGCAGAGATTTGAAGACTATGCACTGCTGACTTTCAAAGGGGTATAGACTAGAATCTCCCCTGAAGGGCTTTGAGCAGGCATATAGCCCCCTAACACCTTAATTTCAGCCCAGGGAAGCTGATACTTAATGTACAGATGCCAAAACTGTGAGATAACAGATTGCTGCTGTTTTAAGCTACCAGTATGTTAAAGTCAATGATGGCAGCTTTATATGGACCAAATTAAGACCAGACAAATAAAGTTATATCTTATGGTAAACAACACTAAACATAGAGTCCAATACATGTGCATTACAGTATTTCATCTACTTCTTAGCTGGATGAGGAAGATGCCTGGGTGCACCTACTTTCTCAGCTCTTCTGTAAAGAGCCAATGGGATAATAGATGCAAAACTACCTGACAAAGCACAAGTCTCAGAGTGGCACCTCAGACTTGCCTAAATAGATGTTTAAATGGATACACTTAAATGATTACCTGTTTATAGGACATTGTTTATAATACTTTTCGTTTGTTTGTCTTTATGCTCACATGTCCTTTATGTTACTCCAATTTTAAAAAGCATTGCTTACTCAATATAGAATTTGACTATCTAGATGGTCTGTTTTTGCAGTGATGTTAACTCATGTTGGCTGGGTTGAAAGGTTTCCCTTGTGTAGTTCCAAGATCAGTTCTCTTGAGACTCTTACTAACTCCATGGAAACCCTTCCTATTGAAAAAGTCCCCTTTGTAACTGGAGGTGGCCAAAGACCAAATTATAAAAGTAGGTAATTGGGGCTGGAGAAATAGCTTAGCAATTAGGAACACTTGTTTCTCTATTAGAGGAGATGGGTTCAATTCCCAGCACTTGCATGGTGGCGCACAATCATCTATAACCCCAGCTCCAATGGATGGGATGCTGTCTTATAGCCTCCTATGTACAAGGTTCATACATGGTGCACAGATGTAAAGGCAAGCAACATAGGCAAGCAAAACACCCACACACATAAAATAAAGATGTTTTAAAGTAGCTAATTGATGCAGTTAATTAGTACTATTTTTTTGAAGAATGTCTTCAATGTTAAGAGCTGCCTGACGTTACTACGTGTTTGTTCTTTTTAAAAATTAACTATAATATCTCTCCTCTATATGCAAAAATTTATAAAACTCAAATGATAGATGAAATTTAAACCTGTCCTTCCTCAAGATGTTTTCCTAGTACTATAGTTATCTATTGAATTTTTAGGGTCTAGAAAAGCAGTATGGTTATACAACTAATGTTCCTTCTTAAAGATATTAGTTTCTCCCATTACAGTAAAAGTTTCAGAATTTACAGACAGAGGAGAAACATTTTGTTGTCCAGCCTTAAGACAATAGGACTTTTGCTAAGCTGTGGCTGACTGCCCCAGCTCCTACTTTTTCTCATTAATATTCCTTTTTAAGTCGGGCTAGTCCTATAGGAATTTAAAAAAAAAAAAAAGATAATGGTAGAGATACTTGGGCAACTACAACTATGAACAACATTATGGTGCAAAAAAACTTCGGAAAGATATGCAGCCCAGAATTACTTTTTAACAGAACGTTTCAGTTATATGCTCTGAAATCAGTCATATAACATGAGGTAGTTCAAGTCTCTAGGGCATTTTCTAAATTGTTTTTAGTGATAAAATGGCTGCAAGTCTCAGTTGGATCTGGTCCCTACTCATTACTCTTAATAATATATAAGATTCCTTCCAATAAGCATTTAACAAACAAGCTTTAAAGCAGGAGACGGAAGCCAGATTGGAGCTATGTGATAATAATGGGCAACAATAGGTATTTTTTTCAAACTTATGTTTATAGACTAGAGCACATGACCAGAATGTGTCAGTGTCATTATCCAAATGCAAATTATGAATCTTAATCCCAAGATAATTTATGGAGTGGGGTAAGGAACGGAACAGGTTCACAGACAGTAATCTGAACTGTGGTAAACAGCTCCATTTGATTTTACTGTGTCAATCAATCTTTAAGAAAGGTAACACCAGGAGTGGCCAAGTTGTTTTGGGTTTAGGATAACTTGAAGACTTGGCAGAAAAATCTTCATGCACACTTCCCAGGCGGGCAAGCTTTCCACTTTTACATATATTCTGGAAAGGGAGAAAGTGCCAGTGTGTTCTATAAAAGGGAAGTCATTTTTAACGTAAGTTAAAACAGATGCTTGCGTTCCGCCGCCTCATGCTTACTGACAGGGGTTTTCTGATAGAGCTGAGATTGGGTCAGTTTTCAGTTCACTCTCTGAGTGCACGTGTGTGCTAAATCTGGGAGGAGGGAGAAGAAAATGTGATCCTCTCCTCAAACTGGCTGTTTCCTCACTATGTCACTGCGTTCTGCCACACACTCTTTATGAGCAAGAGCTGGAGATGCTACACCAGATGACACTGTGTAAACAAACTTTAGAGTTTTGGGGCTTTTCCCTGCGTTGACTTAGAAGCCACAGCAATTTTGGTGCATGTGCTTCTGACCCTAAAACTTCTACCAGCACCTTACCTTTCCAAGTGACCATCTGAGACTGAAGTAAGACTTCCAAAGCTGTGTAGTATTAAGAAGGCATACCAGAGAGAACTGCTTTGTGTGCTATCTTTGGAACTTAATTGTTCCTTAAGCTGTTAGGAGCATGCCTCTGTGCCGTGAGAAATTCTTTCTTTTCATTGTTAGAATTGAGCTTTATTTCCTGAATACAACATGGTTTTTTCCTTCAAACAAATGGGATTGGTAATGTGGTTAAATTAAAATAAATAAGTAAGTAAATAAATAGGTTACTCTGCCCACCTTGGTTTTTTGTTTTGTTTTGTTGCATATAAATAATAGCTTCGCTTCTAATATATATGCCATTTTTTTTTACACTGACAAAGGCAACCTCATACAAGACTTAGACCAGTGGACCAGTGCTCCTCATGGGAATAACTTTGGTAAAGTCAAAACAAATAGGAATCTGAGATAGCTAATAAAGTATTAACAACATGTAGCATTCCTAAGGTGCACCTTTTTGGTTTTCTTTATGTGTTTACAAACAATTTTCTCTCTTCATCGTAGGCTGTAAAACAATCTAATAAGGATATATAATTTGTTCAGGTGAGCTACCATTACATGGCCAGTGACACTGACCAGCTGACCAGAATTCATTAGTCTCATATCTAAAGTAAAAGGTTTGAGCTTTCCACAGTTCCCACAGACTACATGGGGGATTCATTATTTGTTATAGTCTGTTGTGTTGGCTATGAGACACTTGTCCAAGCACATGTGTACCGTAACCTTTGGGACTCAACGAAAGCATGAAATTGTTTCTCCTATTAATTAAAAAAAAATCAAGATAGTGACCACTAATTTTAATTACCAGAAAAACACCATCTGTTGATAGTCATATTGAATGTCACTTCACCTTTTGGAAACAATGACTATAGACTCAAACCTTGCTGTCTTTGGCCTAAACTATTTTACCTACATACTCTTCTGTTTATTGACACTCTAAGATTTTAATGTTCCCATGAGAGTGACTTCTCATGCCAGGATTTCAAGTAGACCAGACTAACTACCAACTCACCAGGTAGTCAAGCATGACCTTAAACTTCTGATGCTCTTGTCTCTATTTCCCTAGTGCTGGAATTACATGCAAATATCTCCAAGCTGAACTTATCTGGTCTTAAGGATCAAACCCAGCACTTCATTTATGATAAACAAGCACCCTACCAGCAGTAATAGTTTTGGCCAAAGAGATGTTTCAACATCTTGTGTGCAGTGGCCCACAAGCCTGGTGACCTGACGTTGATACTTGGGACCCCTGCTGGAAAGGAGAAAACCTACTCCTGAAAGTGGTCCTTTGACCTCTGACCTGTACAGGGGGGTCACACACACTAATACATGCATACACAATAATAATAAATTCAATTAAGTTAAATTCTACAGGGGGTAGCCAGTAAGATGACTTACCAAGTAAAGGCAGAAGAGATCCAACTCCACAAAGTTATCCTCTGACCTGCACATGTATACTATGGCACATACACCCCTCCCATATTTTACACTCATCCACATACACAATAATAATTATAATAATAAATAGTGAAGTTTAATGAGTTAGTGACTTTTTGGTGAGGTGGAGTAGAGGTAAAAAAATCAGAATTTGTAATAAATTATCCAATTCTTATTT
This sequence comes from Tokudaia tokunoshimensis, assembly GCA_036184795.1. Classification (NCBI taxonomy): domain Eukaryota; kingdom Metazoa; phylum Chordata; class Mammalia; order Rodentia; family Muridae; genus Tokudaia; species Tokudaia tokunoshimensis. Next base: position 46,883,630 of record BTHU01000009.1, read on the forward strand.
TGCTGTAAAAACAGATGAACAATTCAGTAAGATACCCATGTTTACTTAGATCTGGCTTCCATTCCTCTGTCATGGAACAGTATGCAGGCTCCAATTAGCACTTCGGTTTTAATCAGCTCACTTTGTTTTCTGTGTCATTGTACTTTTTGTGTTATCTTTGTGGACATCTCCAGAATCAGTTTGTCAAGCAGGTCAATTTTGAGAACATGTGTGTGTGTGTGTGTGTGTGTGTGTGTGTGTGTGTGATTTTAATTAGGCAGCACTGAATGGTTGATGCAAACTGGTTGAAGGATATTGATACCTATCTGTCTCCGGGTTTTAAACCTCCTGTCAGCCGTTTTTCAACTTGCATTAAATAATAACAATAGGTATTGTCTTTGATATTCAGTTCCCCTTACTTCACCTTTGTACTCATTTCGGAAAAATAAATGAAAAATAAATGGTGTAGATACCAGGAAAACCCACTTTATAGATATTTTGTAGAGGGAAATATTCATGACCGCTGATTAATGTAACTAAAATTTTATCGTTATCAATCAATGGAAGCCCTAGGATCTGAATCCTGTTAATGTGGTTCTCGTTTCTATGCACTTAACCACCATGCTGTCCTCAACTACTGTATTTTAAAATCCTTCATCAACACATCGGCCCAGCGTACACACATATATTCATAAGTTGGCTGCTATAGCTATTGGAACTTAAGCTGTACTCAATTTTTTTTATTCAATTTATCTTACATAAAGACCCCATATCTCTTCTTACTATCTAGAGAGTTTTTTTACCTACAGCTACAAAAAAATCTGGCTCCTGTTTTTGCCTTTGTATTCTGAAAAAAGAAACAGTTGAAAGAAAAAGTCTGTATTTCTCACATAATGTCCTTTTCAAAGTGTGATAAATATATTTTAGAAGTTAGTTTTATACTGTAAATTCTTTTCTTTCAGCTTGAATTGTCATATAATTCATCTACTATCAACATTTGTTTTACTTATTTGCATATGAGGAAAATGTTTATTTGTTGTTTTCCACTTATGAAATTTTTATTCTGAAGCCATAATACCTGAAGACATATTCTTTCATTAAGAAAGCAAATTTTTACGGCCAGAAGCAACACTTGAGAGGCCGGGAGGCCTCACTATGTTGAGGCCAGCCTCGCTTGTCAACATAGTGAGTTCCAGGAAAGCCAGAGCTACATAGTGAGACCTTGTACACACACACACACACACACACACACACACACACACACACACGCACGCACGCACGCATGCACGCACACGCACGCACACACGCACATGCACACACATATATGCAATTATTTGAAATTCTCTTGGTAGTGCCAATATTCTCCCTTTAAGTTCCCCATAGTTCTCTACTTCATGATCCCAACCAATTTTCTTTATAAAAAATACTTATTCTTAGTAAATCCCCAAATCTACATATAGCCATTTCTAAACCCAAAGGATAATTGAAGAATTATCAGAGCTCTGGATTAAATGAGAAATTTCTTCCCCCACTTTAGGAAATGACTTTTCTAATCAGTTTCAACTGAATGAATCCACAGTCAGCTTTTGGCATCCTCCATGCTAGTGGTAAAGTTGCTTTTTGCTTTTGAAGGAGAATTGATATTCACAAATCATATGTCACAAGCCACTAAAAGTGTCAGAATCCCACAGCAGGCCCTTGGTGGCTTGTTAATCTCCCCTGTTTAAAGGAAACAGACTAATTCACTTACATATAATGAAAGCCATGCTGCTCAGCCCAGCCCCTCAAGAAGCATCAGCCCATGCAAGCACCGCCTTCTCTCTTCACCTCCTTCTTCCTGGCTCTGACAATTAAACATGGAATTAAGACACAGCGATTTCCTTAATGTTGCCATGTCTGAGTCCTTTCAGATGTCACATATGTGGAAAAAGAGAACAGTTCATGTTTCCCTTGTGTCAAAAATAAGTAGAAGGGTCCCCCTGCCCACATTTACCATTCTTCTCTGCAAAGCATACAAGATAAATCAGGATGTTAAATGCGAGGGCCAGATGTATATATAACCTTTTGCCCTCATTATTGTAATTGGTTTCCATCAGGGAGAGGGTGGGAAGAATAAAATGCCACAGAATAGGAATTAATTAATGTAAAGCTGAGGAAGTAAATGTTCCACATTGCCTTAGCTAAAAATCCAGGAGTTTTAAAATCGTGACGATAAGTTTCAAGAGATTAGATGATAAAATTCAGGATCATAAAGGAGGAAGAGAAATGACTTATCTTTATTGCTTTCACTCAGTTATTATCTAATGTCCATGTATTGTGCCCAGGCTATACTATTTTTAATACTTCTCATATATACAGTTACTTTTTTTTACTTTGAAAGACACGCCACATGTTCTCACACTTGTGACCCACTGTTGGATCTTTATTTTGACTTGGTGTGTTTTTCCTTTTTAGTAGCATTGGCTATTTGTGGCAACTAAATATCATTGGGTGAGGTCACCCTCACAAGTGTATTAGTGACAAAGGGAAAAACCTGGGTCTGGGATGAAAACTGATTTGTGCTTTCAACGTATGTCTTAATCAAAGCTTAGAGTCATAAAAGTGAATATCTGGAATGAGGACATTTAGGAGGGAAAAGTTTTCATTGCAAGCATACTGTACAAGTTAGTCATGGCTCCGAGTGGTGTAGGAATTTTATGGAGTAAGAAGGGGGAGGGGAACGAAGGTATTAAATTTCCTTCCAAATGTATTTTTAAATAACATTTCAGAATCAGGATCTAGGAAGAAGGGAAAAATAGTAGAGAAAGATTTTGCTGCTGTCACGCGACTTGAGGATGGCATTGAACATCAGGAGTGAGGTATGAAGGGACCCAAAGAGACACTGATTAAAGAACTGAATGTGGCAGTGTCTAGAATCCTGCAAGATACTCTGCTAAAGTGTGCTGACAGCTAATCTAGGAGTGTAGAGTCAGAGTGGAGGTTCTGAGGTACAGAAGAGGCTTCCAGAGGTCACTTAGGTCACTCCATGCTCATTCCACACACCATACCCATCATCCTGACATCTCTTTCCCACTCTTAACAATGATAATCACAACTGGAGAGTCTACTGTGTTTGTTAATAGCCAGATCTAGTATTTGGTTGAATATCTGGATATATGTAATACATATTAATGAATATATTCCTTTTTTTTTTTTGGTTTTTTGAGACAGGGTTTCTCTGTGTAGCCCTGGCTGTCCTGGAACTCACTTTGTAGACCAGGCTGGCCTCGAACTCAGAAATCCTCCTGCGTCTGCCTCCCAAGTGCTGGGATTAAAGGCGTGCGCCACCACCGCCCGGCATGAATATATTCCTTATCATACATATAGTATTATATATTTTCACTTCTTAGCATGCATGTCTAAATTTACCCCTTCTTGGTATAAATAAGGCAGTTCATGTCATCTCTCTCTCTCTCTCTCTCTCTTTCTCTCTCTCTCTCTCCTTCTCACTCACACACACACACACACACACACACACACACACACACACGCACACGCACACGCACACGCACACGATGACTCTCAGTAATGAACTATGTTTATTTTTGTAATGTGAATTGAGGAGGCTGGGATGATGGCTCAACTGGTAAAGTGCTCAAAGAACTTGTCTACCACAGCATGCAGATGTGATCCAAGTTCAGATTTCCAGGATTTTAAAAGGTAGGAAGTGGGTGGACAGGGTAGAGGAAGGCAGGCCTCTTGAGCTCCCTAGCTACCAAGTGCAGTAGAATTGGTGAGCTCTGGGTTCAGTGACAAACATTACCTCCAGAGCTAAAATGGAGAAGAATCAACAAAAACAGCCAATGTCACAGCACATACTCACCTTTGCACACCCATAGACACAGACATATGTGAATACATATGCATACATCACACATATGCACACAATTTAGATTGCAAAAGAAAATATATAACTTAGATGTTTTTGAGAGTCTCTTAGCCAGTAAACCTTGGTCTGTAATTAGGATTTGTATCTTTTTACTTTTTACTATACTTCCTGGAGTTATAACTTTCTGAACTACACAATGCACATTAAGTATAAAATGTCATGTTTACTACAGTCACTAATTTTCTGCCTTACTATAGGGGTAATTTTATTCAGGTAGTTTGTGTTATATAAAGTCTAAAGAAAATGTGTCTCGGACAAATAAGAAAATAGCTAGAGAAAAGAAAGAATGAGGATTTCTATAGACCAAAAGTGTATATAAAAGTATAAATGATTTCAAATACAGGATAAGGTCATTGGTATCCCACTATCTTAAATATACATTTCTTAATGACACAATACAAGTACAGGGTTATAAGAATATTTTGTTCATATGGTAAAGAGAATCTTTCAATGGGGAATGATACTGTTAATAAGTAACTGAAATGTTTCATTAAAAATGGTTGAATATTTCATTCTCTGATTCTACTTTCCAAGATGCATTTGACAACATTCAGCATCTATTTTATTTTCTTGGGGTAAATATAGCAATTGAGGCAAAACCACAAAGTGTGGCACTTGCTTCAAAGTACTCACAGAAATCTTAGAACAGTTGAACATCATCATCTGAATGGTTTTTAGAGTTTCCAACTTATAGTTTTAAAATTACTAACTGATCTCAAGAATGTCCAACATCTGAGTCTATTTCCCTGCTGGTATCATCATTCTTTCCTTAAGTTTTAAAATCCCATTTTCATTACTCCTGTTTACCAGAATGTCAAGGTAACATTCACAGACCATCATTAAGAGAGCATCAATTGGGATTCTCCAATTCTTTAACTGTAGATTTTCACTCAAAGAGCTGCTGTTCTTTTAACTGAAAGTTGAAAACAATATTCATAATGCATTAAGTATTGGACATTTAGAGTCATGTAAGGATACATTTTTAAATGACATGCTTTTAGGTCAATTAGGCTCTTCTGTTGTTTAGCCCCAATTAAACTACAGAAAATACATAAATAAAAATAGTGTTGTGGAATACCGGGAAGTTCCAGTGCCTCTCATTCAGAAGTATGTCCATCATTCAGGAAACACAGAGTAAGTGCTCACTATACTTTGTGAAGTAGTTTAAGACAATAAGATGAGTAGTTGTTAGTTTTACATGAAGCCCACAACCTGGAAGCTGAGAAAAACATATATATTCACCCAGGCGCATAATCGCCGGAATAATAGAGAGGAAGGGGATAAAGAAGAGTAAAATGTAAACCTAAGGGGGTCTAAGTGTTTGGGTTAAGATAAATGATACCAGCTCAAGTTTCTCCAGGGAGGACTCCTCTTTATCAGGGGATAAAGGACATGGGTCATCTTCAAGGCATTAGGGACATGGTGAATAAAGAACAGCGGCACGTATTATAGCAGAGAGAATTAAAACAAATTGATCATGGTAAGGTAACAAAAGAAATCAAAGAGTTTATTATTTAACAGATAGTGTCTATTTGTACTAGATGATTCTCTTTGTGTGGCAGAGTGGTGCAGGACAGAAGAGCTGTCCATATGCCCTAATCAGCTCAATCAAAAATATTATGTAGCAAGGAGTGATAATTTCAATATTCAGGAAAACCAAGGCTAACCTAAGCTAGTTGGCACGTACAGTGATTAGCCCAACACTGGCCCCAAGCTAGGACTGCTTGAATCCAATTATTGCAGAGTAGCATGTCCCTTCTAGGATAAGGTTTTTAGAGTTTGAAAGATCTTCAGTGTTGAAGCAGAAAGAAGAAATGAGGTGGATGTATTTGAGCAAAGTGATTAAGATCACCTTTCCAGGAAATGTAGCAATAGGGGGAGGGGTGAGCAGTGGCTTTACGTATGTGTGTATTTCAGGGACTTTACGATTGCAGACAAATGGCAAAAGTAACGGTATCTTGGTGCTATGAAAATTGTGACTATGAAAGTGCTGAGCTGACAAAATCAGTCGGTATAAAAAAAATCAAAATTCAAAGCAACCTATACACAATACCAAATGCAGATTTATTAAGTGCAGTATAATAATGAGTTTGTCAAGCACAACAAGTCTGCAGAAGTCCAGTGCGTCTAAGCCTTGCCAGACTATGCTAGGCAGATTTCTCTTGCCTCCCTGGCTCAGCTCCTAAACAAGGCTTTTATCTGGAGAGATAATTCCAGATGTTCTGACCCCTTCCAAATTCTTATTTGATGATCCATCATCTGGAGTGGAACTCTGACTCCCCATTGAGTTTTCAGAGGGATGCACCTTGGCTTGCTCTCCTAATTAACATGGTGGGGCATCCCATGAGCGTAGTAGTTCTTACAGGTCAAACTGTCAGATCCTCAAATCTGTGTCACTGCCCCTGGGGAAAAGACAAGAGTATCCTTGAAGTGGCCTTCACATGCCTCTTCCTAGCAGGCTCCCATGAGTGTTTGAAAAATCTCAGCTGTTATTTCTCTGATTTTTTTTTTTTTTTTTTTTTTGGCAATAAGCTAGCAGCAAAAACAACTCAGGGAGCTTCTGTAGGGCAACAGAAGCTGCATGGAGCTAAATGAGCAAACCCTCTGATTATCACCCTTCCAGTCAAGATTCTTCAGTCAATGCTGAAGAATGATCTTGACATGGAGTTACTTCCACAAGTGACTATTTGTTAAGAATTTATTATTGTTTCTAAGAATCTAGAGTTGTTTTTAACAACGGTATTTCTGGATACTTTAGCTTGTGTTCTCTATGGACTCAGAGAGATAATTAAGATAACATTCATTCAGAAATGTTAAAAGTTTAAGGTAGGACAGATCAGAAGACCACCACAGGCCTTCTTAAAAGATTCAAATCTTGAAATATATTAACATAATGACATTGCTATTGTTGGCAGTAATTCAGTTGGTAATTGTATTGCTAAAAATGTCTTGCTTCTTTTAATAAAGGAATGATGGCTTTCATCATACAATACAAATTTTTGATGAATACCCGTTGGCATAGTAAAGAGATGGATGCCAATATGGTAGTGTTGAAATCTCAATACATAACTTTGGATGCTGCACTAAGAGGATAATTAGTTTCGGACCCATTTAATCCATATAGGAAGACACTGTCACAGAAATAATCATATGTATAATAACAATGAAGCAGAAGACTTCAGTCCTGTATTTCAAACTTCTACAACTACCTAATTTAGAACCTAAGGAAGGAAGTATAACAGTCAGGACAGTGGTGGGAATGATAGTCTTAGGGTGGACACACAATGAGAAATGCTCTTTAAAGGAAGCATATATTCTAGAGGAGAGACTGAAGATAATTCATGCTAATAGCTCTGTCCTCTTTTGAAATGTAGTTTGTATGTTCACGGACTAAAAGCCAAAAACATGTGGCTGAAAAAATAATGACATCAGGGAAAATAGTGTGGGAGATACTTGGTGAACTCATGTTTTGATAGACATTTGGAAAGCTATCCTAATATCTCAAATACACGACAAACAGGAGAGTTCAAAAATCACTTTTCTGGGTGGAATAGATTTTAAACAATTAAATGTTATCTTTTTTTAAATTTAATGATAGTTGCTTTGGGATTAGATATCATCTGGCTTTCAAAATTATCCAAATGAATCTTGGCAAAAGTCATCCATGAAGTCATGATATGTCACAGAGCACCAAAGTATTACAGGAATATTGGTCAATTGTCCATTTTTTTTTTTTTGCATTTTCAGGACTGTGATGACTAGATGCATGTGAAGGGCAGCTCTAAGGCCCATAAAAGAATATAGGTCCTCCATGAAAGGGATTCTGTCAAGGGAATGGGTATCTTCTAAACAATCATGGTGATGGGCCTACATCACAGATTTTGGTAGGGAATTGAAAATATCTAGACCAAATTATATCAACCACCAAGACATCTCAAGCTACAAGAGGGGAAAAGTTGTCAGTGTATAAATAATTTACAAACGTGATTGGATATGTCCCTCCAATAAGCCAATTGGGAAAGCACATCATAGCCTCCACTCTGCAGTGTGAAAACCCACGATTTTGGAATGCTCCCTTAGTTTGCTGAAGTCTCCAGACTAATAATACATTTAAGACCTCAGCTTAGTTTCTTTGAAACATCAAACAGGTAACATTGTCTCTCTGATTCAGTCTATAGGACAGACCTGAAAATGATGTCTTCCAGGTAATGTGGATGGTTTTGTGATACAGTGATTTCCCCTTTAAAAACTTTGCAACAACAAATGGCAGGTAGAGAAATTAGCAATTGCGTTCTCTGGGGGCTATATAATATCATTATCTGCCTGTGCATTCATTTTTGCACCTTGTATCCATCCAATGTGTTTCAGTGTATTTTTTTTCTTATAAACCTCCTGTATACAAAAGGTGAGAGTTCAGATCACACATAAGGGCAGAAAGGAAACCCTCAAACATTCATTATCTCATTCAGTCCTCTACAAAGGTGCTCTGAATGGTTCAAAAACAAGTACAAGATGGTTTCCTACCCAATGGGGCCTACTCCTTTTAGGAGGATCTCAGAAGGATAGAAGTCTGTACACAATCTATTGCTGAAAGCTTTGAGTCTTTGCACCCATGAGGATTTGAGCATATGTGTGTGTTTTGCATCACACAGGGAACAAACACAACACAGAGACAGAATTGGTCTTGGGGACTATTATTCTGTGATTTCTATTTTGGGAGGCTAATCCTATTAATTATACAATTTCCATTTTTCTTGGCCTTTAAAATAGATATCTCAATTTAAGATACACATGCTGACTTTTAGTGTTGTCATGGGTAGAGCATGTACCATTAAAACTGATGTGTGGAGATAATACACACCACATGGTTCCTTACTGTCTATATGTCTGGATCTAATCACAGATTCTACATGAAGTGTCGCAATCCTAGGGTGAGCTAGCTGTTAGATTCTTCTGGGTTTGAGTTTGCTGTGTGTTATAGGTGAAATTGCATTGCGAGGCTACTGAGGTTAATTATGTCTGAACGTTTCCAGTACAATCTACATCAGTTGACACTCTGTGCTTAGTACATAAACAGTCTGGAAGGAGACCTTTATTAGCAGAGCAAGAAAGCAGCTAGCTGTCTGTGCTCTATAATGTTCTTTTATTTTTCAGAGCTTCTGACTCCAATAGTCATTCTGTTTTATTTGATGTATAGTTAATCAAATGTATGCTTGTAATATCAAATAATTAATAGCAAAGAAGATAAAATCTTGAATTTAAATCATCTAAATATAGGAATAGTTCTTAGCTGGAGATGATATGTACCAGCATAGAACCCCTCTCATGAATTGCACCCCAGGAAAGTGTGACATTATTTACCCCAAATTTCAAGTTAAGTGGTATAACTTCAGAAAACAGACTAATCAGCAAAAATTATATAAATAAGTTACCCAATAAGATTAAAGACCTAGTCTCTTGCGTGTGTCTATTTGAGTTTCAGTCATATAAAATCTTATTCTCAACAAGCCATAATCTCCACATCTGTAACACTATTTTTGTTCTTAAACAAGCAAAGTTAAAGATTGAAGCCAGATAATCTAGGATGATCTGAAAAGACCTTTCCTTCCATCAACCCTCCAGGTCTGATGCCAAAAGTCCAGGGGTCTACAAGCTCCATCTTTCCTGATGAAAGCTGTTTCACTGTCTTGCAATGTGGTCCAGGTTAGAGGAGATAAGGATATACAGTTCCTGCATGGAACCCACAACTTCGAGGGTAAACATGTTCAGGAAGATTTTAGAGTTCTGTTATCCTTGCAATTGAAATGTACTTACTAATTCTATGGAATTCACTGACACATTGAAGAAAAAAACATAGGAGTGTTTTGGCATAAATTGGACTCGAGAGTTGATGATTAACTTGCACCCGAGTTAAGAGTTGCACCACTTATGAAGTATGTTACTGAATATTATGTGCCTGTCACCTTGCAATAAAATGGAAATGCCTGTAGAATCCTACTCAGGGCCACTACAGGGACTGCATAAGTGTCACCTGGCAAGTATTAAACAACATCCCAACTGAGAATTCTCACTTCCACCCACCCTTTAATATTCATGGGTAGTCTATACATGTAGAATAGTTTTTGTATCTGCAAAGTAATGAGAAAATAAAAATGTAACTGGATGAAAGACAATTTTCTCTGAACCCAGAACTAGCAAGATGAGGCTTTTTGTAATTCTCTGAACTTTCAGTCTTGAAGTCTCCCCAGATCATAGATTACTCAAACAGCCTCTTTTGAGTAAACCATCTAATTACTTCAACTTTAGGGTTTTGTTGTGTCCATGTCAAAATTCCAGATTTTTTTTTTTTTATAATCCCAGGAAACCTCAGGTAGTGTCAGTGATCTGAGTGGCATCTCCTACCTACACAGACATATATTTTCTTTGTTACAATCTTCATTTACCAGCAGTTTTGGCAGTTGAAACAGGAAGAAGTGAAACACTAGATTTTTTTTTTTTTAAAGAGCAAAGTATATGGGGAGGAAAGGGGATACAGGGTCACCCGGTTAGACTAAAGTGTATAATTCTTTTCTCTCTCACCTCATTCCTGTTCCTCCAGAATGGCAGTTGGGTAATACTGCATCAGTTTGATAAGGCTGCCTTACCCCTCCTAACAACCAAAGCCATCCTAGACACCTTTTCATGTACACTCCCTCCATTAAAGCTTCAGAGAATTTTAGAATTGCTTTTTAAACTAGCAGAGGAATTAATTACTCTTTTGAGTAACACTTCTCATAGAGAACATCTCACTGAAGAAAACAGTTGATAGTGCAGTATAGGATCCTATCCCTGAATAAAGACATGAAGTCTTTTTCTTCCTCCAGAAACAAACCAAGGAAAGAGCCTAGGATGTCGATAAAGTCCATTACATTTGGCTGCCGGTACAGACTTCATTTTGTTTACGTTATTACTCTGCGAAGCAGACAAGATGAGATTGTCATTATCCAAATGTTGTCCAGGGTTTTCCAAGTTTGTTCCTGAGCTAAAGTAACAGATTGCCAAAAAGTATGTTTATGACATTGAATTCATTGTATAATAAAGTGTTAGGTAGATCAGCTAATAAAATTACTTATTTTAGACTTCAATCTAAGTTGAATTTGGGTTTAATTCACCATCAGGGACAAAGAGAGTTGATTTTGTGATAAACTGAAATGTACCCAACATTTCATTGTTAATAGGGAGTGTACTCTTTTATCTAGATTTTGGCCATGGGAACCTCTCCCTTTCAATGGAAGAAGTTGGCCAATATTAACTGTATTGCTAATGGTCACCTAATTGATTTTGATTCCCAAATTTGTTAAAACATAGTTGGCAAAGCATACCCTGACTTGACCCTTTTGACTGATGATGGCCTTGAGAACTGGTATGGAGTTGGTAAAAGATTAGGAATGGACTCAATTCCCATCATTGATTTCCTAGGGGAAATTTTTGTTAACAAGTCCACCTTTTTCCCTTTCCTGACATGGGAGTTTAATGAACAGCATCTATTGCTTAAGTATTAATGAGTCAAGTCTCTTGAGAAAGGCATTGATGTGCTCCAAATCTTTGGCCCAAATTATCACTCAAGATAATTTATCTCACTTTATGCTCCTTATCAAATACAGAATAGGAAAAGGGAGTCACGATGCCTGAAGTATAAATGGTGTATCTTGCCCTCAACATCGCCAGCAGTCAGGCAGCTGAACTTTCTATTCTGTGGTGTGCTTTTATTGTTATTATTTAGTTTTACAAAAGTATTGTGAAAAATATGGGCCATTCATTCTGTTTTCCTTGTTTCTATATGCCAGGTACTTTATTTTACACTAAGAAATCTGAGGTGGTTGCTCATTCTCTGTCTTCTTCGTTAACATGATCACATTAAATATAGATTGAATATGCATATATAATGAATATGCCCTTAAGTCTTTTCATATTAGAACTTCATAAGTAACTTCTTATTTTGCTTCTAGCTATCATTTATCATGTTGCCAAAAAATTACATTATGCCATAAAAGAAAGATAATGTACTTGGATTTCACATAGCCTCTGTAATGCTCGATGGGGACTCCTTTATCAGAGGGCTTTGGTAAGATGAGGCTTTTACACATTCTGAATAGGCCAGGAGATTATGGGCCTTACTCAGTGAATTGTTTGTTTGTTTTTCTACTGGGTTTTCCTAACTCTACATGCATTTAAAATAAATATTCTTTTATGTTCTCTTCCCCATTGATGCCACTTAGATCTCAGTTCTAATTGTATGAGGACACTGTTTAGAGACTGGTTTCCATGCAAAGAGGATGAAAATGATTGGCTGATTTACAAAGGCCTGAGCTTACATCAACACTGCTCTGTCGTGTAGAAAGCCTAATGAGTTGAAAAGAAACTGGTGTTAGAATGGTAGTGAATCATACAAGCTAATAAAACCAAGATCCCACCAAAGCAGCATCTGGGAGTGAGGTTTTAAGGAGTAGGCAGGAATGTGCACTAATTATCGGATTGTTAATATGTTACATATGTTTTGGAGAGGAGATTGTGTGATTCAGGGCCAGCAGTAGCTGAACTGGTAGCCCTGGGTTTTATCCACCACAGATTTAGTATTAAAACTCCAGCTGTATTACAGATTTCTAATGGATCAAATTCCTACACATAACCTGCCGATTCAGCCTAACATTACACTACTTTCAGAGATTTTTTTTAAACACGTATGTGAGGACTGATATCTGTGTGTCATTTTCTCTAGTAGGATGGAAAATTGCCCATATCATGATACCATTTGTAATTATACTGTAACAATAGATAAGATTTGAGAGTTACAGTTCTTCACATGCAACTAACTTTTTATTTTTTATTTCTTGAAATTGTAATATAATTACACTATCTCCTCTCTCCTTTCTCCCTTATACCCTTCCTGTGTATTCAGTTGCTTTCTGTCAAAATCATGTCTCTTTTTTATTAAATTGTTGTTACATGCATATATGGATATGCATATATATGTCTAAACACAACCCTTTCAGTCTGTTTAATGTCACGTGTACGTATACTTTTAGGGCTGACCATTTGGTATTGGCTAATCAATGCTATGCTCTACTCTGGGGAAGAGTGTTTCTTCCACTCTCAGCATCTCACAGCTGCCTGTATTTCTTCATGAAGGATTAAGGCCTCATGAGCCTCTTTGCATGTTAGTATGTTTGTTTAGGTCTTGTCAGGCCACCATGTAACTTCATGGGTGTAGCTTCTCCAACATTTCTAGGAGAAACAATCTCATATCAAATTTCCTGTTCCTTTGATTCTTACTGTCATTACATTTCCTATTCCCAAGTGATAAATAAGCCTTATGTGGAGGGATTGTGTTGTACATGTATATATAAATTGGAACTGGGCTCTACGACAGCTCTGTATCCATTTAAATTAAGAGGTAATTCTTTGTCTTAATATTACATCATAATTTTATTTTTGTAATGGGTAGATGGAGTCAGGGAAGAAGCAAGGCAAATTAATTGTATTTTATGATTTGTAAAAGCACTTTTAGTTATAAGTATACCTTCTCCTATCCTGTGGGAGAGATATTATTTATAATGCCTAAAGTGTACCTCTTTTGTGGAGTAAGTTCCTAATTAACCATTGGTTCACTTTGGTCTGCTGCCATGTAATCACCAGTAGTAGAAAACTAATTTGTTCTATAATTCTATTAGTAACTTCTACTACTATATTCATGTTAAACATTCCCCAATTGATAAAAAAAATAGCCATTGAAAACAAATTCCAACCATAAATACACTTGTATTTCATAAATACAAATTCATAAATGCATTCAGTTCTAGAAAATGTATGTACATGTGTATATTTTGCTTGAACACTTACAATGCATATCTTTTCATTCAAATTATTACCTTAACCCATATGATTGACCACATTTCTCCCAGTTTACTGTGCAAAAGTGGAAATTTCCATGATTTGCTATAATGTTTTCAAATGTTAAACTAGTAACAATAGTAAACAGAGAAAGAAATGTTCTCTCAGAAATTAGTGATAGGTAACTTGGAAGTCTTCCTCCCTGGCAGAGTTTAAATCTTAATGTCAAAGCTGCCTTGAGAAACCTGCTCCTCTTGGTTACAGAGGGGAAGTTCCTACTATGGATGGCTTTTTATTTAATTAAACAAACACAGTGTGTGTGACCGGTCATTTGCGTAAATCATTTTTATTTTATATCCATTGGTGTTTTGCCTGCATTCATATCTGTGTGAGGGTTTCAGATTCTTTGAAGTTACAAACAGTTGTGAGTCGACATGTTGGGTGCTGGGAATTGAACCTAGGTGCTCTGGAAGGGCAGTCAGTACCCTTAACTGCTGAGATTCCTCCAGCAGTCATTTGAATGAAGCTTATATAGAGTTGAACTCCTCAGGAATTTTTCAGTTAAAATTGAGGTTTGATCCTTTCCAAATGAATACATAAAAAAAAAAATTGGCCTGGCCTATATCAACTATGAGGCATCTTGGTGCAATCTTTAGGGGGGACTCAGAATGAATCACTTACACACATTCCAATTATCTGTCTATCGTGGGATGATAATGCCCCTCCTTTCCCTGAGAAGATATACAGACCCCTCACTTCATGGAACTGTATCTAGTGTAATTAATTATTCACTTTGAATGAGAAAAATAGAAGTTTGTATCATGGGTTTTATCTTTTCCCTTAAGAAGTAGAAGAGAGTTTCTCTGAGTCGTGAACACTTAAATTACATTGTGGCTGAACTAAATAAGCTAATTTTCTTCACTTAACACTTATAGAATAAGCAAAGTGACTTAAGAAGGTTAATTTAGGTACTCTTAAACTTCTTAGATATAATTATAATAACAATAAAATGGTTTATGTTGGGACTTGCTGACTAAGACAGCAAGTGATGCAAATTAAAGTTTCTTTTCCTACTTGGAAACCCAGTGAAAAGTTTTTTTTATGTTCTAAAACACAAAACGTACCTAAACTGTGGTGTGATTAAATACATGGAACAAAACCCAGTAATGTACCATAGTAATTTGATAAAGTTGCTGCTAACATCAAAGGATGATAAATTGCAGGTAGAATTAAAAACCCTCATTTCTAAAAGTGCCTATGGAACTTTAAAACTGAATACATTCATTAAATTATATACACAAATTACATATTTTATATAACTGAAGAACATATATTGTACATATATCCATATGTGGTATATATGCCATTTATATGCACTTATATGCATTATTTTCTATGACTAATTTTAATTTATGTCCATTTTTACAAGTGTGTAAAGTAAGAGTTAGTACAATAATACTTACAATTCTACCACATAGAAATATCTACTTTGTATTTTTTTGAAATTCTCTTTGCTTTTTACTCTGCATCTATGATTATGTAATTGTTTTTATTCTCATTTATTTATTACACAAACAAAGGGTTTCATGATGTATTTTATTTAAGTATATCATGTACTTTGACTGTATTAAATCCTCACACCCAATCTAGTCCCCTACTTCCTGAACCTGTTAGTATCCTTGCTCTTTTACTAAATAGTCTTTTACTTGACTTCATGCCATATGTATATGTGTATGCATATGCGTATATATATATATATATATATATATATATATATATATATATATTATACATGGTATACATGAAAGATTAC
Organism: Tokudaia tokunoshimensis; assembly: GCA_036184795.1. Classification (NCBI taxonomy): domain Eukaryota; kingdom Metazoa; phylum Chordata; class Mammalia; order Rodentia; family Muridae; genus Tokudaia; species Tokudaia tokunoshimensis. The sequence goes on from BTHU01000009.1 coordinate 46,899,220, forward strand.
ACAATATTTGTCATTTTTGGTTTTGGCTTTGAATTATTTTCTCAGTAAGATAATTAGCTATTTCCTCCAATTTTCTAAAGGTGACATAATTTTGTCATTTTATGGCTTAATAAATTCCTTGTGTGTATTTATCACATTTATTAGCAAGTCATCTGTTGACAGACATCAAAGCTGAATCCATAACTCGGCTATCATAACTAGTGCTATAGTAAAGATGGGTTAACACGTATCTCTTTAGCATATTGACTTTGATTTTTTTGGGTAGATTTCTAAGAATAGTGTGCCTGGACCATATGATAGTTTTCTTCTTAGTTTTTGAGTGACCTTCCTACTGATTTTCACAGTGGATAAACTAATTTACATTATTACCAGTTGTATGAAAGTACATATTTTTCCCGTATCCTCAACAACATTTGCTTTTGTTTTTCTTTTTTAATTATAGCCATTCTTATTAGAGTTGGAATCTCAATGCAGCCTCACCTATATATAATTATGTGATTATATAATAAATGGATACACTGCATTAATATTATCCTGTACATAGTACATTCTATAGTAATTATAATTAAATTTACTTCTGAAATTTTTTCATATCATTAACTTATCCATGTATTAGTTTGACACATGTAACTATTGTGACCTGTACATATCTTACCAAGCCATTAATGTAAACCATAGACTTATATTCATAAGACTTGCAAAAATTACAGTTATGAAGTAGCAATGAAATAATTTTATGGCTGGGGGGGTCACCACAACATGAGGAACTGTATTAAAGTCTCACAGTATTAGGAAGGTTGAGAACAATTGCTATAGAGGAAAGTGAACAATGAAAAAATGTACTGATTGTAGAAAAAAAAAGGAGCAATGAGTAGGGGGGGGAAGCAGAGCATTGTTCATACTGTTATAACACATTGTCCCTCCCTTCTTACAGATGCTTGTCCAAATCCAAGTGTCTTAAATGAGTTTGTGGGAAAGTCTACAGAAAATCAACCCCAATTCACAAGGCAACTGACTCATTGCCCAAGGAATAAAATAGACATGAAAACGGGGAATGCAGTATTACTGGAAGGATAACTAACTGCCTGCCAGGACCCTCCCCACCCAGAATCAGCAGATTTTCATCAATGTGCACCTTTCCTTAAAGAAATATTCCATACTAAGATTTCAATTAAACAAAGACTTTGACCGTAAATAGACGTGCAATACCTCCCATGGAATACACATACACTTAGTAAAGATTCATACAGTGATGTTTACATACAGTTGAGCTTAAATTGGATAGCGCATGTTTCATTCACTCTTTCTGGCAACCTGTTCCTGGGAAGAAATAATGAGACGGGTCACAAGTTGCATCTTATCTGGAATGGAAGTGATAGGTAGAAAATTTAGCTGAACTTTGTTGCAGCTCTGAGGACCTAGGGAGCACAAAGATGTACAATTAGTGTCAGAATGATTATGAAATCCAGATCCTAAGTCACGTGCCCTTTCTTCTGTCCCTGGTTCTGCTTCTATTTATGGCTAGACGAGACCATTAGGAAGTTTTATTAGCATTAACTTTGTTTAATACGTATAGATTATTTTATTCTATTATTGTCAATGATTTCCAAAATGGATTTTTAATAACTCACTGCTGGCCCTCCTTGCAATGCATAACTCTTTTTAAAGAAATATTGCATTAACACTATTACGCACTTCATCTATGATATAGCTAGAAGACAGGCATAGTCTTCGCGGGGCTTCTTTGGACCAGTCTCCGATGTGTCAAAAATTTCATTTTAACAGGTTTTATTTGTTTATGCCAAATTATGACATACTTAAGAAAAACATTATACTGCAGAATGATTTTCTGGAAGGATCCTATATTTGCTTTCTAAATTAAATAAAAACATATCATTATCCAAACATCAATCAAATTCTATTACCCAAACAATAAGTGTTTTGCCTATATTACAAAAATGGGAGAAATAGTCATATTGATTGGTTCATGCCTGCAATCATAACTTTTAAAAGGCTGAGGCAAGAGAGTTGTTGATAATTCAAGGCCATTCTGAACTGTGAAATAAGTAGAGGTCTAGCCTGTGCTATAATGTGAGATTGTCTCCAAAATATGAAAAAAAATTTTAGTAATAATACAAGACAGTCACTAGGAGACAACAGTGCATTTCTGCTATATGGATGTGAGCTGAGTTTAATGACTAGCTACTCATTCAGCAGCACCTACTATGTGCTATATCCAGATCTTTCACTCTGGGCTAAGTTTCTGATACAAGCTATACTCTCCACATCTGATGCAATTTATTCACGTAACAGTGGGAATACGGCCAAGTCTCTATGCACAAGTAATTCCTAGCAAGATGCTGAAGACTTGGCAGGAAGAATACTACACAAAAGCAGACGTTCAGGTTTCTGAAAGATGAATGTGACTCGTCCAAACACAAGAGGAAGTATTGCCAGTGGGAGCCTAAGCAAGAATTGAGACTTGATCTGACAAAATCACCCAACCCAATGAGCTTTTTAGTTTCCATATTTTTATTTGTTTAGCGTGCATCTGCTCACAGAGATAGAGCCCAGGTCATCAGTCCTGGTGGCTTGCATTCTTTCCTACAGAGCCCTCTCTTGTGTACTATTCAGAAAGAAAGCTTTTCAAAACTCTACCAAAAAATAAAGTGCATATGAATGATTTTCAAACAGGAGTAGCTGATGAACTAGAACTATGCTATTCAACAATAGACATGTGTAGTTATTTTAATTTAAATTAGTTAACATAATGAAAGACATTTAATAAAACTATTTCATTTTCCCAATACAAATAGACACAATTTAAATGTTTAAAAGTCACTTACATAGCAGAGGTCATCAAAAATGCATATATTGTAGGAATATCTAGCTAGAACTACCAGAAAGTATGATTTATATTCATTTCCATAATACGAGGGAATGCTGTTTGCAATGAGATCTAGATGATGGGATAGAGCAAGCCTGTGCTGGTTAGTTTTGTCAACTTGATACAAACTAGAGTCATCTGAGAAGAAAGAACTTCAGTTGAAGAATTGCCACTGTAAGATTAGCCTTTAGAGTATTTTCTAGATTGATACTCATGTGGCAGGTATCCACACAATGATATTTTATGAAATACTTAAATAAAATATCAGGTTGTATAAGAAAGCAAGCTGAGCAAGCTTTGAAAAGCAAGTCAGTAGCCAGCACCCTCCATGATTTCTGCATCAAGTTTTTGCCTCCTGATTCCTGATTCAGTCCATGCACTGGCCTCCATCATGACAAACTATATGGGATGATCGTGTTAAATGAAATAAACCCGTCCCTCTCCAAGTTATTTTTGCTCAGTATTTTTATCACAGCAACAGAGAAGCAAATACAGTGCCACATCAATATCAGGGAAATGAGTCTCAGAAGCCTTGAAAAATAAGATTATTGAGTTTAAGAAAAAACAAGAATAAAACTTGAGACTGATTGAAAGGAAAAACAAAGATGTTAAGAAGCAGATTGTGGTTATGAAGCCCATTAAAGTGCTTGACATCTGTCCTAACAGTTGGAAACTAGTGAAGGAATTAATGGGAGTGAATTTTAGAGATGAGAAGCTAGGAGCAACAAGAAAATGCCCTATGCAAGTGAGAACATGGCTTTAGATGGTAAGGGTAGAGTTGTAAGAAAGGAATGACTCCAGATAAAGCTCAGAGGTAGAAGCTATCAGTCTTCAACTTCAGTGCAAATGGAAGTGGGACATCAGGCATTGTGAGGGGTGAATCTGTGCTCCTTTACGCTGGGAGATATCTTGGGTCAAGGAACAACTTCAGGAGGACAACTCAGTTAATTTCAGAGCTATTAAGATCATCATTAAACTTTCAAGGGCTGTTAAGTAGAGGTTTATGAACTTAACCAAAGATGTCATGGTTGAAGATGTCTGTTTGGGCACCGTCAACATGTGTTTGGGATTTAAACTCATGAAACAGATCCCTGTGGAAACAATGCAGAGCATCTGGGCCTGAGTCCAAAGTCAACATAGCATTTCCATGTTGAGGAGAGCAATGGGAAAAGATAGAGAAAGACAGAGTGCTGTCAAAGGATGCCCAAATGTTCAAGAGTATTCTCGAAGATGACAGGTGAGAAAGCTTCCACAGAAGGCTTGATTTATGACCTTTGGGGCAACACAGGCACCTCTAATGGTGACGAGAGTTCCAAATTCACTGAGCTGGAGGTAGAGAGAGAAGAGTAAAACAATGAAGGGTTAACCTGCAGAAAACCCCATGTTCTCCTGAGACAGGGACCAGGGAACCAAAATTTGAGAAGGGTAGATTATGCCTGGTCAGTCAAAGAAAGGTTGTTCTTAATGTAAGAGCTATTAGATCATGTTGCTAGTCATGGCCTCACATACAGACAGATATTAATGATATAAATAAGCATTTTGGTAGTCAAAAGTGATTAGAAGTTGGGTAATAATGGAAACCTTAATTACACTAATATTCTTATGGATGGAAGAAAAACAAATTTGATAGAATCTGACATGTATTAGAAATAGCATTTTAGATTTTGAGCTTTTATTTTCCTCCAGAGGTTTCTCAAATCAGATCTTCCCATTATTTTCACCGTATCCTTGATTATTTTACAATACAGAATATTATCATCAATCCTCAGCTTTTGGTATTTGGAGATTTTAAAAAAAAAATAGATTCAGGCCTAGAATCACCATGAAGCCATGAAAAGTTCTTAATTCCTGACTTCTCTGTTTCTATTTCCCAAGTGCTGAGATTACATCCATGAACAACCATGCTTGGCAAAGTTATCTTTTAACAAGAAGGTATTTTCCACCCTCTCTGTAGAATTATTAAATTTGCATCACAGTGAGAGGTTAGTTTTTGTCCTTTAAAATAAAGTGTATTATTTTGTGACTAAGAACATTAAATTGAATAAAAAAATAATACATACACATACAACAATGTATTCTGTAACTATGAATTAAATTAGCTAAAACTTTTGGCACTTAAAGCCAAAAATCAATGGTCCATATACAATAAAAAGAAACAAAAAAGAACCTGAAAGAATGTCTATTATATGTAGTCTAATTGAAGATGTTACTAGGAATAGACAAATGAGTTTTATCCAAATTCAAAGTTTTTTTTTCAAGTGAAATCCTTTGAAAGTCCAAAAACTTCCTTTCTTTTAATGACCCATAGAGATCACTGACCCAGTGCATACCATAAAATCAGAACAATGTTGAAACACAGTTATTATTAGCATTAGGCCACAGAAAATCCTCTTGAAGGGAGCAGAACCCTCTCAATCTCAAGTACTGGAAACACAAAGGATTTGTCCCTGAAAGTAGAAGTGGGCCAGAGAACTGGGGGAGAGGGATGAGGGCAGGGCGGGGGCGGGGGCTGGGGGAACCAGGAAAGCCTAATTTAAAACCTTTCCTAAATTACAGCTCAGCTAAAAGCTGACATTTTTTTTTTCACTGCTTGAAATTTAGAAGAAAAACAATCACTCGTGTAATATTTAAAACATTTCTAAATTATATTTATTGTGATTTTACAGTAATCTACTTAAAAATACAAGTGCACTAAAGCCAGTATCCTAATCGCTTGTCTCTAAGCAAGCTTGGTGCCATCTTATGCCTGAACTTACCCCTGTAGTACAATGGGGTTCAGGATTTCCTGAAACTGAGCAGTGGCAGTGGGGCCGTAAACCTTGGGTGGGGAATGCAGTGAGCTTCAGTCTTGAAGCTGATGTCTGCCCTGTCATTGCAGTCAGAAATGGCTCACTGTCACAGTGGACAGACACACTTTCATTTACCCTTCTGAGCAGACTTCTGGCCATGCAACATGCCTTGTCTTTTCTGTCTCTGTGGGTGACTTCATCTCTATCTACCTCTCTGGTTTCTTAGTTATGTGTCAAGATTCAGTAGTCAAGTTACCATTTCTGTGTTGTGACATCATCATTAGCTCACTAGCATAGTTTCTTCGACAACTATTTCAAATGCTACTGCTACAAACTTGGCCATGTCTGTTAGATCCCAATCTTATTACTTACTAAATTTTTTCTTTTACACTGATTTGTTGTATGTAATAAGCCTCTTAAAAGAAATTATCATTCATATACTCTCATAAAGGAAAGCCAATATCTATTGCCATGAATAAAAAGTAATAATTAAATATAAAGAATTTTGATATTACGTCTGCCTTGTATAGTGTGTTTTGCAGACTAATCTAAGCTTGAGGGTGAATAATCAGAGTAGTACATATAATGATCAGATTTTTGTGTTTGCTTATGTGAATGCACCCTTCACCATTTACACACACACACACACACACACACCTGTACCATTCTCAACCCTGCAATTCAGAAATTAACAGAATAGTGAGAAGATGTTCATAAGGATGCTGATAAATAAAGAACCAGTCTTCTCTAGGGATGCATCCCATAGTATGTTATCCTATTCCAAATGGTCATCCCTAAACATGTGTACATAAGGGCAACATTAAGCGGGGTCAGTGTGTGTGTATGTGTGTGTGTGTGTGTGTGTGCAAAATAATTATAGAGGTAGAGGTCATGAAATTGAGATGAGGTAGAGGTATGTGGGAGGAGGAGCTAGGAGGTGGTAAAAGGAATTGAAATGATGTAAACATAGTATTCATTTATGAAATTATAAAAAAAGACAATCTTACCAAATGTTGTGCTACAGTAGAGAAGGAGTTGCTGTGAGTCTAGTACGTAATGCAGCAGTCTTAAACTATCACTACTGTACTGTTACTGATTCCATCTAGCAATTGACATCCTTAAATTTTGAAAAGCCATCATTCAACTCCTTTGATTAAGTTACTGAAAAATTCTAAAGCACATAATTGATGAGTTTTTGTTATTTTATTTAATTGAGTTTGTTCTATGACAATTTCATATATATAGGATGGTTTCTAATTTCTTATCATCTCCCACCATTTTGCTTTTATCTCTCAATCTAACAAACTCTTCTCATGACTTTTGGTTTCTGTAGCAGGCTTTAGTGTTGTAAATAATCTGCAGCCAGGTGAGATGACCCATTCCCATTTCTTTAAAATTCAAGCATTTGGGAGATGGAGTCATAAAGATATAGAGTTCAAGGATCATCATCAGCTACATAGGGAGTTTTAGTCTAGCCTATACTGTGTGAGACCTGGGTTATCCCCCTCTTCCCTACAAAAGGGTTTCCTTCATGTTTTTATCTGATTATGGTAAGGATTTCTGCTTGAGATTTAATGTAGGGCTAAGTCTACAATGAACAGTCAGCAAATGCTTTTAATAATGGATTCTGGGTTTTCCATCATGCCTTCCATAAATTCCTTATCTAAAACTCCTTTTAACTGCTTTTAAAGATGCTATTTATACAAGTTATTTGGCAACTCATATTTATAAGTTTGTGATATCTAAACTAACATTTGTGCTCATGTTTGTGATGTCTATATTGATGTTTAGAAATCTATTTCCAAATTTTCAGGAAACTCTTTCATGTCTTGGCAAAATGAATATACACAATATTTAGTAATATTAGTGCTTGAATTAGAGATAAAGTTTAGTTGTTGTTCCTTGTATTCTGTAGTATGTAAACCTTACATCAATCATTTTTATCATACAGGTATATCAGTTCTATAGTTATTGATTTGTCTGGGTGCTCATAAAATCAAATATAGGATTAAATAATTTAATATTAGAGATAACTAGTTTTTTTATATATAGTAAGAGGAAGAAGGAACTCAAAATACACTAACTTCCAAATAAGTTTATATTCTAAAATATTCATACTATAATAGAATTATTTAGATACATATAGCTGAATTTTTAAAAATTCATAAAATATATAATAATACTCTTATGCCTTGTCTTCTTCTGTCACTACAAAATGTGAAGCCTAGTAGATTATGTCAAACCTACTAGAATAGTTGCAACATGAAGATGAGAATATCATTTAAAAGCTTTCCTTAGGCTAGTTAGTTCTTTATATATATTCTATAATCTGAGATAATTTGAAACCGTTCAAAGAATGTAAATCAGACCTGGCTGCTGATTGAAATTCCATCATGAATCTAGAATGACATATGGTTTCTCAGTCACCTCAGGTCATATTCATGGATGCTTCTGTCCTCCCAGTTCAGCCAAAGAGCAGTGTTAAGAGGTCCTGATAGTTCTCTAGCTAATGTGGGTCTTCTGTAATGACTGCAGAGTCTCTACCATGGTTTCCATATAAAAAAATTGGCAGAACATGGACCTTACACATCTTCTATTGTTCTTTCCCAAAGAATAGGTTTTCTCCTACCTGAAAATGTTTACATTTTATGTTCTTTCATCCATAATGGAAAACAAGGCACATAAATGTCTCTGATCATCTATGTGTCCATGTTTTTGTCTATCTACCCAAATATGTAAAATAAAAAAACTATATTCTATTTATCCTTCATTATATTCAGTAAATCCAATCCCATGTCTCAACAAAGTAGAAATGAATGTTTTACACTTATGTTTTTAATTACTGTTCTTCACTAAGTTAGATACTCATTTTATTAAACTGAATATGTATTTCATATACTAAATATCCAAGAAAACATAGTCTCTGAATCTGTACAATGTAAATGGGAAAGAAACAAAATTCATTATAGGCTGCTGTAGTAGGAGAGATGCTTGGTCAACAAGCATCTCTTACTGTTTATTTGTCCGTGAACTCCCAAGCAAACTTTTATTTTAGAGCCTATAATCAGATACACCCCCACAGACTTTGAAAGATAACAAAGGAACACTTGATTAGAATATTTTTCTGATTAGTTGGATAATTTATTTGAAGTCAAAGCATTAACTAGTTCTTGGAGTATTTTTCACATTAATTTCTCAGGTATCTATATCTCTCTATATAAACCTACCCTAATATAGCTTAAATTCTTTGTTTTCCTTTCCCTTCTTATTGAAAATATTTTTTTTCATACAATATATCCGAATATGATTTTTCTCCCCTTCTCCTTCCAGATCCTCCCCATTTCCCCCACTTTTCCAACTCCAGGATTTCCTTCTCTCTCTCTTTAGAAAACAAACAAGCAATTTAAAAGAAAAAACACAATAATGAAACAAAATAAATAAAGAAGCAAAGCAAAGAAATCCACCCTACACCCCCCTTGTAAAAACACGAGATGGAAACAAACATCTCATTTATGATAATAAACAAAAAAATCAGTAAGGTAATAAATACCTAAACAAAGAAGTATGAAAAAAAAATCTCCAAAATTACCACTGAGTTTGTTTTGTGTTATACCCTAAATTCTTAAAAGATAGTTTCTCTTAGGAATTCACAGCTAGTATATGCTGTGAGAAATATGAGCTATAAATTAATTATGTCAATTCAAAAAGAATTAGTGAAAATTAATATTTCACATTATGACAAGAAAGTCTGGAACTGTGCTTTGATCTTGATGAGCCTGATTTTATGCAGAAATACATATGTGCATGTCTTATTTTTAAAGTTTCATACATTTGTTATGCTGTGTATGATTGTCTAATATGTCAACATTATTTGATTTCAAAAGTCAAACAAAGGGGAACACCAAAGATCCAAGAGTTGTCACCTTATGGATATAGGACAGAAGAAAAGGTTTTTGAGTCTCAGTTGAGTTTACAACTCTCACATTCTTTGACTTGTTTTGCTTTTTCCTGGAGAAACTATGTTGTCCAGATTGGCTTCTTAAAAACAATATAGCCCAGATACATTTCTAGGTGACTATGTAATACAAATTGCTCTTGAACTCATGGCCATTTTCCTACCTCATACTGAGAAATATTGACTCTTAGACATGTCCCACCACACCAGGCAATTCAGGACGGAGACGGAGAAAAAGAGCAAGTCCAAAGAACATTGTTACTCTTATTCATTTCACCTTCCAAATTCTAATAATACAAATATTTGCATTTCTATCTACACCCACTATTGTTGTTTTACGTGTTAGCACCCTTTTTTACATATTCCTCTCTTCTTCAGTGTCCACAATTGGAGATGTGCAGATACATACAGTGGTAGTTAGGGTGGAACAAAAGACAACTGCATCCCCAGATTTCTCCTTCTTGGTCTCTCCTAAATACTAATTCCCTACCATTTTCTCTCCCACTCAACAAACAGTAGAGAAAACAAATGGAAAGCAAGAGAAATGTATAAAACAGTAAAAATAGTACTTTATTTGAAAGCAGCTTGTAAAAATAGAGACCTAACTCTTCCAATGTGACAGTTAGGTGTTGATAGGACATAAAAAGAATGAAGGCAGATGGCCTGAAGTGATGACCCTTTGTTTGAGATAAGGAACCTGAAAGGGAGGAAGAATATAGCCCAGAGTGTTGAGGTGAGGGACTGAAGAGCAGAGAGCAGGAAGCCTGACATTACAGATAGGGGTCAAATGTCCAGAGGAAACCTGTGAGATTAGGAGACACCAGTCAAAGAATCTCCAAGTGGAGAAAGAAGTAAATGGACAGTTCTCAGCATGCGCCTAATAGGTTACTGTTCTCACATACAGAGTGTTGGTGGAAGGTTGTCACTGTGGCTCAGATAATTTGCAAACACACAAGGAAATTGTCTTGACATAACAGAACAAAGCTGACCCAATCAAACAAGGAAAATTTCCCCAATAGACTGACTGCCTTACTATCCAGATTTTAAACTTTGTGTGTGAATGTTTTTTTTTTCTTTTTTTAAAGCCTTCTTACTTCTGAAAACTTCTTAAGGTAGCATTTTTAAAAAAAATCATTGTATGCTTAACAGTTAAAATAAATAAAATTATAATATGGGTAATATCTTTGGGTATAGATGAATCTTGTTTGTATCAATAGAGTAAACTTTAACGTCACTTAAAATGAGTGTAATGAATTGTAAAATAATTTATTCTGATTATTTTATAACACTGAGAACCTAAGATATACAAATAAAAATTATTGAATCCACTTAGAAATGTTCTCTAAAGAGATTACTTTGAATATTTTTATAGCTGTCTTTCTTTAAATCACATTCATTGTGTGCTTAGATCAATTTTAGAAAGAAAAATAATAATAGGAAAGGGTTGCTTTTATTTTAAAATTAAGTGAAGTTCATTATAAATAAACAGGAAATTAGATTCATTGTTTTGGCTTTGCAGGAACTTATATCCACATTCTGACTGACATTTTTAACATGCTTCAAACTCATTAAGTACCTTGTTGAGTAATCTCCACCTGGATATTACTTGATTTCCTATACTAATCCTTTCACTGAATAACTATGTCTCTATTCTTTTGTCTTTGGTACTAGAATCAGGAGCCATTAATCACAACAGCCAGTGGAAATTGACAGAGGACTTTAAGTAAATTGGTGAATTTCTGATAAACTTATAGAGAAACTTTACATCATAAATCAAAGCAAGGAAGAGGCCTTTGTTACTATTTCACCTCTTGGTAATAAATGTTTCTTTGAACTTTTGAGGGAAGAAGAGGGGAAAGCGCTGACTATCTTTAAAACACATCAAAGCACTAGAGGGTAGAAGGATGTTTTTATCAGTCCGAATGGGAACTGGGAGGCATCTTTCAGTGTAGACACCCGTTTATCTCTTAAGAACAGAAAGGTGCTCTGGTCACTACAGGGACTAAGAGCCAGAAGATCTACAATGGGCACAAGTTTTCTTTGTTTTGTTATTTCTCAACCTTGATTATGAAGTCATCTTTTTCAAAATCAATTTTGTATTAATGGGATAAAAGTTACAAATACCAGCTCTAGAAAAATCCTGAATAATACAAAAAGAAAAAGGAAAGGAAAAGAAGGAAGGAAGAAGGAAGGAAGGGAGGGAGAGGGAGGGAGGGAGGGAGGAAGAGAGAGAGAGAGAGAGAGAGAGAGAGAGAGAGAGAGAGAGAGAGAGAGAAACAGAAATAATGCCATTTCTTACAGTAGTCACTATTATTTTGGATCGCCTTCTTCCTTTCTAGTATATCAAAATTACATGTGTCACACAAGTTAGATTGTGTTTTTCATAGAATTACTGATATCTAGTAGTATATTTAAAGTTTACATTAGGAGTAATTATTGAAATCATTAATGCTACTCACTATACTTTTCTCCATTTTGTGACTATGAGAATGTCCTGATCATATGTTGGAACAATTTATTCAACACAAGTCCTTGGTTGGATGGACACTTAGATTGTCTCACGTTGTCGCCAGCATTCATAATGATCTTGACATTACTTCATAAGTAATAATATATTATTTTAATCACCTACTATTTATTTTCCAATAGTGTTGGGCACCTAGAATAATACTCCTAGTTTAAAATAACTTGTACTGACCAAACTTCAAGAACTCTTAATGATTTCAGTAGGTTATCCTGTGTTTTTCAAGTTGACCTATCTCTTCTTCCTAATGGTAGTGTGGCTTCCTCTTCTTACCACTGCCGCTCCATAATTGTTGCATTGCTCAGGCCTGAACTTTTTGTTTACCATTAAAAAATAGATGTGTAAGTTCACATAGCGTATATAATTGTAAACTCTATTGAAATTTCAGGGGCATAAATCTTACTTCTTATAGTGATTATCCTTTCCAACTCTGCTCAGTTCAATTGACTACAGTTTTACTAAAGATTCAACAGTAGCTTTCCTTAGGTATTTATTAACTTTATTATGTTTCAGCAGCAAGGCCTCATGATATTTTTACATCAGTGGAGATCACTGAGAGAACATGGACTTAACCAATTTTTGATGTTTTAATAGTGTGTATGAGCAAAATCCCAATAATTCTGTCATTGGGAAAGATTCAAAAACCTCTTTTGCAGTGGTGCAGTGGTGTAGTCATGAGGCTGTTACTACATCTTACTGTGACAGCTGTTTTCTCGTTTGAGTCAAGTGCCAAGGAATACAGTAGGAGAAGAAATTGGAGCGTCACCTTGATTAAATAATCATTTCCACCATGCTTTGCTCTCTCCCCAGCAAACTGGTTAGTAAGCAACTTGTATTTTATTTTTGTTTTGTTTTGGTTTTCTATATCACTTCTTTGCTCTGGAGTTCATACTGGACAAACCATAACTCAAATGAAAACCTTGTCTTCAGAAATAAGTAAAATAGTATTTTTGCCACAGAAGTATCATCATGGATCCACATGCTTTGAAGGTATCATGGCATTTCATTCTTGGCAGAGTTCTGAGTCCTCTTATTATCTGAGACCATGGTTGAAAGCTGCAGATTTATCAACATTGCATAATCCACAATAGTCACAGAGACAATGCATGGGGATTGCAGGATTTAGCACAAACCAGTTGGAAACTTTCAAAGCCAAGATTCATTTGCTCAGTAGAGTCTTCCTCAATTACCTACCTCAGAAGGAGGTCGGCTGCGGCTTTTCTCTAGAGAGTGCATGGGAAGACAAAGTTTCCACTTTGGTTAAAACAAATGATGGATTCTGGAAGTCTGTGCTATTTTTATCTTATTAAATATTTTGACTAATTATTTTTAGTGTTGTTGAATCAAAATAAATAAAAGAAATTTAAGTCAAACATGCTGACACAAAGTGCTGCTAAATCTGAAGTCTCAGATACTAACATAATACCAGAAATAGAGAACTTCATACTTGATTTCAAGTAACAGGATTCTGTCAAAGCATAAGCATACAAAAAATAGTATATAAAATAACCTTTAGACAATGTATATGAGAATACTGAAGCATAAAGTATGAGTAAACTTATATACATTATAGTATAATACGGATGTATAAATATATGTGTATATATTTATATGTACTCATACATATACACACACAAATAATATATGTGCATACATACATTTTGTGTATATATATACATACATTATATATATATATATAAATATATATATATATATGGGGGGGATTAAATGTTTAAATTCACACAAATAGCAAATGAAAGGTATAAGATATAAAGAACTCAATCAGTAACAATGGGATCACATCTTTCTGAGAACATTAATGAAATACTGATGAAATTGATAGTAAAATTGTTGGAAAGCATATGGGTACAGTCACATAGAAAGATAAGTCTTCTACAAATGTATCCAATATCCACATAGAAATAATTCACATTTTGTTATCATGTTTGCATCTTCTAGTTGGTAAGATATGTCATAGAACCATTCTTGTTTTTTAATCTCTGATAAAGCAGCAGTCACAAATTACATTCTGATGTTTTTATATTCAAGAGTATGAATAATTATATAGATTATTAAGATGAGTGTGCTCATATTAAATAGCATTGTCTACCAAGTTAGTTTACAGAATAGTTTCCTTAAATAATCTTTTTTTAACAACATACATGATTAATAGGGAAAAAAGTAAATTAAAGCCAGACAAGCAAACATATATAGTACAAATTAGCGTAGTGTCAGATGGCTTACTTTTCATAATTGGTTTATTGTAGTAAAAAAATAATAAACACCATAACTTAAAGTAGTAACCTAACTATACTGAACTTACTTGATCCTCATGAACAATGTTATAGACATAAATCAATGTAAACTTTAGAATGGCATAACTACATTTTGGCATATAGTTTGGTGAACACACAATTCCCAGGAAGACTTAAATGTGAATTTTCCTTTACTTTACTTAAAATATCCTTATTAAAAGGATGTTTTATAACATGTAATTCTCAGACTGATGCTAAGTAGCTATGAACAGGACTGGAAGCACAACTAAATTTGAAGCTTAACCTGGTAGAAAGTCTAAAGGGCTTTTACAGTCTACATGGGCTTTTAGAAACAGAGAGTAGTCATTGTCCTGTGTCATTAAGACAAAATGTCTGATCATTTGAACGTCTCTCGGTGATAATTAAATCATCTGGGAGTGTGAAATGAAGCAACTGGGGCTTTGTTTCTGGTGATCTATGAAAATGTTTGAGAAACTACCCAATCAAGCTCATGAACAATCTAAGCCATTTGTGGTTTCACCCACTAGAGGGCAGTGGGACGTATGTACCACCCAGTACTGCCTTCATTTTCAAAGTAGGGTTAAAAGTTCTTGTAAAATCACCTCTTGTTGCCAAAGGGGGGTAAGCATAGATCCTCGCTAGAAAAGAGAAACAACAGTCATACTAGGTTAGCATGGAGAAATTCAACATGTGAGGCTAATGAAATAAGCAGCACACGGCACTAACCGGATAAAATCAGATGCCAAATCCTAAATTGTAACATTGGCTCTTGTCCCTAGATCACAGAACTATAAAGCTGGGAAAAACGTTGATACACACCTCTGGGGCAACCATCTCAGTTTACAGATGAGAAAGCAGACCATGAGAAGTTAACCAGCTTTTCCAAAACTAGAGTTTTACAGTTGGCTAAGACAAGGCTGAAACTATCGTCAATTGAGTTCCAACCAAAAGAAAAAAGAAGGATGTAAAAATATGCTAAGCTTTTCTTTGTATTATCCCATTGGTAAAAACATGGTTTATGTCAACAATGGTCACATGCCATGGACAAAATTCCAGTAGCTGTTTGGGAAATGTAAAGCTACAAATGAATGGGTAGGATTTTCTTTCTGTTCCTTTCTTCTCTTTTGTTCCTTTCATTCCTTCTTTTTTTCTTTCCTTCCTTCCTTTATCTTTCTTTCCTTTTTTTCATTATTTATAGTCGTCTGCACCTACATTCAGAACATAGCTTGGATGTTTCCAAAAGTGTCCACTTGTAAACATTAACCAATCACTAAGTATTGGGTAATCATAGCATGACACTCACATTCCTTTTAGCAAGATGCTTGCGTGACTGTGACTCTTGGAGGTCCTTGCTTCTGTGTAGCTTGGTTAGTAACCACTTCTCCTCCTGAGTTCCACATGGGTTTTGCAAGCAAGATGGGATCAATAACATTGTTTCAGACACACAGATTAAAAAAGGTGTTGAAAACTGGGCTAGGAGATGTTCATTCATCTAAGACAGTGAGAAGGCATCACATCTTAAAGAACCCTAATTACAAATATAACACCCTCAGAACAATGTACATGTCTTCAAAGCAACCTTTAAAAAGGTTGCTTTTTTTTAATGTCAGTAGATTTTAGAAAAAAAAATAAATAAATGAACAAAAAAATGGAAATTGCTTGAGAAAAAAATAATTCTGGATAGAAAGCACAGAGAGCTGCATTTTAACGTCCTCTTCCTCTCTTTTGTTTTGTGTATTTGTTTTTTACTTTTGTTATCTTACCAAGGCAACTTTTTAATGAATGTGTAAATTACATAGGATGTATGAACATAGTCACTTGGGTGTTAGTAGATATTTTACAAACATTTTTCTAAGGATCTAGATTTTCGAGTAAGGCTCCAAAATGAAAGCTGTAGTGGAGAAAAGTATTTCCAGAATGATCCTAGAAACAGATCAACTTTTCAAATATGTACCTAAAAGCCTGAAGGTCTATCTGGTCTACCTGAGTTCCTATCCTTACAAAGGATGAGGTCTGACCAAGATGTAAATTCAGCTCCCAGAAACATCTTTAAGTTATTTTTTTTTCAAATTAAAAACAAACAACAAACACACTTACCTTTTGTCCATTTCTCCTTCTACCATTAGAACATTTGACTGAAGTTACCCTGCCACAATTTGACCAAGAAGTAGTCATACAATGTGATTCCCCTCCAGCTGGCCTTTAATTATCAACAACAGGAATGTAAAATCTAATCACTGTGCTTGATTGGAGACTAAAGAAAACAGTCAAATAAGGATTTAAACTAATGAAAACTTTTACAAAAATAAATAAATAAATAAAAACTGTTTGATCACTTGAGTTAATAATTCCTAATTTATAATATAATTTTAATAGCTTGTACAATTTTAGCATTTAAATTATAATTTCGATATTTTCCCAAGGGTAAGATAAGATTTTATACCATTATATAATGAGTATATATTTCTCTTAGGAAAAGTACAATAACCTTGAAGCCAAACAGTATCATTCCCTGTGTGTTGCTTGCTGAATTCACAGACATACATACACAGATATTTCAGGAAAACAGATCATTCAGGCTGATTCTGCAAGTTTCATCTAAGAGTTTCTTTTCTCTGACCCTCTTATAATAAAGGAATGTGTCTTGCAATCACTACCAGCAATGTTAGTGGCACACTCGTGTTTATATTTCAAATATGCTTTTCATTTTCTGAAACAGAGGCAAATTCCTGGTGATATCTTAATGTTTAAAGGTAGTTAATGCCAAAAGGCTTGGACCTATTCTAAAACTGAATATTTCCCAGATGTTCAGTGGGGTTAAAGGTGGAATAGCGAACAAAACCCAATTTCCTACCCATGTTAAACTTACTTAGATGAATTTTAAGTAACGATTAATTAGACAGTAGACCTATGAGTAGCTGAAGCCACAGAGAAAAAAAGAGGAGGCTGTCTCAATTGTAGCATAAGACCACTGATGAGAAAGACAAGCATCGCCTGTCTCCTAATACCTTGTTTATACCACTCCTCTAACTTGATTTTGAAAATGCAACCCTTTTAGAAATTTTGAAAGGTTATTTACTGACAAATTTAGAGATTGGGAACAACTACCAGATGAAGGGTGAAGTAGTAAACTACATTTGAAATAAGTAAGTCAAAGATGAGCTCATACATATAAAAGGCCAGCTTCTGAAACACAAGAGGAAAGTACTATAGATGTGGCTTACTATAGACAAGCACTGAGAACCCTATGTCTCAGTGAGAAGCCAAGCTAACTGTTGTAAGAAAAGAAACTGTGCCAACTCACAGATTTAGTCGCTCTCAAGACGAATTGGAGCTAGACTCTTCTGTTTAACAATCCTTAAGGCTTGGGAACTTTCACCTGGCATGCCACTAAAGGCAGCTGCTTTGTATTGGAGACTGGTAAATTTTACCGAACCACTTAAGTCTAATCCATAAATTTTAAATCAAATGTTTCTGGCGTTGGAAGTGTATTCATTTAGTGATATTTTCACTTAGATTATCATGAGGCTATGGGTTCTGGTTGAGGTAAAAAAAAAATGGTGCAAATTTAAAAGGCTAGCTAAAGCATGTCAATCAAATTTGAGATAAATCTACTTTGACATAGATAATAAAAAAACTAGACTGTACAAAACTAAGAGGAGTCAATGACTTGCATAGTTTTGCTAATAGAAGATCAAAGTCTACATCCATAAATCTTCAACTATGTCAACCAGTTAGTTTAGATAGGAATCTATTTGAATAATCCTTATGGGCACCCTATTCTTCAATTTAAAAATATTTTATGTACACAGATAAAGTAACTAAGGGTTATATTCTCACAGTAAGGGCTAAGGGAAATATATAAAATATATAAAATCTTTCTGGGAAGGTTATCTTGTTAGAAAATAACTGATTTAATATTTTACTCCTAGGCCAGCAGATTTTGCTAACATGAATTTTGATGTCAGTATATCTCTGATTTTCCAGTTTGGGTGGCTTATATAGTAGTCAGCTAGCAGAGAGAAATGAAAAGGAAAAACTATCAGATTCCACAAGCAGGACACTCTCCATTCCCTATGGAGGTCACTCTTTTTTCAGGTTAGTTGAAGGTGAAAGCAAATCTAACAGTATAGCATACTCAATCCTTGAAATCTGAGTCAGAAGACGTCTAAGGAAATGTCTCTCAAGCTCTCTTTCTGCAAATCAAGTTTGTGTAGCTAGACAAGACATGTGGCAGAAACCTGGGCAATTAGATCACAGAGTCCAGGACCACAAATGTAAGTATTAGAGGCGGTATTTGTGGACTGACAAGTTGGGGAAACAATAAAAAACAGGAGATGGCGATAATGAAGAAGGGGATGTTAAATAGCTGTGTTCTTCCTCAAGTCTTTTAAGTCTACCTAAGGGAAAGATGTTGTCATCCTCTTCAGAGTTAGTGTTGAATGACTGTGAAGGCAAAGACGGGGTGAGCAGGCTGTTTGTTCACTGGAGGAAGAAAGATAGGATCTGCCACCGTGTCAGAGAGCTGTTAAGTCCTCAAGAGGAAAACACTCATTGGGGGTTTTAGGGTCAACAAACAATTGTTTATATTTGGATATTTGCAGCAGAACTCCTTTTCACATCCTTGGCCAAGCTTCTCAGACAAAAAAACATCCAGGGCTAGGGCTGGGACACTGACCTTTTGTGCTTAAATGAGCTCTTTGAGAACTCTCTTTTTATAAAGGTTGCCAGGACTCCGCACTATGCCACGAAAGGGAGAAAGAAGTGGTCCTTGGTGCTTGTGAGTGAAACAAGTGGATTCAGTAAGAAAACACCCCGAGTACAATAGTTCTCACTTAGATTCGAAGTTCTTTTTTGATCTTTTATTTTCCTGGAGTATGAAGTGGACAGTGGTTCTTTTGTTTCCCACAAGGGTCTTAAGCACTGAACATCAAAGAGTGTCAACGAGGTTTTCTTAGGGTTGCTCTCTGCTATGAGGCTTTCAAGGTATCACTTTTGAGTAAAATACACATATATAAAATCATGTGAGGAATTCCTCCATAGACTTGAGACGTCTGAGCATAGAGGACAATTGTAGTTCTTTCCGTTTTAGCCTGGATGAGTACCCTGCTTAGAGTTGCAGGCAATTAGAGAGAGAAAAGCTGGCTTCCATTTTTCACCTACTGTCACCTCAGAGCTTCAGAATTGAACTGTGGAGGACAGAAACCAGGAGCGCGTACTTCTATCTTCTATCTAAAGGACAATGGGTTTGATAAACATATATTTCCCATGAACATATTTTTAGATTAATGAAGTTCTCCCAAGGCTATATTTGGGTATCTTCCATGACCCTGCACTTCTAAGCCAGCAAGAAGTAAGGGTGACAGGTGAGGCCAATAAGAAGACATAAGAGTGCTGCTCATAAAGCAAACCACAAGCAAGTTGCTTGTCCTCTACCTCCACTCGAGCTCCCTATCCTCTTTCTTCATCATGGCTCTGGCCTCTGCTGTGTGCAAAAAGGTCAGAGATAGGAAATAGCTTGAAACTGACATACTACAAATTTTTCCACAACACTTGGTTACACAATAGTTGTAATCTACCCATAACAAAAATTGTTCAATTGATTATTCCTTGATTATTCCTTCTGTTTCTATTATCTGTCATACTTTGCTTTATATATATATATATATATATATATATATATATATATATATATATACAAATTTTTAATTGATTGTTTTGGTTAGTTTTAAAATTTTAAAATTTGAATTTGAAGTCATTTTGTGGTTGTTCTTTAATTCATCTACCTGTCTATCCATCCATTGAATAACAGCAACTGTGAAAATCATGCCATGCCACTGTGCTAAGTTTTAGCTTATTTTCATAAGATTTGAAAACTACACATATATCTCCTTCTAACGTTTAGATAAGGACGCTAACTTTTCATCCATCAAAATATCATTTGTGAGCTCCTTATGTGAAAACAAAATTGCTCTGACTCTTATCCAAGAACAACTGTCACTGGGATTCTCCAGTGTTTATACTAAAGTAAGGAGATTCCAACCAGTTTTTATTCTGATCTAGACTTTGCAAGAGAAGCAGAAACAACTGAAAAGGAAATTGAGCATTACTGGGCTGTTGGTGCCTGCTAGTTCTTATTTTATTATTATTATTTTCAAGATTATAATACAATTACAAGCTTTCTCTCTTCCTTTTCCTTCCTCCAAACCCTCCTTCAAATTCATGGCCTCTAAAAACATTGTTATTATATATATAATAACATATATATAATAATATATATATGTATTCCTAATATAACCTGTTCAGTCTGTGTAATGTTATTGTACTTGCATATATGTTTTCAGGGGTGTTCTTTTGCCACTGGGCAACCAATTCTTCTTTGTAGATATTTCTAAAACTTCATAACCTAAACTAAATAGCCAGGACTGAAAATTTGGTAAGATTTTCAACATTGAGCAATCCTCATTGCAATGTACTACCTATTTTATGGAATAGTGTTTCTGGAGATGAAGACATTTAGATCTTTACAACTAACTGTAAATTGAAGCATTTTTTATGATACGATATTATAGTTCTTTAGTGTCTACCTGTGTGCACATATATGCTAATTGAACCCAGGACCTTGCACATGCTAGGTGGGTACTGGACTGTGGAGCTAGAGCGCAAGTCAGGGCTGAAGGTTATTAAACACACAGCTGAGTTAGACACACCCAAATGAAATTTCAGACAATTTTATTAGCTTGTATAGTTTTCTAATTGTTTTTAAGTTTTAACATTCTTGAATAAAATACAAATGAAGTAAGTTCAAGTACTCAAATTTAACATTATATATGTATATTATACATATATATATATTTATATATTGAAAACACAATTGACTGGAGTAAGTCCAATGATTAGATTATTTTGATTTCTTGTTAATCTCTTTTGTCCTCTGATTCCTTATCATGGTGATATTTTATGTGTATGGGAACTGGAACTGAAATACATTATAATTGCAAGCTAAATGTTCTAAATATTAAATGTTGCTTTCAAATCATTTCACTTATAATGCTACTCAAACTTTCTCCAAAATCAAGTCTCTCTCTCTCTCTCTCTCTCTCTCTCTCTCTCTTTCTCATGTGTATATGTTGTGTATGCATATAACATTTCTTGAAACTACAATATTGTGGATCATAGTATTGTAAGCACAGAATTTGTACAAGTATGTTCATTTTGTTTATTAACTTCTTTGCATATTGAATTCCTTCCTAAACATTACTGCTGATCATTTGTGCCCAACATTCCATAAACCTGTCCCCTTGTCCATTAGTTTTCATTTGAAATCTTGAATTTTTCTGAAAGGACAGTTTTGTTTCTCTAGAACATACAGATTTCAGTCAATATTAGCATTGGTTTTCTAATAGAATGCTATACTAAGATAATTTATTTTCTTTGTCCACATGAGGAGCTCATAATGTGTTAGGTAGAATTCACTCTTTCTAAGAATTTCTTTACAGATTGTTAACCCAAGATTTAATGGCAACAACAAAAGTGTTCAGTTTGGACTTTAACACTTTTACCTAACACCATAACACTCTCTATCCCATACACAATTACTGAACCGAGTCATAAACTTGTACTCTGGTACCTAGTCTTCTTATTGAAGAAGGAGCAATCCTCCTTCCTCCTGTGTGGTTAAAGGAACAGGTTTATTCCTAGAACATTTCCCAGCCCAGCGCTACTCTTACTCTATTCAGACTAGAATGTCTAGCTTATACTACTTTACTTTTGTCTTTATATGAGTTCAAACTATTGCACCAAGCAAGCACTTTACATTAATTTATGAAAGTACCCACTCCAGCTTACACTGCAATGCCTGTACTTTAGTAGTGATAAGAAATGGGCTCACGGTTCTGTCCAGAGCCTTGCTTTCTTTGCCTTGCGGGTTGTACAAATACAAAGCATTTCCATGAGCTTTGGGAATATCACTTCTATACTTGGTCTAACTCACTCCTGCTAGTCTCAAGAGAGATGTGAACTTCCTAAGTATGGGGACATAATGTCTCAGGGCCAACACCATGAATTACCAAGCTGAGTATTTAATTATAAATTAACAGAGAATATAGCTTGTCAAGTAACAGTTATAATTTGAAAAAAAAATCTGTTAATACACACAACCAAACCCAATTTACATTTCTAAGTAGCCATAGGAAGAATTTAGGGCTAATTTATATCATTGTGAGAATTTATCAAACTCATAACACATGTATGTGTTTGAGCCATGAGTTTGAACCCCTAAAAACTTGTTCCATATTTAGTATTTTGCTGCTTAGAATCATCCATGTTCACCTGACATATGAACTCTTCAACACAACAAATAAGACTTTCTTGTGGGGAAAAAAAAATCAATATGTGCTCCAAGGACTCATTTTTCTTTTAATTAATGCAAGAAGAGAAAAAAAATACTACATTGTAATTAGGTACATTAGAAAAACTTACCTTAAAAGTAATAAAATGGTAAACATTTTATTAGGCTATCTTTAAGATAAATATCTGTATTAACATAATGATAATTTATTGGACCATTCCATGCAGTAATTCATCTAACCCTCTCTGTTAATGTTAATTTTTTTCTCCATTTATATAAAAAGCAATGGTCAGAGTCCAGTAGACTGAATTGTTTCTGTGTAATGAACAAGATGAATTAGTCTATAAAACATAAAGTCGATATAAAGTCTTTTCCTGGCTGCCAACAGTTTATAAATGTTTACAGGAGCCTCAGGAAGAATGCAGACTCAGGATTTACTTCTGGTCCTAAGTGACCTTTCTACAGGTACTTGGATAAGCTCTTCAATCTCTCTGGATCCCCTGGTGTCATCTCTTATACAAGAGAAGGGATGTGAAGCCGACATTCTCTATGTTTCTTCGGGTTCTTCTCTGATTTTACAATGGGCTAGAGCATAGCCTTCCTTAAGATTTAAATACTTTCAGTTCTTCTCACTTAAAAAAAATGAAACGAAACAAAACAAAAATAGTCTTTTTATTTCGTGCTATTTTATTCATTGTGAGGCTGTGATGGTCCTACCTTAAATTAGAGTTAGCACAGGTGTCGGTTCCATACAGATTTCTGAAAGTGATTTATAGCTTAGTTTTATGTCACAAAAAATACATAAGAATTAATGTTTACCAAAGTCTCCTTACTCCAGTAGATCTAACTTAAGAGCTTTTTGACTTCTACTAATGCATAACACAGCTGTAATACCATGAATTACTTATTGATTTCTCTGGAAAGAATAATGCTACTATTTGTGCTTAGGAAAACACTTCCTGCACAGAATTGCAGACATTTTCTTCCTTCCATGTTTGATAAAGACATGAGATATGTATGAATTCACTCAGGGTCTTTTCCACAATGTGAAGTAAATGCGCAATATTTTTTTCTAGAAAAGATTTACTTCAATGTCAGAAAATATCCTTATACAAATCAAATAAAACTCTACTCATAGCTTTGATGGCAGCACTTGGATGGGCCCTTCTGGAAGTATCTGTAGCACTACACACCTGTGCTTTGTACTGTCCCCACCAGGCCACACCCCATGTGATCTCATTTCAAACTGGAACCAGCTTTTAATCATACACAAACACTTCTTGGAACTTACTTTGCCCTAGTTTGATACTAGGGCAACTTGTTCCATACTAAATATGGAACAAGTTTTTAGGGGTTCAAACTCATGGCTCAAACACATCATATCATTTCCTGGTTTGTAAGGTAAATTTATATTAGAACTTATTTGGATGGTTAAAAAGATCCTGCCATGAATCCTGGGCCTGGAATACACCATATCTGTCTTTCTAGGAATATATGCTAATGGAAGATAATGTTTCAAAATATAACACTTGCAAAATTCACAAAGAGTGTTTCCTGACATATCCAGATAAGAATAGGTTTAGTCAAAGCCATGGAGGGACCCATGGCTCCAGCCTCATATGTACCAGGATGGCCTTGTCAGGCATCAATGGGAGGAGAGACCCTTGATCCTATGAAAGCTCAATGCCCCAGTGTAGGGTAATGCCAGGGTGGGTGTGTGGGGGAACACCCTCATAGAAGCAGGGGGAGGGGAATCAGATAGGGGGTTTCCAGGGTGGAGCCAGGAAAGAGGATAACATTTGAAATGTAAATAAAGAAAATATCTAATAAAAAAAAAAGAACAGGTTTAGGGTTCTTTGTTTGTTTTTGTTGTTTTTAATCTTCACTAGGGAGAGACTCAATAAAGTACTATGTAGATCATGCTCTCCTGTGAAGAACTCTGTAGGAGATTGTCTTAATTGATAATTAGTGTTGGAAGAACCACCCTATTGTGCTATT
This sequence comes from Tokudaia tokunoshimensis, assembly GCA_036184795.1. Taxonomy (NCBI): domain Eukaryota; kingdom Metazoa; phylum Chordata; class Mammalia; order Rodentia; family Muridae; genus Tokudaia; species Tokudaia tokunoshimensis. The sequence continues at coordinate 46,923,999 of BTHU01000009.1, forward strand.
GGGAAGGTCACCAGTCCCTATGAGGTTCCTGAACAGTAGAAGAGATGAGAGTGAGAAGAGAGAAAGCAAGCAAGGATACATTTATGCAAGCTCTTTGTTCTTGACTGCGGGTGGGATGTGACTAATTGAGTTCTTGCCCTGACCTCCCTGAAACCACAGCTTATGACCCGGAATCAGAAGCCAAATAAAGCCTTTTCCCCAAAGTCACTTTCTATCAGAGTATCTGTCACAGCAACAGAAAGGAAAGTAGGATAACCAATGAGACAAAACAGAAAAATGTCAAGCCAAGACTGTGAAAAGACACATTAGATCACTAACTCCAAGTATTTGTTGACTACTGATGGACATCAAGGACTTGGAGTCAAGGATTATTTGTAAGAAATGTCTTAAACAGAATTCAACAAGTCAGCGAAATTTTAAAGAATTTCATGGTAATATTTCTGATATTATTTAATACTAGGTCAGTGCCAGTGCATTCCCTATTTAAAGTTGTGTGTGTGTGTGTGTGTGTGTGTGTGTGTGTGTGTGTATGTGTGTTTGATGCTGTGTATAGAACAGAAGACCTTGAACATAGTAGGTAAATTCTCTGTCACTAAGCCGTATCTCCCCGACCAAATGCTTAAACTCTTTCTTTAAATTACCAGTTAATTAAATACAGTCTTAAATTTATAATTCTTTCAGGATTAGCCTCCATTCTGGTCCATAAGATCAAGCTGATTGCTCAGTTCTTTTCTAGGTCTTGAGTTACTAAGTGAGACGTGAAAGGCCATTTGGTCTTTACCAAAGTAGGAAATATATATCTCCTCATGAAACATTGGTAATCGTTTTTGGGACTCATTTCTATTTGTAGTTCTAACTAAGTGTCCAGTGTCTTGGAAGGTACTGCATCTGATAGAAAAAAAAACAAATAGCTGGCCTGCATTATGCAGAACAGGAAGTCCATGTCTATAACTGTACCAAATAGCCCAGACTTAAACTAATCATTGACCTACTGTGCTTTCCTTCTTTGAAAAAAAAAAGATCATTCTAGAAAAAGCATATTCTTTCAACCCTGGGTTGAAAGGCTAGGGGTAAAATGAATCCCAGTTGTACTAAACCAGCTTCACAACCATGAGCATAATATTAAGAGCAACATACAGATCTTTACTCCTTAGATTGTCAATACAAATCATCATTTGAATGTGTCCATAAAAGTTGTTAAAGTTTCCTCAATTTCCTTTAACATTTCTACATATTTGTAAGAAAACAAATCTGATAAAAAAAATCTTTAATAAAAGATTCATTTTTATTTTATATGTATGCACATTTCATCTGCATGTATGTTCAAGTGCACCATGTACATATCTGGCACCAATGGAGGGCAGAAGAAAGAATTTGGTTCCCCCAGTCCTCTGCAAGAGCCGTAATTCATATTTTGACAGTTAAGTAGCTATCAAGAACCCCACACCTGTTATTCAGAAGGAAACCGTCTTCTATCCACACTGTCAAAAGCTTTTGCCAGGGATGTTAACTGCTGCCATTTTTTGTATCTCTTCCTGGGATGGTTCTACTTCTCTCCACATGGTTTTGCCTTTGCTTTTGTACATCAAAGCGGTCCCTGCCTCTGAGTTGTAATGCATAGAGCAGTGGGTGGTCCTTGCCCTAGCAGAGCTAACACTGCCTAAAAACCAACATGCTGAAAAATCTAATTCCAGGGTCCCAGTCTAGATCTATAGAGTAGGAAAACCTACCAATCTGTGTTTAAACATGCTGTCCAGATGATTGCTAGGCAGGTTTGAGTTTGGGGACCACTATAGTAAATTAGTTAATTTGGCACCATAGTGATTCAGCTGACAGGACACAGATTTACTAGCATTTCCCTAAAATGCCAATGGCTGGCCCTGTGAACTATAAGCAGTTTGTCCCAATTAACAAATAAAAAACCGAGAGTCCAGGAGTGCAATTGACTTCCCTGTATTGTTTAGCTATCCAGTATCAATGGAAGGCCTAGTCCTTCTGCTTATGAACAGCTGTTACTTAATTTACTTCCAAATTTCAAGACCTAAAATGTGACCTTTCAATTTCCTTTAAAATATATGGTAAGTAGAAACATGAATTAAGGGAAGGAGAAGCTAACAAAAAATAGATAGATAAATAGATAGATAGATAGATAGATAGATAGATAGATAGATAGATAGATAGATAGATAAAACAAAAATTAATATTATTTTTAGGTACACTTGACACAGTGATTACTTAGACATTCTTTCAAAAGAAATTAAGCTAAGTTGTTGAATTAGCCTAATCCACTACCTCAGACAGGTCAAAAACCTGTTCTCATTGCTACTGTATGCAAAATAAATTTTAGAGTGCTTGCACTCCAGTATGACAGATGTGACTCCAAGATAAATGATAGTTTATTTTGATTAAATCCCAGACAGGTTTAAACTGGTAGTAAACTAACAGACACTAACAAGCTCAGCTGCTCCCTTTTGTAGGCAGACTGCAATAATCCTTTCGATCTTTTTTTGATATCAAATATTTATGGAATATTTTGGAGACACATAACATCCATGATTTTGATGAGAGTTTCTTACTCTACCGACTCAGAATGATTTTTTTTATTACTATGTGATCATCAAAGGGAAAACAAGAGTACTAGAGACTGCTCCAGACAATAGGCAAGCTGTTCAGTCACAGTAAGGGAGAGAAGCATCATGGGAACTAGGGTCAACTCTATGACAAAGGTAACTGAGCTTTTTAAAGGAAGAAAAGATAGAGACTGTCTTAGCACCTTTTCTGTTGCTATGACAAAATACTGGAAACTGTGTACCATATAAGGAATATAGGTTTATTTGACTGACCATTCCAGAGGACAGAAAGTTCAATATCAAGATACAGAAATCTGTCAAAGCCTCCTTGAGACACCACTTGGTGAAGACAAACAGATTCTCTCAGGTCTCTCTGTGTATGTAGCCATGAATGCTACCACAGAAACCTACCTCAACCTTGGGCCACTATTTAGCCATAAATGTCATTATATAAACAAACCTACATCACTCTCATAACTCTATTTAAGTCTATGGTATATTACTAATAGCCGTTTTATTTAGTAAGGCCCAACAATGTAGAAAAAGTAAAGGCTTTGGATCCAAACATCAAATCAACTATATTCAAGACAGTATATGTCCACTAATGTATGTAATTTTACCAAAGCTTTTTCTAGTATGCAAATAGCACAATGCTTAACTCTGATATAATTTGTTAAGTTAATTGGGAATTTGAGTCATATATAAAAGTGCAAAGCCCACGAGGTGCCCTTATAACAGCTTTATTTGTGCTACCTATTATTTTTAAATTAATTTAAAGGAGATGGAGATATGGCTTAATGGTTACATACAAATATATTATTTTGTTGCCTTCCATTGACCAAAAAATGAATATTGCTTAAATCAAAGATCCTATATGAAAAATAACCTTTCAACACTATGTTCAAAATTCCTCTATTATAATTATATTAACTAATAGTTGACCACATATTTAAAATTTATAAAAAACCCTTTACATTTACAATAACTCATCTATAACTGATATCAAATACATCTTAACATTCATTCTTTCTTTGAATTCATTTTGATGTTTTGTTTTATTTTCATCCTTGTTTTATTGAGATACAAACTTATTGATTCATAATTTCACAAATAGGACTCCTGGCACAAATAAAAATTCTAGATTTCAGAAATGTCCCCATTTTGCCACGCACAGCCATTGATTCTCTTGGCATTCTTGACTTTATACCAAGTGTACATTATGAACAACATGTTTATTATGGTTCTTTAATGAAGATGAATTATAGAGGAGATGAGTCCCAATGTGATTCTTTGGGGACCAAATGCATAGTCACAACATGCTTCATACTACTGTGTGTGACTACATAAGCTCTGATGTACACAATTGAAAAGTGATGGTGGCCAAGATGTTCTTCCATGTTAGTGTATACTAGATCACTTTGAGACTACAATTAATGGGAAAAATGGAGAGCTTTAACTTTAAAATGTTAAAATTCTAATACCATTATACTAAACATGATGTATTTCAAAAATTGATTAACCCTATCAAAGTATCTAGTATTTTAATTGTCCTCAGACTGGGTAGTAGATATCTTTACCACTGAGCCATTGGTCTGGATCTCCAAAGCTTTTAATAACTGTTAAATCTGAAATAATTGTAGAATCAAATGGGTTCCAAAAAAATAAATAAAAATGCAGAGAGGTCCTGCATACCCTTCACTCACTCTTAAGCAGAGCCTCTTTCAACCAGTGCTGCATTTCATGTCAAAGTAGACACGTTCAAATGTAGTAGCTGCTGAGCTAATGAACCTCAAAAAATCCTGGAGTTCCTTTCCAAAAATGAACTGTACAATTTACATATGTAAAAGCAGAGACACCTGCAGGCTTGGCTCCTCCCAAAGAGGTATCCACACTCACAGGTGCTTACAATATGTACAACCACTGTCTGTGTCCTACAAAGCTTTCAAGTCATAAATTAGTGACCTGTGGTACAACTGAGACTTACTTTCAGAACTCAATAGGGCATTACACTACTATCTCTTTCCTCTCTCTCTCTTTTTTTATTTTATTTTATTTTCTAAGTTTTTTTTTATTTACATTCAAAATCATTTCCCCTTTCCCATTTCCTCCCTCCCCGAAAGTCCCATAAGCCCCCTTCCCTCCCTCTTTTCCCCATTCAACCCCCTCTTGCTTCTCTGTCCTGGCATTCCCCTACATCCAGTCTTTCCAGGACCAGGGATCTCTCCTTCCATCTTCTTGGAAATCTATTGATATGCGAATTGTGTCTAGGGTATTCCAAGATTCTGGGTTAATATCCCCGTATCAGTGACTGCATACCATGTGTGTTCTTTTGTGATTGGGTTACCTCACTAAGGATGATATTTTCAAGTTCTGACCATTTGCCTAGGAATTTCATGAATTCATTGTTTATAATTGCAGAGTAGTATTCCATTGTGTACTACTCTTTCCTCTCTCTATTTTGAAAGAATAGTAAACCTCCTTTGAAGATATAGGCAAACATTCTGATATAACATCAAGAAATACACATACATCATGTGATGACCCTTAAATATGTACATTTTAATGTCTCAATTTTAAATGCTTAAAAGTAAATATTTATTTACTTGCCCAAACTAGTTGTAAAGTTTACAAAAGGAGGCGGGGAGGTCAGTCCTTTAAACACTGAGTTCCCATTTGAGGTAAAACACAAAGAGTCCCAAGTGTATCTTAGCAGACTCTCTGACACGTTGTATGCCTCAGGTTCTCCAAACAACCAGCCAGGGATTTGGTGTTATTCGCACCATGTTGTTTCCTCTGTTCAGCTTGGTCTCATTACCATAACTCCAGCCTACTTCTTATCCTTCAGAAAGTCTGCTTTATTGTTTGGTAAAATCATTCTTCCTGCCTCTCTTTTCTATCAATTTCCAGAATCCATGTGGAATATCTCACAGTTTACTGACACTTTGCACTCCCTCTTTTGGAGGCACAACAGCTTAAATATTTTTACATCACATCAGAATGCCACTTGTTGTCCAGTTAGTATCTCCTCCTTGTCATAAGTTTATTAAAGTTTTCCCTTCTCTGAAACTCTGATATTTTCCCAAGTGGCACCCCAATACCATAGCATGTTGTCATTTAATAATGAGTTATATTGCTAATTGGTTTCTATAGAAACCAATTGTAGGAAGGTGAAAGAGAAGGAAAAGGAAAATAACTAGACATGGAGCGAAAAGAAGACACAAGATTTGTCTTGACCTTGTATGCAAGCTATATTATGTACCTTTATAGTTCATTTTCTAATCTATAACTAATGACAAGAATGGCAATACCTCTTTGATAAACAGTTATAGATATTACAGTAACTAACCACAAGAGAGCACTTTTTAAATTATTCAAATGATGTCTGTGAGTGCCCTGAGGATTAAATGACTTTTTCCACATATGCCTACAAACTTTTCAAAGAATATCATCTTTGCATACACCAAACTCTGCGTTTTACTGGAAGAAGTGGTCTTGTTTGCTAATTATTACTTCTGTCCATTTTCCCTTCTTTCTAGAAAGAGAGATAATCTCTTAACCTGGAGTATTATATCTGCTTTTGTAAGATGGTGTGGATGCTGAGACAAGTCTCTCTATACCTCAGAATGTCAACACACTGGTCAAAGAAATGAATTTATCAGTTAAATGCAGCCAAGGGATTTAGTTTATCTAAATGTGCTCCAAAGGAAAAATAGTTTACCATTGTTTTTACAGATTGAGGTAAATCTGACAGATCATTGACATATGCTACAGATTTAATTTAATACCACAGTACAGATGTAGGCTCTGATAAGTTTTTGTAAAAATCTAGGCTAAGATGAGTAAAGTAGTTTCAATATTTATGGGGTTGAAAATGCAGAGGTTGCAAAGGAAGCATTTTAATTAAAACAGCATTTGCCTGTATATGCTCAGAGTACAAACAGAGGGACAACCTCTCAAAGCCTCACGACTAGTTTCCTATGCTCGCTGGGGTTTTCACCACATTCAAAAGTTTTGGCTCAGTTTGGCTATCCAGTTGTTTGTCTTTTGCCTTGAGAATAATATAAAATGTACTTTATCATTTCTTTTGATTATTTTTTACCTTCTCCCAGCTAAATATGAAGACTCTTTACAGCTCTTCTTTGTAATTGTGTGTTTTAGGTGTCCTAGAGATAACATCAGTAGAAATTGGAGTTGTTGCCGTCAAAGCCATCAACAGCAACTATTACTTAGCCATGAACAAGAAGGGGAAACTCTATGGCTCAGTAAGTAGTATGATTTTGTTTTCAAAACACATAGTACTGTTAGTACCAGAGATTTGGATGGTTTCCTAGAGAAGATACTGAATGGCTTTGCTGTCATTTGACCACTACTAATAGGATTCACAGCATCTCAAGGACTGGCAAACATCTTGTTCAACTCTATAATCTCCCGAATTGTTTGCCAATGAGTCTACTACGCAGGCCATTACTGACATTTGTGAATGTTCAGAACTGCAAGCCAATCAGCCTTTCAGGGAAGCATCTGGATGAAATAGTGTGGGGACTAGAGATGACAACTTGGAGAAGAATCACTTAAAACAAAAAACTTGGGAGGAATGGAACATCATGCACTATGAGTATCTGCCATAGCTAAGAGAAAACCATGGCTCAGATGCTGGGTACTTTGTTAAAATCATAAATAATGAAACAAATCAAAGGATTCATAATTTTCCAGGCTATTCTATGAACCCTAGAATTTCGTATACCTAGGAAATGGTGATTAATTTTAGTTACACATGAACATTATAGACATTATGTAAAGACAAAGTACTATCTTCACAGTAGGGTCTAATTCTATAAAAAAAATTCTATATGCAATAATAAAGGATACTCTTTAAGTAGGATCCTCATGTGGTCTTGGGTAGACTGATAAGAGTTAAGTTCCTTGAATATGACCTCTTCAAACACACGTCCAATTCATTTAGAAAAAGTCTTTTTGACTGAAACCTCACATAAAATAATATTTAGAATTAAAATCACAGTCATAATTAAAACAGTGTTATACATAATATACCAATTATGCTATTTAGGCTTTTAGAAGAAATGTCTTAGTTAAATATGTGACTGGCTACTGTATACCAGATACTGTTTGGCCTACCTCCTAAGGATGTATAAGGAAGACATATAGAATGGTACATGGTGATGGACAAGTGTGATCACAGCACTTTGGAAGGCTGAGGCAGGAAGATCATATATTCAATATATTAGTGTGGATACATAGGAGAACTTATTCCCAAACAAAGCAAAACAACTCCTTTATTCATGTGAATGCACACATACACACACATTCAGAGAGAGAGAGAGAGAGAGAGCTAGCTTTGATTTCAAGCACTTTACAATATGTAGGGGAAAATGTCAATAATACAAAATAGTTACAGAGCAACTAGCTTGTATTGTGAGACCATTAGTAGTACAGTAGCCTTGTGATGACATCAGAACTCTGCTTCAATCTCTTAGTTGCCTTTTTAAGAATAATACAAGCAGGACAATTAATGACTATGGATATATCTTGTAGTTTGGATCCCAGAACTCTATCAAAAAATCGCTAAAAGAATTTAAATTTTTCTGAATTCCACTATAGAGGAGTACATGAGACATAAATTTTTAATTATAAGTTTGGAGAATATGTAGTAACATTTGACACTGGTATTTAATAAACACATCTTTTTCTAACCAGATATTACACACTTTTAAATATGTAAATTTACTTTCCTAATTAGCATAAGGGCAGTCAGTAGTTCTTCAGCCTGAATAAGCTTCAAAATCCGTGTGAGACTTTGTTAAACAACATAAGGTTGGAGCACAGTCCCATACTGTCTGGCTCAGAGTCTAACGACTAAGGATTTATATATTCCATGAGGTGCCAGCTGCTGTCTGTGTCATTGGTTGTGAGTTGGGAACCATAAATCTAGAAATGACCTAGCTTTGTCTTTTATTCACATCAGCTCTACTGTTAAATGACAAGCCAGTCATACCAGGACAGATCCTGGTATGAGGGCCACAGGAATTTTAATTCAATTTCTTCATTGCATATTATTGCCCCAAGAAGCCTAAAAAGGCAAAAAAAACCCAGTTTTTAAAATGGCTCTATTTAGGGCTTTAAATTCTTACCACTTTTGAGAAAATAGTGTTTTTTGCTTTTGTTTTTATTAAACATGTTTAGGGCCTTGCCAGATGGCCCAGCAAGTAAATGTTCAGTCTCCCAAATCTAACAACTGGGTTCAATCTCCAGAACTCATATGGTAGAACAATGATGGCTCCTGCTTACACACACACACACACACACACACACACACACACACTCACACACACATACATGCATGCCCCCCACATACACAACACACACACACACACACACGCACACACACAGATACATACACACTACCAACACTACCACCACCACCACCAACTACTACTACTACTACAAAATAAACGCATCTGCTTATAATTTTTCTTTCAAAAATGTCATAGGCATGGAGAGATGATGGCTCAGTGGTTAAGAACACTTGCTGCATTGCTTCTCAGACTTTTGGCTAAGATCAAGTGTAAGAACACTTGCTGCTCTTGCAGAGGACCCAAATTCAGTTCTCAGTACTCACATGATGGCTCACAACCATAAGTAACTCCTGTTCCAGATCATAAAATACTCTATTAACATCCTTAGTTGCCAGACATTCCGGTAGTATACAGAAAAATACACAGGCAGATCATCCATACACATAAAATAAATCACTTCTAAAGTAAAGAACAAAACAAACGAACAAAAATAAAATGTCTGAATCCAGGCAGTAGCCTGCACATTCATTTTCAGCTATCTAAGGCTGAGACAAGAGGATAACTTAAGCCCACAAACTCAAAACTATTTTGATCAACAAAGCAAAAAGTCTTGGTCTTTTAAAAATACCAGCTAAACTAAAGGTCCTTCCTTGTTCCACTGTATCAGAGTCAGTATGTAAGCATGCACTCATATACTCTTTAAAGAGGTACTTAAATATACACATAGCTAAAGCCAACATAATACAGGGCCATCTAATGTAAGTTAGCTTAAGAAAGTAAAGGTATACAATTTAAATTGTGAGAAAAGATGAAACCAGTTTTAGCAATAAAACATGCTTATTTTACAATGTGATATCAAGAGAGTAATAACCCACTCTCAAATGAACTGTGACATTAAAAAAGAATGTGACATTTTCTTATCAGTTCCCCATTCCCTTCTTTGTTGACACACCTCCTGTGCTTTGTGGATGCCTTTTCTTGAGCTATATTCTCTATAAGTCTCTTCATTCAACCTGTTTGTTTGAACGTGTTGCTCAGGTACTCTATCATATTACCATATTACCGAGATATTACCTAGATAGGCTCAGTGTATGAAATGACCATCATCTGGTATTTCTATCATTGGTGTGTTTGCTTTCGACCTTCTACTAACAGGCTGTAACCCTCAAGATCCACTCAGTTTCCAGAGCGTTATAATGCAAAACCTTATCTACCTCCCCAGTAGCTCCGTTAGAAAACATGTTCTCTGCTTCTAGCCCATATGTAAGCTAAATATCTAAAGAGTATACTGCTAAAAATCATGATTGCATACCAGCATACATCTACGTGCCAGAAAACAACACTGAGATTCTTATTTTTTATTATTATTTTCAAAATGGCTTCTATTGATTATATAAGTCTGCCTGAAAGAATCTCTGAGCAAACACATGAGTGATTGGTGAAACTTTCTCTGTATCTATTTTCTTTGAATATTTTCTTCTGTTCATTTATGGGAAATGTCTATCTTTCTTTCATTTTTAGTAGTCATTCTTTGAGCAATACAATCCTATGTTTCAAGGTTTCTGTTGAATCATAGAACTGAGCAAGTCTTGAAGATGAATCAGTCTGGTCCTCAAGCACCATGACTGAAGAATCAAATCAACAGCCCAGATGAGCACAGGAAATCCAAATCCTTTCTTTAATCCACCCTAATTCAGTTTGGGATCTTGTTTTACCTAATTCTTTTAAAGTACGTTTATTCTTTAAGAATTACTCACAATGCCCTGGCCCTGTCTCCTTCAAGATACCCCTCTACCTCCTTATCTTCTCTGTCCAATTTGGTACCACCTCCTTTTTAAATAACCCATGGGTTCAGTTCTATGCTGTTTATACAGTCCTAGGTGTAGACTCACCCACTAGTGTGGTAGACTTATCAGCATCCACACCCTCAATAGTAAACTCACTCCTTTCTCTTGAAGCCATCAGCTGTCCGCAGTTGGTTAGGGATGAGGTCCCATTAATGCCTTCCTATTCCATGCTACAATGTTGACTGCCTTGATCTTATGCAGTTTTGTTAGATAGTCACAGGTGTGGTGCGTTCTTGAATGCAGTACTTCTACCATGTCCAGCAGTCAGTTTTCTCTTCTTCTCTCTGACCTCTGACCTTTACAGTCTTTCTCCCGACTCTTACATGATATTCCCTGATCCTTAGGGATGTGGATGTAAGATAGAGCTAACTGATCAGTCCATGACACTTATCCTCCACTGACATGTTGCTAACAAACCTCCAATACAATACACAAAGAAACTTCTCTGGTGAGGTCTGAATGGTGTGCTAATCTACCAGTAGAGAGACAGAGATTTAGAGGAAAGTTTGATGTTTTGTTCATTTCACAAATTATTAGCAACAGGTACAGTCCTGGGTCCCCTGTGCTCCCCAAACTTGCATCCTTGGCTAGATTTATAGTGCCAAGCGTGTGTTTCCTCCTGTGAAATAGGCCTTAAATATAATCAGAAAGTGGTGGTTACCCTCATAATATTTGTACCACTATTGAGTTTGTGGGTATCTCTTGCCACATCAGTCATTACGGTAATTCACAGAGTTCACACACAGGTAAGACTATGGATGACTTTCCCCTTGGTATCCTGTATAACACCTTCCAATTATATGAAAGCTAACAGTAGAGAGGAATTTCCTTCATTAGTACAGCCTAGATTTCTTAAACATTAGAACTTATGCTTGGCCTGTACATCATGAACATCTAGGCCTTCCTCCAGAAATTACAGCTATGGCACATCTCAGTTACATCCCCACTGTCAAAACACCTGAGGCGAGAAAGCTGAATCCAGCACACTTCATTTTAAGAAATATTACTCTTTAAATTCATTTTGGAGAGGGAAAAAAAACCATCAACTATGGAAATCTCCAATATGAAATTATCTGAAATAATCCCAATCTTTCTTTTAAAAAGTTTCTTACACTTGTTCAATCTCTCTCTCTCTCTTTCTCTCTCTCTCTCTCTCTGTGTGTGTGTGTGTGTGTGTGTGTGTGTGTGTGTGTGTGTGTGTGTATGTGTGTGTGTATGTGTGAGAGAGAGAGAACATGAGAGGGCAGGTACATACTACAATACGCATATGCAGAGGTGAGAAGACAACCTGAAAGAGTCGTTTCTCTTTGTCCACCTCATATTTCTTTGAAATGGAACTTAAATCATTAGTCTTTGAGGCAAGTGTGCTGATTACCTGTCTTCCTGGCCTCTTCTTTTACCCTTTAAGCTATACAGCACTTTAGAAAGTGTAAAACACATATACTTTCAGACAAATGAACAAGAAGAAAAATTAAATATAAAAACCATAAAAATAAATCATAAAAATAAAATATAAAAAATCATAAAAAGACTTAATATTTTTCAATACAGATTTTTTTTATTATACTAAAAGACTAATCTTAGATAATTTATTTTTCTTCTTAATATCAGTCCTATCACTGAATGGATTTTGTACTTAATAGTACTTTATAGATGAGAAGCACACACTACCATACAACTCCAAGAATGGAAAAATAAACTGATAATGTCAATGTAAACATGCGATGTTCCATTATGTTCCAAACTATGATCTATAGCACAGAAACCTAAAATGTATATTCCAGAATTTAACTTTGTGGCCTGGGCCAAAGGTTCAGTGATTAAGAATAGTTGCTGTTCTTGCAAAGGACCCAGGTTTAGTTGCCAGCACCCCCACAGTGTTTCACAACAGTCTGTAACTCGAGTTTCTGGAGATCAAATACCCTCTTCTGACCTAAGTGAGCTCCTGCCAGAATGCAGTACACTCAAACTAATACAGGCTCATAGACCTATACATAAAATTTAAAAGTAAATACATCCTTTAAAAATAGAAAATATAAAGATTCCTAAGATGAAAGAAATTGCCCAGTCGAGGCCTCTGTCAACAATCTGCCACAATGTCTTTTTGGAAGATGGAGAGAGTAGAACTTCAGAAGCTATGGGGTCTTAGTTTCTGTACTGCCCTAGTTTTCTTCAAGAGCAGACAGACATTTCTTCAGTTTTCATCTCTATAATTAACTGCAGAATAAGATACTAAATTCTGAATTCAAGAAGCAGATGAGAGAAAATTCTTAACCTATCAAACCTCTCTAAAACCATTGGCCACTTGGAGCAGTACCAGAATTCTGCAGGTATAGGTGGGTATCATAGTGAGAAGGTTCATAATTATTTTGACAGGATGATTGACAAAACAAGGCCTTTTTTTTTTAAAATTTGAAACAAGGCCTTACATGGCAAGGGCTAACCTAGAACTCATTATTGTAGCTTTACTTGTGGTCCACTCACCTCTACATTCCAAACTGAATTCGTCAGGGTTCTCTAGAGTCAAGAACTTATGGAATGTCTCTATATATTAAGGGAATTTATTGTAACAACTTACAGTCTGCACTCCAACTTACCCATCAATGGGCAGCTGTGAATGGGAAGTCTAAGAATCCAGTAATTGCTCAGTCCCAGGAGGCTAGTTGTTTCAACTGGTCTTCTGTATAAACTGGAATCCTGAAGAAATAGGTCCTAATAGATGTTCTGGCAAGTAAGTGCAAGTAGATAAGGAAGAGCAAATCTTCCTTCTTCAAATGTCCTTATGTAGGTCTCCAGCAGAAGGTGTGGCCCAGATTAAAGGTGTGTATTACCATGCCTGGATTTGGAACTTGCTTTGTCACAGGCTGGCTTGTACTCAGATCTGTTCGCCTTAGTGTCCTGGGATTAAAGGCATGTTAGAGAAAGGACCCAAGGAGCTGAAGGGGTTTGCAACCCCATAGGAAGAACAACAATATGAACAAACCAGTACCCCCAGAACTCCCAGGGACTAAACCACCAACCAAAGAGTACACATGGAGGGACCCATGACTCCAGCCGAATATGTAGCAGAGGATGACCTTGTCAGACATCAATGAGAGGAGATACCCTTGGTCCTGTGAGTGCTCGATGCCCCAGTGAAGGGGAATGCCAGGACAGGGAAGCAGGAGTGGGTGGGTTGGTGAGCAGAAGGAGGGAGGATGAGATAGGAGGTTTTAAAAGGGAAAACAAGGAAAGGGCATAACATTTGAAACATAAATAAAGAAAATAATAATAATAATAATAATAATAATAATAATAATAAAAAAAAAACCTTGCCTGGGCCTAAGCTTTTCAAGGCCACTACACCTCAGGATCTCCATGTCAAGATCCAGGTCAGAAGCCTGTGTCTTCCAGTCTCAAAATCTGCATCACAGGAGTGCCCTCCATTTCTGGATTGTAGTTCATTCCAGATATAGTTGACAACCAGGAATAGCCATCACACAAGCACTTGGATTATAAGCATACACCACCATGCTCAGATAGAACCCAGGGCCTTCTGCTTACTATGTATGAACTCTACCAACTGAGTGGCAGCCCCAGTCCCCAAAGCATTTTCTATATCTTAGCTTTAAATCATTCCTTGAGTTGATTTTTAAGTAGATAAATTTGTAAATATGAAAAGTCCACATTTCTGGTAATTCCATTTTTCTTACTATAACTAACAATATGAAAAACAAGATTTTAACTCTCTCCTCTATAGCTGGATCATCATAAATATTGCTATTGTGATGTCTGCTTCCTGATAATCATTCTAGGCACATAAACCATGTTATATTCAAAGCACGTCAACTTTTTAATGGGCCAGAAGACACGGCATGGCTGTGGTGATTAATCAAAGATGACTCATGTGTTTTCAAACACAGGATCTGTTTTGTGGTTAGGATTTTTGACTCTTCTGTTGTTGGCATTGTATATGAAGAGAGCAATTTATGTAAGAAAAAAATGGCAGCTATAAAGAAGACAATGGAGTATAGATCTTTAGATGATTTTTATCATATGGAATCCAGTGTCATCACCATCTGAATAAATAACTGTGTTTCCTTTGCAGAAAGAATTTAACAACGACTGTAAGCTAAAAGAGAGAATAGAGGAAAATGGATACAACACCTATGCATCTTTTAACTGGCAGCACAATGGCAGGCAAATGTATGTGGCATTGAATGGAAAAGGAGCTCCCCGGAGAGGACAAAAAACAAGAAGGAAAAACACCTCAGCTCACTTCCTCCCAGTGATGATCAACACATAGAAGGCACTGTTGGTGTATGCAGTACAACCAATGACTCTTTGGCCAGAAAGAGATAGTACCCTCACTGAAGACTGTAGCTCAAAAGGCAAAGACATAGCCCTGAGTTCAGTTTGTTTAAAGGAAGAAAGGCTTTGGATGTTTTTGTACTCACTGCTGACATACGAAGTACTTTTCACTAGCTCTGCATCATTGTGTCATGCCTTATAATCAAGATAGAGGCAAATCAAGTTTGGACCGAAGTTATCCTCAAGTGAACAATATTGTGGCTGGGGCTGGGTTTTTTTGTTTTGTTTCGTTTTTAAGTTTTTGTTTTTGAACTTCTGAGATAGAACTTAAAGAACATGGAACCCTCTGTTGAATGATCTTTGGGAAAGTTATTTATGGAATATGAACACATATCAAAGACTTTCATTTGCTCATTCAAGCCTGATGATTCAATGAGCAGTTAGACATGCAAGCATTTACTGGAAAGCACTTGGGTCATATCATATGCACAACCAAAGGAGCTTTGGGTGTGGCACCATGGAAGAATTGGATCAGATTTACAAATAAAAACATAGTAGTATGAAACTGTCCTAACAATACAAATAGTATGGTATGCTTGTGCATTCTGTCTCCATCCTTTTCTATTTCCTTCTAAGTTATTTATTTAATAGGATGTTAAATATCTTTTGGGGTTTTAAAGAGTATCCTCAGCGCTGCCCTCTGATTTACCTTCTCTCTCTCTCTCTCTCTCTCTCTCTTTCTCTCTCTCTCTCTCTCTCTCTCTCTCTCTCTGTCTCTCTCTCTCTCTCTCTCTTGGCACCATATGCACGTTCATGACAAAGTGTTTTAAAACCTTGGCAAACACTTCAGAAATAGGAGATGAGATCAAGGAAGCAGTATGAATACCCCATGTGCTCTCAGTTGACTTAATTTGCACTTCTGCAATAAAAACCATCAGCAATGACTATGGCAGAGTTCTGCTATAGCTTACGTAACAGATATCTGCCATCATTTGTCAACATGTATCAGTCCAGAGGGACCCTTACCTTAAAATATAGAAGGCCAAATTCTCTTTCATTGCTTATTTCATCTCCAAGAATATACTAAAAGAAGAAAAAAGAATTGCTAGACTAACATTGTTGGCTTTTTATTTTCCTACTGATGATGGCTTGCCACAAGTCACAATGGCAAATGATGTAAAGGTTATCTGCACATACATGAGCCCTTTGCAAGACTCACAGAATCCTTCTCCCTCAAAAGAACCAAAAAGGAAATTTGGTATGAAGTGCAACTCTCCCTGGGGCTTAATCTAAACAAATATATCCTAGTATATGAGTAAGCATATATTGACACCTGTTCAAACTGTCTGGTCTAGTCTTTACAGAACCAAATAAACCTTGTTTTCTGTAAATTTAAAGTGTTCTAGAAATTTCCATAATATAACCACACTGAAATTCATTTTCTTAGAGAAGGTATAGAAAGCAGTACATAAGTGTGCCATGCACCCTCACTCTGTAGTTCACTAAATAAACACGTAAGCCTTATTTGCAGTGTCTGTAGTGATTTTTAAAATGTAGAAAATATTATTCTAAATAATTTTAAAGGATAACTCTAAGACTATATTGATACTGCAGTCTTCTTTCTTGTTTTGGAAAAGTCTGTTTATTTTTATTGTTTGGATACAGTATTTTGATATGAACACAAAGACTCACCAAAAGTGTCTTTTTACTAAAATTTAACCTCTCGAGAGGCTAGTGATTTGTGATCCTCTTTTAACTTATTTGTACTGAAGCTTGACCAGTGCAAATCAGTTTTTTAAAAATATTATTAAAGGTTAATCAGTTATTTAAAAATTGGCTTTTTTTTTTCAGAAAGTTCCCACAGAGTAATCTAACATAGGTCATAATTTATGATTTCTTTGAAAAGCTGGTATTTCAAGAGAAATGCACAGAGGCACAATGCTTTGGTTTATGGGTATAGGATGCATTTCGTGGTGTTCTTTCAACTTGTTTTGTGACAAATGGGATTTTTAAAATGTATACTTCTTGTGGTTGGATTCTGTATGTTAGAGTTTAATTGGTAACTGACTCTGAAGGCTCTAATGTAATGCATCTCTAGAAAAACTAGGTATCTTTTTTGCTTTTATTTTAAAATAATAATTATACCTGACACATGAATATGGACCACCCACAACCAAAATTAAATGTTTGGGGAGACAAACTATAGTATTCAGTGACCAGAGTAACAGCAAATAGGGCAGACGTTGGATTCTTATTTCACATTGCCATTTAGATTACTAAAGAGACTACGTGTAAACAGTCATCATTATAGTACTCAAGACATTAAACAGCTTCTAGCAAAATGTATCAAAGCTTGCCGAGTCCAAAAATAGAAAACATCTTTCCCCCTCTCCCACCCTACATTTCCCCCTGTATACATCCTAACAGAGATAAATACAAAAAGAATTCGGTAAGGAGAGAGGAGATTCTTTTGCATTTAATAAATGCATATTTGTTTAATATTAATATAGAATTCTGGTCCTTTTTATAACTACTGAAAGAAAAGAAGTTCAGTCCTAAATTTTGTGTGTTAAAAAAAAAAAAACTCATCAAGACTTTGGGAGTTCTGCCTCCGTGGGAAGTGTGGGCACTGGTCCACCATGCTGAACTCTGTTAGCCACGGATACAGAGTATGTGAGCGTTGACATCAGACTCCGTAAAGATACAGAATCGCTTCCCTCCTCCTAACCCCCAAAAGGCTGAACAGTGTATATTATGTTACATTTAAATAAAGGCAATAAAAATGCTGGGAAAAGAGAATAAAAGTACTGTCCTTATTTTATTTCCTTTTTTATTTATTTATTTTTTTTTATTAGCCTAAAACTCTACCTGGTAATGAGATCAGCTCCAGGGCTGGGTGCATGGCAGGATGTGGTTAAATGCCCCACAGCCCCAAACAACAACAACAGAAAAAAAAAAATTACTCAAACATTTGTAAGGTTTCTTTAATGTTTTACATGTGTGAGCCGGCTATCCTTACCCTAATAACAACCAAATGCTCTCGGGCTCTCCTAACTACTCAGGTCCACCTAGTTTACACAGTGGATAAAGAAGAATGAATTGAAAACAAGGATGGCTTGTGCAACAATGAGAGGCTCTTGGAGGCAAGCCAGGAGCTGCAAAAGCTGACTTCCAGGGCATGGAAAAGACCAATGAATTTGATTTGAAAAGTAGGCAGGAAAGAAAACTGTAGTAATGCAAGTTGATTCCAGGACCCAAGCAAGTTTGTGGACATAGTCGAGTGGGTCTATGTTCTTATGGCACAGTTCTAATAATTAGAGCTCTGTGAATTCTTGGTTTGATTATTCAGTAAAGTAAACTTAAAATTCTCCTATCAATGAGTAGCTAGTCCTAAGTTTGTTTATATATGTATATATACATGTATACACACATATGTACAAACATACATACATACATACATGGATGGAGTTAAAAATATTTAAGAGATGATGAACCGAACTTTAGAACAGCATGTATGGATTCAAACAAATGTGGAGACAAGAGCTTTGCCTACCTTGACAGATGGGACCTTTGCTACTCTGAGCTATAAAAGCAGTTTACCTTGAAAGAACACTGAGGCTCTCTGAATTCCTCCAGAATTGGAAAACAGAGAGGGAAGTACTTGCCCTTCTCCTTCCGTTTCCTGTAAGCTCACGCCGACTGTAGATGGTTTAGGGTTGCTCGCTTCCAAGTTGTTTCTTTCCAACTACAAAACTCGGATTTCCTTTTCTCAGGAAGACAAATTGAAACACTGCAAGTATGACTCCTAGTGATCTGTTTCAGTTACTTTACCAATCAGCAACAGGAGCAATCTGCTAGCAAGGGAGGTAGGCGTTGTGAAGGGTCAGTCTTCAGTCATGTGAGCACAAAGAGGCAAGGGACAGTTTTTGCAAGGTCACACACAAGAGTGAAGGAGAATCCACTACCTAAATGAAGAAGAGGAAAGGAAGAAAGGAAATAATAAAAAGGAAATGATAAAAATAATAGTAAAAAGCAGAGGTAGGCAGGAATAAAAGCTGAATAATTGCTACTTACATGTGCTTAAAATAAACTATCTTATTCTTGTATATTTTTAATTGACTACAATTATCTGTCATTTATTTTTTTTCCAAATTAGAAAGATGGAAAGATCTTTCTCCTTTATGCAGTTTTTAAATGAAAATAATGTTTGTTTGTTTTTTAAGCCAAGAATGGGGCCCTGAATATAGCCAGGCTCTCTGTAGCTTTGCAGACTTTGTAGAAAGATCAGTTGAATGAATTACAAGTTTTCAATGAAAACAGGCTGGCCCTTCTAGTAAATATCAACTAGTATCATAAAGATGCTGTAAATACTTCTTTAAACGTCTCCCAGAAACATGTGCTAATGTTCTTGAGTAATCAACATACAAAAAAAGGTAGAACACCAGGTATCATTTATTGTTTTAATTATAGAATAAAAATGTAGAATAAAAATGGAAAATAAATTGTGTTACATCTTTTAATGTACCCTGTATATTTACAATAGAAGACAAAAGAAAACTTTACAACCTGCATTCTTCTTTTCTTTTGTAAATTAGGGGAAACATCAGAAAATTCCCTTCTAGGTAAACAACCTACTGAAATATATTTATAAACACCATGCATTAGTTAAAATGGAATGATCATGACCAAACTAGCAGGATCAAAGGAGCTGGTCTTATTTCTAAGTGGATAATAACAGACATTTCCATGAGTCTCCATCATGATAGCAGCTAAAGGCAACAAACCCAAATTCTGAAAGAAGCCATATGCCAACCATACATGCATGTGACATGTATTATTTTTCACATTTTTATTACCCTCCACAAAAGAGCCTATATTCTTTTTTTTATGCAAGCAATTGCATCCTCCAGAGATGAGCACAGCAAATGAAGAATCAAAACATCCCATGTTCCTCATTACAACTGTAAATTGAACATATGCCATAGTACAACGTAGGCAGTGACCCCAGCTGCAGAGTAACCAACTGCAGTGTGGCCTTAGACCTCCTAAAGTTTGGTTTTAATTACCTTATACACATCTTAAATGCCTAAATCATCTTACAATTTTCTAAATTATTTAGTTATCATTTCTGTGGTCAATTTAAGCTGCTGACAATGCAAATACACTCAAAGAAGTCTTTCAAGGAGAAGTAAATTAAAACCAGTTTTCCATGAGGTATTATAGATTTTAGAAAGGACTGTGTTTTATGGTTATGGGAAGCATTGGGGTTAGGGGTCAATTATTAATTCAACTCAACATTAAAATATTTTAACATATGGTATTTAAACCAGAAACTTTAACAGACATTTTTTCTGTGATATAAATCAATATGTTCAGACATAAAAGGTATTTAAGTCAATATCTATATAATTTGTATGAGAAATATATTTGTTATCAAGAAGTTTCCCAGTGGGAAGCACTGAAGGAGGATGCCTTTAAATGAGAGTAAAGATGCTACCTTATGAACATTTCCTGATAAATTGAGTTCTGAAATCAAAATGCATTTTACACATTGAGTTTATATAGAAATCAAATGAAACTAAATTGTAGTCTTAAGCTGATATCTGCAATCATTCCATGCCAATCACATGGGAGAGCTCTATATTCTACCCCTTACAGCCCTAGAAAATAGTCAAGCCAGCCCATTTCCACAGGGACAGTACATTTACCTGTCTACTTCTCCTCTGTTTTAATTCAAAAGGATATTAAATAGCTTTCTGCCATGCATTTTCTTTTTAGACTCACGAGAAAATGATGGCTATTATTGGAACCGATAATCTACTCTACTTCTTTCCAATGACTTGTAACTCTATAAGGCTATAAATAGAAATTCTTGGTGGCAAGTAGCAAGACGATTATTCTATTTTTTTCTTATTGTTAAATTATTTACCTTATTAAAGTAGTGGTTTTTCAATCATTTACACAATTCAGTTTGAACTCAGTACTAATGAGAAAACCCAAGAAATTTTAAGCATAGGAACTACTACCAGTTGAATTTTTAGTAGCAGTCAGTCCCTAGAATATATTCCTATTTAGAAGCAAGTTCATTTCAGGGACAATGAATACAAGCAATTTAGACATAGACTAACAATAAAACCGTCTTAGTCTCTTCAGTTTACTCTAACAAAATACTACAATTTGAGTGGATTCTGTAGACAAATGAATTGGATAGATGTTCTAGTAATCATTTTGCATCCAAATATTTGAAAGTATGCATTCAAAAAGACATGACTATAAAATTGTTCTCTAATACAATTTATATAGTCTAGTGAGTAGTTTCCATTTCAAAAATACATCAGAAGATTGTGTTTACATTAATAGACTTCATCATAGGAATTAGATGCTGTTGAGTGAACCACTGAGTTGGTTTTTTTTTTTTTTTTGAAATTTTCTATAAAAGATCTGATGTCTGAGAGGCTGCAGTATCACTAAAAACCTCAGTGCACCCTGTCTAACCTGAAGACAGTTTCACTATAAAGTCTCCTGTCTCTCAGCAACCACTCACTGCTTATATAATCTTAGGGTATGGCCTTGTGAATCCTGTAAATTTCAGGTGCTTCCTGAACTTTATACATATCAATTTCCTGAATCCCATGAACCCTACTACTTTCCCTGGAAGGAAATGTTTCTGTTTAAAGGAAGCAGCTATACAACATATGTCTTCAAAATTTCTCTCCTCAAAAGTAACTTTACATCTTATTCACAGCTATATGAACTACAGATAGGCACTTTGGCTTTAAATAATTCATCTTACAATTTCTTGCTTTTTTAGACCTTCATATTAATAATAATGTTTTCTTTTCTAAACCTTTTTTGAATATGTCCTGAGACAACAGTGTATGAAACAATTACTTGTGTTTGTATACCCTAAAGACAATGATATTTTGTAAATATAGTCATCTCTGCTTAGCATCTTTGCTAATTTACTCTTAACAATGTTTTTGTTAATTATTTTCAAAATTTTATACAATATATTTGAACATGTTCATCCCATCCCCAAACTCCTCCCATGAAAAACATACCTTTATATCCTTTCATCTGATCTCATCAAACTTTGAGATTTCTCCTTTTATTGCCTTTCCCCAATTAAGCCCATTTTGAGTTTCCCAGCTAATCTTGAAAGTGGAGCCTACCATGATATGTGGTCAGCCTACCAGGGATCGTTCACTGAAAAAAAAAATTGACTCTCTCCCAGGAGACATCAAATGACAACAGTTCCTCAGCTAATAGCGGAATTTTGAGCCCACCCTACTCCCTCTATGCTGGGATTTTGTCTGACTAGATCTTCCACAGGTCATATGCATACTATCACAATCAATATGAGTTCTTATGTGCAAATAAACTGCTGTGTCTGGAAAAAAATTGTTTCCTTGATATTATCAATCACCTTTGTCTCTTAAAATATTCTTTCTTCCTTCTTCCTTGCTTCCTGAGCCCTGTGGGAAGAAGTATGACATGGATGTCCTATTTAGGACTAAGAACTCCACAGTTTTTAATTCTATGCACATTAACCAGTTGGAAGTCTCTGGGTTAGTTACCATCTCCTGCAAGAAGAAGCTTCTCTGATGAGAGTTGAAAGAGGTTCTGATCTATGGCTACAGCCATAAGTCATTAGAAGATTTTTTTTAAAAAAAATACTATGTCCAGTTATCAAAATGATAGTATTGAGCCATAAGTTAGGGCCTATCTCGTCACAAGTTTTTGCCTCTTTTAACAGTGACAGGCATGGGTTCCATCTCAAGAAGTGGGTCTTAGATACAATCAGAAAGTGATTGGTTACTCTTATAAGATTTGTGCCACAATTGCATCATGCCTGCTAAGGCTAGTTGTAGCAGGGTTTACAGGAAAGTGAGACTGAGAATAACCTTTCTCCTCCAGCAATGTGCAGAGTATCCTCAAGCACCATGAACGCTGGGTGGTAGGGACAGTTTCTAGGTTGAGTACCAGCTTGATTTCTCCAAGTTTGATGATTCAAGGATTTGACATATTGAGCATAGTGTTCTGCCATATACTTCCTAAGAATAAACATGAATATGGGTATTAGCCTGTAATTCTTCACTTTTGTGTAACCTCATTGGCCTACAGACCAGAAAGATACTGTAGAAAGGATGAGGTGGAAAAATTATAAGTTTGAAGCCACCCTAAAATTTTTCTTTTATGTTACTGATAATTTAGCAGCAACTTAAGTGTGAACATTGCATAATAGTGTTTTTTAATCAAAACTTGGTATTTCACAGCTTTTTTAGTTCATCATTCTCTTTGATGAATGATAAATTTTGAAACTCTATTTGGTGTTACAGGGTATAAAAATTTAAGTCTAATACATTGACTAAAAACCTCAGAGCCAGACTAAGTATTCCTTTTTTTAAGTACCCTTTTCTCCAAAGGTGATTATTATTATTATTATTATTATTATTATTATTATTATTATTATTATTATTATTGGCTTTTCTCTGTTGATTTTTTTGTGTTATTGAGGGAAAGGGGTTTTGGCCTTTATACCTTCAAAATGTCATGCTGGATTGCCTGTGCACTATAGTGTTCAAATCATAACAATGTCCCACCAATTGTGATAGCCAAAAAGGCTTATAAGAAAAAAGATTGAAGCTTGTTTTTCCCCCCTGAATTTAGCGTTAAGTAATGAAGTCTCATGACTCCAAAACATCTCTGTCCTTCTTATATATGTATTTTACCCAGGAAAAGCAAGTCCTGTGTCTTTGTGTATCCATGCTTTTCTATTTTCAGTAGTGCAATTTTAAAGACAACCATGGTATTTCATTTTAAAGATGTACCTCTTTGTTGACATTGTTTTACAGGGTATGTTATGTACTTGTAAACTAGAGAAACAACTGTTTTAATTCTTGCTACTCCTAGCACTACATTTGGGAAAGGCACTCTACATATGGTAAACATGAATAACCAAAAGGTGATAATAATCTCTAATACTGGGTTCAATCCTAGGATTAAATAATGTATTTGTTAAGAGTTTTGTATGATGCTGCCCAATAGTGGATATTCAATAAATGTGTAGTTCCCTAATGTTTTGGTTCTTAAGACACAGCTCCTGGTGACAATGATACCATCTGATCTGAAGGAAGAATATTTAGGGAAGGTTTCCCAATGTGGTAAAATTATGATGAATCCTGTTCTCATTTTATTTTTCTTTTAGAGAGTGCATACAGAGCAAGTGTGAAGGATTCTACAAAAGTCACATTTGTTCTCGTGCCAGAATACTGACCATTAGTCCAAAACTGCTAAAGACCCCTTGCAAGCTCACTCTGGTAGCCACATCCAGTGAAGGCTTTCTGTGAAGTACGCAAAACTGAGAATAACTTGACAGGTTTATTACCTCTGATCAGCTGAAACAGTGACTGACACTTGATATCATGTCAACTTTCCCTACTTCTCAACATTGCTTTCTTTCCCTGGTCACACACACACATCCTTATGGACACTCCCCACAAAGCTCCTACATGTGTCTCTCTATTACAACAGGTTCCCTGTAGGAACAGCCCTAAGACATTGTTTAAGAAAAGCTAGTACATTTTTAAGGTAAGAAATGAGCCTGTTTTATGCCATTACAAGAACAGAACTAAAGCTAAGTAACTTATAAAGAAAATAATTTGTGTTGTCCAGGAGAGTAGGAAGGGCAAGGGCAAGGGCATGAGCCAGGTGAGAGCCTTATTCTGCCATTCCTTGATGGAAGGCAGAAGTCAGAATATCAGCTAGAGTTTTAACTCACAATGTCAAGACTGATTTAAAGGTAATTTGACTTAACTTTTTCATGAAGGCAGACCTTTCATGACATAAACATCTTCCAGTCAGCCTAAACTTATGGCATGGTTATGATGGGTATTATGTTTCTGACATATGAATTTTAGATGGACAATTTCAAACTGTACCAAGGACTATTAGAGAAAACCATATCAAAGAACTAGTTACTCTCTCCTGTGAATGCTAGTCTTCGTTTTCACTTGCATAGCATGTGAGTTTAATAAGTGTACTGGAGATGCTCAACCCATTCTTGGAGCCAATTATTAATGGTGACAGATAATTTTGAGGGTTAAATTGGAAATAGGTAGCAACATAAGGATAAAGGGTGAAATGGTTTGCCCAATGAACTAGACAAGACACATGAATGTGTTAAGAACCCATGGATGCTATAATATTAGGAAAAGGAAAACTAAGGTCCCTCCAAGTTCCTTTCTTCTTTATTTTATTGAGGACCTGTCAGAGAGGATCTGTCATAAGCTCTGTTGAGTTGCAGAAACTTCAAGTTTCCAAATGTATGCTTGGACATTCCAAAAACCACATTCTTCAGCATAGCCTTACAAAACATGCATTATAAAAGAAGAAGGAGAGGTGTGGAAGAAAGAAGTAAACTTCAGCATGAGAGAACAAAACAGAAAGAGGAACACTATCCAAACTGAGAAAGGGCCTACTTTACCCTGAAAATAGTTGCTGAGACTTGTCTGTAAACTCACATTTCTGTAAAGAAAGTGACTGATAACAATTTCCCATTACTGTTTTCCAATGTGCTATGTTGAAATGTCTTACCGAGAACCCCAAACATCATTACTGAAGACAATTCCCTATTATTAAGTTGGGAATGGAACTTAGTTTTGGGTTTCCAACTTCAAGTCCCAAGTGGGAACTAAATGTCACAGAACAAAATGTCATGCAATGATATCGGATACTGAAGTATGTGACATTAACCAGATGGCTCCCTAAGAATCACTACGAAGCAAAATCCAGTCAAACAAATGAAGTGCCACACTTCTCACAACTCAAATGACACTCTCTGTTGTTATTTTGTATGTTAATGTTTGCCAGTTTCTGTTCTAATGAATATAGCCTGGATGCCTCTGGAGAAATCAAGAATAAATTGTTAAATACCATTGCTTCTATGAAAGACAATAGTTTTTGCAGTTTGGACACTGAACCCAAAACCTTAGGAAAGCTAGACAAATGTCCTATCACTAAAATATAGCTAGACACACCAAAATACATGATGAATAAATTATGAAAGGAGGTCACTAAGACAACTCGTATCAGATCATCAACAGTAAAACCCAGCTCCTCATTAAAACATGGACTAGAAGGAGCGAGGACTGCTTAGTTTAATCTACTTATATCACGGTTCCTTACTAGCTTCTATCACATTAGTCACTCTTCCAACTCTTGAATGTACATATGAACACCAAAGAGGAGAAATCAGAATATGAGGGAGGTTCAACTCAAATACGGAACCAAATCCAAAACAGAGTAAAGACCCAGAGTGCCATCTGCTCTCAGAACTCTAGATGCTGTTTTCTTTTTATTTTATGTTTGTAAGATTTTAAATTTCATTTTAATTTTGAGAACCACATATACGAGCACTGCATCTTTACCTTTCCCAACAGTGTCTCTCTCGTCAAATTCTTTTGTTTCCATCACAAATCCATTATCTCTTTTTAAATTATTATTATAAAACATATATCCACGTGACAACATAGACATACATGTATGTAGAACCTACTGAGTTCATTTAACAGGTCTTAGTCCATGAATGGATTCCTTAGCATCAAAATCACAAGGGAAATTTGAGAGAATCAATGATGAATTAGTAGATAGGCGTCCATCCCTCACTTTTAAGATCCAGGTTAGCACAATGGTAACACCATGCAAGAAATAAAACAAAATGTTGTAAAGCAGAACTATTCTTCACACTCAATGATTATGCCTTAGCTTTATTGAGACAGAGGGAGGTATTAGTCTAATGAACCAGAAAAAAAAATATTGTAGCAACAGAACCCCCAAATAGAAGCAAGCAGGTAAAATTCCTGCTGAGATAAAATTCAGATGAAAATAAGTGCTGGAGATAGTTATAATAGTTTGACTTGAAGAAACTAAAAGTAATATATCTTATTTCACCTTATAGGTGTAATCTTTCTTTTCTGAGAGTCTAAATCTCCCAGGAACTCATAATTTTTTGAGGTAACATATCCAGGTGTCTTGGTCATAGTTTCTGTTCCTGCACAAGCATCATGACCAAGAAACAAGTTGAGGAGGAAAGGATTTATTCAGCTTACACTTCCACGTTGCTTTTCATCATCAAAGGAAGTCAGGACTGGAACTCAAGCAGGTCAGGAAGCAGGAGCTGATGCAGAAGCGATGGAGGGATGTTCCTTACTGGCTTGCTCCCCCTGGATTGCTCAGCCTGCTCTCTTATAGAACCCAAGACTACCAGCCCAGGGATGGCACCACCCACAAGGGGTCCTTCCTCCCTGGATCACTAATTGAGAAAATGCTTACAGCTGGATCTCATGGAGGCACTTCCTCAACTGAAGCTCCTTTCTCTGTGATAACTCCAGCCTGTGCCAAGTTGACACACAAAACCAGTCAGTATACCAGGTTTATCATAGTACAAAATAACAATTTGAAGTATTTTAAGTTCTAAAATGTGTCTGGGTCTTTCTTCTCAGATCACATTCATTCAGAGTGCTCAAGATATGACAATATACTGTATATTGGTGGGATTCATTAGACACATTTCTCGTCATCATAAAATAACTGGTAGAAGAAACTTACATTGAAGCACATATTTTAGATGATAGTTTTAGAGGATTTCAGTCAAGAAAGACAAAGAGGGGAGATCATGAGGCAGTTGCCATATCATAACAGTCACCAGGAACTTAGAGCAGAACCAAGGAGGCTGAGTTTAAGCTGTCAAAAGCCGGCCCCTAATAACCTTTCTTAACCCATAAAGCCCCATTGCTTAAAGAGTATACAATATTTCCAAAAAGTTCAGCCTGTTGGGGACCAAGTATTCAAACACCTGAGCCTGCGTGGGACATATCAGATTCAAGCCATAGCACAGGATATTTTGGTATTGGATATTCTGAATTTGGTAAGAAATCTTAAAATATGAAAATATCTATGCTTCTCTCCTTTCTGCTTCCCAATTTTTTATTATATGTGATTTTGCCTTCAGCACCCTTCATATACAAAATATAGGAAATAGACCACCCAGTCAATATAGAGAGAAAATGGCAAAGATCTGCCTCCCTAAGACTAGTGTAAATTTTATTCAAGGTCCATTTAATTAACTAATATATTACATTCCACTTTGTGAAAATGCTGCACATTTATTTCTTCTCCTTCAAACTGGTTCAAACTGATATATATATATTTCCTGAGTTCTTATGAATGTTAAAGTGCCATTGTGTGTGAAATCAAAATCTTCACTTAATTTTAGAATTTGAAATTTTAAAATATTTTCTATATATTATCAAACTTATTTTCTAAGTACTCCCAAAATAAAAATGTTAATATTTAACATGCTTTCTGTTTTCATATCATTGTAAAACTGTCTTGTCTTATTGTTGTAAGATATTTATTTAGTAATTACCCCCAGGCTTTAATAAAAAATATTCATTGTTCAGATATTTCTACTCATTAGAAATTTACTTACCTTTACATGGTGCAAACTATAAGGCTGATTTTTATTTCTTTGGGTATGGATATCATATTTCTAATTCAGTTCCATTCATGTATAAGAACATAAATGAAATATGTATTTCATAATACATAATATATAATACATAAATATATACATAGCTTTTCATCTGAACCCAAACCCTTTGAGGCTGAATGGGCATATTGTTAATAATTGTTCTTGAAAACAGGACCTGCCCCACAAAATGAAGAATGTGTTTTTAAAACCACGATATATATGCACACCAAGTTATCTTTTAATGCTCTTGGACCTTTCATTAAATCTTCTGGGTGCTTTTACTGCTGTGCACACAATATCATTGATGAAACTGCCAGAGATTTCCTCATTTTATGGTTGTGAGTCTAGCCTTTAACGTCTGAGCCATCTCTCCAACCCAGATTTCCTCATTTTAATTAGAATAAACTATATGTGACAGAAAACCATTTATTACTTAGAGTGAGAAATTATATTTTCAGTATATATTCAGGAGAACCAATGTTTCACAGAATGTCCCAAGACCTATAAATTCTCATAAAATAAGAAAAGTTATGATAAACTATTGCATATACCTATCAGGTGAGAAAGTTTAGAAATTATAGAACCAACGACTGTAAAATATTGGAAAGATGGGAAATCTCTCATGGTTTGTGCATGAAGACCCAATAGGATGTTAGTCCGTGGGAAAACTACAACAATAGCAAAATAAATATATTTAACAAAGGGTTATTTGTAACCAGGGAGCTTTTCCACCCATGACCCAGTTCTTGAATAATGATTTGGAGGCTTATTATTTGATAACAAATGCCTAGGCCTTAAGCTTTGGTTTGTTCCCACTAGATTGTAACTCAATTATACCGTGTAAACTAATCTAGGTTCTACCATATGGCTGGTTACCTCTCCTCAGCTTCATATATCTGACTTCCTAGAGTCCTGGTGGTGAATCTCCTGCCCTGATTATCTCCCAGAGTTCAAACCTTTCTGCCACATACCCCACCTTCTAATCCTGCCTTAGCTTACCAGCCATCAGCTTTTTATTGACAGGAGATGCTTCCACATAGTACACAAGAGATTCCCCCTACCGTTTCTATTAGATTGGCTTACAAAATTTGAGTCATGACGTTCCACAATGGCTGTCTTACAGTGGAGGGAGGGTCAGAGAACATGGTAGTTGTGCAATCCATGAGGTTCGGTGTCTCAACAGTCCCAGTCTAGTGATGGAAGAGGAGGAGGATTCCTGGAGAGCTTCAGGTCCATGGAGAAGGTGATGTCAGGGAAAGATAGCAGCAGCAGCAGCACCAGAGTATATTTGAAAGCAAGAGTAAGGCAGGCAGATGCAAACGTTACTTATTTCTGTTTAGATTTCCTCATGGCTGAACAGAAGATAGAAACCTCTGCAGTGCAGGGCAGGGAAGGATACATCTGCTTCAATTAATCCTTCAAAAAATACCTAATCTGTCCTGCTCAGAGGCGTGCCTCCTTATTAATACCAGATTCCAATTAAACTGACGATCAATACTAATTATCACTGTCAACATTTTATTTCCTCATCACAAAATCATTCTAAATGACCCTTTTTATATGAGTTTATATTTTTAATACCTTTTAATTAAAATAGAATTAAATAACTTTCCCCCTTCCCTTTCCTCCTTCCAGACAGGAGGTCAATTTTTCTTTCTCTCTGAAAAACACTTCTGTTCACCGGGGTCTTTAATCTCAACTGGTTATACCCATTAGCCCCAATACACAACACACAGATGTCACAGTATTACAGGTTTTTTTTTATTTTCTAAGTTTTTTTATTTACATTCCAAATCATTTCCCCTTTCCCGTTTCCTCCCTCCCCGAAAGTCCCATAAGCCCCCTTCCCTCCCTCTTTTCCCCATTCAATCCCCTCTCACTTCTCTGTCCTGGCATTCCCCTACACCCAGTCTTTCCAGGACCAGGGGTCTCTCTTTCCATCTTCTTGGAAATCTATTGATATGCGAATTGTGTCTAGGGTATTCCGAGATTCTGGGTTAATATCCCCTTATCAGTGCCTGCATACCACGTGTGTTCTTTT
Organism: Tokudaia tokunoshimensis; assembly: GCA_036184795.1. Lineage (NCBI taxonomy): Eukaryota > Metazoa > Chordata > Mammalia > Rodentia > Muridae > Tokudaia > Tokudaia tokunoshimensis. The sequence continues at coordinate 46,954,595 of BTHU01000009.1, forward strand.
GTGATTGGATTACCTCACTAAGGATGATATTTTCAAGTTCTGACCATTTGCCTAGGAATTTCATGAATTCATTGTTTTTAATTGCAGAGTAGTATTCCATTGTGTAAATATACCACATCTTCTGAATCCATTCCTCCGTTGAGGGACATCTGGGTTCTTTCCAGCTTCTGGCTATTATAAATAAGGCTGCTATGAACATAGTGGAGCATGTGTCCTTATTGCATGCAGGGGAAGCCTCTGGGTATATGCCCAGGAGTGGTATAGCAGGATCCTCCGGGATTACAGTTTGTTTAAGAAGAAACCTATGAGTTTACATTATTGGTACTATTGCTTCATTATACCAGAAATAAACAGACCAGAAACATTTTGGTATCAAAATTTTCCTCATCCATGAAAGATCACAGGTAAAGTGGGGCTATATTCATGGCTCCAGCCGCATACGTAGCAGAGGATGGCTTTGTTGGACATCAATGGGAGAAGAGACCCTTGGACCTGTGAAGGCTCGATGCCCCAGTGTTTGGAGAATGCCAGAGCGGGGAGTGGGAGTGGGTGGATGGATGGGGGAGCACCATTATAGAAGCAGAGAGAGGGGAGATAGGATAGGGGGCTTCTGGGGGAGGGGGAACTGGGAAAGGGGATAACGTTTGAAATGTAAATAAAGAAAATATGCAATAAAAAAAGACAAAAAATAAAAAAAATCATTAAAAAAAGCTATGGTATAGTGTTCTAGAACATAAGAACAACATTACGCTTTAAAATGTCTCATAGTCACTATAATCCCTTCAGTTGCTACCACAACTGCACTCAGGCCCTGCCCAACCCATTCTTTACAGCTGAAAACCAAATGGCTTATTTATGTGTATAATCTTGTCACTTCAAGAATATTATACAAATGGATTCACACAGCCCATAACCTATAACAAGGATAGGAGAACAGAAGCAGAGAAAGGGAAAAGCTTTAAAGAAAGGAAAGAAAAAAGAGGGAGGAGAAGTCAAGACAGGATGAGGAACGTGGTAGTGAGGCATACACACCATCATTCTGCATTTTAATTGATTTATTTGTAATGCATCGATCAATAAAAAAGTTACTGTTCTCAAATTATTGCTTTCCATTTAAATAAGCTTTTTAAGCTCTTCTTGTGTGCCTGGATTTCGTATTTCTAAAATTATGTCTACCAATCTCCTTGGTGAATTAGATGAAGGACAAATAGTAACTCAGGTGGCAACTTCTTTTCAGTTGTTTTCTCCAGTCATGGTGAAATAGCAGCTGTCTCAGGGAACACGCTTTTACTGGTTTATTCACATGTGAGCATGAAGTAGAGGCTGGGAATTGTCTGTGTTCCCGGCTCATCTCCTGCGCATGTCTATTAGGTCATCTTCAGGTTGATTCCCTTCCAGCCACAGAGTTTCCGTTACTTTTCTCCCCTCCTAGCAGATAGGCCATCAAGAGTCACCCATCCTGCCTTGTGTAACTTTCCCTCTAGATATCCTAAATGTTCATTTTAGGAAAGTCAGTCCTAAATTTACTGCTTTAAAAAATTCTCACAAGGGTTTGTTTTTCCACACATCACTTAACACGATCTAACACAGTCTGTGTTTACAATCGAAGTGTAAGATCCATACAGGCAGGTACGTTTTGTTGATTGTTTTGTGGTCAGAGCTTATCCTGGAACACTTGTTGCTGAGCAAGTATTTGTTTAGTCAAGTGGTGGTGGGGGGGGGATTTTACACTATGGTAGAATGCTTGCATTTCCCTAGTGACTGAGCACAGTTAGACTTTGCTGCAGTACATTTTAACACAGAAAGGGCCAGGAAGAACATTTGAAAATAATCACATAGCTGAGAGCAAAACAAGGTAAGAAACCAGCCTAATTGCATGCCTTTACCATAAAGATTCCAAAAATCACTTTCTTATTCACTGTTATCTAGATTTTGTGTTGTTATCTGGGATTCTTCTATGCTTTCAAGCCAGCCGAAATTTCACAAGCAGAAATCTTGCAACATAAAACATATAGAAATATTTTGTTCCCCCCAAATCAGGTCTAAATTACCCCAAGAGCTAGCTTTCCCTATAGGATTTCAGCATTTCCACCTCCTGGCTCCAATCAGATGCCAAGGCCTAAAGGTGTTCCAAGCAGAAAAAAGGAACAGGAAGGAAAAATTAACCAAACTCCCGAAGCTTCCAGAATGATTCGTTTCAAGTTGCATTTGCGTCTTGGTATGGATTAGTCATGAGAGGTGAAGGGGAAGGGTTATTATTCAATTCAATCTAAGCCTCAAGGTTTGAAAAATTTCTCTTTGTTTAACTTTCTTTTGAGGGTTTCTTTCTTTGTTTAAATCTCTCCTGTTTCTTGCTGACAACTCATTTTTAACAATTTCTCCTTCATGTGTATTTAGAGAATCTTAACGGGAGCCAGGACACATTTAACATAATCAGGATGGTCCTAATTAAGGAGGGGACAGATGGCGATCTTTCCATAGTACCTGGGAATCTTGTAAGATTTCTTTTTAATTGAGCATGAAATATGTAACAGATTTATTGCCACCTAGATAGAATGGCAGATTTGGGAGTAAATATACGTGATGGCTTACACACAGAGAGAGGAGTCTCAAACACCCAGGAAAACAGAACACAAAGACCTATAGGAAATGTTTTACATGTTAATGTGTCACAAGGTCTGGGCAAGGAGTCTGAGAAAATAATGAAAATCACAAACACCTTTTACCTTTTAAAATTATTGTTCTTTGCCCTGATTAAGGGTAAAGAACATTCCATAATTTACTTCACAGGCTCATTAGAAGAAACTATAGACAATGGATTCATATATACATTCAAATCTAGGTCTGTCATTTGGTAGCTAAATTGAAGTTCAGTTGACATGATAAAATTCTATGATTATAATTATTATTTCTTCTTGAAAAGTTCTGAAAACATTTGAAATGTCATATATAATATTCCTATCACAATTTCAGAAAATTCCCAATAAATATGAAGCAGGTGGGAGTGAGAATGAATATCTGAACAACTATTTAAAAAAAATTCGATTATACTGAAAAATTGAGCTGTCCCCTAAAATTTACAGCAGTACATACATTGTATAACCTTCAAGTTATAAAGGGTCCAAGAATCCAACTGAACAAAATGACTCATTTTAGGAGCCATACAACAGACTACCTGATATAAACTCAAAGCTGGTCGGACACATTAATTTAAGTTTGCTGATTGTCTCAAAAGTCCATCAAAACAGAATTTCTAACCTGTGGCCCTTGCTGCTCTGATGATGCAGCTCTTGTCTCTGTGTGCATATTTCATCCATGTGTTGAGAGAACAGCTGAAATCTATGGATTTTTAAAAGTTATTTTACACCTTAAGAAGTAAAGGAAGGAGAAACGGAGTTTAAAAAAAAAAGAAATCACAAAAAAAGAAAAAAAGGATATCCTATTTGGACAAGTCCCATTGTTTGATAGTCTTAATTTCTGGAGCCTCAATTATCTTTCCATTGAAGCCCGTGTTAATGAATTTCCTTTTTCTTTACATCAGCGTAAAATGCCCCTTATTGCCTAAGGCAAGTGATCCTTTACTTGCCCAGGGTAGCCAAGAGGGGGTAAATACATTTACAACAACACTGATGTTTCTTTGTAGTTCTTCATGTTCTGGCTGAGTTTCATGGGTTCTCAAAAAGGAGGTTCTACAAAAGCACAAGATTACATTCTGCATCAAAAATTTGTCGCACATATCAGCAAAACAGACATTCACCAAATCTACCAGAAAACAGTCTGTCCTGACAGCACTCAGCCAGGGGACAGTGGCTCTGTCTGATAGTCATGAGGAAGCACACGGTGAGGTGCTTTGTGGCAAGAGACTTCTACATTTGTTGGTTTCATGTTAGCATGCAATGGAGTTAACAGAGCCAATTAAGTAGACTCACAGGTTAATATTACCTAATTCCAGACAGACTAAGCCACGTTGGGCGCCATTTGTAATGGGAATTAATTAAAAATAACCTGCCCAGTCCGTTCCACAAACAGCCAGGACCTTAATGGTGTGCGACCCACCAGGATATTACACTCTGCCAAGGCCCACTGGTCTGTTAACTCTCCGGCAGGAGGGCCAGACCACCCTGGACTCTTAGAGCAGTTTCTTTTGTTTTTGTTTTTTTGTTTTTTAGATATACTCTTCATTTAAATTTCAAATGTTGTCCCCTTTCCTGGTCCCCCTCCCTCCCGAAAATCCCATAACCCATCTTTCCTCCCCCTGCTCCCCAATCAACCCCCTCCTGCTTCCCTGTCCTGGTATTCCCCTACACTGCAACATTAAGCCTTTCCAGGACCAAGAGCCTCTCCTCCCTTTGATGTCCAACAAGTCCATCCTCTGCTGCCTATGTGTCTGGAGCCATGGGTAACACCATGTGCACTCTCTGGTTGATGGTTTTGTCCCTGGGAGCTCTGAGAGTACTGGGTGACTCATATTGTTGTTCCTCTGAGTCCACTCTCTGGCCCACCTCCACCCAGCACCACACTACCCACAAGCCACCAGCTCCCATGATTCTCTGACCGCAGTTCTCCAAATTACCAGGTAGAACAGACATTCAACCCTTAATTTGCCAATTAGATTTAAAGATATTTAAAACACAAGTTCAAGATGCCAATACAGTAATAACAGAGCCAATCAATTATAGTAAAAGTTTAATCCCCTTTTCTAACCTTCGGATGAATTAATGTCTGACTCCTTTGCTCCTTGGTTCTTCTCCCCTGCCAAATGCTTCTCCTCTCCTGTGCTCATGGGTCTCCTCTGACTTTCCAACCCTTAGCTCTGCCTCCTCTGTTCTCTCCAATCACAGGCCTCTCACTGCCTCAATGTCATTGGATAGGAAATATCTTGCAACATATACATATGTGTGTGCATATATATGCGTGCATATATATGTACATATAATATGTGTACACATCTACAAGTTAAAAAGTAGCAATTATGGAAGAAAGGGTTTATTTTTATTGGTGGTTCTAGAAGGATATATTCCATCATGGTGAGGAAGGAATGAAAACAGGCAAGGAAGGCATGGCAGAAGGAACAAGAAGCTGGTTGACAACATTATCATCAAACCCAGGAGGCAGAGAGAACAATGGGAAGATTCTATAAACATCAAATCCACTCAGTGGCTAAGGAGCCAGTAACCAAGGCTTCACCACCTAACAAATTCACCACTTCTACAAATGACCACCAACAGGAGACTGTGTTCAAATACAGGGAATTTGGAAGACTTTTTTCCCATTCAAATTAGTATATTCTGCACCCCACATCAAAGATCATGACTAACAATAAAAAACACATTTAGTACAACTTTAAAAGTCACCATAGTCTTAATCAGTCTCAAACCTATTCAAAAATCTATAATTTGAAAACTCAAGTCAATTTAAGTATGACTTCATGTAAAATCAATAAATTGATAATATTTCTCCATCATACAATGTCATAGAATATATTATCATATTTAAGAAGGAAGACTTGAAGGTACAGTGATGAAATATTAAACCAAAGCCCAGGAGGCAATCACCAAATTCTGAAGTTTGCTGTCCATTGTCGGGGGATTCAGTTTCAAAGGGCTAAAATAGCCCTATCCCTCCATCATTACTGCCTAAAACATACATTTATCTTTTAAGTTGATTCTGCTCACTTTATGCAAAGCTCATTGGCATGTCTCCAGTTCTGGGAACTCCCACACCTTGAGGTCCCAGAACAACCTAGGCTTCACTGTCATAGTTTCCCACAGGGTCTCTCAGGGCCTTGTTGCAAGGACCCCAATTTTGTCACATATTTCCTGTTCTTGGTGGTTCTCTAAAAACATGGAGGACAAAATCATGACCACTCAATCTTACATCTTTCTGTCTCTAAAACCGGTATTACGTGGATAATACTACATAGTTTAACTGCATGCATGAGATAAAGCTCATGTCCATGAACTATAGTTAGAGTAGCTTCTGTTTACTGATATTAGTGCAAATATTCCCTATATATATTTTCCTCTAAGAGCAGAAAACTACTTAGATGTTTTCCTTTCATTAATTCAAGATTCATGAAAGATTTCATGAATTCAGTACTATGGGTACTTTTCCCATTATTCCAGTGCCAATAGACATTTCTATTTAATGATCCTGTTATCTTTAAGCAACTATACACTCCTTTCAATATAGACTCTTTAACTATGATAATAACCTCTTTAGATACTCATTTCTTCTTCAAACTTCATATTTTAAATTTTCTATCTGTCCCATTTGCTACTATTTTTCAATGAAGACTTTCATAAGTGTAATCACTGAAAGTATTTTATACACTCAATATTTTACTGTCTTAAAACTTTCTCCATCAAAGAAATTAGTTCATTACTTTTAAATTCTGCTACATTTAAATTCCCAGGACAATGGCAGAATACTGACATTTATTTATTTATTTATTTATTTATTTATTTATTTATTTATTTTACCAAATTTTTCATTAAGCACATCTAGCCTGGTTACAGATAGAGTCTCTACTTCCCTCTGATGTTTTGTGGGCTGGACCTCTACTGTTTGTCTTTCTCTCAGCATTCTTTTTTTTTTTTTTTTTTTTTTTTAATTTTATTTTATTTTTTTAATTTACATTCCAAATCACTTCCCCTTTCCCGTTTCCTCCCTCCCCGAAAGTCCCATAAGCCCCCTTCCCTCCCTCTTTTCTCCGTTCAACCCCCTCTCATTACTCTGTCCTGGCGTTCCCCTACATCCAGTCTTTCCAGGACCAGGGGTCTCTCCTTCCATCTTTTTAGAAATCTATTGATATGCTGATTGTGTCTAGGGTATTCTGAGATTCTGGGTCAATATCCCCTTATCAGTGACTTCATACCATGTGTGATCTTTTGTGATTGGGTTACCTCACTAAGGATGATATTTTCAAGTTCTGACCATTTGCCTAGGAATTTCGTGAATTCATTGTTTTTAATTGCAGAGTAGTATTCCATTGTGTAAATATACCACATCTTCTGAATCCATTCCTCCGTTGAGGGACATCTGGGTTCTTTCCAGCTTCTGGCTATTATAAATAAGGCTGCTATGAATATAGTGGAGCATGTGTCCTTATTGCATGCAGGTAAAGTCTCTGGGTATATGCCCAGGAGTGGTATAGCCGGATCCTCCGGAAGTGTCATGCCCAGTTTTCTGAGGAGCCGCCAGACTGCTTTCCAGAGTGGTTGTACCAGCCTGCAATTCCACCAGCAGTGGAGGAGTGTTCCTCTTTCTCCACATCCTCGCCAACAACTGCTGTCTCCTGTGTTTTTGATCTTAGCCATCCTGACTGGTGTGAGATGGAATCTCAGGGTTGTTTTGATTTGCATTTCCCTAATGACTAAGGATGATGAACATCTCTTTAGGTGCTTCTCAGCCATTAGATATTCTTCAGGTGAGAACTCTTTGTGGAGCTCTGTACCCCATTTTTTAATAGGGTTACTTGCCTCTCTGGAGTTTAACTTCTTGAGTTCTTTGTATATCTTGGATATTAGCCCTCTGTCGGATGTAAGGTTGGTAAAGATCATTTCCCAGTTAGTTGGTTGCCGCTTTGTCTTTTTGACGGTGTCTTTTGCCTTGCAAAAACTTTGTAATTTAATGAGGTCCCATTTGTCTATTCTTGATCTTAGAGTATAAGCTATTGGAGTTCTGTTCAGGAAATTCTCCCCTGTGCCCATATGTTCAAGGTTCTTCCCTAGTTTCCCTTCTATTAGTTTCAGTGTGTCTGGTTTTATGTGGAGATCTTTGATCCACTTAGAATTGAGCTTAGTGCAAGGAGATAAGGATGGGTCAATTTGCATTCTTCTGCATGTTGACCTCCAGCTGAGCCAGCACCATTTGTTGAAAAGGCTATCTTTTTTCCACTGGATGGTTTTAGCTCCTTTGTCAAAGATCAAGTGACCATAGGAGTGTGTATTCATTTCTGGGTCTTCAATTCTGTTCCATTGATCTACATGTCTGTTACTGTACCAATACCATGCAGTTTTTAACACTATTGCTCTGTAGTACAGCTTGAGGTCCGGGATACTGATTCCCCCAGAGGTTCTTTTACTCTTGAGAATAGTTTTAGCTATTCTGGGTTTTCTGTTATTCCAGATGAATTTTTGAATTGCTCTTTCTAACTCTATGAAGAATTGAGTTGGGATTTTGATGGGGATTGCATTGAATCTGTGTATTACTTTTGGTAAGATGCTCATTTTTACTATATTAATCCTGCCAATCCATGAGCATGGCAGATTTTTCCATCTTCCGAGGTCTTCTTCAATTTCTTTCTTCAGAGACTTGAAGTTCTTGTCATACAGATCTTTCACTTGTTTGGTTAGCGTCACGCCAAGATACTTAATATGGTTTGTGGCTATCGTAAAGGGTATTATTTCTCTTACTTCTTTCTCAGCCTGCTTATCCTTTGAGTATAGGAAGGCTTCTGACTTGCTTGAGTTGATTTTATATCCGGCCACTTTGCTGAAGTCGTTTATCAGCTGTAGGAGTTCTCTGGTGGAGTTCTTTGGGTCGCTTATGTATACTATCATATCGTCTGCAAATAGTGATAGTTTGACTTCTTCCTTTCCAATTTGTATCCCTTTGACCTCTTTTTCTTGTCTAATTGCTCTAGCTAGAACTTCAAGTACTATATTGAAAAGATATGGAGAGAGAGGGCAGCCTTGTCTAGTCCCTGATTTTAGTGGGATTGCTTCAAGTTTCTCTCCGTTTAGATTGATGCTGGCTACTGGTTTGCTGTAAATTGCTTTTACTATGTTTAGATATGGGCCTTGAATTCCTGATCTTTCCAAGACCTTTAGCATGAAAGGATGCTGAATTTTGTCAAATGCTTTCTCAGCATCTAATGAGATGACCATGTGGTTTTTTTCTTTGAGATTGTTTATGTAGTGGATTACATTGATGGATTTCCTTATATTGAACCATCCCTGCATCCCTGGGATGAAGCCTACTTGATCGTGGTGAATGATCGTTTTGATGTGTTCTTGGATTCGGTTGGCAAGAATTTTATTGAGTATTTTTGCATCGATATTCATAAGAGAGATTGGCCTGAGATTCTCTTTCTTTGTCGGATCTTTGTGTGCTTTTGGTATTAGTGTAATTGTGGCTTCATAGAACGAGTTGGGTAGTGTTCCTTCTGTTTCTATTTTGTGGAACAGTTTGAAGAGTATTGGTGTTAGGTCTTCTTTGAAGGTCTGATAGAATTCTGCACTAAAACCATCTGGACCTGTGCTTTTTTTGGTTGGAAGACTTCCAATGACAACTTCTATTTCTTCAGGGGTTATAGGACGGTTTAGATGGTCTATTTGATCCTGATTTAATTTTGGTACTTGGTATTTGTCAAGGAAATTGTCCATTTCCTCAAGATTTTCTAGTTGTGTTGAATACAGGTTTTTGTAGTAGGATCTGATGATTTTTTGAATTTCCTCAGTTTCTGTTGTTATCTCTCCCTTTTCGTTTCTGATTTTATTAATTTGGATACTATCTCTGTGCCCTCTGGTTAGTCTGGCTAAGGGCTTATCTATCTTGTTGATTTTCTCAAAGAACCAACTCCTCGTTTTGTTGATTCTTTGTATGGTTTTATTTGTTTCTACTTGATTGATTTCAGCCCTGAGTTTGATGATTTCCTGCCTTCTACTCCTCTTTGGTGTATTTGCTTCTTTTTGTTCCAGGGCTTTCAGGTGTGCCATTAAGCTGTTAGTGTATGCTGTCTCCCGTTTCTTTTTGGCGGCACTCAGGGCTATGAATTTTCCTCTTAGCACTGCTTTCATTGTGTCCCATAAGTTAGGGTATGTTGTGCCTTCATTTTCATTAACTTTCAAAAAGTCTTTGATTTCTTTCTTTATTTCCACCTTGACCAAGTTATCATTGAGTAGAGCATTGTTCAGCCTCCATGTGTACGTGGGTTTTCTTTTGTTTTTGTTGCCATTGAAGACCACCCTTATTCCATAGTGATCTGATAGGAGGCATGGGATTATTTCTATCTTCTTGTATCTGTTGAGGTCTGATTTGTGACCAATTATATGGTCAATTTTGGAGAAGGTACCATGAGGAGCTGAGAAGAAGGTGTATTCTTTAGCTCTAGGATGAAATGTTCTATATATATCAGTTAGTTCCATTTGGTCCAAGGCTTCAATTAGATTCACTGTGTCCCTGTTTAGTTTCTGCTTTCCTGAACGATCCATTTCAGAGAGCGGGGTGTTGAAGTCACCCACTATTATTGTGTGCGGTGCGATGTGTGCTTTGAGTTTTAGTAAAGTTTCTTTTACGAATGAGGGTGCCCTTGCATTTGGAGCATAGATATTCAGGATTGAGAGTTCTTGATGGTGGATTTTTCCCTTGATCAATATGTAGTGTCCTTCTGTGTCTTTTTTGATGACTTTGGGTTGAAAATCAATTTTATCCGATATTAGGATGGCTACTCCACCTCGTTTCTTGGGGCCATTTGCTTGTAAAATTGTTTTCCAGCCTTTTACTCTGAGGTAGTGTTTGTCTTTGACACTGAGGTGCGTTTCCTGCATGCAGCAAAATGCTGGGTCCTGTTTACGTATCCAGTCTGCTAGTCTATGTCTTTTAATTGGGGAATTGAGACCATTGATATTAAGAGAGATTAAGGCATAGTGATTATTGCCATCTGCCATTCTTGACGCTATCTTTATGTTTGAGTGGTTATCTACTTTTGGGTTTGATTCAAGAAGGTTATTATCTCATTTTTTCCAGGGTGTTGTTTCTCCCCCTGTATTGGAGGTTTCCACCTATTATCCGTTGCAGGGCTGGATTTGTGGAAAGATATTGTGAAAATTTGGTTTTATCATGGAATATCTTGGTCTCTCCATCTATGGTGATTGAGAGTTTTGCTGGGTATAGTAGTCTAGGCTGGCATTTGTGCTCTCTTAGTGTCTGCATGAGATCTGCCCAGGATCTTCTGGCTTTCATAGTCTCTGGTGAGAAGTCTGATGTGATTCGGATAGGTCTTCCTTTGTATGTTACTTGGCCCTTTTCTCTTACTGCATTTAGTATTCTTTCTTTGTTTAGAACATTCGGTGTTTTGATTATTATGTGACGGGAGGTATTTCTGTTCTGGTCCAGTCTGTTTGGAGTTCTGTAGGCTTCTTGTATGTTCATCGGCATCTCTCTCTTTAAGTTAGGGAAGTTTTCCTCCATAATTTTGTTGAAGATGTTTACTGGCCCTTTAAGTTGCAAATCTTCACTCTCATCTATACCTATAATCCTTAGGTTTGGTCTTCTCATTGTGTCCTGGATTTCCTGGATGTTTTGGGTTACGCGTTTTTTGCATTTTGCATTTTCTTTGACTGTTGAGTCGATGCTTTCTATGGAATCTTCAGCACCTGAGATTCTTTCTTCCATCTCTTGTATTCTATTGTTGATGTTTGCATCTATGACTCCTGATTTCTTCCCAAGGTTTTCTATCTCCAAAGTTGTCTCCCTTTGTGATTTCTTAGTTGTTTCTACTTCCTTTTTTAGTTCCTGGATGGATTTGCTGAGATCCTTCACTTGTTTGTTTGTATTTTCCTGTATTTCTTTAAGGTATTTTTGCATTACCTCTTTCAGGATTTCTTCCTGATGACCCACGTTCTCCTGCATTTCTCTGAGCGATTTTTGTGTTTCCTCCTCATGGGATTCCATCTGTTGATCCATCGTCTCCTGCATTTCTTTAAGCAGTTCTCGTGTTTCCTTTGTAAGGGCATCTAACCGTTGATTCATTTCTTTAAGCAATTTTTGTGTTGCCTCCTTATGGGCATCCGTCTGTTGACCCATATTCTTCTGCATTTCTTTATGCAAATTTTGTGATTCCTTTGTGAGTGCATCTACCCGTTGATTCATCTCGTTAAGCGATTTTTGTGTTGTCTCCTTGTGCGCCTCCATCTTTTGATCCATGTTCTCCCGCATTTCTCTAAGCGATTTTTGTGTTTCCTTTGTAAGGGCTTCTAACCGTTGATTCATGGTCTCCTGTAACTCTTTATGAGATTTATTTGTGTCCTTCTTGTGATCCTCTAATAGCATCATGAGAAGTGATTTTAAATCCAGATCTTGTCTTTCGGGTGTGGTGGGGTATCCAGGACTTGCTGCTGTTGGAGAGTTGGGTTCGGATGGTCCCACATTACTTTGATTACTGTTAGTAACATTCCTACGTTTGCCTTTTGCCATCTGGATACCTCTGGTGTTAGTTGGTCCTGCTGCCACTGGCTGTTGGTTGGACCTCCTGTGAGCCTGCAAAGCTATTTCTGCCCCCCCTGGATTACCAGGATTCCCCTGGCACCGATTTCTGGGGCCTGCCTGCTCCTGAGTGACTTTGGAGCCCTAATGTGCTTTGCTCCAAGTGATCTTATATTGGGGAGGCCTTGCACATCTAAAGGCTCAGCCTAGTGGATTCCTGGAGCAGAGGTCGCCAAAGGGAGGCTGGCAGGCTCCTGCCCTGTGCAGGGGTGTGTGATCTCTCCTGGGGGGGGGGAGGGGGCGTCCCTCTGCCAGGCAGAAGTCCCACAGCAGATCTGGCGCGCTGGTCACTGCAGATCAGCCCAGCACCTGGGAGCAGGTTACACACAAGCTGCCTGAAACCGAAGCGATATTATGCCTGTCTGTCTCTGAGCCTGGTGGTCCCAACTACCTGGTCACTGGAGCAAAGATGGCGGAGGGCACTCTCCGTGGCGCTGCTCACCCTGTGGTCACGATGGCCCGCCGATCTGGCACCCAGACGACCACAGCGCCAACCCGCCCTCGGGCACAGAAGGAAGCCCCAACAGGCCGTGTCCCAAGTGATGTTATATCGGGGGGGGGGGGGGGGGGGGAGAGCCTGGGTACCGGTCTCTCCAGCGCAGTCCGCGGGAACAGAGGTCGCGGGAGGGAAGCTGGCAGGCTCCCTCCCTGCGCGGGGTCCCTCCACCAGGCAGAAGGTCCCACCGCGGAACTGGCGCGCTGGTTACTGCAGATCAGCCCAGCACCTGGGAGCAGGTTACACACAAGCTGCCTGAAACCGAAGCGATATTATGCCTGTCTGTCTCTGAGCCTGGCGGTCCCAACTACCTGGTCACTGGAGCAAAGATGGCGGAGGGCAGTCTCCGTGGCGCCGCTCACCCTGTGGTCACGATGGCCCGCCGATCTGGCACCCAGACGACCACAGCGCCAACCCGCCCTCGGGCACAGACGGAAGCCCCAACAGGCCGTGTCCCAAGTGATGTTATATCGGGGGGAGAGCCTGGGTACCGGTCTCTCCAGCGCAGTCCGCGGGAACAGAGGTCGCGGAAGGGAAGCTGGCAGGCTCCCTCCCTGCGCGGGGCTCTCTCAGCATTCTTATCTTCCAAGTTTCCATAGAGAAGCCCATTAACTGGTTTCAACATTTGATGACTTTTCCACTTACACTTTCAAATTCTTCCACAGAATACTCCAAGGACCCAAAAGACACATGGTCGTTTTATTACATGAACCTCATTCCTGGTACCAATTTATCTTCTAGTTTACTTGTGATAAAATATCTTGACAAAAAAGCACCTCAGAGAAGAAAGTATTCATTCGTCTTATGGTACTTCTAGGATAGAGTGCATTATAGTGGGGAGGCATAGAAATGGCTGATCTCATGTTCATCATCATACTGAAGGTAGAGACAGAGAATGTGAAGAGGGTCAAATTTAGAAAATCTCAAAACCTGCCCCCAGGATTTCATACTCTCTCCAAACAGTACCAATTGAAAAGTGAATATTCAAAAACATGAGTCTATGGAGGCTATTTATCATAAATATCACCATAAATCAAAAAAAGTGAAAACCCAACTTACATTATATAGTAAATAAAAATATATATATAAAAAGAAATGCAATACTTCCCCACCTCTTAAAACCATAAAGAATGTATATTCACCATATTTGCATAGAAAATATACAAAAATATGTTTCCTTTTTTTACTATTGATTCTAACTACTTGAAATATTATAGTCTATAAAAATTAAAATATTTTTCTCACTTAAAATAATACTGTGGGGGGCTGGAGAGATGGCTCGGCAGTTAAGAACACTGACTGTTCTTCCTAAGGTCCTGAGTTCAAATCCCAGCAACCACATGGTGGCTCACAACTATCTGTAATGAGGTCTGATGCCCTCTTCTGGAGTGTCTGAAGACAGCTACAGTGTGTACTTACATATAATAAATAAATAAATCTTTAAAAAAAATGGTGTTGACATTTAGTAACAATTTGTTTACTTGAAACAAAGTACTTGCATGGTTTGTTAAAACATATTTTTCTCTTATCAGTTGAACTAACTTCATAAAATATTTGCTTTTAGTTAAACTTACTCTGAAATATTACTGACTTACCTTCAAAATTTTTAAAACTATTCAATAAACAAACATTAAATTTACTGATCCTGAAGATGTGTGCATATATTCACATGAATATTCACAGTGGCATGCTCATTGTAGTTACATACTCTGTATTAACTTTAGAGATACTATGAATGCTTTATTAAGTCAAATATACATTCAAATTTTATTTTATTTAATTCAGGATTCATCACCATAGCTTACGACAATGAATGTGCTTTGTTGACTTCAAGTCTTTAAAATACAAAAATATCTGCTATTAATTTCTCAACATAAATATCTTTTATAGTTTGACTTCTGGTTTTGTGGATGTTACATATCAAAACTTCAATATTACTATTAAACAACTACAGTACACAACTACAATTGGCTCCCCAAATTGTATTTTATTTTGTCACACAATCATAATTGTTCTTTGATTAGATAAAATTCAAGCAAAAATACATTTTGAAACTAAGATTTAAACATAACCTTCATTCACATTTCAACACTGTCCCAGAAACAAGACACCAGTAGATAGTTCTCTTATTAAAGACAGACTATAATCATGTCAATAGTGAGGTCATCCAAATCTTTTGTTTGTTCTTGATAGATACCTTTAACAAGATATATTCTTGCAAGTGCAACTTTAATATTGAAAAAAAGAATGTTTTATAAAAAAATTATATAATACTAAATATATGTATTCTATATCAAAGAGAAGAATAGGTTTCATTGCACTGTTTCAATGCAGGTAGTATAAGCACAAAGTAACTTTCAGAAAAAAATTAAAAAATCAGGTCAATACAATTATACTGCACCAAATTCAATATTTTTATTAGTCCAAGTATGACAACATCACTCTTTACAAACTATTCTTCCTTTTAAGGCCAAAGAAATCATCTTGGGAAATGAGTCCCTGTTCTTCATAAAAGTCAGTAGAAACACAACTCTTTCATGTGAGGTACAATGATAGGTTTTGTAAGACAATCATACTCCTACTCTCTGGGGAAAAAAAAGTGATACTCAGGAATTGTCTTCAGGTTTATTTTAGTTAAGCAACAGTTTCTATCTAATTTTAGCATTCTTTAGTAAAAGATACTTTTTAAAAATAGCTCCTCTAATACAATAAATCCTGACCACAGTTTTTACTGTCCACAGCTTCTGCTGTCCACAGTTTCTTCTGATGCTCTTGATCCTCCAGTTCCTACAACCCTTCTTCTGGGTCTTTGCATATCTTTCTATCAGGTGCTGGTGAAGCCTCTCTGATGACAGTTATGCTAAACTCCTGTCTGTAAGTACAGGAGAATATCATTAACAATGTCAGGGTGGGCTCCCTCTCATGGCGTGGGTCTCAAGTGGGACAAGTCATTGGTTGGCCATTCCCTCACTTTCTTCTTCATTTTTACCCTTGCATGTCTTGTAGGTAGAACAAATTGTAAGTCAAAGGTTTTGAGGCTGCAGTCCCATTCCCTCTATTAGAAGTCATGTCTGGTTACAGGAGATGGCCATTTCAAGCGTTATATTCCCATTGCTAGAAGTCTTAGCTAGGGTCACATTCATAGATTCCTTGGAATTTCCATTTTCCTAGGTTTCTAACTTGTCCCAGAGATGCCCTCCTTATTCCTGTTGCCTCTCTCAGTATCCTTTTCCTCCATCCTCCCCCAACCTGATCCCTCCTTTCCCACCTCCAGCCCCTACCACATCCAGGAAAGAACACCCCATATCCTACAGAATGGGAACATATCTTCACCAACCCCACATCGAACAGAGGTTTGATATTCAAAATATATAAAGAAATCAAGAAGCCAGGCATCAAAAAACCAAATTACCCAATTTAAAAATGGGGTACAGATTAAAACACAGAATTCTCAACAGAGGAATCTCTAATGGTGGGAAGGCACTTAAAGAAATGTTCAACATCCTTAGGCATTAGGGAAATGCAAATCAAAATGACTCTGAGATTCCAGCTTACAACCACTAGAATGGCTAAGGTAAAAAAAACACAAGCAATAGCTCATACTGACAATGATGTGGAGCAAAGGGATCTCTCCTGCATTGCTAGTGGACTTACAAATTTGTCAAACCACTTGGAAATCAATTTGGCAGTTTCTCAGAAAACTAAGAATCAATCAACCTCAAAAATCAATTATACTGTCCCCAGGCATATACCCAAAAGCTGCTCCACCATACAACAAGGACATTTGCTCAACTCATAGTAGTTTTGATCATAATAGCCAGAAACTGGAAACAACCTAGATGTCCCTCAACCAAAGAATGGATAAAGAAAATGTGATACATTTACACAATGGAGTATTACTTAGCTATTAAAAACAATGGCCACAGTGTGAAAGGCTAAGCCTAGACCTGTAGTGACTTGATATGCTATGGTGGGCTGGTACCAAAGGAGACCTCCCTCTTCTCAGAGGAGAAGGTGGTGGGGGGGTGTTGAATAGGAGAGAGTGCTCTGTGAACAGACACTGGGAGGAGATAGGAGGGCTTCAATTGGGATGTAAAGTGAATTAATTCATTAATTAATGGATCAAAAACAATGACATTGTGGAATTTTAAGGAAAAGAGACTGGACTAGAAAAGATCATTCTGAGTGAAGTAACCCAGACCCAGAAAGACAAACATGGCATGTACTCACTTATAATTGGATATTAGTAGTAAAGAAAAGGATAACCATGTTACAATCCACAGACCCAAAGAATAAATTAATAAGAATCACTCAAGGGAGGATGCATGAATCTCACTGAGAAGAAAAAACAGAATAGACACAGTGCATAAGGAAAGTATTTTTATCATTTTATTTTCATTATATTAGTACAAAATACTAGAAAATATGTTTTGTTATTTCATCATTTGACCCTTAAATATATAAATCACTGTTCATAAATACTATTGTTCAGAAAAAAGTCATCTTCATGTTAAACTATATGATTTCCTTTAAATGACTTTTGTTTGTAAATGGTCTTAATTATTTCTCAGAGTTTTATTGCTTTCTCATACTTTGTTTTAATTTTTGTATTCTGTTAAGGAATTTTATCAATTTTTACTGTGTTAAGTGACCAACAACCTTGTCCAGTTAAGAACTATATTTTGGATCATTTATTATGCACCATTAGCCTGGTAAGTGGATCTGAGATCTCTCAAGTATAAATCAACCTACCATAATATTCAGTCATGGGTCCGAGGGTGAAACATTCAGCTGCCTCTCACTAGCTAGAGGAAGAATGAGGGACTCTTGTGCTAATCAAATTTCACCAAACACATTCCAGTAGCTAGTTACCATCTAGGGTGTCATTTTCTCACATTGTGGTATATGGGAACGTTTATGACTAAAAATGTGGCAAATGCACTAATTTGGGTGGGTATAAAAGTGATTATTATGGATGCCCACAAGTGCTTGCTGACCAGAGTCAGATATAGCTGTTACCTTGGAGGATCTGGTAGTGCATGACAAATACAGAGGTGGGTGCTCTCAGCCAGCCATTGAACTGAGCACAAGGTCCCCAATGGAGGAGCTAGAGAAAGAACCCAAGGAGCTGAAGGAGCTTGAAGCCTCATAGGAGGAACAACAATATGAACCAACCAGTACCCCAGAGCTCCCAGGGACTAAACCACCAACCAAAGAGTATACATGGAGGGACCCATGGCTCCAGATGCGTAGGCAGCAGAAGATGGCCTTGTTGGATATCAAAGGGAGGAGAGGCCATTGGTCCTGGGAAGGCTCGATGCTGCAGTGTGGGGGAATACCAAGACAGGGAAGCAGAAGCAGGAGGGGGTTAATTGGGGGATGGGGGAGGGGAGGTGGGGAAACAGGAAAGAGGACAACATTTGAAAGGTAAATAAAAAATATATCTAATAAAAAAAAGTGATGTAAGCTATGGGTATCTGGTACTGTATTTTATTCTTATTCTTCCTAGTCAATTTCTCCCTTGAGAGTATCTCTGGCCACTCCTATTGGGGCAGTATTTCTATCTGACCCTCTTCTACTTCCTGAAATCAGTGTCCTTTGGGCTAACAGCAATGTGGCAAGGCTGAAATCACAAATGGAAAAATCTGCACTTTTATCTAGGGTACTAAGCTTTTTGTTTGTTCGTTTAAATATAAGCAAGGAATAATTTCAAGGATGAAGTATGTGATAATTTTCTCTATCTCTGTTTCTGTTTCTGTCTGTGTCTGTCTCTCTGTCTCTTTGTCTCTATCTCTGTGTCTCTGTCTGTCTTACTGTCTCTGCCTCTCTCTCTGTCTCTCTGTGTCTCTGTCTCTGTCTCTGTCTCTCTCTCTCTCTCTCTCCCCTCTCTGTGTATATATGTGGTATGCATGTCTGTGTTTGTCTGTATATGTATCTGTGTGTCTGTATGTGTGAGTCAGTGTGTGTGTGTGTGTGTGTGTGTGTGTGTGTGTGTGTGTGTGTCTGTGCATGGTTCTTGAACACATCAGAAGTTTTCCTTTATCACTCTGTACCTTATATTTTTTAATATAGGGTCCCTAATTGACGATAAAGCTCAGCTTTTTGGTTGGTCAGACAGGCCAGAGAGCACTTGGGGACCCATCTGTCTTCAACTATATTCCCATTGATGCAAATATGGGAACACATGGTCATTCCTAGCTTTTAATGGGCACTGGAGATTTGATTTCAGATCCTTATTTTTGCTACAAGTTCCTTAACTCACTGAGCCATCTCCCTAGCCCAATTTCCTTTATTTAATGTAACCATTCCTCTTAATGGGAAGAGAAATCATGAAGATGAGATTTATGCACGAGAGCTACAGACTTATGTATCTACCAGATCTCAGATTATTAGCATTAGAAAGCCAGCTACAGACGGGCGGTGGTGGCGCACGCCTTTAATCCCAGCACTTGGGAGGCAGAGGCAGGAGGATTTCTGAGTTCGAGGCCAGCCTGGTCTACAAAGTGGGTTCCAGGACAGCCAGAGCTACACAGAGAAACCCTGTCTCAAAAAAACAAAAAAGAAAAAACAAAACAAAACAGAAAGCCAGCTACAATCTAAACTCCACAGAAACTGAGACCTAGTTTGTCCTATTCTATTCTTTTCCCTCCTCCTGGGTATAGGAGAGAGCTTCAAACATAAAGCAGCAGCCTGTGTCTCCTGGAAGATCACTTACGGCAATCATTCCATGTATTATAAATATGACAGCACATTAGAGGACCACTCATTTGACTCCAAGAAATCAGGTGGACTTCCAGGAACGATCAGAACTCGGAGTCAGAACAATTCTGATTCTTTCAGAGCTTCTGTAACGAAGGAACTTTTTGGTTGATGGTGATGAAGAGACAGTTTGTTTGTTTGTTTTCCAAAAGTACTGCTCACACTCAAATCTTCATTTCATATTTTGACCTGACTGTTTAAGTAACATTACCAAAGCAGAAATGCTTCTAATGTTTAAATAATGTTCAACTTGTTTATTGATATGAAATATTTCTCATCCCAGTCTTCCTATACACCAATCTTGGTACTCCATTTGTTAGTTTAGACTCAGTTATCACATGTTACATAATAGGATGATGGAAGTTGAAATATAAATGATTCATAGTTCACTTCTCAATGACTACAAAGATTGCTGTGCTTGAAATATAATGGCTATGGTAAACAATAAGTAAAGAGACATTCTATTGAGGGATTATTGGTCACTTTTTATGACTGTGAACAAGGTTGACATAAAAAAATACCTAAGAAGAGTATTTTAAGAGGGTTCAGTCTGTAGGTTTTTGGCCAAAGGCACAGTGAATGAACTCCATGGCAGTGGAAGGCTATAGCAATGAACATTCTACTCATATCAGAAAGGAGAGAGAGAGAGAGAGAGAGAGAGAGAGGTACTAGGACAAGGATACTGTATTTCCAAGGACTGACAAACCTCCACCCTCCCATGCTTTCTCCAACAAAGCTAAGAAATTAACCAATCAACCTTTCAGCACATTAGTCTGTAAAGACCACACTTCATTATACAAATCACATCTGGGACTTACTGTCGTCTAGGCTGAGAACAGGCAATGTATTACCGTTCTCCATATATCGTCTCGCAAGGTGGGTTCTATAATTACCAACTTTAAACCTATACACTCTGCATTTACAGAGGCAGGAGGTCTCCTCAAAGCAACAACTTGTACT